>JALIGW010000048.1:872500-1472500 GCA_023053685.1 Diadophis punctatus similis
AACTCCTCAAAAATAAGATTGTGGCAATCTCATATTGCAGGTCATCCTCAACCTACAACAGTTCATTTAGTGACCATTTGTAGTTGCAATGGCACTGAAAAAGTGATTTATGACCTTCAATCATAAATCGTAAGGTCATAAATCAAACTTACGATCACTGCAGCATTCCTCATGATCACGTGATCAAAATTCAGATGCTTGGTTACTGATTCATATTTATGATGGTTGCAGTGTCCTGGGTCATGTGATCCCTTTTTGTGACCTTTTGATAAGCAAAGTCAATGGGGAAGCCAGTTTCACTTAACAGTTGGGTTACTAACTTATCAACTGCAGTGATTCACTTAACAACTGTGGTGAGAAAGGTCGTAAAATGGAGCAAAACTCCCTTAACAACTGTCTCGCTTAGCAACAGAAACTTTGGGCTCAATTGTGGTCATAAGTCAAGGACTACCTGTTTCCCAGAGATGGGGAATGAGGGGAGTTTAAGAAACTGTGCTGGATGCCTTGCAACATTATATGATCTTTACTGAAGGGACAAATTGATATCAGCCTCTCTAGAGAATATCTGTTAATAAAGGAGCCAGGATATTGGGATAGCACGCTCAGGACGGACTGTTTAAACTGTGCCTGGTGGAAATCGGAAGAGCTACGTGGCAAGGTGGACTCCGGCTCTTTTAACAGCTTTTTTAACAGACTGCTATCCTCTTCGCCCGATTTGACATTTGAACGGGGGCACATTGCCTGGATTTCCAACCTGGTCTTGGAGCACCATTTCTGGCTCGGTGCCGAGGGTCGCCATTGCTGCCATTGTCATCTTAGCGGGAGGACCTGCTGCAAATGGCATCACAGCTGCGGTGGGTTCCATCGATACCGCTACGAGGCTTGCGAGTGTGGATGTGGCCATGCCCTCCTCAGACAGCCCCGTTTATTGCGGTTGGCAGAAGGGGAGAAGACACGGAGACGGAGGCTGTTCTATTTGCTTCGTTTGACGTGGTTGAACCCTCACTGGCAGAATTGCAGTTTTCGCTCGGGGAGGGGGGCCCTGGAGAGGGAATGCAGCCCAGGCCTCTCGACCATTGTTTCCCCCGAGGCCTTGTACGGCTGGAGGAAGATCTAGACGCCATAGGGAGACCCATTTGGTGGTGTTTGGCCTTACCTTTTATTACGACATTAATTACTTTGGCGACTCCTAGTGTCCTTATTATTTTTACCATCTCTTTTAAGGGTATAAGGACAATTACTAACAGCAGGCATTACCAAGACATTGGTGAGGAAATCGGGGATTGCCATTTTTTCATCTGGCTGACTGTGCATCAAGGGAAAGTGTTTATTAATGATCGCGGTGGACCTGAACGCAGATCCCAGGGACTGGGAGTTATTCTCAGAAAGCGCACCCTCCGCTTACCGACAGGCTCTATTAATATGACTTTTTTATTTTTTCTATTGTATACTGTACCCCGGAAGTGATGAATGTCGTATGATTGAGAATGTTATGACTGTGGTTATGAATGTTTAGAATGAAATCTCAGAATGTTAGAAGATAATGTGAGGGAGCTGGGAACTGTGGCTTGGTTCCCCCTTTGCTGAGTGTACAAACAGAAGCAGAGGGGGTCCGGGACTTTTTTACCCAGCTCAGTATGTATGGTATGGATGGCCTGCAGGATGAGAGGGGGACCAGCGGGGGAGGGGAGGGGGTCTCTGATAGGGATGAGAGCCGGAACATCTCGGTCATAATGGGAAGAGGCAGGTATGGCGGGAGCAGAGGGGTGGGCCGCTCTCGGGGAATAAGACCTCGCTGTGTACAAGCGATCCCTTGTTCCGGCCCCTCCGATGTGGTTCCATCTTGCTCATCCCGGGTACCTGGTAACCAGGTTGTTCAGGGCCCTGGGCTCAGGATGCTGCTGCTTAACGCCAGGTCAATCATCAACAAAGCCCCCTTGATACGTGATTTAATCACAGAAGAGGGGGCTGACCTGGTTTGTGTAACTGAGACCTGGCTGGGCCAAGAGGGGGGAGTTGCCCTCTCTGAGATATGCCCAGACGGGTTCTCAGTGCAGCATCATTCCCGACCCCAGGGAAGGGGGGGAGGAGTGGCAATAATAACGCACGAGAACCTGCATCCTCGTAGGATCCCTGCCCCGGAGATTGTTGGGTGTGAGACGCTCCTTCTGAAGTTGGACTTAGGGGTACAGGTGGGCCTTTTCTTAACGTACCTGCCTCCCAGCTACGTAAGTAAGGCCCTGCCTGAGCTGCTCGAGGCAGTAGCCGGCTTGACGGTTGAGTTCCCTAGGCTTATGATGCTGGGGGACTTCAACTTGCCTTCTGCTGGCGAAACCTCTGGGATAGCTCAGGAGTTCATGGATTCCATGACAACCATGGACCTGACCCAAGTAATCCAGGGTCCGACTCATGAGGGCGGTCACACGCTCGACCTAGTGTTTCTCTCGGGGCAGTGGAGAGATGATCTGAAGATAAGGGACATAGTCATCACCCCTCTGTCATGGTCAGATCATTTCCTACTGAGGTTGGATTTCGCTGCCCCACTCCTCCCCCGCAGGGAGGCTGGACCGACTAGGTGGTTCCGCCCCAGGCGCCTGATGGAGCCAGACGGATTCCAGAGGGAACTTGGGGAGATACCTGAAACCCTGGTACACAGTTCGGCTGACTCCCTGGTGGCTGCTTGGAACATCACAGCATCAGGGGCGTTAGACCGAATTGCGCCTAAGCAACCTCTCCGTGGCAGTGGATCCCGGAAAGCTCCCTGGTTTACCGAGGAGCTCCGGGAGATGAAACGCCAGAAGAGACGTCTGGAGCGCCACTGGAGGTCCAGCAAGACCGAATCCGATCGAACACTATTAAGAATTTACATCAGATCTTATTTAGTGGCGATAAGGGCGGCAAAACGATCCCATTTTTCCGCTCTTATTGCGTCCGCAGATTCTCGCCCAGCCGCCTTGTTTAGGGTGACTCGCTCCCTCCTTGCTAAAGGGGGGAGCGAGGAACACTTGCAAGGTAGAGCTGAGGAATTTTCAGAGTTTCTGTCGGATAAAGTCGCTCGGATCCGGTCGAACCTGGACTCTGGCTGGGCAGAGTCCATGGAGTTGACTGGGGCAAGTCTTAGTCCACCGTTGTGGGAGGAGTTTGGGCCTGTTTCTCCTGATGATGTGGACAGAGCCGTGGGGGCGATGGGGGCCTCCACCTGTTTATTGGACCCGTGCCCCTCCTGGTTGGTCTCGGCCAGCAGGGAGGTGACACGCGGCTGGATCCAGGCGGTGGTCATCGCTTCTTTGGGGGAGGGATCCGTACCGCAGTCATTAAAAACTGCGGTGGTGAGACCCCTCCTGAAGAAGCCTTCCCTGGATCCAGCTGATTTGAAGAACTATCGTCCGGTCTCCAACTTACCTTTTTTAGGGAAAGTTGTGGAGAAGGTGGTGGCTACTCAACTTCTGCGACTTCTGGATGAAACAGAGCATCTAGATGGTGTTGATCACCATCTTTAAAGCCCTTCATGGCTTAGGACCAGGATATCTTCGGGACCGCATTCTGCCTCATACTACTGCCTCATACTTCCCTCCGACCGGTTAGGGCCCACAGAGTTGGCCTCCTCCAGGTCCCGTCGGCCAAGCAATGCCGGCTGGCGGGCCCTAGGGGGAGAGCCTTCTCTGTGGCCGGCCCCGTGCTCTGGAACCAACTACCCCCAGAGACCCGGACCATCCCCACTCTGCTGGCCTTCCGAAAAGCCGTCAAAACATGGCTTTTCCTGCAGGTGGGGGGGACAGCTTAATCCACCTGAGATTACCCCCCAAGTATGTATGATGTTGAATGGATGTTGTTGTTTTTAATATTGCTTTTTTAAAAATTTGTATTTGTTTCTTTTTAATTACATGTATTTTGATTATTCTTGTATTTTTCCCTGTTGTACGCCGCCCTGAGTCCCTTGGGAGTTGGGCGGCATATAAGAATAACAAAATAAATAAAATAAATAAATAAAAATAAATAAAATCTAGATGCCTATCAGTCGGGTTTCAGGCGCGGGTACAGTACAGAAACTGCCTTGGTCGCTCTGATAGATGATCTCTGGTGGGCCCGGGATGGGGGAAACTCCTCTATCCTGGTGCTACTTGACCTCTCAGCGGCTTTCGATACCATCGACCATGGTATCCTTCTGCATCGTCTCGGTGAGTTGGGAGTGGGAGGCACCGTTTTATGGTGGTTCTCCTCTTATCTCGCCGATAGGATGCAGTCGGTGTTAACAGGAGGGCAGAGATCCTCCCCTAGGCCCCTGTTATGCGGGGTGCCTCAGGGGTCGGTTCTCTCGCCCATCCTATTTAACATTTACATGAAACCGCTGGGTGAGATCATCCGCAGACATGGGGTGCGTTTCCACCAGTACGCTGATGACACCCAGCTGTACATCACCACCCCGTCTGACTTCAGTGTGGCAGTTGATGTAATGTGCCGGTGCCTGGACGACGTTAGGATCTGGATGGGGAGGAACAGACTCAGACTCAACCCCGACAAGACTGAATGGCTTTGGGTATTGCCTCCTAAGGACTACGACAACTGTCCCTCCTTGGTTTTAGAGGGAACGAAACTGATTCCCTCGGACCAGGTCCGCAACTTGGGGGTCCTCCTAGATCCACAGCTAAAATTGGAGCATCATCTTACTGCTGTGGCTAGGGGGGCCTTTGCACAGGTTCGCCTTGTGCACCAGTTGCGGCCATACTTGGAGAAGGAGGCTCTACTCACGGTCACTCACGCCCTTGTCACCTCCCGTTTGGACTACTGTAATGCGCTCTACATGGGGCTACCCTTGAAGAGTATCCGGAGACTCCAACTGGTGCAAAATGCGGCTGCGCGTGCTGTGGTGGGTGTACCAAGGTACACCCACGTGACACCTATACTCCGCCAGCTGCATTGGTTACCCATTTGTCTCCAGGTCCAATTCAAGGTGTTGATCATCATCTTTAAAGCCCTTCATGGCTTAGGGCCAGGTTATCTCCGGGACCGCATTCTGCCTCATACTTCCCTTCGACCGGTTAGGGCCCACAGAGTTGGCCTCCTCCAGCTCCCGTCAACCAAGCAATGCCGGCTGGCAGGTCCTAGGGGGAGGGCCTTCTCTGTGGCAGGCCCCGCGCTCTGGAACCAACTTCCTCCAGAGACCCGAACCATCCCCACCCTGCTGGCCTTCCGAAAAGCCGTTAAGACGTGGCTTTTCCTGCAGGCAGGGGGCAGAGCTTAACTCCAGCTGAACTCCCCCCCGGGTATGCTTGGTTGTTGCATGGTTGTTTTTATATTGCATTTTTAATTTTTATATTATGTTTTTAAATTTTGTTTATTGGTTTCTTGTATTTTCCTATGCTGTACGCCGCCCTGAGTCCTTCGGGAGTTGGGCGGCATATAAGAAAGCTGAATAAATAAATAAATAAATAAATAAATAAATAAATAAATAAATAAATAAATAAATAAATAAATAAATAAATAAATAAATAAATAAATAAATAAATAAATAAATAAGAAATGGAAGATAGATGTAATCATCAAGGAAGAGCTGTGGTGGCAGAGCGGTTAGAATGCAGTACTGCAGGGCTAACTCACTCCAGGAGTTTGAATCTCACCAGGCTCGAGGTTGACTCAGCCTTCCATCCTTCCGAGGTTTGTTTGTTTGTTTGTTTGTTTGTTTGTTTATTTATTTATTTATTTATTTATTTATTTATTTATTTATTTATTTATTTATTTATTTATTTATTTATTTATTTATTTATCGCACTTTTATGCCACCCACTCCAGGTTGGTAAAATGAGGACCCAGATTGTTGGGGGCAAGAGGCTGACTCTGTAAACTGCTTAGAGAGGGGCTGTAAAAGCACCATGAAGCGGTATATAAGTCTAAGTTATTGTCAGGATCTGGATGGGGAGGATCAGGCTCAAGCTCAACCCCGACAAGACTGAGTGGCTCTGGATATTGCCCCCTAAGGACTATGTCGACTGTCCCTCCTTGGTTCTCGGGGGAGAAAAATTAGCTCCCTCGAAACAGGTTCGCAATTTGGGAGTTCTCCTAGATCCACAGCTAAAATTAGATCAACATCTTACAGCTGTGGCTAGGGGGGCTTTTGCACAGGTTCGCCTGGTGCACCAATTGCGACCATACTTGGAGAAGGAGGCTCTACTCACGGTCACTCACGCCCTTGTCACCTCCTGATTGGACTACTGTAATGTGCATGGGGCTACCCTTGAAGAGTATCCAGAGACTTCAACTGGTGCAAAATGCGGCTGTGCATGCTGTGGTGGGTGTTTCAAGATACACCCACGTAACACCTATACTCCGCCAGCTGCATTGGTTGCCCATCGGTCTCCGGGTGCAATTCAAGGTGTTGATCATCATCTTTAAAGCCCTACATGGCTTAGGACCAGGCTATCTCCGGGACCGCATCCTACCTCATACATCCCTTCAACCGGTCAGGTCCCACAGAGTGGGTCTCCTCCGGGTCCTATCAGCCAAACAGTGCTGACTGGCGGGGCCTAGGGGAAGGGCCTTCTCTGTGGGGGCCCCTGTTCTCTGGAACCAACTCTCCCCAGAGATACGAATTGTCCCCACCTTGCTGGCCTTCCAAAAAGCCATTAAGACATGGCTCTTCTTGCAGGCGGGGTGATTTGAGACAATTTCACATCTTAGGTCTCCCCCACGTATGTATGATTTTATATGTTTTTTTAAAAAAATTTAAACTGTTATTAAATTATTATATTGTTTAGTTGTTCTTTAAATGTTGTACGCCGCCCTGAGTTCCCAGGGAGTAGGGCAGCATATAAGAACACTAAAATAAAATAAAATAAATAAATAAAATAAGTGCTATTGCTATTTCCTTCCTTCCTTCCTTCCTTCCTTCCTTCCTTCCTTCCTTCCTTCCTTCCTTCCTTCCATAGTGCACAATACTTAGAAAGCAGCATTGTAGGCTAACTCTGCCGACTGCCAGGAGTTCAATCCTGACCTGCTTAAGATTGACTCAGCCTTCAATCCTTCCGAGGTGGGTAAAATGAGGACCCAGATTGTTGGGGGCAATAGGTAAACTGCTTAGAAAGGTCTGTAAAGCACTGTGAAGTGATGTATAAGTGTAAATGCTATTGCTAGTGCTAATTCTTGGGATCCAATTTTGCAAGCATCAGCTTTCTGAAACTCTATCAGTTGAGCCTTGAGGACAAAAGATATAGAGACAGTTAGCAGAGGGTATCTGTATTTTTATCACCTTTCCTTTCCTTAAAAAGATGTTGGAAGTCTCAAGATAATGAGCCTTCTACGGGCAAGATTCGTACTTCCACAACTGCCATCATTTCCTTCCATTCTCCATTCATCCTCTTCCAATTCTGGTGTTGTGGCTCTGACTTGCTGTCTTTCCAATAATGGAGGTGAACACACTCAAAATCTTTGAGTGGTCTCTGTGACAAACCACGATAAAACCAACGTGATGCTGCCCACACAAATGCCACAGTTGTGTACTCGCACACACTCCCATGTCTGTTGCAAGTATGTGCATTGCAGCTCTTGCCTATGTTTCAGGCATATTTCGCAATTCCCCAGGACCTCCTCGCTGTAGACAGGCTTAAGCAACAGGGACTTTCCTCTCAATCTGCCATTTCCTAAATGAATTTTTTTCCCTTCCTGTAATCAGCAGCCTCAAGAATGCTTTCGTTACAAAGTTCTGCTCCTCTGGAGCACTGGAGTGGTGCAGTGGTTAAATGCTGCGACTGCAGGCTGACTGCTAGTTTAGCAGTTCAGCTGTTCAAATCTCACTAGGCTCAAGGTTGACTCAGCCTTCCATCCTTCCGAGGTCGGTAAAATGAGGACCCAGATTGTTGGGGGCAATATGCTGAACTCTGTAAACCGCTTAGAGAGGGCTGTAAAGCACTATGAAGCGGTATATAAGTAAAGTGCTATTGCTATTTATTGCTTCGTTCTGCTCACATGCTTTGCATTGAGCAAAGCTGCCTGCCATACTGGTTTCTGCAGGGAGGAAGTGAGAAAGACTAATGTGCATAGCTAAAAGTCTGTAGAGATTCTCAATCATCCAGGTCATAGTTGTCCCAAAGGTGCTTTTTTCAAGAGGCAACTGAACTTTCTTGTTTTTTCTTTGAAGACGTTTGCTTCTCATCCAAGAAGCTTCTTCAGCTCTGACTGGATGGTAGTGACCCTGGGGGCACAGATAAACCTCCAAGTGCTTCAACGACCCTCTAAAACAGGGGTGTCAAACTGGCATCGTCACGGTGGCATCACATGACGTATCGTGATTTCCCCCCCTTCGCTAAACCGGGCAGGGGCGTGGCCAGTGTGTGACGCATCCAGTCCGCAGGCCACAGGTTGGACAGCCCTGCTCTAAAAGGATGCAAATATCCAGCTGTCTGCAATCCTTCCATTCCCCACTGTCCTGTCGAGCTGAAGAAACTTCTTGGATGAGAAGCAAAACGTCTTCAAAAAAAAAACAAGGAAGTCCAGTTGCCTCCTGAAAAAGCACCTTTGGGACAACCATGACCTGGATGACACAGTATCTCTACTGACTTTTAGCTATGCAATTTGGGATGAACACCCTTCAAATGGTTTGGGAGTAGGAATGGATTTCCAGAGGAAAAATTGCAGACTACAGGAACCAGGAGCGCTACTCAGGTGACCCTGAGGACACAGATAAGCCTCCAAGTGCTTCAACGACCATCTAAAAGGATGCAAATGACCAGCTGTCTGCAAGGAATATAAATCCTTCCTTTCCCCATCATCCAGTCGGAGCTGAAGAAGCTTCTTGGATGAGAAGCGAAACGTCTTCAAAGAAAAAACAAGAAAGTCCAGTTGCCTCTTGAAAAAGCACCTTTGGGACAACCATGTGCAAAAGGAACTTAGGCTCTAAAGGGAAGGCAAACACTTTCTATCATTAGGAAAAGGGAGAGGTGGACCCACTGCTGGGAAAAATTGATAGGCCGTTGTAAGGTCATAAATTTCTATTGTGCTTCTGTCCTCTTCCTAAAGCGGGATTCTTCTCAAATGGGAGAAATCAAAATAATTGCCACCAGTGTGGCAATCCTGGGTCAGTGGAGACAGGGAGTCCCTGGCTGTCAGGAACGAGTTTAAGAAGAGTTTAGACCCAGGAGGATTGAAGGAGCTTGTTAAAGCATGATTTGTGAGCTTCAGAAAGGAGGATGAATGGGTTCGGACAATGATGGGTTGGTCAGCCTGAGGTCAACCCTGGGAAAAATTGTGCAACAAATAAGTGAGCAGTTGCTTTATGAGTGTTTAGGGGGAAATGCCAGGCCTGGCGAGAGCCAACAAGGGTTCATTAATAACAAATCATACAACCCCCCCACCCCCTCAAACAAACAAACCATCAAGAACTCCCATCTCCTTTTATGATAGAGTGGCCTATTTGGTGAGCCACGGGAATGCAGTGAATACCGTGGACCTTGATTTCAACAAATGATTCAACAGACTCTTCCATGGGATTGTAGTTGAAAAGATGAGAAAATGGGAGCCGGGCCTTTACATGAATCCTGAGCTGATTGCATTGCCGTGCCCAATTGCATCAAACCGGAGAGAAATGCTGAGCTAACAAATTTATAAATCACTTAGGTGAGGTATTAGAAAATATGATTATCAATTTTGCAGATGATGCAAAATACAGTCTAAAGGTTTGCATCGGTCTTCCTTGTCCTAAGCAGTTCCTTCGTCCCTGCTTGCCTCCATCTCTAAATTGGCTCTTCTATGTTAGTTGATGTGTTCCCCTTTGCTTAAAGTGACCAGATTTATTTTTCTTCAAGCGGGACACCATTGACGGGGGTGGGTTTCTCCATTTGAGTTTTGCCCTCTGCGCATGCGCAGAACGCTGCGCATGCGCAGAGGGCAAAACAGCAAATGTCGGCATCCGGGTGAGGTGGGGGGGAGGGGGGGAGGCGGGAGGGCACTTGGATGCCTGCAGCTCGCGACAGGTAAGCTGCCGGCTGCCTCCTTTCCCCGTCTCCCGCCTCCCGTTCGTTGCTTGCCAGCCCGGCCGAAGGGAAGGCGGGAGGCGAGGAAAGGCCTCCCGAAAGGAGGGGAGGCTTCGGGAGCCCGCCTCCCTTTCGGCCCGAAAGGGAGGCGGGCTCCCGAAGCCTCCCCTCCTTTCGGGAGGCCTTTCCTCGCCTCCCGCCTTCCCTTCGGCCGGGCTGGCTCGCCTCCCCTCCTTTCGGGAGGCCTTTCCTCGCCTCCCGCCTTCCCTTCGGCCGGACTGGCAAGCAACGAACGGGAGGCGGGAGACAGGGAAAGGAGGCAGCCGGCAGCTTACCTGCTCCAAGCATCCAAGCGCCGCGGTCTCCCGGTCGCCCGCCCGGCCCCAGGGCAACGGCGGCAGCGAGGCGACAGGGGAAGAAAGGGGAGGGGGACGAGGAAGGGCTGTTTGCGCCGTTCGTAAGCTCAAAGCGGCGACGGCTCCTCGTCCCTCACCCCTCCCAACCGCAGCGGCGCCTCCGAGGGCGGGGCTAGGGATGGGGCGGGGGAAGGAGAGGAGGAGCAGCCTCCCTTCCCCCTCCCCCCAGCTTCCAGCGCCCGCCCGCCGCCAACGCCGGCCCGAGCTGAGAGGCCTGCTGCCTTTCAGGCCGATTTTTTGAAAGAATGCCCTAGTCGGGCATTGTTTTAAAAAATCGGGACTTTTTAAGAGGGCGGGCGGGACGCGGGACAAATGGTGAAAAAGCGGGTGTGTCCCGCCAAAATCGGGACGTCTGGTCACCTTACCTTTGCTCCCTCTGCCCCCTCTGGGCATGTGCCCCAGGGCTTTCTTCCAAAACTAATTCTAAATTTTGATATGGGAGGGGGGGGAGAGAGACAGACAGACAGACAGACAGACAGACACACACACACACACACACACACACACACAGAGAGACAGAGACAGAGACAGAGACAGAGAGAGAGAGGGACAGAGAGAGAGAGAGAGACAGAGACAGAGACAGAGACAGAGAGAGAGAGACAGAGAGAGACAGACAGTGGCAGACAGAGAGAGAGAGAGAGAGAGAAAGGGAGAGAGAGAGAGAGAAAGGGCGAGAGGGACAGAGAGACAGAGAGAGAGAGAGAGAGAGAGAGAGAGACAGACAGACAGACAGACAGACAGACAGACAGACAGACAGAGACAGACAGAGACAGAGACAGAGTGAGAGGCAGAGGGATAGACACACACACACACACACACACACAGAGAGAGAGAGAGAGAGAGAGAGAGAGAGAGAGAGAGATTCAATTGCCTACAGTCTGGCTTTTATTTTATTTACTTATTTATTTGGAAAATTTATATAGCTGCCTACTTGCTCACAGTGACTCTAGGCAGCTTAAGGAAAATAAAAACACATTGTGGAAGAAATAAAAATAATATAAAATATAAAATAATAATAAAATAATAACCCCTCATGCTTCCCTCGGCGACAACACACACTCATATCAGCCATTTAATGGGCTCCATCCCACTCTGGGTTCCCCAGGCCTGCTGGGGGCCAGTCTAATTTCTGGAGAGATGATGTTCCAGAGGGAGGGAGCCACCACGGAGAAGGCCCTTCTTCTGGGTCCCACCAGATGTATCTCCCTCAGGGATGGGACCCGCAACATTCCTTGCCTCCCCACTCTAGTGGGTTGGGTAGGTGCGACCGGCAAGAGAGGGTCCCTCAGATAACCTGGTCCTAAACCATGGGGGGCTTTAAAGGTGACAACCAGCCCCTGGAATTGAACCCGGAGTGCAATTTTTTATGTCTTAAGACATACAAAGTTTACAGAAAGGCAAAATTTGTGACCATCATTTAGTGACAACGGAAGCTTGCTGAAATGCAGGTGACTTTTTTCATATTACATTTATTCAAGCACATCAGTGCGTGAGTTTAAAATGCTATCTAAATTTTCGGCTTGGTGTTGTGTACCCTGCCCAACAACCGAGGGGAAATGTTATAAAAAAGAAGCGTCTTTCCACACGTACAACAACCCAATTCCTTGACTTGTTTCCTAGAGAGTGTCCTCGGGGACAGGCCCCACTAATGGGGGAAGGGCACCCAACTTCTTTCTCTCTTTCATATGCACAACAGACTCCTCCCTGTATGCAAGTCTCTTCTTCAAACATTCACACCCACACATCAGAAACCCTCTTCCCTCCCTACCATTCTCCTTGCAAATTAACACTTATTTGTTTCAATTTAAAAAGAAAAGTCTATTAATAGGTACAGAGGAAGGTTTTCAGCTTGCCTGTCGTTGCCCCACGATCTTCTGCAATTAGACATTGGGAAATAATTTCAGTCACTGAGGTTTGCTAAGGAATCAAAGTTTCTAACACAGCAGAAAGAGAATGAATCGCCCAGATTCACTCCACACCTGGAATACCGCATCCAATTTTGGTCACCACGTTACAAAAAAAGATGTTGAAGCTTTGGAAAAAGTGCAGAGAAGAGCAACTAAGATGATGAACGGCCTGGAGACTAAAACAGATGACAAATGGTTGCAGGAACTGGGTATGGCTAATCTAGAGAAAAGAAGGACTAGGGGGAGACATGATAGCAGAGTTCCAGTATTTGAGGGGCTGCCACAAAGAAGAGGGGATCAACCTATTTTACAAAGCACCAGAAGGCAAGACAAGAAACATTGGATGGAAACTAATCAAGGAGAGAAGCAACCTGGAATTAAGGAGAAACTTCCTAACAGTGAGGACAATTAACCAGTGGAGCAGAAGTTCCCTTCAGAAGTTGTGAGTGCTTCATCACTGGAGGTTTTTAAGAAGAGACTGGGCAGCCACTTGTCTGAAATGGTGTAGGGTCTCCAGCTTGAGCAGGGGGTTGGACTAGAAGACCTCCAAGGTCCCTTCCAGCTCTATTCTGATTCCAGATGTCTCCCTTGCCAAGATGATTGAGACAACTGTTCCATGGAGGTCCTTCTTAGAGCTGTCCAAGGTGCTGCCTTAAATTTCCTGCTTTCTCCTGAGCCCCCATCTGGTGGCAGCTGGGGAAAGTAAGTTCCTAGATCAGAGGTCTTCAAACTTGGCAACTTTAAGACTTGTGGACTCCAACTCCCAGAATTCTCCAGCCAGCATAGCTGACTGGAGAATTCTGGGAGTTGAAGTCCACAAGTCTTAAAGTTGCCAAGTTCGAGGACCCCTGTCCTAGACACTCCTGGACAAATTCAAAGGCAGATAAGATGGACTGAGTACTACTCCTAAAAATTGCATCACCACCATCACTGTTGTCAAATCAAGTCTGGGTAATGTCTTCTGGCATATAACCTCCTTCAAGCTGTCTGTCTGTCCATCCTTGTCGCACTGCCTGAGGTTTAGGGGAGATGAAATCCAATGCATCTGAAGGTAGCATGTCAGGTATGGCTGACCCAAACTACATTGGGAATTCTTCATTTTATCTTTCCAATAACAATGCTGTGGAATTGGGCTGAAAAGTAGCAATAGGCCCCAAGTCCCTGAAAATCCCCCATGGCAGGGGGTGGACTTGAACCTTGGTCTTCCCAGTCCGAATCTAATGCTTTAACTACTCTATCTCCCTGTGAGTTCTGAGCATAACCACAGCATGCTGAGGCTTTGAAACAAGGATTCATTGGGTAAACATGTTGGAGCAGCTCATCTGGAAAATCCAGCAGTATATGAAAAGCAGCAGGAATTCTGTTTAGAGGGAACTTCCAATCTTCCCACCAGCTGAGCTGTTCCAATCTTCAGTAAGTTTCTTCTCTCCGCCCTGCCAACCCGTCTGGCAGCAAATGCTCAGATCAATCTTCAGAATCCATGAGCAGGAAACAAAAGAGTCCAAAGGATTTTAATAGACACTGCAAGGACAAATGGAGCTAATTGGTACAACCTTCCTCCACCCCCACCCCAAAAGAACCAATTTGCATCAGAAATAGGGGCATCAAATCCTGCTTACAGCTTTCTGATAATAACTTGACTTAAAACAATTCATTTAGTGACCATTCAAAGTTACGACGGCACTGAAAAAAGTGACTTGTGACCATTTTTCACATTTACAACCCCATGATTGTGTGATTAAAATTCAGATGCTTGGTAACTGGTTCATATTTATGACCATTGCAGTGTCCCAAGTCTTTTGGGACCTTCCGACAAGTCCATGGGGAAACCAGATTCACTTAACAACCGGGTTACTCACTTATCAACTGTGGCTGATTCACTTAACAACTGAGACAAGAAAGGTGGTAAAATGGGGCACAACTCACTTAACAAATGTCTCACTTAAAAATGGGAATTTTGGGCTCAGTTGTGGTCATAAGTCAAGGACTACTTAGACCAGTGATGGCGAACCTATGGCACAGGTGGCACACAGACCCATATCTGAGGGCACGTGAGGGTACAAGAGCTGAGGTGGCGCAGCAGTTAGAGTGCAGTACTGCAGGCTACTTTAGCTGACTGTGATCAGCAGTTCAGCGGTTCAAATCTCACCAGCTCAAGGTTGACTCAGCCTTCCATCCTTCCGAGGTAGGTAAAATGAGGACCCAGATTGTTGGGGGCAATATAAATATACATTGCTTACTGGTGTAAACCGATTAGAGAGTGCTTGCACTTTGAGGCGGTATAGAAGTCTCACTAATAAATAAAATAAAAAATAAATGTCAGCTCCAGTGCGCATGCATGCTCTGGCCAGCTGATTTTTGGCTTTCTTTTCGGCCGTTTTTGTTCTCCCCAGGCTTCAGGAAATGAACTTCCGGTTGGCCCATTGCGCCATTTTTCACTGTCCCCAGGGTTCAGGAAAGCCTCCTGAAGCCTGGGGATGGTGAAAAAGGGCCTGACGGCCCAACTGGAAATTCTGAACTCCCGTTGGGCTGTTTTTCACCGTCCCCAGGCTTCAGGAGACTTTCCTGAACCCTGAGGAGAGCGAAAAACAGCCCAACGGGCCTACTGGAAGTTCAGAACTTCCGGTTGGGCCATCAGGCCCTTTTTTGCCGTCCCCAGGCTTCAGTGAGGCCTGTGCACATGCACAGGGGGGCAGCGTGGGGGATTTGTACACATGCACGTTGGGGAGGGCATTGCATTATGGGTGTGGGCACGCACGTGCGCGCACCTTTTTGGCACCCGAGCCAAAAAAGGTTCGCCATCACTGACTTAGACTATAGCTACAAAGCAAATACCTTTCTTGCTATCATTAACCAGATCAGAAAACCAGAGCTACAACACAGAACTGCAAGATGGCTGGTGCGATGTCATCATTCAAGCCATGTTTGCATTTGGGGTGAAAGAGGCGGGGCTTAGAGATCAGTGATGACGAAATGTTTAGACACTGAGTGCCCAAACTGTGCACGTGCGCATGCCCCAACTGAAAGGTGTGCACGCACAAATGCACACATGCGCCGTAGAAACCTGAAGACCAGCTGGCCGGCAGGAGGCGGGGCATCCCAACACCAGCAGTGCGGCAAGAGGTAAGATCTTTTTCTTTCATGAGCTTCCGTTTCGTCGTTTGCAGGGAAACAGAAGCTCACAAAAGAAACACCATGGAGATCTGACCTGGGGTGACGGCACACGTGCCAGCAGAGAGGGTTCTATGTGCCACCTCTGGCATGCATGCCATAGGTTCTCCATCACTGGCTTAGATCATGAAGCCATGTCTGCCATCTTAACAGAATAACAGAGTTGGAAGGGACCTTGGAAGTCTTCTAATCCAGCCCCCTGCTCAAGTAGGAGACCGTACACCATTTCAGACAAGTGACTGTCCAGTCTCTTCTTTAAAACCTCCAGTGATGGAGCGCCCACAATGTCTGAAGGCAAGCCGTTCCACTGGTTAATTGTCCTCACTCTTAGGAAGTTTCTCCTTAATTCCAGGTTGCTTCTCTCCTTGATTAGTTTCCAACCATTGCTTCTTGTCCTGCCCTCAGGTGCTTTGGAAAATAACCTGACCCACTCCTCTTTGTGGCAGCCTCTCAAGTTACTGGAAGACTGCTATCATGTGACCCCTAGTCCTTCTTTTTTCTCTAGACTAGCCAAACCCAAATCCTGCAACCGTTCTTCCTATGTTTTTGTCTGCAGGCCTTAGTTCCTCTTCTTTGCACTTTTTCCAAAGTCTCAACATCTTTTCATCTTAATAGCTAAACCTGGAATGTAAATAAAACAGCCTACCTTCCTTGCTTTCTCCTTCCCAGTTTCATGGGTGCCCTCAACCCTACTTAACATGGAAGAAAACTGAAGCGTCCCATCTTCCTTTGTGAAAAAGTAGATGCGATTAGATATGGCTCTGAGGGCTGACCTTCTCCCCTCCAATTGTTCTGGCTTTCAGCCAACGTGCTTGCCGAAGTTCTCTGAAACATGAAAGCCTGCAATTTCGGCTGACCTATGAAAGATATTGCTTCTGTCAATTTGAGGACTCTTCCCCACTTGATCAACCAGCTGCTACTTCTGTGTATGACACAAAAATAATGCAGCACCAACTCAGACTTCATGCTTCAATCAAAGGGGGGGAGGGGGAGAAAAAACTTCTGTAACCAAGTTGTTCATACTGAGATGAACAACTTTTACTTCTCCAATTAATTTCACCCCCTGGGTTATATTGTACTATTATATGGAGCTCTTCAAAATGTCTGGATGTCCCTCTTTAATACTAATTCTGTTTTTGTTTGCAATTAGCAATTATTGCCATGCCCCAGCATATAACTTTTATATACTGTTGTTGCTCTCTAGCCCCATCTAGTGGCCGGAGGGACAAAAACCAAGTATGTTGTTTGAAGCTGACCCCACCCCATTACCCATCAGCCCTCACTTTCAAACCAAGTGTATGCTGGGAAGCCAGACTCCATTTCCTTTAGCATTTGAAGAAGGCAGAAGCACAAAGAAGAATCTTAATCTGTGGCACATGGTCATCCAAGGACACCCCCACATCCCACACATAGAACATCGCTGGTGAGATTTAAATTACTTGTACTTATTAACTTTTATGTTCAGCAGAAACTCAATACTGCCTATCTTGTATTTGGTTCTCATTGTATGCATCCCTATTTTCACCAGTTTCAGCATATCCTGTTCTTTCAATAAAGCATCCAGATCTACGCACACCAGGGGTGGGTTCCACTTCCCTTCCCTTCCGGTTCACATCGTTCGCATCCCCCCCGTCATGTCGTGCAAAACACCCAGAAATGACTCTCTGCGCATGCGCAGAACTCTTTGTGCATGCACAGAGGGGTTTTTTGCAAGCCGCGGCAACCATAGGACCGGTTCAGGAGCATGGACTGCCGGTCATCGCTGCCAGTTCGGTGAGCAGTGGTAAATTTCCGCTATTGGTTCTAAAGAACTGGTTCAAACCGGCAGCAACCCACCACTGACGCACACAGTCTGTTTTATTGGAGGACAGGTGGGTTTAGCTGCAAGTCGAGCTGCACACAGACTAATGTGTAGTGAGGACAGAACAATTATCATAAAGTTGAACAAATCACTAAAGCAAGTTAATCCAACAACAAAACTGGATACTGAGTAGCAGCCTTCCTAGACTGGAACTTCTAGATGTCTTGGGTGCAAGCTCTAACTCCCAAATGCGGCTGCTTTTGGGATACAGGAAATTGCGGTCCAAGACATGTTGAGGGCACCAAGAGGAGGAGGGCTGATATGTACCTTCTCATTTGGCTGTAGAGCTTTGCTTTCTGCCTGATTTGACAGGATAATATATCTGCTAAACAGGAACAGAGACTGGGTGATATAGTGAGACACATTTAAAGGATCCACATGAGTTTAGCTGACATTCTTATCAGTTAAAAGCCCACACTTCCAATTATTATCTCTGGACAGTTTGTCTCTTTGGATAATTGGCTTCCCACCATGGTTGAGAAGGGCTGACAAGAGGAACCTTTTCTATCAGAGAAGAATGAGGGACTGTGGAGATGGAGGGGAGTGGGAGCATTGGGCCAGATCCAGCATGAGTGAGCAAGAGGCAATTAGGGCCCTTCGCCTGGAACGGCGCATTACAAAGGCGGCTGTTGGAACTGTCAGTGTGGGAGATGGATTGGACCATCCGGCATGCGCTGAGTGACGAGATTACGAGCACCCTTCCATTCCTGTGGAAAGTGTCCTGCT
This sequence comes from Diadophis punctatus similis, assembly GCA_023053685.1. Classification (NCBI taxonomy): domain Eukaryota; kingdom Metazoa; phylum Chordata; class Lepidosauria; order Squamata; family Dipsadidae; genus Diadophis; species Diadophis punctatus. Next base: position 890,544 of record JALIGW010000048.1, read on the forward strand.
TTAGGCCCTGGATACAGATGTAGTTTGGCCCATCAAACAAGGAATGCTCTGCTGAAGTGCATCTTGTAGTTCTATCCAAAGTGGTTGTTATTCTGAAAGGGCAACTGGAGTGAGTTTTTGAGGAAAAAGAAGACGTTTCAATTCCTATCCTGGAAGCTTCATCAGTGGTATTGGATGCTGTGGGAGATGGAAGGACAGTTGTGGACTGTTGAGATTAGTTGGTGGGAGGGGAATAATAGGTTCTTTCAGGATGGGTAGGGAATGGAAATGAAAAGATTGTGGTTTCTTTGCTGTCAACTGGTCTTCAGTCAGAATCAGAACAGACCTGGAAGGGTCCTTGCAGGTAGTCCAACCCCTTGCTCAAGCAGGAGACCCTATACCCATGATGGCAAACCTATGGCACGCGTGCCACAGGTGGCATGCAGAGCCTTCTCTGAGGGTACGCCAGCCGTCGCCCCAGCCTAGCTCCACCGTGCATGCCGGCCAGCTGGTCTTCATGTCTTCATGTGCGGGGGCGCTCGCATTGCATTTTGGGGGTACACGCGCACTTGTTTTGGGCACTTAGCATGAAGAAGGTTCACCATCACTGCCCTAGACCATTTCAGACAAGTAACTGTCCAGTCTCTTCTTGAAAACCTCCAGTGATGAAGCACCCACAACTTCTGGAGGCAAGCCGTTCCTCTGGTTAATTGTCCTCACTGCTAGGAAATTTCTCTTTCATTCCAGGTTGCTTCTCTCCTTGATTAGTTTCCATCCATTGTTTCTTGTCCTGCCTTCTGGTGCTTTGGAAAATAATTTGACCACCTCTTCTTTGTGGCAGTCTCTCAAATGCTGGAATACTGCTATGATATAGAGTCGTGGTGGCCCAGTGGTTAGAGTGCAGTACTGCAGGCTACTTCTGCTGACTGCCAGCTGCCTGCAATTTGGCAGTTCAAATCTCACCAGGCTCAAGGTTGACTCAGCCTTCCATCCTTCTGAGGTGGGTATAATGAGGACCCAGATTGTTGGGGGCAAGAGGCTGATTCTGTAAACCTCTTAGAGAGGGTTGTAAAGCACTGTGAAGCAGTATATAAGTCTAAATGCTATCATGTCACCCCTAGTCCTTCTTTTCTCTAGACTAGCCATCTTAACACTCTCTGAGAGCCATTGTGGTTTATCTGTGACCTCAGGGTCACCTGAATCAAATCAAATCAAATCACCTGTTTTCCTCCCCCCCCCCCCCCCAGTTGCCTTTTCAAAATAAAAATCACTTTTGATCAATCTATGACCTGGATAACTGGGAATCCTCACAGACAAATCTCGTTGTTCCTTAGATGTTTCCTGCCCCTGCAAATCTTCACACAATTTTTGAGCTTCTCTTTTCTTTTCGACTGTGCTTAAGCGGATTTATGTGTCAGAAAGCTCAAAGCGGGTTACTGTTGGGGGCTACTATTTTGGAGAGACATATTTTTGCATTCAACAGGAGAACAACAGAGTGATAGTAAGTGATGCTATTTGATAAACCCAAAGAACCAAGAAAATACTGCATATGATCTTAGTTATCAGGAGTCCAATATTACACCTTTTATAAATACTATCTGAACCGGACACATTTATCCACTCTGCAACCTGCCTGGCAACCCAATCAAATTAAGGCACCCCAGGAAGGTAACTCACCATTGCACCTGCCGCTCACACAGGACCATCCCCTCTTCCCCACCCCACTGGGCCGCCAATAAAGAAAGGTTGGGACCGCTGATCCATCCCCTGTCCTACAGATAACCACCCAAACCCTTGGGTGATATACAGATGGTTGTCCAAGAAGCTGCCATTCATGGTTGATTTGAGATTCCATCTCAGTTGTTCCTGGTTCATAACTCTGCTCCTTTCCACTCTTCTATACCAGGACTATATCAGCACAATCAAGATCAAGGGAGTTACTAATACCACTCCATAAAGCCTTAGTAAGACCACACCTAGAGTACTGCATCCAGTTTTGGTCACCATGCTATAAAAAAAGATGTTGAGACTCTAGAAAGAGTGCAGAGAAGAGCAACAAAGATGATTAGGGGACTGGAGGCTAAAACATACGATGAACGGTTGCAGGAACTGGGCATGGCTTGTCTAGTGAAGAGAAGGACCAGGGGAGACATGATAACAGTCTTCCAATATTTGAGGGGCTGCCACAGAGTGGAGGGGATCAAGCTATTTTCCAAAGCACCCAAAGGCCAGACAAGGAATGATGGATGGAAACTGACCAAGGAAAGATTCAACCTGGAAATAAGGAGAAATTTTCTGACAATGAAATCCATCAACCAATGGAACAGCTTGCTCTCAGAAGGTGTGGGATCTTCATCACTGGAAGCTTTCAAGAAGAGACTGGACTGGCATCTGTCAGAAATGGTGTAGGGTCTCCTGCTTGGGGGTGTGTGGACTAGATGACCTACAAGGTCCCTTCCAACGCTGTTAATCTGTATCTGATGACCACATGAATCTACCTTTGATTACTTCCTGTATGTTATATTGGTGAATAAGGGGAAAGATCGTCATTTGTTTGCAGATACTTAATAAAACAAACATATGTTCAATTAGGAAAACAACAGCAGCGATTCTTCAAGCTATTTAGACTGTACAAATGCAAACACTTTCTCTTGAGTATAGCAACATGGACAGACTGAAAGTGACAGGCAGCCAATGAATTAATAACAGAGCTGGTATCTAGGCAACATCAATGGATCAAAGTGTTGTCCTCCAAGAAATAAAATCTTGAGTCTGCCAGTAGGCTTCTTCCAAAACCGAAGGGAGAAGATGCAGGTCTCCATTCTTTCATTTCAGAAGACAGGACAATGGAATCATTTCAGGAAAGGAGCTGTATTTGCTAAACTCCTTAGCACAGAGAGAAATTGTGAGAAATGGGAAGAGCAGCCGCCCGGTGTGCATGCGCGCGCCGGGAAGATGATCTTCTGGTTTCTGGTGCATGCATGCGAACCGGCCACCTGATCTTACGATTTCTGGCGCACATGCGAAGACCAGATGGCCATCTTCCCAGTGCGCGCATATGCACCGGACGGCTGCTCTTCCGGTTTCCAGTGCTCCCACGTGCGTTAAGACCAGCTGGCCGGCACGCCAGAACCCGAAAGAGCAACAGGCAATGGCTCGCATGCCCAGAGAGATGGCTCTGCATGCCACTTCCAGCACGCGTGCCATAGGTTTGCCATCACAGATCTAGGCGATTTCTCTGCCATCCCATTTGGTGGAACGTGTCCGAAGGCCATGGCAATGGAATGTGTGAATGACCTTGGGGAAAGGAGAGAAGAGATGATGCTGTAGGAAGCAATACTGAGACAGGCAGGATTCCCCACTCATTTAACCATCAGAAAAAGGGTCTTAGGAAGGGTCCCCCTTAACTGATCAAAGATTTAAAAGTGGCAGCAGGAAGCTTTCAAGAAGAGATTGGACTGCCATCTGTCAAAAATGGTGTATGGTCTGCTTGGGCAGGGGGTTGGACTAGATGACCTACAAGGTCCCTTCCAACTCCATTAATCTGTATCTGTATCTTAATGTAGCCTTACAAAAAAAGTAGAATTAGTTCATCTCATTCTGTTTCCTTTCTGCTTTATCTGGGAGGATTGATAGCCATCTATGATCGTGTATTGTAAGGCACACCAGATGCCCCAGGGGTGTCATGGGAGGTCAAAAAAGTCAAGATGGCAGCCATGACCAGGCAGTCAAAGCCCCACCCTTGAGTACTGTACTGTACTGTACTGGGTACTGTAAGATGTCTGCAATATTTTTTCCCTTGATAATTCCATAGTGTCTCCTACTAAATCATGCATTATTTTCTAAATATTCAAAACTGATGGCTGAATCGTCTAATCTGATCTCAAGCTGGCTGATTCATAGGTCCGCTCCCTCCCCCCGCTGCTTTTGTCTTTCCAACCAGCTCTTCCTTATTGCTTAGGGTTGGATTCAGGAATGCTGAATCTTCATGTCTTCTTCAGTTTTTTAGAAAATAAAAACAGCCAGCAAGACCACTGAGGAATTGGGGGGAGGGGGGAAGCTTGAACTCTTGGCAAAGTTGGGTTTCTAGACAGATAATTGAATCCTCTCATTTTTTTTCCTGTCTCTCCTCCTTGAAACTCCTATAATCTGGTCAAGCATGGCACTGCCAGGATTTCTGCCTACTTGGTGAACATGGCATTTCTCACAATAAAATCTTTGTTTTGTTCTTACTGTAATGGTCTCAGTTGGGTCCCCATATCAAGTTCCTGGATCTCAGTACTCCTGTGTGTTTCTTCCACATTCTTCTGCCATTAACTATTACGTTTAAAACAGGATCAAGTTTGTAAAGATCTGTAAAAGTGCCTTCCAAACTCATTTTTGTTTGTTTGCTGACATCCCGCCTTTATTGTTTTTACAAAGACCTCTCCTCTTGCTAAGAAACTTTCCTATCAGGAAAACAAGGCCACATCTTTCAACAGAAGGGAATAAAGCAAGCATCACCGTTGCCTGGAGCTCCTGCTCTGTGTTCATCGTCTCTAGCAAAACCACGTCTGTCTGTATTATTAGTTCTCGTATGGACACCGATATTTGTCAGCAGGCTCAAAATATTGTGGTTCCTTTGCTTGCATCCTGCTTGTGTATCCTAGGAAGGTAGCACATCTCAAAGGGATCTGTCCAGAAGCCCAGAGAAGAGCTTTGCTTGATAGTGTCATGCCCCCATCGCAGTCTGAGTCTGAGGAGGAGGAAGAGCTGGAGCCGATGGAGATCGAGGGGGCAGCTTCCTTGGCTTTAGAGGAATGTGGGGAGGAGCAGGAGGAGGCAGCCCAGGGCCCCTCAGGATTGGGATGGCTTGTTAACTGGAGGAACAGAGGCAGGAGGACCGAGAGAGGGCAAGCAATGGACATGAGGAGCGACAGAGCTCAGGCAATGAGCAAGGACTGCTCCCTCCTGATCCCCGAGCATGGAGAGTGGAGAGAAGGTGGGAACAGCGCAGGCTGACACGACTATTCAGGAGGAGAGCACCCTGCCCCTCTTCACAAGGCACACCTGGGGACTGAGATTAAAGGAGACACTGTGGGGAGGGGCATTTGTTGGGAACAAATGCTGAATTGGTAGAGTTTGGTGTGCCGGTACAGACATTTGGAGTTTGCAGGACTGCTTGCTTCTTCCTGACTTCGTAGACTCAGCGCCTTGTTCCTGACTATGTGGTCTCAGTACCTTGTTCCCTACTTTGTGGACTCGTTGTTTGTTCATTGTTTTGTGGACTCATTTCCCTGTTCCCTTGTTTTGCTGGACTGGACACAGTCAGAGGCTACCGTGTGTGGGTGTGTGCGCGCGCTTTACTCTGGGACTTACTAAGAACATGGGAGCGTTTGGGGGGAAATCTGGATCATTAAAAGGGAATTTGAACTCTCAGCTGGCTGTGTGGCCTTCGTGACTTGTCCCGGGTCATCACACTCCCCATCAAACTCTTGTTCACTCGCCTTGATCATTGGCTGTCTAAGGAACCAGCTTCCTTCTATGTCTCCTGAAGCTGCCTCAAGTAGGCCACAGGGGAGTAAAATTGCACTTGCACACACTGGGCTAGCAGCAATAATCAATCAGCTTTTTCTCCTCATCCTTGGTTTTTTGTTATCTCTTCTTCCTGCTCCCCTGTTCACATTTAAGTCTCGACTGCAGCGTTTAAATCTATAAGCTTAGAAGAGGTGTGTGTGTGTGTGTGTGTGAGTGTGTGTGTGTGTGTCTCTGGGTTATCTATAATAAAAAGATGCGCAATGTCTCCTAGGAAATCACCTTGAGAAGCCACGATTATCATTATTTCTGTAAATAACCTTGATAATGGAAGTTTGAATGGCACACACTTATTTTTTTTCCCTCCCAAATACTTGGCTGAGATGTCTTTCTTATAATGCTGTTTCTTGAAGTGTTTGCCAGAAAGCAATGACAAAAAAAAGGGGGGGGGGGGAGAAAGAGTTTATTTTATAGAAGGAGCTCTATCTGTTCGGTAAACATTGCCTACACACTGTAAACAAATTGTAAACACTCCACATCTTGGTTTCTGAAAAAATCCAGGGATGGTTGAAAGAATGCCAGTCCTCTCAAGGAGGCCTTATTTGCTATTGGTGTCTTTGTCTCTGTAATGGAAATGGGGAGAGAGGTGCGGTTCTGAGAGTATCGGTTGCGCTTCCAAAATAGCTGTGGGTTTAATGATGTGCTGAAGTCTGTTTTGTAATTTTTCAGATGTTTTCCTCACCTGCAAAAAAAATGTGCCTGTTTGTTTACTGTTTCCTCAAGGTGAGAATTGTCCTGCTGTTTTCCGGGAAGCCTCTTCAGATCCATCAACAGCCAGCCCCCTCCCACCCCTCAGCCCCCTCCCTACCTGTCTATATTTATTTATTTCGTTCTTTCTTTTAATAAATATTTTTATTATACATTTTTCTTTATAATATATCACATTTCCAGTTTTGCAACGACAGTGTACTGGCTGTATCCAGTCCTTTTTAAGTATACGTAGTATTATACACCCTGATTGTAACCAGTATTCTCTTAATCATACATTTATAGTCTCTTTTAAATGCGTAATGTTGTACGTCATAGTTATAACCATTATCTTCATAATTGTACCATAGCATTTTATATATTTATCTTTCTCCATTCCCTTCTCTCCTTCCCTCTCCTCCCTTTTCCTCTCCTCCTCTCCCCTCTCCTCTCTCCTCTTCCCCACTTTCCTCTCCTTCCCTGTCTCCTACTCCTCTCCTCCCATCCATTTCCCTCTCTCCTTATTTGTTTCTTTATGTCAGGGGTGTCAAACTCGATTTCATTGAGGGCCGCATCAGGGTTGTGTTTCACCTCGGGGGGCCGTGGTGGCCGTGGCCAGGGTCGGTGTGGCCAGCTCGAAGTCACTCGTCTCAGGGGTGCCTGTGGTGGCCTGAGCACTCTGCCAGTGAAAACAGGCTCCCAAGCTCCGTTTTTGGCTGCGACGGCCTCCTGCAACCCTCTGCCAGTGAAAACAGAGCTCGGCAGGGCCGTGTGTGGCCCTCCCGAGCTCCGTTTTCGCTAGCAGAGGCACCGTGGGCCAGTCCTTTGCTGTTTCCAGGGCGGCCCCGTGGGCCAGATCTAAGCACCCGGTGGGCCGGATCTGGCCCCCAGGCCTTGAATTTGACACCCCTGCTTTATATATTCATTTATTTTTATTAAACAGTTTTATAAGCCCCCCAACTGACACACAGGTAACTCTGGGCAGCTTACAAGCTTTTAAAAAAAATCATCATATCATAAAAATGTAGAAACAAAAACCTTAGCCCACCCCTCAAGGCAGCAACAATGCAATCAGATCAGCCACTGGATCAGTTCTATTCCCTCAAGGCTAGAAAATAGTCAGTTGGCTGGAAAAATATCTATGATGATCTCCGTAGCTGCTTCAGGGCTAAACGTAATTTGTCTATCCAGCTAAGGTGCCTTTGTTTTGACTTCACTGCATTACCTGAGCGACCTTTAAACTGATAGCACTGCACTCTAAACTGTAAACTAGAATTTTAGAACATAAAATAACAAGGTTGGAATGAACATAGAATGAAGAAGGAACCGAGAAGGAACACAGAATAACAGAATCGGAATCAGAATCAGAATTGTGCTGGAAGGGACCTTGAAGGTCTTCTAGTCCAACCCCCTACTCAAGCAGAAGACCCTATACCAGTGATGGCGAACCTTTTTTGGTTCGCGTGCCAAAAGGGGGGGGGGAATGCGGGGGATCACGTGTGTGCATGCCCACACTCATAATTCCATGCACCCCCGCACATGCATGCATGACCCCCCTGCTCCCAGCATGCAATGGCACGCCCATTTTTCGCTTTCCCCAGGCTCCAGAGCCTTTCTAGGAGCCTGGGGAGGGCGAAAACGGCCTTCCCCACCCCCTCTGGAGGCTGGAAACAGCCTGTTTCCCGACTCCCAGTGGGCCCAGAAGACCCGAAAATCAGCCGGCTGGTGCACACATGCACGCCAGACCTGAGCTCGCGTGCCCACCGATATGGCTCCGCGTGCCACTTGTGGCACCCGTGCCATAGGTTCGCCATCACGGCCCTAGGCCATTTCAGACAAGTGACTGGACAGTTGTGGGTGCTCCATCATTGGAGGTTTTTAAGAAGAGACTGCTCTTCTTAAAAACCTCCAATGATGGAGCACCCACAACTTCTGGAGGCAAGCTGTTCCACTGGTTAACTGTCCTCATTGTTAGGAAGTTTCTCTTTAATTCCAGGTTGCTTCTCTCCCTCATTTCTCTCCTTGATTACAATGAGCCGATAATGAACATGGAATAAGGTGCTCCCAAAGGTGCTTTTTCAAGAGGCAACTGGACTTTCTGGAGTTTTTTTTGAAGATGTTTCGCTTCTCGTCCAGGAAGCTTCTCCAGCTCTGAAAGTTGAGTTGCCTCTTGAAAAAGCACCTTTGGGACAACCATGACCTGGCTGACTGAGAATCTCCATAGACATGGAAAAACAGGCTTGGAATGCTGCTCATCTTGCCATTGATCAGGGTTTTTTTTCCCTTCAGAAAGTCAAGATGGTGGCCACTCCCATGAGACTGAAGCCCCGCCTTGGTTACATGCAATACATGTGAAAAGGGTGGGGCTTTGGTGGCATGGTTGGGGCTGCCTCTTGATTATTTTGAGCCCCACATAATAATAATAATAATAATAATAATAATAATAATAATAATAATAATAATAATAATAATAATAATAATAATAATAATAATAATAATAATAATAATAATAATAATTCGACTGGAACAAAAAATAAAAAAACTCAGAACAGATGCTAGCAATTTAAAAAATATGAATGAACAACGGCTAAAAAATAGCAAGATCATGGATCAATTAGCCAGAAGATACAGGCTTGATACAAGGAAAATTGAAGAAGCACTTGAAATTGTAAAACAGCAAATAACAGCAATAGCCAGAAAAATTGAAAGATATGATGCAAGAATCATTCAGTACAAGCAAAATCAGCAATTTCGATCAGATCAAAGACGTTTCTACCAAAGCCTCAATGCAAATGACAATTTCAAAAGTGAAAAACCAGAAAAGCAAGCCACAGTTGAATTCTGGAAAGAACTGTGGGAAAATGCAAAGGATTACAATAAGGAAGCAAAGTGGATACAAGACTTTGAGAAAAGTGTTGGCAAGAAGCAAATGCAAGTATTAGAAATAACAACTGAGATGGTCAAAAATCGAGTAAAAAAAGTAAAGAACTGGACATCACCTGGAAATGACCAATTACATGGTTTCTGGCTCAAATATCTGACCAGTTTGCATGCAATATTGGCCAAGCAACTGAACGAAATGCTACAAAATGGTCAAATTGATGAATGGTTGACAACTGGAAAAACATACTTGATTCAGAAAGATGCAACTAAAGGAACAACACCTGGAAACTACAGACCAATAACATGCTTGCCAACAACCTTCAAATTACTCACCGGGATAATTGCAGATAACATAATGGATTATTTGGAAACAAATAACATCTTGCCAGTAGAGCAAAAAGGCAACAAAAGAAGGAGCAGGGGCACAAAAGATCAGCTCCTAATTGACAAAATGATACTAGAAAACTGTAAGAACAGAAAAACAAACTTGAATATGGTCTGGATTGATTACAAAAAGGTGTATGACTCACTGCCACACAGCTGGATCATCAAATGCTTAGAAACTATTGGCATCAGCAAAAATATTACATCATTCACTGAAAAAGCGATGCACAATGGAGAACTGTGTTGGCAGTAGGGAATGAGAACTATGGAATGGTTAATATCAAGAGAGGAATTTTTCAGGGAGATTCACTTTCACCCCTCCTCTTCATCATTGCAATGATCCCACTATCAGTAATCTTAAAAAAAATGAAACTTAGATACCAAATAGCCAAAGACGCTGAAAAAATTTCACATTTATTGTATATGGATGATTTGAAACTGTATGGAAAGTCAGAAATAGTAATCCAATCACTGACCAACACAGTCCTAATATTCAGCACAGATATCTCAATGCAGTTTGGCATGAAAAATGTGCCACTGTATCTATGAAAAGGGGCAAAATCACTACATGTGACGGAATTGAAATGCCCAATGGCCAATTAATTCAATGCAATCAAAATGAAGCCTATAAATATCTGGGCATTCTGCAGTTGGATAACATCAGACATGGAGAAGTGAAAACTATCATTAGAAGAGAGTACACCAACAGAGTTAGGAAAATTTTGAAATCTAAATTAAATGGTGGAAACACCATCAAGGCCATGAATACCTGGGCAATACCAGTCATAAGATACACGGCTGGTATAATTAACTGGACACAAGCTGATTTGGACATTTTGGACCGAAACACCAGAAAACTAATGACAATGCACTACAGTTTACATCCACGTAGTGACACTGATAGACTTTACCTGCCCAGAAAATCAGGTGGCAGAGGACTACTACAAGTAAAGCAAACAGTTGAAGAAGAAAAGCATGCATTGGCGGATTATTTAAAAGAAAGTCAAGAACATCTATTAATTGAAGTAAAGAACAAAAATCTACTGAAGGTCCAACAGACGAAACAAGAATACAGAAAAAATGTGATAAAATCAAGAATGGAGAGTTGGCAAAATAAAGCATTACATGGCCAATTTCTGGAAAAAATAAAAGACAAAGTGGACAGTGAAAAAACTTGGTTATGGTTAACATCTGGTACTTTAAAGAAAGAAACAGAATCATTGATCCTGGCCGCACAAGAACAGGCAATTCGTACAAATGCCATAAAGGCCAAAATTGATAAATCTTCAAATGATGCTAAATGCAGATTATGCAAGGAAGCTGATGAAATTGTAGCCCATGTGCTCAGCTGCTGCAAGAAAATCGCGCAGACTGATTACAAATTACGACACAACTCTGTTGCACAAATGATCCACTGGAATTTATGCAAAAATTATAACATCCATACTGCTACAAACTGGTGGGAACACAAGCCTGAAAAAGTCACTGAAAATCAAATGGTCAAGATCTTGTGGGATTTTCGTATACAAACAGACAAGGTACTGGCGCATAATACACCAGACATCACGCTGGTCGAGAACAACAAGGTGACTATCATTGACATTGCAATACCAGGGGATAGCAAGGTTGATGAAAAGGAACACGAAAAAATAGCAAAATACCAGGACTTAAAAATCGAAATCCAACGATTATGGCACAAACCAGCAGTGGTAATTCCAGTAGTGATTGGAACACTGGTTGCTATCCCAAAAGCACTGGAATTACATTTAAAACAGCTCAAAATTGACAAAATCACCATCAGTCAAATGCAGAAAGCCGCACTGCTCGGTTCCGCACATATACTTCGAAAATACATTACGACGTCCTAGGCCCCTGGGTGGGGCTCGACTAGTAATCAATGCCAAATTCGGCGAAACAACTGGCCGCTGTGATACAATTGTATAATAATAATAATAATAATCATCATCATCATCATCATCATCAAAAATCCTCATCAATGGAGAAACTACAAAAAATTTTAATATAGAAAAGGGAGTTCGACAAGGCTGTCCTCTCTCCCCTTTATTATTTATATTATCATTGGAATCATTATTACAAAAGGTAAGGGAAAACAAAGAAATAAAAGGACTCAAGATAAAAGAACAGGAATATAAATTGCAGGCATTCGCAGACGACATGGTTTTCAATATAGAAGAACCTCTAGAGGTAGGATCAATTTTACTAAAAGAAATTAATGAATTTGGGAAAGTAGCAGGTCTAAAAATTAACAAACAAAAAACTAAAATAATAACCAAAAATCTGACAGATACACAAAATAAGGAATTAGAAAGGAAATTAGAAATACAAATTGTAAAGAAAATAAAATATTTAGGAATCAACCTGTCAGCGAAATGCACAACAATAAAAGAAGAAAACTATATGGGAATTTTAAAACAAATTGAAAAGAAACTAGATAACTGGAACAAATTACAAATATCTCTAATAGGCAGAATTGCAGCGATTAAAATGTCAATACTACCTCAAATTTTATACTTATTTCAGACTATACCAATCAAATTAGAGAAAAAATATTTTGAAAAATTAAATAAAATACTAACCAAATTTATATGGGCCGGGAAAAAACCAAGAATCAAATTAAAATATTTACAACAAAATAGAAATCAGGGAGGGTTCGGACTGCCAGACTTTGAATTATATTATCAAGCATCTGCTTTAACATGGATAAAGGACTGGATACAAATCAAAAATAGACGCTTACTGGTATTAGAAGGTTATGACTTACATGTAGGGTGGCATGGATTCCTCTGGGATGATAAACATAAAACACACTCATATTTTAAAAGACATAAAATCAGAGACTCCCTATTAGGAATCTGGCTTAGAATCAAAAAACAATATTATACTAAGATACCACCCTGGTTCTCTGGCATGGAAGCCATTACTTACCCAAACACAACAAACCTGGAAAAAATGGTTACATACGAAGAAATACTGGAAGAAGGAGGAGCCTTAAAATCTATATCAAAATTAGAACAGGGAGGAATTAAGATTGACTGGTGGCCATACTTTCAAATTAAGAACAGATTAGAAAACGACAAGAGAAAATATGGAATACAAAAAACTAAATCAGAATTAGATAAAATCTTATTAGACCAGGAACAAAAAGCAATAACTAAAATATATAAATTTCTTCTAAAAAACAAAACACAGAAAGATATAATAAAGGGAAATATGATAAGCTGGACGAAAAATTTTGGACATGAAATACCAATTAATCAATGGGAAAAAATATGGAATCAGAACTACAAAATCACAAAATCAGTCTCATACAAAGAAAATTATTATAAACTATTCTATAGATGGCACCTCCCTCCAGCGAGATTGGCAAGAATGTATAAAAATCTACCACCAAATTGTTGGAGATGTCAGTGTAAAACTGGATCTTATTATCATATGTGGTGGACCTGTCCAAAAATCAAACTCTTCTGGAATAAAATCAAAAACTGGTTAACAGAAATCACACAACAAGACTTAGATATTAAACCGGAAATCTTCTTATTGGGAATCATCAACCAAAAAATGGAAAAAAAACACTACTATATCATTTTACATATACTAACAGCGGCAAGAATAACGATAGCACAAAATTGGAAATTAAATGATATTCCCGAGGAAAGCAGTGTAATCAGAAAAATTTTGGATTGCGCCGAAGCGGATAAGTTAACTATGGAATTGAAAGGAAAGGAAGACTCCGACTATTATGAAATTTGGAATTTATTTTACAATTGGTACGAAAAACGAAAACAAATATCATCAATGTAATAAATGTAAATATAAGTTAAATAAGACACATAGAAATTAGAATAAGGAATTAATAGAGAAAATAGTTATATTATTATATTATATATGTATACTATGATTTTACAAAATTGAAAGTGCCTTATTTCTTATGAACTAATATTATTATTATCAATACTATCATCAATATCACTATCGTTGTACTATTATTAATACTATTGTTAATATTACTATTAACACGATTGATTTATAAAATTTATCACATAAAAGACAAGATAAAAGTTGGAAAATACATAAAAATATATCGCTAACATATACTCGCCGTAGAACAAATTATAGAAATTAACAGCTCTATAGCTGTATGCGTTTTTTATGTTTTGTAAATGTTTATATTGTACTTCTTAATGTCATAATGTTCTTTTTTTTTGTTTTGTATGTTTGTTTGTTTTTAAATGTAAATAACTTAATAAAAACTATTTTTTTTAAATAATAATAATAATAATAATAATAATAATAATAATAATAATAATAATAATAATAATAATAATAATAATAATAATAATAATGAGGAGGAGGAGAAGGAGAAGGAGAAGGAGAAGGAGAAGGAGAAGAAGAAGAAGAAGAAGAAGAAGAAGAAGAAGAAGAAGAAGAAGAAGAAGAAGAAGAAGAAGAAGAAGAAGAAGAAGAAGAAGAAGAAGAAGAAGAAGAAGAAGAAGAAGAAGAAGAACAACAACAACAACAACAACAACAACAACAGCAACAACAACAACAACAACAACAACAACAACAACAACAACAACAACAACAACAACAGAGTTGGAAGGGACCTTGGAGTCCAACCCCCTGCTTAGGCAGGAAACCCTGCACCACTTCAGACAAATGGTTATCCAACACCTTCTTAAAAACTTCCAGTGTTGGAGCATTCACAACTTCTGGAGGCAGGCTGTTCCACTGCAAGGTCTCTTTGGATAACCTTGGTTTGCTTGACTTCAAGACAGACCGTTCTAGTGCATTGAAGTCACAATCCACATTTCCTGCCCCGTTTGACACAGGGAGTTAGAGAGGGATGCAGAGCCATCAGACACAGCTATCAAACCAAGTATCCTTTTGTTTTATAAATAGCTTGTCGTGTGCAATGTGTAATGACAGTGAAGAAAGTACATATACCATTTTTCAGAAGATTGGCCAAAGAAACCTTCAGGAGGTGAGAAATCCACCCTCATTAGAAGCAGCAACAGATCCAGTCTTCAGAAGAGCAAAGCCTTTGCAGTCAAGCAAAGAATGTAAAGAGGCTCCTTTCAATGCTCTTGTCTCTGACAGCTTTCCCCAACCTGATGCCCCTCCAGCTCTCATTTCAGAGTTTGTTGCAAAAATTAAATCCAGAAAGCACACACAGGCAGACTGATGCAGCAGGATTCATTTAAATAAGAAACGCCTTTATATACAAGAATATATAAGTAAATGTACAATGCCAATATAGATTCTTCTTCAACGTAATAGCAGTTACAGGCAGGAGAGAACAGTTAGTTTCATTTCAGCAGTTCAGAGTGGACTGAGCCACGCCCAGCCTTCTAGCTTCAGTTTCGATTCGATGCACAGACTCAGATGGGTTTAGCTCCCATTGGCTGACTTAGTTGCTATGCCTGTTCATTGGCTGACCTTGTTACCATTGGCTCTCCCAGTCATGAATATTCTAACAGTGTATACCCCAATGGACCTCAGCCTAGACCAGGTGTCAGCAACCTGCGGCTCTGGAGCTGCATGCGGCTCTTTGGGCCCTCTGCTGTGACTCCCTGTCGGGTGATCCCACCACCGGCTGGCCCTGCCCCTCACCCTCCCCTCCCAGTCACTCCTCTCCTGGCCTGAGAAGGTAAGGGCGATGGTGGGGGATGGAGAAACAGGGAAGAGACAGAGAGATACAGAGAGGGGGGGAGAGAGAAAGACATAGAGAGATACAGAGAGAGAGGGTGAGAGGGGGGAGGGAGGGAGAGATGTCAAAAAGGGTTTTGTGGTTCCTGATGTTTTTTAACAACTGGTTCTCTGCCCTAATGACCAGCTGGGTAGGGGGGTCCTGTGACTGGTGGAAGTGAGTGACGTCAAGTTGGCCACGCCCACCCAGGTTTTGTGGCTCCCAGTGTTTTCTTTTCTTTGGGAAATGGGTCCAAATGGCTCTTTGAGTGTTTAAGGTTGCAGACCCCTGGCCTAGACATTCTGGAAAGCCAACACATCTGTTTTGTTGGGTTGCAGGAATTCTGAGTTTGATTTTTCAATTGCAGATGTTTAATTCCTCGTTGAGGTAACATCTTCAGTATTGTGGTCAGAGACACCTCTGCAATCCCAGCTTCCTATATTCTTGACCATCACATGTGTTTTTGCAAAAGCAAGGCACATTTATTTTGAGATTTCACACCCCTCCACCCCAAGCACCACAGCAAATAAAAGAGATGTAAAGATATTCACTCACCCAACTGAGCTTGTAGCAGTTACTCTTCCTGCTGGTCGCTGCTAAAAAAAAGAAAGTATGGTAGCTTCCACAAGGATGTTCCCACTGTAGTTTGAAGTCTACTCGGTTGGCCTGCAGAATTATTACAAACTACCACATCCCCTGAAGTATCAAACTTGGTTCATCTTTATTTAAACAGAGCCTTCAGATGCATCCCCTCTTCCTCCCAGTTCACTTCCTGGCCCCCACCGTGGCTGTTCCTTTCAGCAACACACCCTCTTTTCACTCTCTTTTTAATGGCTGTGCCGTATCCAGCTCTAAAAGCCCTCAACCCTACAGAAGGAAATTAATTGCTTGCTTCTTGACTGCCGATATATTTTTATAGGAATGCTTTTATTTTCAGATTCCCCAAAGGCCCAAGTAAGTATTCTGCTCCTAAATACAATTATAGCACCATTCTTGTTAGAAAGGGTCATATACGAAGAATTGTCTGCAGTCTCATCATCTTGTAACCAAAGTCATGACACGCTTCCATAAATCAAAACAAAGAGCAGAAACAAGGTCACTTTGAAGATAACCCCAATTTGAGAAAGAGAAAGGAGGGGACGGGCAAAGAAGAGCTCAGGATCACCTCAAGGAGGCCTTAAGGAGGAAGGAGGGACCTGCAAAGAATACTAACTTCAAACAGCAGGCAAGCTCTGTCCTCCTTGGGTCATTTCATAGAAACTAACCACAAATGCCGGTTGCTTCCAGTCTAATTCAGGGTGTTGATTATCATCTTGAAAACCCTTCATGGAATTGGACTGACTTATCAGAGGATCGGCCTTAACCCACCCACCCAGTGGTGGGATCCTGCCGGTTTAACAACCGGTTCGGTGATTGGGCGCTTGCACGCATGCACAGTTTTACAAAAACTTACCTTCTGTGTTACTGCTGGGGAGAAACACAGCTGAGGCGCGGTAATCCGCTCTGCCGCACAAATCAGCTGAGAAGATATAGGTCAGCAAAGCGCAGGGGCAGACAGGCGGGCCCACCTAATCATCAGAGCGAACCGGTTCGCTCCCAGCTGATCATCAGAGCATCCGATTCGCCAGAACCAGTCCGAACCGGTAGAATCCCACCCCTGCACCCACCCCATTTGGTCCAGCAGAAGAGGCATGCTGTGGACCTCATCGGTCAAAGGATTTCAGCTGGAAGGGTCCAAGATGTGCCCCCACCCTTTGAAACATCTTGTGGCCGGAGGGGAGCTCTGTGTCCCCCCCTTTTGGCTTTCAGGAAGGGCTTTAAGATTTGGCTCTGCTGTTTGGCTTGAGGCCCTGATGGGAGAAATGGAGAAGATTCCCACTCCAGACCATTTGCACTCTTGGTTTGTAGTTTCTCTCCGATTCTTGTTAATTTTAATGGTTTTGGTTAATTTATTGCATTATAGGCTGCCCAGAATCTACTTAAATAAGCAGACAAACAAACTTTCCAAACTGACCACTGAATTTGTGGATTGAAAAACTGGGTAGTTTAACAGCGTTCCGTGCACCCTGATGTATAGTCATGCCAGCCACATGACCACGGAAGTGTCTTCAGACAACTCTGGCTCCCTCGGCTAGGAAACAGAGATGAGCATCACCCCCTAGAATCAGACACGACTGGGCCAAGGAGATCTTTACCTTTAAGTTGGGTAGATGATTTCTCCTAATGTTGCCAGACAAAGGAAAAAATGCTTCATTGAATTTTTAAAGATTGAATTAGAAGGTCAATATTCCCACTAATGAAGGCGAATATACTGTATGTGTCCCAGGATAATGTTGGAGGATCCAATCTGGGTTGGTCACCGCATGTACACACACACGCACGCCCAGTTTTGGGCCTAGGAAGCCTCCTGGGAGCGAAAATGGGCTGCAGGGGGGCAACCTCCCTCAGCGGCCCGTTTTGGGCCTAGTAGGCCTCCCTGCACTTCCCTGGGAGCCAAAATGGGGCGCATGGGGACTCCTGGAAGGGGCAGGGACAGTCAGCAATTTAACTACCAGTTCGCCCGAACTGGCCCTAACTGGCTGAATCCCACCACTGAAGAAGACGCTCTGAAATTTTCCATTGAGAACCTACAGAAGCTTAGGGGGCCTGGCAGACTGTAGCCCACTGAAAAAATGGATGTGCTCTGAAAATCTGGTCATCTTGGATGAATTTTTCTTCTCCTTCAAAATAAATGTTGGAAGCAAATTCTCTTCTCTTTGAAGAAGCTTCTTGGATGAGAAGCAAAATGTCTTCAAAAGAAAAAACAAGGAAATCCAGTTGCCTCCTGAAAAAACTCCTTTGGGACAACCATGACCTGGATGACTGAGAATCTCTACAGACTTTTAGCTATACAATTTGGGATGAACACCCTTGGAATGGTGTGGGAGTAGGAATGGATTTCCAGAGGAAAAATTTGCAGACTACAGGAACCATTTGCACCACTCAGGTGACCCTGAGGACACAGATAAACCTCCAAGTGGCCTCGACGACCCTCTAAAAGGATGCAAATGTCAAGCTGTCTGCAAGGAGTATAAATCCTTCCATTCCCCATTATTCTGTCAGAGCTGAAGAAGTTTCTTGAATGAGAAGCGAAACGTCTTCAAAAGAAAAAACAGCAAAGTCCAGTTGCCTCCTGAAAAAGCTCCTTTGGGACAACCAGGACCTGGAGGACTGAGAATCTCTACAGATTTCTCTTTGATGAATTTGATGAATTGAATAAGAACTGCTAGGGAAAAAAAACCGCAGAACTTTTCTTGGCCAACAGAATATCAGAATGGAGGGAGGAAGGAAAGAAGGTACATCGGGAAAGGAACGATTTCTGAATGAGTCAGAAGGAAAGCCCCATGATTATTAGATTCTCTTTTGCTTTATAAAACCCCAATGCAAGCATGCCTGGAATTTCTGCCATTCTCCAGAGAGCTCTTAAATGAACAGTAACATTGTTCTTCCCATCGGTGACAAGCAAGAGTTTCCAATTCTCAGTCTGCTATCAAACTAAACAAACTTAGTTTAAGTCTGAGAAAGTGTCTGGCACTCTGTTGTGTAGGAGCTGCACAGAAATCAGAAGGCCTGGATTCACCTCTCGGATTTCCCCCTCGGCGTGTCCTCTGATGGGCCAGGGATAATCCAGGTAAAGCTCAGAAGAGATGTTGCTTCCACTTAGCCAAGTCCCGGGCTAAATGTCAGCCAAAGATTCTCTCATACAGGGGAGAATTCACAGTTCACCCAGACACTTAAGATACATGCAGCAAGAGTCCGCTTTGATCCATGGCATTTCCAGTTCACATGAGCACTGAAAGCAGGAAATTGTCAGTCTGTGGGGGCAAAAAATAAAATCAGGAATTTAATAGTAATAGAATTCTTTATTGGCCAAGTGTGATTGGACACACAAGGAATTTGTCTTTGGTGCATATGCTCTCAGTGTACATAAAAGAAAAGATACATTTGTCAAGAATGGTTGTCATAGGGTTCAAGTAAGCAATCAGGAAACAATATGAAAATAATCGTAAGGATACAAGCAACAAGTTACAGTCATACAGTCATAAGTGGGAGGAGATGGGTGTTAGGAACGATGAGAAAAACTAATAGTAATAGTAATGCAGCCTAGTGAATAGTTTGACAGTGGTGAGGGAATTATTTGTTTAGCAGAGTGATGGCGTTCGGGAAAAAACTGTTCTTGTGTCTAGTTGTCTTGGTGTGCAGTGCTCTATAGCGACGTTTTGAGGGTAGGAGATGAAACAATTTATGTCCAGGATGCGAGGGGTCAGTAAATATTTTCACGGCCCTCTTTTTGACTCGTGCAGTATACAGGTCCTCAATGGAAGGCAGGTTGGCAGTAATTGTTTTTTCTGCAGTTCTGATTATCCTCTGAAGTCTGTGTCTGTCTTGTTGGGTTGCAGAACCAAACCAGACAGTTATAGAGGTGCAGATGACAGACTCAATGATTCCTCTGTAGAACTGTATCAGCAGCTCCTTGGGAAG
Organism: Diadophis punctatus similis; assembly: GCA_023053685.1. Classification (NCBI taxonomy): domain Eukaryota; kingdom Metazoa; phylum Chordata; class Lepidosauria; order Squamata; family Dipsadidae; genus Diadophis; species Diadophis punctatus. The sequence continues at coordinate 910,279 of JALIGW010000048.1, forward strand.
TTTGAGCTTCCTGAGTTGGCGCAGAAAGAACATTCTTTGTTGTGCTTTTTTGATGATGTTTTTGATGTTAGATGACCATTTTAGGTCTTGAGATATGATGGAACCTAGAAATCTGAAGATCTCTACTGTTGATACTGTGTTGTCTAGTATTGTAAGAGGTGGTAGGATGGGAGGGTTTCTCCTAAAGTCTACCACCATTTCTACGGTTTTGAATGTGTTCAGTTCCAGATTGTTCCGGTTGCACCACAAGGCTAGTTGTTCAACCTCCCGTCTGTATGCGGTTTCATCGTTGTCTCGAATGAGGCCAATCACTGTTGTATCATTTGCAAACTTCAGTAGTTTAACAGATGAATCATTTGAGATGCAGTCATTGGTATAGAGAGAGAAGAGAAGTGGTGAGAGTACACAGCCTTGGGGGGGCCCTGTGCTAATTGTACAGGTATCTGATGTGATTTTGCCTAGCTTCACCTGCTGCTTCCTTTCTGTTAGGAAGCTTGTGATCCACTTACAAGTGTGTTCAGGTACCGCTAGCTGATTTAGTTTAGTTAGAAGAATGTCCGGTATGATGGTGTTGAATGCTGAACTAAAGTCTACAAAGAGGACCCTTGCATAGGTATTTGGAGATTCAAGATGTTGTAGGATGTAGTGCAGAGCCATATTAACAGCATCATCTGTTGATCTATTTGCTCGGTATGCAAATTGCAGGGGGTCTAACAGTGGATCCGTGATGGTTTTCAAGTGGGACATCACTAGCCTTTCAAAGGTTTTCATAACTACAGATGTTAGAGCAACTGGTCTGTAGTCATTCAGTTCCTTGATGGAGGGCTTCTTCGGCACTGGGATGATAGTGGAGCGTTTGAAGCAAGAAGGAACATGGCATATCTCTAGTGATTTGTTGAAGATTTGGGTGAAGATGGGGGCCAATTGGTCAGCACAGACTTTTAAGCAAGAAGGAGTTATCTTGTCTGGACCTGGTGCTTTTCCCGGCTTCTGTCTGTGAAATAGATCTTGCACTTCCTTTTCTGTGATCACCAGAAATGGGATGGGTTCAGTTGTAGGAGGTTTGGCTGTTATTGGTGTGTCTGGGATAGAGATTGTGGAGATAGGTGGCTGTAGTTTCCTTTCAAAGGAAAGGAAAAGGAAAAGGATTTAGTAGCATCTCTCATGATATATATCATATTCTACTGTTGGAAGAAATATTCTTTTGGGTTCAGTTCCAAGTGGGGAGAAAGACACTGGAAAGATGGTGGCTGATTGGAAAGATGGTTTAATGATGAACAGGATCACATGGTTTGAGGTCCTGGGAAAAAAGAAGGAAGAGATGCTGGGAGTGCCTGGGTTTTATGCCCTCTGTTGGGTTTTGAATTTGAGCTTGTGTTCTGATTGGTTGTCAGACTCCCATGGGGCCATGCAGGGGCAACTCTGTAGGCTGTCCTGAGTCCCAGGCTTGGTTGACTCTTGCTGGGTGATGATGTCCCGGGCTGTCAAGTTCATATGGAGATGCCTGCTGCTCTCTGTGCTTCCCAGCTGGTCCGGGGAAGCTGTGGCATGCCTGTGACATCATTTGAAGGCGTCTGGCATGGTGAAAGTGCAGGAGAGGTGAGTCATTGCTGTTGCCGGCTCGCGCTTCATTCCCATCACCACCCTGCTGTAATGGCAGCCCCAAGCCGCTGGACACGCTGGGGCTGACAGGTGATAGAATGATACCAGTAGTTTCATCAGAAACCCAACCCCTTCCTCACATCCTGAAAACTCTCATCCTTCAAAAATTCCAATGCTGCCCATATGTTGGAGGCTTTTATAACACAACAGTTGTTGATGGAGGCATGGGGTCACCACAGGACAAGGACCCTCAAGAAGCTTCCTCTTTTGCTCCCTCTGGTTTCCCCAGGGTGAATGCCACTGCTGCCTACAGGGAGAGCCCGTCTAGTGTGGGAACAGGAAGAAGGGCATGATCATTCGATGGGATTGATATTTCAACAATGATGATCACCTGGAACCAAAGGAGAAAGAGGTCATCCTCAACCAGTCTGAGGATGCTAGGAATGCCAAGCACACCCGTATGACCATCAGACTTGGAAAGCCTTTTTCTATTGGCCTTTCAGAGTGAGACTGTGGGGAGAGGGGGAGGCAAGGGGTGAGTCATAAACAGCAACTCAGTCCAGGTGGGAAGACATCTGGGGAAAGGGGTTTCAAAGAAAAAGCTTAATTAATTCACTATAAAGGAGGCCGGGGAAATTCCTTTTACAGCCTCCAAAGCTTTAGCTTCAAAGATACTTATCAAAAATCCATGCCATTTTTGCTTCGTAGGTCTTGCTGGTTTTGAGGTTTTGACAACAATCTTGGAAACAGCTTTGAAGCAGCCTGGCTTTTCCACTCCTGTTAAGGAAAGAAATTAAACCATTCTCCAACCATTTCTCAAGGGCAAAACATTGCCTTAATACTGTGGAGACAGAGCGTTCCTACTTGAAAAGTCTTCCAAATGAGGAGAGGCCTCCTGAAGTCTTCCTCTGGACTCCACAGTGGGATGAGCAATCAAAGAGGCACAGAGCATACTGTGGAGAAAATAGAATATGGATGTTAAGGTATTCACATCCGTCTTCAGTCCACTCATGAGAAGGCCATCAAACTGCTCTTCTTTAAAAGAACATTGAAAGTATTTTCAAGGTTGACTCAGCCTTCCATCCTTCCACCCGAGGTCGGTCAAATGAGGACCCAGATTGTTGGGGGCAATAGGTTGAGTCTGTAAAACTGCTTAGAGAAGGCTGTAAAGCACTGTAAAGTGGTATATAAGTCTAAATGCTATTGCTATTGCAGTGCCGATCCCCATTTTCTATTATGTAGTTCATATTTATGGATATGAACGGATGGATGGATGGAAGGAAAGGAAAGGAAAGGAAAGGAAAGGAAAGGAAAGGAAAGGAAAGGAAAGGAAAGGAAAGGAAAGGAAAGGAAAGGAAAGGAAAGAGCAATAGCAATAGCAATAGCAATAGCAATAGCCTTTAGACTTATATACTGCTCCACAGTGAGAGAAAGGGAACTGCAGGATACTAGGGGTGGGGATTGGTTAAAGTCCATTCAGCATTAGAAGTGACATTAAATGCCACTCAACAGAACTGGAATCCACCAACATGATAAGACTCCATGTTATTCCATGTGTAACTTCTGAGCTGTCCTACAGAGTACAGAATAACAGAGTTGATAGGGCCTAGTGTAGGGGTGTCAAACTCATGTCATCATGGAGGTGTCACGTGACGTATCGGGACTTTCCCTCCCTTTGCTAAACCGGGTGTGAGCGTGGCCAGCACGTGATGCATCCGGCCCGCGGGACAGGAGTTTGACAGCCCTGGCCTAGATGTTTTCTAGTTCAACCCCCTGCTCAAGCAGGAGATTCTATACCAGGGGTCCCCAAATTTGGCAACTTTAAGACTTGTGGATTTCAACTCCCAGAATTCTGGCTGGAGAATTCTGGGAGTTGAAGTCCCCAAGTCTTAAAGTTTAGGGACCCCTGATTTAAAGTGACAATAAAGCTACTTTAAGAAGATCAACTGAAATCTCATGATATTCACAAATTGGGTCCCCTTTCAGCCCCACTCCCTGACCCAAGTTTGGCAAGTTTGAAGACCTCTGCTCTATACCATTCTGGACAAATTTCTATGGAGATCTTCAGTCATCCAGGTCATGGTTGTCCCAAACATGGTTTTTCAAGAGGCAACTGGACATTCTTGTTTTTTCTTTAGAAGACATTTTCTTAGACGAGAAGCGAAGCGTCTTCAAAGAAAAGCAAGAAAGCCCGGTTGCCTCTTGAAAAAAAGCACCTTTGGGACATTCTGGACAAATGTTAGGCTAAGCATCTGAGCAACTTCCGACAGATGTTCTTGCATTTGTGTATGCTAATCTCCCAGTTCAATTAATCATGTTGTTTGCATCCCTTTCCACTGATGGGTTGTTGGGCTAAAGCTGTTCCGTTTCCCAAGAGCTGGAAATGAGAACGTTCAAGTCTGTTGGTGCCTCTAACTCTCTTGCCTGAGGTGCTTGTCCAGCAAGAAGAGGAAATGTTCCGTTAGGGAGACATCAGGAATTCAGATGGTGCAATTTTCTCTCTCAGAGTTCCCTGATCGACCCAGGTTGTTCTTCTCTTGTGTCGTACATTGCGATTCACTGACCAACAGCTTCCAGCCCTTCCACTCTCTATGTCAGTGATGGCGAACCTTTTTGGCATCGAGTGCCAAAAAGGGAGTGTGCACGCTCATTTGGGCCGCAACCCGGAAGAGGAGCTGCCCAGGGGGCATGCATGTGCTGGAAAATGTACTTCCGGTTTCATGCGCGCTGGCCAGCTAGTCTTCCAGTTACTGGCGTGCATGTGCGTGTGACGATCAGCTGGCCGGCACGCATGCTCACACTGGAAAACGGACCAGCTCTTCCAGTTTCCAGCACTGCCGCACACACAAAGGACAGCTGATCATCGTGCATGCATGTGCGCCAGGAAACCCGGAAGAGGAACGGGTGACGCCACACGTGCCAGGCGACATGGCTCCGCATGCCGCTTCGGGCACGCGTGCCATAGGTTCACCATCATGGCTCTAAGTGTACAAAGGTTTTTGGTGGTGTTTTTTTTACTAGAACTAGGCTCATCTTTGTTTTAATCCAATTGCTACAAGGAGGGATGGGAGCCGGTTCAAAGCTGATTCCAATTTTCCAGCTTAAGTCAAAATAAAGGAATAAGCACCTTCCAAAATTCCCCATCAAGGTTAGGGGCAGATGAATTGGCCAGATAAATTCTCCCAATTTCTGCAGGATAAAGAGAATTTCCCCAACTGCTCCTCAACGGATCTTCTCCTGAGACTAAATGGGGGGCAACAGGGTGCCAGGGAAACTGCAGTGTGCTGCAGTGGGGTGGGCTGCAACATTCCATCAACACACACATGCACGCATACGTACGTGCGTACACACACACGCACACACACACACACACACACACACACCATGCTAAGGGTAAGAACATTAAATGCCACTTGAGAGAATTATATTGAAATTGGTGGGAATTTTATTAGAACCAGAAGGACAATTTTTCCATCTGGAAACAATATGGATACCGGCTGATTCTCTGCTCCTAATTAGCACCTCTTGCTTTGTTTGGCTTCCGCCTCTCTTCCTCCAAGATCCAATGCTCTTTTCTTGGCAGTTGCTGGCAGGAGCCCTGTTCGCTCTTCATCAGCAGCCCCAGAATGGAATGGGACAAATCACAGCGGCCAACCCACCATAGGACAGCTCTCCATGGGACAATTTAATGATTCAATTTAACTATTTAAAATAAATACAAAATTATTATTTTTTGTTCACATTTCATTCTGTCCATTCTTTTCCATCCTTTCTTTAATGGTTCTATTCTACCATTTCTTTGATATTAGTATAACTCTTGTCCCGCAATGAGTTGGCCATGGCAAGTTTGCTCTGGTGAGTTGGATGGTAGTGAGTTGGCCATGGTGAGTTGGACGTGGTGAGTTGGATGTAATGAGTTGGCCATGGTGATCTGGCTGTGGCGAGTTGGACATAATGAGTTGGCCACGGTGAGTTGGCTGTGGTGAATTGGCTATGGCAAGTTGTATGTAATGAGTTGGCCATGGTGAGTTGGCTGTGGCAAGTTGCACATAGTGAGTTGGCCATAGTGAGTTGGCTGTGGCGAGTTGTATGTAGTGAGTTGGCCATGGTGACTTGACTGTGGTGAGTTGTATGTAGTGAGTTGGCCATGGTGAGTTGGCTGTGGCGAGTTGGATGTAGTGAGTTGGCTGTGGTGAGTTGGCTATGGCTAGTTGTATGTAGTGAGTTGGCCATGGTGAGTTGGCTGTGGCAAGTTGTATGTAGTGAGTTGGCTGTGGTGAGTTGGCTATGGCTAGTTGGATGTAGTGAGTTGGCCATGGTGAGTTGGCTGTGGTGAGTTGTATGTAGTGAGTTGGCTGTGGTGAGTTGGCTATGGCTAGTTGGGTGTAGTGAGTTGGCCATGGTGAGTTGGCTGTGGCGAGTTGTATGTAGTGAGTTGGCTGTGGTGAGTTGGCTATGGCTAGTTGGATGTAGTGAGTTGGCCATGGTGAGTTGGCTGTGGCGAGTTGTATATAGTGAGTTGGCTGTGGTGAGTTGGCTATGGCTAGTTGGGTGTAGTGAGTTGGCCATGGTGAGTGGACTGCAGAGAATTGTCATAGAACCATCTCAGAAGCCGGTGGTAATTTGGTCTTTAGAGTCTGGTGAGTTGGACAGTGAGTTGGCCATGGTGAGTTGGCTGTGTTGAGTTGGACGTAGTGAGTTAGCCATGGTGAGTTGGCTGTGGCGAGTTGGCTGTGGCAAGTTGGATGTAGTGAGTTGACTGTGGTGAGTTGGCTGTGGCGAGTTGGCTGTAGTGAGTTGGCCATGGTGAATTGACCGCAGCAAATTGTTATAGACCAATCTCAGAAGCCAGTGGTAATTTGGTCTTTAGAGTCTACACTCTGAGGGAGCTTCTCAAATAAGGAGGGATGAGATAAAGAGGTCAATAGAACAAGGAGAAAAAGGAAATTAGATTGGCATTTACACAAATTGAAAATAATTAAAGATTCAACATAATTAATATTAATGGTCCACCTGGATTAACAGATTTCACTTCCTTTACTTGAAAAATGGCAGTTCATGGAAATCAGTGGAGACATTTGCAAAAGCTTTGGTGAGAAAGGCGTTGCATCCTGAAGATAGAAGTGCAGCTGCTGAACTGACTCAGTTTGCAGTCCGTTTGTTCCAGAAGCAATTCTGTCCACGTAGACTTTGACGTACGACCACAATTAAGCCCTTAAGGAACCCTGGTTCCCCAACATCATCCTAGCTACAGCCCTAAACTACAGGAAGTCCTCGACGTATTACCACAGTTGGGACCAACATTTCTGTTGTTAAGCGAGACATTGGTTAAGTGAGCTTTTCCCCATTTTATGACCTTTCTTGCCTCAGTTGTTAAGTGAATCACTTCAGTTGATAAGTTAGTAACCTGGTTGTTAATCTACCTTCCCCATTGAGTTTGCTTGTCAGGAGGATGCAGGCCAGAAGTGTCACACACTGGCCACGGCCACGCCCGGTTTAGCGAAGGGGGAAAAAAGTCCCGATACGTCATGTGACAATGCCGTGACAATGTGAGTTTGACACCCCTGACCTCTACTCTATCTGTCCATTTGATTTTTTCTTGCCTACGTGTTACACCTCACTTTTCTTCCCACTGAATGACATGTATGAAGATGTTGAAGAGTGCTGGGGCTAAGACAAAACCTTGAGGTACCAAATTGCATGCTTCCCTTCACAAAAAAGCTGGTATTTATGAGCATCTCTTTGGGGCTGAGACAGCAACAGTGACTCTCAGGCCAAAATGAAGGCTGGGTGCCTCAGAATCCTTGAATGTCTCCTCAGATTCCCAAACTCTTCTTGTTCCTGATCCACACAATTCAAATGCAGGTGGCAATCCCCATGGAGTTAATAACCTAGATCAGGGTTTCTCAACCTGGACAACTTTAAGGTGTGTGGACTTCATGCTACTTCGGGAAATCTCGGAAAACTCCCGAGAATCCACACATTTTAAAGTTTCCCAGGGTTGAGAACCCTGATCAGGATCTTCAAGAAAAGCACTTGGTCAGAAAAACGCCAATGATTCTGGTGAGAGATCGAAGGCTGATTGGAAAGAAAGCAACCTGCAGTCCCCATCCAGATCTGGCCCAGATATTTAATGGCATTTTATCAATGAGACGCAGAACTAGGAAAGATCATAAAATGTGGGATGTTAGAGTTATAAATTACTTAATTATGTTTTGGGATTGCAGATCTCCACAAACGGCCTCAAACTTGTATAAAAAGCTATTTCGGAGATATTCCAGATACTAGGAATGTAGCTTTACTTACATAAATCTAAGCTGGGTGTGTAAGAAGCTATAAATATGCTTGACGCAAACCTATTTTACAGCTTGCGAGAAGAGATGGTGTTATCTTTCCATAAATATCTGTCAGATATAGGATCTGAACAATTATGTAAATATTGGATTCAGAAGAGTGGAAAAGGAACTGATGTTGAAGTCTGCTGTCTCTAATGGAAAGGAAGTAATTCTGCCTTCTCAGAGTGTGGTTCATATAGATCTGTTGAACAAATTAGTTTACACCCCTTGATGTAGAGACGGGGGGCTAATTTCACTGTGGATCTGCTGTGCCATGGTAACCTTTGTAATTTTCGGGGTCAATGGAACGCTGCTTTCACTTAGATTACATCTGTACTTTAACAGGAAGGCGGGGGAGGGGCTCTTTCTGCCACAGACCATGATTAAGAAAGACATATATCCGCAAAATGGTTTGCGGCATATTTCAAAACTCTGATTGATGTCTCCTATAAAAAGAGAAGGAGAACAGGGGGTTGGTCAGAAAAGTCAAGATGGAGTCCACAGCTATGCAGTCGAAGACCTAACTTTTTATGTATGGCTGTGTTCTTGCTTTTTTGACTCCCCTCTTCAATGCCTTCCCCCAATGTTCCTGAAACAGAGACATATCATAGTTTGATGATAGATAGATAGATAGATAGATAGATAGATAGATAGATAGATAGATAGATAGATAGATAGATAGATAGATAGATAGATAGATAGATAGATAGATAGATAGATAGATAGATTTATTTAACAGACTAAAAAGACCTCTAAAGTCCCTTCCAGGGTTAGGGTTAGGACTAGACATATCCAATTCCTGCAACTGTTCTTCATATAGTTATTCTTTTCACAGTATCTCTTCACAGTACTTTCACACAGACACAAAGTCAATTACTCAACATTGAAGCAGCAGAGATAATCAGCAGAGAGAGTCAGCACTCCGGAAAAATCTATCACATCGCACATGTGAGAACGATCAACCAGTGGAACAGCTTGCCTGCGGAGGTTGTGAAAGCTCCAACACTTGAGACTTTCAAAGGGAGACTGGACTGCCATTTATCCGAAATGGTGTAGGGACTCCTGCTTGAGCGGGGGGTTGGACTAGATGACCTACAAGGTCCCTTCCAACTCTAACAATAATCTAACATATCAATCAATCAGAATAGAGCTGGAAGGGACTTTGGAGGTCTTCTAGTCCAACCCCCTGTGGAAGCAGGAAACCCTATATCAGGGATGAAATTCAAAAATTTTCCCTACCGGTATTGTGGGCGTGGCTTGATGGGCGTGGCAGGGGAAGGATACTGCAAAATCTCCATTCCCACCCCACTTTGGGGCCAGCCAGAGGTGGTATTTGCTGGTTCCCCGATCTACTCAAAATTTCCGCTACCGGTTCTCCAGAACCTGTCAGAACCTGCTGAATTTCACCCCTGCCCTATACCATTCCAGACAAATGGCTGTCCAATCTCTTCTTGAAAACCTCCAGTGATGGAGCAGCCACAACTTCTAAAGGCAAGCAGTTCCACCGATTGATTATTCTGATCGTCAGGAAATTTCTCCTTAGTTCTAGGTTGCTTCTTAATTTAATTCTTGGCCTCTTCATCTCTTCCTCCCTCAGCTGCCACCACTGTCTTCTTCATTTCTCCTTCTCACTTCCTCTCTGCTGACTCCAGACACCCTGCTTCTGTTGCCACCACTAACACTCCATCCTGGGCACACAGCTAGACTATGGACCATGGACATTGTCCTGGGCTGTGCATACCTTCACAGTGGCTTTCCGTTTCATTGAGGTGTTTGGTCATTGGGGTGCAGAAGAGAAACAATGCCATTTTGCTTTCAGCCATAATGGGGATCTACAAATACATGGCACATGTACTAAAACCTGTGATGTGCCCAGTCACTGAAGAATAGCAATAGCACTTAGACTTATATGCAGCTTCACAGTGCTTCACAGCCCTCTCTAAGCAGTTTACAGAGTCAGCCTCTTGCCCCCAACAATCTGGATCCTCATTTTACCGACCTCGGAAGGATGGAAGGTTGAGTCAACCTTGATCCAGTCAGAATCGAACTGCTGGCAGTCGGCAGAATTAGCCTGCAAATCTGCATTCTAACTAGTGCATCACCACCATGGCTCATGAAAGCCTATAAAGAAAGCATTTCATTAGGATCCGTAGCTACTCACAAGAGACATAATTGGAACTCCTGGCTTGCAGAATACATATAACTCCTTAGTTCCTCTTTGGTGGCCCTCAGAACTCCCCTAGAGTAGACGGATCAAAATGTTTGGCCCTAAGGACAAAACGGTTGTGTGTCAAGACAGGGTGAAGAACCAAGCTGCCTGAAAAAAACCCCTTTCACCACGAATTTGTGCCCAACAGAATGATAAATGTGGCTGTTATAGAAGTTAAAGCGGCATGAGTCAACACCTGTGACTATGAATCTAGGAGTCAGTATCTACTATGGGGACAAAAAGGCAGGGGAAATTAATAGGGAAATGACCACAACCGATGGGTAGTTTCCAAATAATAGGAAGGAACCATTTCATGACATTCTGCATTGGTCTGAGTCTACTGGGGCAGGGAAATATACTTGAAGGAAGATTCAGGAAGTCTGGAGCACCTGAAGGATGATCAGAAGCTGGAAACTATGAAGAAAGACCAAAGACCAAAGAAGGGGTCAAGCTATTTTCCAAGGCTCCTGAAGGCCAGACAAGGAATAATGGATGAAAACCGACCAAGGAGAGATTAAACCTGGAAATAAGGATAAATTTTCTGACAGTGAGAACAATCAAGCAATGGAACAGAAGTTGCCTTCGGAAATTGTGGGAGCTTCATCACTGCAAGCTCTCAAGAAGAGACTGGACTGCCATCTGTCAGAAATGGTGTAGGGTCTCCTGGTTGGGTGGGGGGGTTGGATTAGTTGACCTACATGGTCCCTTCCAACTCTGTTAATCTGTATTAATCTGACCAAAGACCAACGGAGATATTTTAGCCCCCTCCAAATACCTGCAGGACTAACACAAAGAAGAAAATGCAAGAAGAAAGTGTGCTGTGATACAGAATTTAGGATACAGAATTCAAATTACAAGAAGGCAGATTTTGACTGTTAGAAAAAAAGGCAGTTTGATACTAGGTCCAATTACTCAGAAGGCTGCTGAGTGGTCCTTCATTGGATGCCTCCAAGCAGAGAATGGACAAAATCTGAAGGCGTTTGCTTTAATTTTTCGGCCCCAGTCTCTGCTGCGCGAATGCCAGGTGGGGGGAGGGAGAAGTTTGAGAGGGAGCAAGATGAAAAGGGGGCACATGAAAAATTGGATGGCAAGCCCTGTCTCTCCAGTTCAGACTCTTTAAATTAGGCCTCCAGCCCTTTGGAGGCTCAGGATTAGTGCAGGAACATCAGCAAAAAAAAAAAAAAAGAGTCTATCCCACCTACAGAGTGCCAAATTAGAGAAACAATGCCAACTTGCTTCAGTGGGCACTAGTGCTTTTAATTAGCAGCAGCTCCTCGCTGATAATTACTTTTGGGAACTGCTCCAGGCAGCCTCGCAGAGCGAGAGCCTCTTCTCGGCTTCTCTAACGGCAGCAGCAACTGTGCCCTGCTCAAGTTTACATTTTTTTCCTCGAAATCTTTGCACTCAAGCGATGCAGATTCTTCTCTGGGGTTATAACCCAACAGCGCTGTCTCCATGTTCCCATCAGTTTGATCCTGGTGATTAACAGAACAGAGTAATGGAGTTGGAAGGGATCTTGGAGGTCTTCCAGTCCAACTCCCTACTCAGGCAGAAAAACCTATACCATTGCAGACACATGGCTGTCCAATCTCTTCTCGAAAACCTCCAGTGATGGAGCGCCCACAACTCCAGGAAGCCAGCTGGTTGGTTGTTCTCACTGTCAGGAAATTCCTCCTAATTCCCAGGTTGGATCTCCCTCTGATAAGCCTCCACCCATTGTTTGGGTACTTGTACCCATTTCATAGGGGACGTGGTGGCTCAGTGGCTAAGACACTGAGCTTGTCGATCAGAAAGGTCGGCAGTTCGGTGATTCGAATCCCTAGCACTGCGTAATGGAGTGAGCTCCCGCTACTTGCCCCAGCTTCTGCCAACCTAGCAATTCGAAAGCATGTAAAAATGCAAGTAGAAAAATAGGGACCACCTTGGTGGGAAGGTAACAGCATTCCGTGCGCCTTTGACGTTGAGTCATGCCAGCCACATGACCACGGAGACGTCTTCAGACAGCGCTGGCTCCTTGGCTTAGAAACGGAGATGAGCACCACCCCCTAGAGTCGGGAATGACTAGCACGTGTGTGCAAGGGGAACCTTTACCTTAACCCATTTCAGCTGGACAAATGATGTCATTGCCACAATCTGGATTTTGGCTCTTCATTTTCTGAACACCTTTAATGCAACGGTGAACTTTTTTCAGTGGCTTCATCTCGTGTGCCTTACCCCCCCCCTGGGGCAATTCATTCATGAATGGATTTTTTAAACTCGTCTTTCAAAGCACAGTGTCCCAAGAGACCTCATAGAATTATAGCGCCATAAAACAATTAAATACCTGACAAGCACTCCACCCCAATCAAAACACAGCGGCAATTAAAAGCCCCACTTCAACCGGAAAAGCCTTCCAATGCCTTTCAATGCCTATCAGCAAAGCCTCAAGGGGGGAGGGGGAGAGAGGGCATAACATGATGGAGAAGGACCGAGCCATGCAATTGGTTGGATGAAACATAAGAGAGTGGAACCAAAGAGAAATAACCCTTAAAAGGGGAGACAAAACCCTCATAACTCTGTTAGTCTTTTAGAAAAAGAAATTTAATAGTGATGGCCTTTATTACAATCCATCAGAATGACGTAAAATAAAGTATGGGCTTTTGGGTTTCTGTTTTCAAAGAGGGGAAGGGCCCGAGAAACGACAGGACTGTGAGTTTGATATTGGTGGTTAAGGTCCTTTGAGCAGATTATCAATAGATAGGGATTCATTAATTAACAGAAGCCAGCGTAGAGTTGTGCTAATGAAGGGGGAAATGCCATGGGCAGAGTACAGAAGCTTCTTGGATGAGAAGCGAAACGTCTTCAAAAGAAAAACCAGAAAGTCCAGTTGCCTCTTGAAAAAAGTACCTTTGGGACAACCATGACCTGGAGGACTGAGGGTCTCCATAGACTATTCCCTAAAGCACCTGAAGGCAGGATGAGAAGCAATGGATGGAAACTAGTCAAGGAGAGAAGCAACCTAGAACTAAGGAGAAATTTCCTCACAGTTAGAACAATTAACTGGTGGAACAACTTGCCTCCAGAAGTTGTGGATGCTCCAACACTGAAAGTTTTTAAGAACAGATTGGATGACCATTTGTCTGAAATGCTTTAGGGTTTCCTGCCTAAGCAGGGGGTTCGACTAGAAGACCTCCAAGGCCCCTTCCAACTCTGTTTTTCTGTTATTCCCAATGACTCAAAAGCTTGAACACCATATGTGTGTTTTGGCTGGTCCTAAGGAAAACATACATGTAAGTAAGATGTTTTAAAATATATTTTCTTTCACCAAAATAATGCATAGTTTACTAAAACTCTGATTCTTGTAATCTTCAATCGGGTGAAATGATGCACTATAAGGTTAAACTTTTTTAACCAAGGTACAAAGGTCTGCTTGGGCAGGGAGTTGGACTAGATGACCTACAAGGTCCTACCCAACTTTGTTAATCAATGTCTACCTCAAATGGTCTAAAGTACAGAAGGTATCCAAAATCTGGGACCCATGACTGCTGTGGGATTGAAATACGGCAAGTTTTATAAAGCATTTTATGACATAAACATTACCATAAAGTAGTTTATGACATAATACAAATGCCATAAAACATTTCTTGTGCTGAGGTCTGGATGCACTATACCCGTGATGGCGAAACTATGGCACGCGTGCCACGAGTGGCACATGGAACCATATTGGTGGGCATGCGAGCTCAGGTCCGGCGCACATGCGTACGCTAGCCAGCTGATTTTCGGGCCTTCTGGGCCCACTGGGAGTTGGGAAACAGCCTGTTTTCAGCCTCCGGAGGGGGTGGGGTAGGCCCATTTTTTGCTCTCCCCAAGCACAAGAGCCTTTCTAGGAGCCCGGGGAGGGCAACAGTTGGGAAACAGGCCATTTCTGGCCTCTGGAGGGCCTCCAGGGGGGGGCTGTTTTCGCCCTCCCCAGGTTCCTAGAAAGGCTCTGGAGCCTGGGGAGAGCAAAAAAAACGGAACTTCCAGTCCAACCGGAAGTCACCAAATGGAATGTTTCTGGCCTCCGGAGGAACTCCGGGGGGGGGAGCAGTTTTCACCCTCCCCAGGCTCCTACAAATGTTCTGAAATGCCATCACGTGCTGGGAGCGGGGGGGGGGGAGTCACACACGCATGCATGGGGTGCCCCGCATGGAATTATGGGTGTGGGTACGAGTGTGCACTCCCCCCTATGCTCCCCCACTTTTGGCACACGAACCAAAAAAGGTTCACCATCACTGCACTATGCGGTTCATCTTGGGCTATTTTCAAGGCAGATCTGTCTCTCCATGTATCCCAACGTTTGCAGGGAAGGCAAGGGCATTGGAAGCCATGCCGTTGTTGGAGGCATTGAGGAACCTTGCAAGGAAATACCTCTGAAAGGATGACCCAACTGGGCATGGGTTGCCTGGTTATCATTTTAAAATGTATCAGCTGTACCTTCTACTTCTTGTGCCATATCTGTTATTGGCGGTCATGTTGGCCATCCTATTTTTATCAACAGCCGCACGAAAAAGGGCTGCTGAGTCCCTTAGATTTTGAAGCCATGGTGTTCTTCTGCCTGGGCCTCGTTTGCCTTCAGTCTTTCCCTGGAGGATTAAGTGAAGGGTGCCGTATTTTGTACCTTTATTCCAAAAACAATTTAAGGAGCCTATGTCCCATAGCCCGTATTGATGTCAATTGGGCAGGCTCTGCTCCCTGCTCCCAAAGGGACTTTCTACCAGCCGACCACCATTGCTCTTTCTTAAAAGGGCCAGAGACCGAGATGGGGTCCTCCTTCATTCCTGGAAATCAAGATGATGCATGAGGCCAGGGCTCTATTTTATAATGAATGAATGAGCTGGAAGGGACCTTGGAGGTCTTCTAGTCCAGCCCCCTGCTCAAGCAGGAGAATATATACCATTTCAGATAAGTAACTGTCTAGACTCTTCTTAAAAACCTCCAGTGATGAAGCACCCGTAACTTCTGAAGACAAGCTGTTCCACTGGTTAATTGTTCTCACTGTTAGGAAGTTTCTCCTTAATTCCAGGTTGCTTCTCTCCTTGATTAGTTTCCATCCATTGTTTCTTGTCTAGCCTTCTGGTGCTTTGGAGAATAGGTTGATCCCCTCTTCTTTGTGGCAGCCCCTCAAATACTGGAATACTATGGTATCATATGCCCCCTAGTCCTTCTTTTCTCTAGATTAACCAAACCCAATTCCTGCAACCCTTCTTCATATGTTTTAGTCTCCAGGCCTTTGATCATCTTGGTTGCTCTTCTCTGCACTTTCTCCAAAGTATCAACATCTTTTTTGTAGTATGGTGACCAAAATTGGTTGCAGTATTCCAGGTGTGGTCTTACTGGGGTTTTATAAAGTGGTATTAATGCTTCATGCAATTTTGCAGTAAATCTTTTTTCTTTTGCGTGCATAAGTGCACAATCGTGCCTACCGTTCCTGTCCTAATGTACCCATATATTCATACCTCTTTTACTCTTATTCATGCTTGTACTATTACATATATATTCTATCATGTTTTACTGTTTATACTTTGCTTATAATCATATATGCTTGACAAATAAACAAATAAAAATAAAAATAAATCTGTTCTCTTTTGTTTTGGGGAGGAAGTTAAATTGATGGGGAACAGGGAACCTGGCGAGTTTCAAAGGGATTATTGGCATTTAGCTACATATACAGGTAGTCCTCAACTTATGACTGCAATTGAGCCCAAATTTTCTGTTTTTTTCTTTAAGTTTAATTGTGTAATATACTTAAAGAGATTTTTAAAAAGGACAGGTGAAAACCAATATACAAAAATAAAGCTTATAATAGCATGGCATTCCACTCAACAAAAGGCAAACAAATATTGAGAATAAATAAATATGAAACATTAAGTTACAAAAGGAAGGCATCCTGGCACTTGTAAACAGAGCCCAGATTTTCTGTTGTTAAATGAGACATTTGTTAAGTGAGTTTTGCCCCATTTTATGTCCTTTCTTGTCATGGTTGTTAAGTGAATCACTGCAGTTGTTAAATTAGTCACCCAGTTGTTAAGTGAATCTTGACTTTGCTTCTCAGAAGGTCTCAAAAGTGGATCACATGACCCCAGGACACTGCAACCATCATAAATATGAATCAGTTGCCAAGTGTCTGAATTTTAATCATGTGATCATGGGGGATGCTTCAAGGGTTGCAACTGTGAAAGACGGCCGCAAATCACTTTTTTCAGTGCCACTATAGCTTTGAAAATGTCCCTAAATGAACTATTGCAAGTCGAGGACAACTTGTAGTTCATGGATATGATGTTGCTTTCCCCATATTAATGAGTTGTGTTTGTTTTCTTTTTACGAAAAAAATCCTTGTGTTTTTATTCTGGCTGTCACCAAAAGCAAGGGTGTTCTTACTTGTCAATGAGATTTAGCAACTTTTAAAAAAATAAACCCAGAATCCATCAAGCTGTTGGACTTCAGGCTTTCTCATTAATTCCTGAGTAATTTTTCCCCCCTCAGCCTTGTTCCTTATACCTCAGTCTTCCTCTTAATAAATCTCCTTGGCGTCATCTCTTGCTATTACCTCCCTGCTGAGAATTCTACCATTGGGAACTCAGTAATTCTGGGGGAAATGCTCTTTTGCATACTGAACGCATATTAGCTGCATGTGCACAGAGAACGCTAATAAACAGAGTACAATGAGTTTATGGAGGTGATGAGGAAAGGCATACAAAACACAAATAATCACCTTGGAAGGAGGAAAAAATTGAATCCGTTCAGTGAGTAATGAGGGACTGGGCAAGGGGGAGCAGGTTCAGCCTGTGCATGGCCTTACAAGTTGATTGAGCTACCCAGGTGGAAACGGACACGGGCTTCCTGGCAGAACAACCTCTTAGAAAATTCTGAGATGCAGTTTTGTGCCTCACACAGAACTCACACAGAACTGCTAGGCAATCTCTTCTAACTTGGACCATCTGAAAGCAAATTGTTCCACTTATTTGTTCTCACTGTTAGGAAGTTCCTCCTTAATTCCAGGTTGCTTCTCTCCTTGATTAAGCTTGATGGTTTTCAATAATGCAAGAAAACCAGTGTCAAATTGAGAAGGAGGCCATGGCTCATGCCTTTGCATGCAACCTGGCCATTTGATCACCTGTCTCTTCTCTTAAGAGGAGCTAACTAAAGCGATTGAACCGTTCAACTGAGGAATTCAGGGCAGAACCTATCTCTCAATTCCTCCCTTGCTGTCATCCCATGGGCGCTGTCCTTCTCTGGTAGCTTTCCTGCCATTCTAGAGAGGCCTGGCTACCTTTGAGCCACTGTGTGGTGGGGGATCAAACCTGGGATTTTCTCTGATGGAGGAATGAAAGACCTTCATGAGAAAGCAAACTGGTTTGCGTGCCCAGGAGGCACTTGACAGACTCAGGGGCAATTCTTCCCTTCCCTCTTTCTGGAACCTGGTTCAGAGCTCCAGAGAGATTGGTATCCCCACCACCTGCAAACCAGAGGTGGGTTCCTCTCGGTTCGCACCAGTTCGCCCGAACCAGTAGCAAACCGCTGGTGACGTCATGCAGCCGGTTCTGTTGGTGCCGGTCTATGGACGCCGCCATCTTTTTTAAAAATTCTTTTGGGGGGAAATTTTTTTGGGGGTGGGGATTTTTTGCTGATTTTTTTTCTTCTGCACATGCGTAGAAGCCAAGTCCCCAGCACAGCACATGCGCTGCCATCTTGTTTTTGGCTTTTTTTAAAAAATTGTGAATTTTCAGCATTGTGCATGTGTGCGTGCCCGCGCGGCATGGCCACGCGGCGCGCAATGCCGCACAGTCACGCAGTGCAGGAGGAAGCGAACCGGCGGCGAGGTAAGTTAGACCCCACCCCTGCTGCAAACTCCAGAGCTATCAGGCAACGATTAGCCTCTGTGCCCATTCCCAGAGAGTCTGTTGATTAAAAAAAAACCTTGAGAAAGTCACTCCCATAATCATTTGAGTGATAAACTGGCTCCTAAAGTGAAAACAAGCCAGCGGCTGAGATTTCTGTAAGCGTATCCCATTCTTTTTCAATACATCGCAATAAAGAAAACTCTGAGAAAATCTTGGTCTCAGAGGTGCTTTTTTTCTCCTTTTCCTTGTGCAAATGAGAACACTTTGACGTGTCTGGTTGGAGCTGTTGGCATTCAAGTCGAACCAGTGTCAGGTTGACAGCAAAGGGCGCCACCATGCAGCCACTGATATCTTCACAGAAGGGGGAAGCCCGGAAGCTCTCCAAGCCAAGGGTGTTGGGGGAAGCTGGCTGGTTGAAAATGGCCTGGAATTTGCAGAGTCTGAGGAAATTCTCCTCAGGAGCCCTGCCTTGGGTTTTGTGCAGCCAGGAGAACAACACAAGGGAAGCTGAGACAGCTTCTGGAATACTTGGGCTTCCTCCAAGGAGCCATTCCAATTAATTTGTCAAATTAACTACTACTGTCAAATTAACCTCTGTCAAATTCACTACTAAGACTGTATTACTATTCTTCTCATCCTTACTAGTACCTATCTTTTCCCATTTATGGCTATATCCATGTTGCTTGTATCTTTACAACTTATATTGTTTTTATTGTTTCCTAGTATGATTTGATTGCTTATTTAGTGTCCTATGACTATCACTAAGTGTTGTATCTTATGATTCTTGATGAATATATTTTATTTTTTCTTTATGTACACTAAGAGCTATGCACCAAAGACAAATTCCTTGTGTGGCCAATAAAGATTTCTATTCTATTCTATTCTATTCTATTCTATTCTATTCTATTCTATTCTATTCTATTCTATTCTATTCCTGTTTCTATTCCTATTCCTATTCCTATTCCATTCCATTCCTTTAACTGATATCTGAACCAGGCTCGGTGTGGTAGCTTTGGATTATGGGAATTCAAATCCAACATACGTGAAGGGAAGCAGCTATGTAAGACAGCATTCATTGGAAGAGAAAAGGGCAGCTGAGTGGTGGATCTTTACTGGATAATGATTGGAGCTCCTCCGGGAACTCAAAGTGGTACACATGGCATTCTTTGCTCATTGTATCCTTATATGAAGAACCCTGTGAAGAAGGCTGAGATGAGGGAGATGACTTGTCCAAACTCACCAGATGGAATGGATTGTGCGCTTGAAGAATCAGAGGTGAGGAGTTTTGGCAACACAGAGCTTTCCCAGAAAGGAGGTGGTAAATTTCATCAGAGAGAGGCCCAGATTAAGAGACTGAACAGTCCTGAGCTGAGGGGAGAAGGTGGAAAATGTTCAGGGTAGCCAGACCCAGGGGTGGGCTTCTGGGGGTTCGCAAGGGTTTGGGAGAACCTCTAGCTAAGATTCTGTGCAGTTCGGAGAATCCCCAAATCCCACTCTTGGCTGGCCCTGCCCCGCACATTTCGATCCCCACATGGACAAATGGCTTCAAATACTGATGGAGTTAGCAGAGATGGCTAAATTGACTGTTTTGATCAGAGAAAAAATACAAATACTTTTATTTCTACTTGGAAACCGCTTCTGGACTTTGTGCTTGAGGTGGAAAAAAAATGAAACTTTTGAGTTTTACCGATTAGATAGATTTGCTGTTATAGAAATGGCTAGTTTATACTATTATGTAAAAGTAAAAAGTTGAGGTTTGATGTTAATGCCTTATTCTACTGCACCAAAGGGAGTCGGAAATCAATGTCTCGGAATACATCTAAACGGTTAGAGGGTTATGGCTTTAGTTTGGCAAGATTCTTCCCGTTAGGTGTAAGCAAATGAAGGATTCATTTGGGTTTCACTGTGTTGTCTCTGGACTTGGGCCTGAAATCAATCATGTTTCTGTAGCTAAAGGAGAACTAGAACTAGAACCTGGGTCTTCCCAGTTGGTCCACTAGACCAACACCACTGCAGCTACTCTAGACTTGCATTTATATGCCGCTCAACTCCGCAGGGACTCCGCAGGGTTCACAGCAATCTAGGAGCACAGATGCTTAAAGGATCAAAGCTGGGCTAAGCGTTGCTGTGGTATTGTGGTTAAGGTCTTCAGATGATACCGGGAAGACCCAGGTTCACATTCATCCTCAGTTACAGATGGTCCCATGTGATCTTGATTTTGAGGATGACTCTCTCTCTCTCAGCCTAATCCACCTCCTGGAGCTTTTGGAGAAATGGAGGAAGAAGAGGAGACGTCATGTCTCTGCCTTGAGTTTCTGACTGAAAAGAGGAATATAACTCAAACCAACCAACCAACCAACCAACCAACCAACCAACCAACCAACCAACCAACCAATCCCTAACGAAAGACCTGTTGCTCCTGCTAAGGGAGAGGCCTGCTTGGAGAAATTGTTGGAGAAAGTCTCTTTCCCTCTGCAAACATCAGAGAAATTGACCATCACTTTCTCTGCCTGGAAGAGGCTGTTGATGCCCAAGGTTGATTTTATTGTAATCCCTCTGGGTGGGAGAGGGCGGTTCTTAAATTTGATAACTAAATCATCTTTATTTGCCTCCAGAAGCTGTGGCTTCATTGGCGGTTTACAAGAAGAGATTTGACAACTATTTGTCCAGAATGGTATAAGGTCTCCTGCTTGAGCAGGGGATTGAACTAGAACGGGGGTCTCCAACCTTGGCAACTTTAAGACTTGTGGAGTTGAAGTCTACTAGTATTAAAGTTGCCAAGGTTGGAGGCCCTGGACTAGAAGACTACAAAGGTCCCTTCCAACTCTGTTCTGATCCCAGATGTCTCCCTTGCCAAGATGAGACCGTTGTTCCATGAAGTTCTTTCTTAGAGCTGTCCAAGGTGCTGACTTATTTTTTTGCTTTCTCCTTAGCCCCCATCTGGTTGCAGCTGGGGAAAGTGAGTTCCTAGACACCCCTATACAAATTCAAAGGCATACAAGATGGACTGAGCACTACTCCTAAAAACTGCATCACCATCATCATCACTGTTGTCAAATCAAGTATGGTAATGAGTCTTCTGGCATATAACCTCCTTCCAGCTGTCCATCCGTCTTATCACACTGCCTGAGTGTCAGCCCTGAAACCATTTTGGAAATCTTCAGGGCTGCCACAGCAAGCCTGTGGGAACATGAAGGGGGAGATAGATAGCTGGGGGGGGGGGAGTATAGCCAAAATAACATTCTTTCCTGTGGGAGCCAAGGATGTCCCCACCAGGTGTTTGGAAGGCGTGGACCAAAGACAGCCGGAGGAGGACTATGACCTGATTGGGCCATGTGATGGATGTGTGACCTGGGGGGTGGGCATGAACTTTGGGTTTTGATTTGGGTGGGGAAAACCTCGGGTTCTTCAGAGTCGGGTTTTCACCAGCTGTGCCAAGGTGGCATTCCCAATAAAATTTTACTTTGAGGAAGCTCCAGGCCTCAGAGTTTTGATTTCGTTGGGTCTGTTACTTGGAGCCCTGACACTGAGGTTTAGGGGAGATGAAATTCAACCTATCTGAAGGTAGCATGTCAGGTATGGCTGACCCAAACTACATTGGGAATTCTTCATTTTATCTTTCCAACAACAATGCTGTGGAATTGGGCTGAAAAGTAGCCATAGAATGGTATAGGGCAGTGATGGCGAACCATTTTTTCCTCGGGTGCCGAAAGTATGTGCGCACGTGCTATCGTGCATGCGCGAGTGCCCACACCCATAATTCCATCCCTGGAGAGGGCGAAAATGGCCTCCCCCACCACCCTGGAGGCCCTCTGGAGGCCAGAAACGACCCATTTCCTAACTTCTGGTGGGCCTAGTAGGCCCGTTTTTCATCCTCCCCAGGCTCCAGAGGCTTCCCTGGAGCTTGGGGAGGGTGAAAATGCCCTCCCCCACCCACCGGAGGCCCTCCAGAAGCCGAAAACACCCTCTCAGAGCCTCTGTGTAAGCCAAAAATCAGATGGCTGGAGTGCACATGCACGCTGGAGCTGAGCTAGGGCAACGGCTCACGTGCCGGCAGATATGGCTCCGCGTGCCACCTGTGGCACGCGTGCCATAAGTTCGCCATCACTGGTATAGGGTCTCCTGTTTGAGCAGGGGGTTGGACTAGAAGACCTCAATGGTCCCTTCCAACTCTGTTATTCTCTGTTATTTGGTTGAATAAATTCATTATCCTGCCCTCTGCATGTCTTCCAAAGATTCTTGTTAATTTGTCCATTTTCAAGAGCAAAGCTTTGCATTGCCTGCAATGTGTGGGATAGGATTGCTCCACCATTACCTCTAAAAAGAACTTGGTATTCATGACTCTATTTAAAATTCAGTTAATGGAAAGGCCCAGAGAGAGATGTTCCAAAACTGGCCTTTATGCCCTTGAAATCTATTGCTTTTTCCTAAACATAAGCCAACAAATGTGCAATACAAGAGCTGACAGGATTTTAATTGAACTCTTGAGCTTCCCACTATCCTCTTGGCTACTATTTAAGATCAGGCAGGAAATATTTGCAGGACATGGGCTATCTATGTCGATGAGATGTTATTTAAAATTCAGTCCATTCCATCTAGCCCTAACGATGTTCCCCACATATATCATAATTTGATGACAGCTATAAAAGTTCAGATTTAGCATTGGAGCTAGCCCTCCACTCTCCCGACACACAACATGCAAATGAATGTGCCATTTCACATCCTTTGACTGTTAAGGTGTCACTTTCACCATATAGTTAATAAATTGGGCCTTTTTATGACTCTAAGGTTGATAAGTATGCACCTAATTTCCATGTATGTAGCAGTCTATATGTTGCTAGGGATTTTAACAAGCTGTTGTCCATGGCAACAGCAACAAAGCGATCATAAATTCAGGAAGCATTTGGAGAAATCTACAGAGCAAAAAAAATATCTTTAGAACAATAGAAGCAATATTAATCACATCCATGGTTCTCGCCATGTTTCATGTAGTTGCTTCAGATGCCCCCCAGAAAGTCAGGAGGGTTGAAGATGACGCTACTCACAACTTGGCACCAAATCCTATTCTTCCTCCAGCAATTGGGAAAATTAGTTGCTTTCCAAGCAACCCTGGAGTTCCATGGGACTGCTTCCAAGATGTCTTCGTTTATGGATTGTTGGCTCTAACTTCAAGGGACTTGAGAAGAAGACTTTCAGTCAAGTAGGATCCACATATGGCCTCCATCCAAGGGAAGCCATTTCTCAATGAATTATTCTTTAAAGATGACAGTAGCAGTGCTAAGGAAAATAATTAGTTAGAACAGGGGTCTCCAACCTTGGCAACTTAAAGACTTGTGGACTTCAACTCCCAACTCAGCTTTGCTGGCTAAGGAACTCAGGGAGTCCAAAAGTCTTAAAGTTGCCAAGGTTGGAGACCCCCGAGTTAGAACATTTCTTTAAGAGGAGGTATTCTCCAACCACTTCTCAGGAGCAGGTTTCCTTCTTAGCAGAGACAGAGTAGCTTCAGGGTTGACAGTAGCACTCCAGAAGATGTCCCATGAGAAGAGATGTCCCCTTGTCTTCCCTTGGGACAGAAGAGAAACCAAGAGAATTGTAGACACCTGGAAGGAGGACAATGCCATAAAAAGACTTAATCAGTGTTGTCCAGAAGGTGGGAGAGGGAATTATATGATGAAAATAGTGTTGTGCCATTAGGACACAACCCCTGTCCATGTATTTTGATTGATTGATTGATTGATTGATATCCCGCCTTTATTATTTTTACAATCATGATATTGCATGCATGCCTAAAAGCAGTGGATCTTGTGCCATGTTGTTCCAAATTTGCTTTCATCATTCTGACAGAGTCTGCTGATGCAACTGCACACAATTCTTTGCTTTCTTATAGTAACAATCCCAGGGCTTCTCCACCCATGGGAACTTCATTTAAGTTCTCCCTGGAAATTTGGAAAGCAAATTCTCTCTTACAAAACTGAATGGGCCAGTGACCCTTCTAGATTTGAGAAAGCCCATCTGAAATTCCATCTGGGGCCAAACCTTTCAGGCAACCTAAGAAAAAGAGGATCAGATGCTATATCTAAGATCTTCCACAGAACTACAGGATAATGATAACTCGGACAAGGAACCACACCTGAATGCTCCATTGTATTCTTCATCTCCCTCCCTTTGTTCTTGCCCCAAAGACAGAAGGTGCATCTCTGCTATTAGCAAAGAGTGGGAAACAAAATTAGGTCCCCACCCAAGAATGACATTGTCAACCCTGAAGCTGACCTGATTGGAGCCATCTTGGAGCTTCAGTGTTACCACACTGGAGCTGAGGGATAGGGAGGGGGGAATAGAGGGGGTTTTATAGCCAAAACAAAAGACTTTCTCCTGGGAACCAAGGACATTCCTACAGGTGGCCAGAGAGAGAAAGGAGGAGTGAAGTTACCAGGCAATGGGACGGCACCTTGATTGGACCATGTGACTGATTGTTTGGAAAAGGGGGGAAACTTTTACTTTTAATTGTGAAAACTGCGGGAATGTTCAGAGTCGGTTTTCACCAGCCTGTGCCAATATGATATATCCAAATAAAACTATTCTTTGAGGAATCTACCTGCCTTTTGTTTGCTATGGGTGTATTATTTGGAACCCTGACAGACATCTTCCTAGTAGGAAAATATATTTCTAGTCTTCAAACTGAACACCTTTGGAATTGCCATAAATCTCCAGCTCTGCATTTAGCAAAGCCTGGCGTTTCTCTTTTAATTGGCTTCCCGACTCCCCAACATCCTGATCTTCTGTAAGATGACCATGGCAGGAAAGCTCTGCAACCACTTCAACAGCAGGCAATCCCCAGCACAAGCCGAGGAAAGATCTGAGGTCACCATCTGAATGGTAACGAGCATCAGCATTATTTCACAGAGGGAATTGATGGAACCTCCCTCTCACGCCTTCTCCCCAGTTCTGGTTTTGATTTTCTGTTACCATACGTCTCCTTTTTTTTACGTTATTAATGCGAAGAGTCATCTAGATTTTGCAGTCACGGTTCAGGCGAGAAGTGTGCAAGTCACATTTCCACGTATCTTATTATTTGGGCTCATTATAAACAGGGCACCTGGGAGGCAGGGAGAAGCTTGTCATACCAATCAGTACTGAAAAGACTGGCTAAATGAGACCTTTGGGCTTGAGAAAAAGAAAGAAAGAAGAGGTTGGCACTAAAGATTACAAGTCAACAGTGATGGGATGGTTTACAATCAATCAATCAATCTGGAACGATGGCCAAGGCTCTCCAAGTCCCAAGGGGTGGGGGAGTGGTGAGATCATTGCCAAATCTTTGCATTTGTTCCAATTTAAATTACTAACAATCTCCAGAATCACTGTGGGAATGTCAATCTGTGCTGTAAAACATGTTTTGCTCTTCCTGCACTTCGAGAGCAAGGGAAGACTAAACGGCTTGGAATGTTTATTCCCACCCAACCGCTGCCAAACTACAGTGGGTTTTCCTCCTCCACTGGCCCTCTGCCTGCAATTCTCCACCACCAATGCCCCCCCGGCCCTCCACCCCCAGCTCTTCATCCCTGGCCCATTCCCCAAGGCATGGTTTTACCCGGGCGTTTCACTGCGCTGGACAAGTAGCTGCTACCAATTGGGTAGCAGGTGGAAGCAATGGCATTGGGAGGGACAGTGTGCGATTGGTGGCAGTGCACGGTGGGGATTGCATGTGCTGTGGGGGTGTGGGGTGCAATGGGCAGCGGGCAGCAGGCAGGGGATCGCAAGGGCTGGGGGGGCACGTTGTGTGACTGGGCATTGCCAGCTGGACTAGGAAACCACCCTGCCCATCTTCCCCTGGGCGAATCCCTGCGTCTTCCAGGACATGTGATGGATGAGTGGCCTGTTGAACTTCCTGTTCAAATTTATTTATTAGTGACATTTGTGACAAATGAAGCCTCTTTTTTTAACAGATTAATAGAGTTGGAAGGGACCTTGTAGGTCATCTAGTCCAACCCCCCGCCCAAGCAGGAGAGCCTACACCATTTCTGACAGATGGCAGTCCAGTCTCTTCTTGAAAGCTTCCAGTAGTTGAAGCTCCCACAACTTCTGAAGGCAATTTCTGTTCCATCGGTTGATTGTTCTCACTGTCAGAAAATTCCTCCTTATTTCTACGTTGAATCTCTCCTTGATCAGTTTCCATCCATTATTCCTTGTCTGGCCTTCAGGTGCTTTGGAGAATAGCTTGACCCACTCCTCTCTTGAAACACTTTTTCCTGGCTCCCTCTATGCTCCGATATCTGACATATTACAGTAGCCCAGATACTGTCTGTGTCCTTGGCTACAGGAATTCCCCAGATCATTCGGCTATGTTGCAAACCTTAAACCACCAGTCAATGGTTTTACCTGGATCTGAGCACAAAAATAATTTTGAAATGGCTGCTCAACTGACAGCCTGGACAATGGAGTGAACAATTTCTTTGAATTTCCCCAAGAAAAGACAATATTCTTATTTCTAAAAGACATGATTCCCTCTTAGCATGGACTATCTCTTCCTGTATAGGGCAGAGGGAAGGGCCCCGAGGGACAGGAAGATGAGCTCAGGCCACTGTCAGATAAGAGGGGTTTGAGCCCAGACTAAAAAACCAATTTCAGAAAATGTCTCAGTCAACCCCCTCCCCAATTCATTCAAAAACAAAGGGAGGGCGGAAGAAGCTCATTCAGACTTATAAGATTCTTCTTGACTTTCCAGACAGCAATAACAATTAGTCAATGGAAGAGTTTGCCTCCTGGAGTTATGGGTGCTTTATTGCTGGAGGTTTCCAAGAAAAGACAGCCATTTGTTTGGGGTGGTATAAGGACTCCTGCCTGGGGGGGGGGGAGGTTGGACTAGAAGACCTCCAAGGACCCTTCCAGCCCTAGGATTCTATGATTCTTTACTAGAACTATTACAATAAAAGTAGTCCTGACCCACATAGCATTGGTTCCTTAGCCTAATCTACTTTATAGGGCACTGATGGCGAACCTTTTTTTCCTCAGGTGCCGAAAGCGCACGTGTGAGAGCGATAGCATACGCGTGCGTGCCCACACCCATAATTCAATGCACCCCATGTGCATGTGCATGTGACCCCCTGTGCTGTCCCACCCCTGCGCATGCAAGTGCAACAGTCCCCCCCCCCCCCGCGCCCCATTTTGGGTCTAGCATAAGGTGACCAGATGTCCCGCTTTTGGCGGGACAGACCCGATTTTAAACCAATTGTCCCGCGTCCCGCATCGTTTCAAAAAAGTCCCGCTTTTTTGAAACGACGCCTTCTGACCGGATGTCTCCCACACAGAAATCTGCGGAACATGCACAGGCCGGTGTAAAAAAAAAATCAGAGCCGGGATGTTTCTTCACATCAATGCCGCTTCCGAGCGAAAGGAAAGGAAGCGCCTCATCCACATTCCCGCCCGCACCTTTTTCTTCTCTCTTCCTCTCCCCAGGGTGATTTCCGGCGACGTCCAGGGACTCTTTCAGCAGCCGAGCCAGGCCCCGCCCAGCTTCCTCCCCGCCTCCCACGTGTCATTCACTCTTTGCATCTCGGGCCCTCCCCCCCGCAGGGGCCAATATCCCCTATTAAACAGTAGGCCAGGGGCATTATTGGGGTTCACCCTCTCAGCAATCCCCACATCCTCTCCGGCTGGAAGTAACCACCTCGGTCGCCGAGGGGTGTGCCCGGCTGGCTTCGGGGTGCCCTTTCCCAACTGATGCTTCCCTAGATCGCTCTCAAGAAGCGGCTCCTCCCCCCCCCCCCCCCCGCAAAGAGCAGAGACAGGCTGGCCTGGCTCCGGCTCCTTTCCTCCCCAGGAATCCTTTCCCGGGTCTGCCACACGGGGGGAAGGAGCGGAGGCGTGGGGCACCCGCCGGACGCCGCCCCGGAGAGAAGACCAGGCCCGGCTGGCAAGGGCCAGGAAGGATTTTTCCCGCGCCGTCAGCCAGCTTGTCCTCCAGGCCAGACGCAGCAGAGGCTGCAGCTTTGTGCACCACCACCCCTTCATCGCAGCCTTTA
The DNA here is from genome assembly GCA_023053685.1 of Diadophis punctatus similis. NCBI lineage: Eukaryota > Metazoa > Chordata > Lepidosauria > Squamata > Dipsadidae > Diadophis > Diadophis punctatus. Next base: position 938,306 of record JALIGW010000048.1, read on the forward strand.
CCAATGCCATGGCCGGGGCTCGCCTCTGCTGCATCTGACCCGGAGGACAAGCTGGCTGGCGGCGCGGGAAAAATCCTTCCTGGCCCTTGCCAGCCGAGCCTGGTCTTCTCTCCGGGGCGGCGTCCGGCGGGTGCCCCACGCCTTGCGTTGCTTGCCAGCCAGCCAGCCCAAGCCACTGCCGGCTCCCGAAGGGGAGGCGGGAGGCGAGGAAAAGCCTCCCGCCTCCCCCCCCCCTGGACGCCGACATTAGCATCTTTTGCCCTCTGCGTTCTGCGCATGCGCAGAGGGCAAAACTCAAATGACGGCATCCAGGCGGCCCCGCCCCCCGCCAATGTCCTGCTTAAAAAAAAAATCTGGTCACTTTAGTCTAGCAGGCCTCCCTGAAGCCTCCGGAGGTCGGAAATGGCACATTTCCAGACTTCCGGTAGGCCCGGTAGGCCCATTTTTCATCCTCCCCATGCTCCAAAGGTTTTCCGAAAATGTCCTCCCAGAGCCTCCGTGCAAGCCCTGTACTTACCTGGCATTCAAAACGGGCTGTGTGGAGACTCCGGGGAGGGGAGGAGCTGCGTGGGCAGGGCCAGCCGAAAATCAGCTGGCCGGCGCGAGTATGCGCACTGGAGCTGAGCTAGGGCAATGGCTCAAGTGCCTGCAGATATGGCTCCACCTGCCACCTGTGGCATGCATGCCATAGGTTCGTCATCACGGTTATAGGGCAAGCAGTTTCCTTGGGGTTGAAGGTAAACATGGGAAGGCAGAGAGGCACAAATTGCTAGATGGGACACCCACATCCCATCCTGGCTCCAATTCCTTAAATAAAGGCAAGAACATCCCGTCCCAGTCCTTTAAAAGCATTCTCCAAAATTATCTTCTTCATTGAAAGAATATTTAAACCAAAACTATTTTTAATCAAATAGAAATAGAGCTAGTGGGGGGGGGGGAGCAGAGAAAAATGTCTTTGCTTGGCATCAATTTCATCTCCTTTGTGTCTAGATTTTTTTTCTTAATAGGTGTAATCATTTCTGTTAAGAGATCAAGAGCAGAAGAACAAACCTCCAAAGAGATGGATGTTCAAAAGTGCCTCCTCTCCTTCAGAATCTTGGGTGGGGGGGTAACATTGTCAGGGAGACTAATTGATTCTCCCTCCCCTGAACACCTGAGTTATTACAAGAGAGAAAAGGAGAGGGAGGGAGGGAGGGAGGGAGGGAGAGAGAGAAAGAAAGAAAGAAAGAAAGAAAGAAAGAAAGAAAGAAAGAAAGAAAGAAAGAAAGAAAGAAAGAAAGAAAGAAAGAAAAAAAGAATCTAAAAAGTCAAAGAATTTACATATTGGGAGGGAAGGAAGGAAGGAAGGGAGGGAGGGAGGGAGGGAGGAATTAAAAAACATGAAAGAGACCAATAAAGGAGAATATTTGTAGCTCAGGGTTGAAATGAGGGGTCTTTGGTGCTCTCTGAGCTTGCTTGTTTTCTTGCAGATGTTTCATTACCCAAACTAGGTAACATCATCAGTGCTAGTAAGGAGTGCTATTTGCTGTCAGTTTAAACTCCTTACTAGCACTGATGGTAGTTAGGGTAATGAAACATCTGCAAGAAAACAAGCAAGCTCAGAGAGCACCAAGGACCCCTCACATCAAAGAGAATTTACATACTGTATAAAACTGAGCAAGGATTTTCAAAGAACATTAGCTTAATACTACCTATAAAATATACTTAATTGATATTGGAATTGAACTAATACTAATTAGCTAAGCTAGGCAACAGAGTGAGAATCAGTGGTGAAATCCAATTTTTTTACTACCTGTTCTGTGGGCGTGGCTTGGTGGGCATGGCAGAGGAAGGATATTGCAAAATCTCCATTCCCACCCCACTCTGGGCCAGCCAGAGGTGGGGTTTGCCAGTTCTCCGAACTACTTAAAATTTCTGCTACTGGTTCTCCAGAACCTGTCAGAACCTGCTGGATTTCACCCCTGGCTGAGAATGGTTAACTAGAATAAACAGTTAATAAACATTTCTATCAGATTAAAAAAACCCATCCTTTTTTATGACAAAACAGAGAAATACTAATATTGAAAGAAAAACCCAAATTTTGGAAGTATATCCACTTGCATAGCTGTAACCCATACATGGTCTCCAAGTTAAATTAAATTCTGTAATTTTATCTTTCAAGCACCAAGTTATTTTCCACATTGGTGCATAGTTCCAGATTTGGTCTGCCATTATGATCTTGATTGCAATACATAAACCGAGTTTGCCCAGTATGCTGAAGGCTGACAGCCTCTAACCCAGTCATAGCAATACTTCAAACAGCACACAGACATGCAAACCAGGGGAAGAGCTCCTTTTGGAAATACAGAATCTCCCTCCCTCCCTGAAGGAATGCCCTGAGCACTTGCCCCAGACCAGGGGTCTCCAACCTTGGCAACTTTTAGACTTGTGGACTTCAACTCCCAGAATTCCAGGCTGAGTAATTCTGGGAGTTGAAGTCCACAAGTCTAAAAGTTGCCAAGTTTGGAGCCCCCTGCCGCAGACAAGGCTTCATCCACAGTGGTGCCGAATATCTGTAGCTCAGGTGTAGGATGAGGGTGGATGTTCATTCTCTGAGCTTGTGGGCTGGTTTCCAAACATTTTTTGCCAGGATAGGTAATATCTTCAGCAGAATTTAGGGCTTTGCTTATAAGGGCTTTGTGTGGTGTAGTCAGTAGGTCTTGGGATGGGGAGGTCATGTCAGGTGAGAGTCATGTCAGGTGAGGGCTTTGTGATGGGTCTTGTAATAGGTCAGGTATGTCAAGTGAGCATCTTGTGATAGGTCTTGTGATGGGTCAAGTGTGGGTCAGGTCAGGTCACCGTCAGGGCCTTGTGATGGGTCTTGTAATGGGTTTTGTGGTGGGTAGCTGTGGGTCGTGTCAAGTAAGGGCCTTGTGATGGGTCAGGGGTGAGCAGGGGTGAAATGCTACTGGTTCGGCCCGATTCGGGTGTACCGGTAGTGGTGGCCGCTAGTGGTTCGGAGAACCGGTAGCGGCGGCAGCACGAGGCTCCACCCACCTAAAATGTCACCATTTTCTTGTTTTTAACCCTCTGCTCATGCGCAAAGCCTTCTGCGCATGTGCAGAGGGTCAAAAAGCGCATGCGAGGGTGGCGCGCGCACAAGGTGTGCGCATCTGAACTGGTAGGGAAGATAAGTAGATTTCACTGCTGGGTGTGAGTCACATCAGGTGAGGGTCTTGTGATGAGCCAGGTGTGGGTCACATCACTTCACAAGACCCATCACAAGACCCTCACCCAACGTAACCCCCATCACAAGACCTATTGACCACACAAAGTCCTAATAAGCAGAAGAACATCAACACTGACTCGAAACACCAACAAAATCTGCCTCTGCCGCCCGTCCGCCGCGGCCTGTTTGCTAGAAGGAGAAAGATGCAAATGATGATCACATAACTCTGGGACACTGAATATCTCTTCCAGTTGCCAAGCACCCAAATTTAGATCCTATGATCATGGGATAGACTGTACTTGTCATAAGTATGAGGACCACTTTTTTCAGTGCCATTGTAACTTTGAGCAGCCATTAAACAAAGGATTGTTAAGTCAGGGACTACTGTACTTACTGGGAAATTGCCACAGCCTTTGCCTAGAATCCAATAAATTTTGAGAGGTAATATATTTTTAAAACTCATCTATGTGGTCACACTAATTTCTTTTTGGGTCACAGACTGATTTGGAACGACACAACGGAACGTAAGGAAATATAGTATAGACTGCAAGCAGACAGTTTCATTCATCTCTCGATGACAGTGAACTTCAAATCTATTTCACGCATAATGCTTCCTCCTTAAGATGACACGATGGGTCAGATGGCAATTCACAAGGTGATCTGTGAATATGAAATCTGCCTTGCATTTTCTTGGACAGCCAGGGAACAAATTGCAGACTGAAGAATAACAGCAGAGGAATGCAGAGCCAGTGAGCAGACTGGTTGTTTTGATAATTCCTCTCCAGACAATGAAAGAACTTGAGATTGCCCACAAGTGCTCCAAACAGTTGCTCTTCACAAGGAGACTATCAGAAAGTTAATTTAAGCCTCTGGTGGATGAGGAAATAACCAGAGGTGGTATTCTTCCAGTTTGGACCGGTTTGCCTGAGCCGGTAGCTGAAATCACGGGTGGGCCTGCCCCTCCTGCCCTGGCTCTATGCCATCCTATTTGGGCACATTTTGGAGGCTGGGCGCATGCACGGAAGGCGTGCGTGAGAGTAAAGCGCATGCACGGGAGGGCGTGCACATGTGCACATGCTCACATTTGCGAACCAGTAGGGAAGGTAAGTGAAAACCATCCCTGGAAATAACCCTCATGTTCAAATCTCCGTCAGCACCATTGAAAAGGCTTTGTGTTCACATCCTTCCTTTTTAATCACATTCGGGAATTGCTTGTTAACTGCTTTTCAGCTGTTGGAAACCTTTGGATTCACAAGAGTTAAAGCACTGGCAAGTTTCCTTCAGTCCTTAGCAAAAGAGTTTAAAAACATTTTTTATAAAGAACAAAAGGTGATTAAAACTTTCACTTCAGAAAGTTACAAATGGACTAAGGTTCCAGATAAATTTGAAATAAGATTTTAGAATTAACAATAAAGAATCCTCCCTGTGGGAAAATGCTTGTTTTGAACTCTTTTTTTTTTAAAAAAAGATGGACCCTACAGAGAATTAGGAAGTAAGAGAAGAACACTCATGCACAACTTACAAATCCAGAATGAAACAAAATATTTTAACGTTGGACATATTGAAGGCAGGGGTGCGATTCAGCCAGTTCGGACCAGTTCGGGAGAACCGGATGTTAATTTTACATCTGGTTTGCCGAACCGGTAGTTTCAAGGACTGGCTGACCCCGCCCACCCTGCCCCTCCCCTCCCAGGAGTCTCCACCTAGCCCATTTCGGATGCCAGGTAAGTGCAGGGCCCGTGCGGAGGCTCTGGGATGGCGAAAAATGGGCCTACCAGAAGTACTGGAAGTCCAGAAACAGGCCCGTTTCCAGCCTCCGGAGGGCCGCCGGAGCCCAGGGGAGGACGTTTTCACCCTCCCAGAGGCTCAAGGAAAGCCTCCGGAGTCTGGGGAGGGTGAAAAACAGGCCTACTGGAAGTCCAGAAATGGGCCCGTTTCCGACCTCCAGAGGGCCTCCGGAGCCTGGGGGAGTCCATTTTCACACTCCTGAAGGCTCAAGGAAAGTCTCTGGAGGCTGGGGATGGCAAAAACGCCCCCCCCCCCCCGCTGTGGTGCAGGAGGCTGAGTAGGCCATGCCTAAAGTGACCAGATGTTAACATTAGTAAAGCAGGACACCATTGACAGCAGGGGAGGGAGAGGGGGGGAAAGGTTCTTGATTAAAAACTTTGACTCCTGCTGGAAGATGAAGCAGAGTAGGACCAGGACCCCTGCCTCCTGACCTGATAATCTTTAAAGGTGGTTTCAAATCCAACATGGGAGGGGTCTAAAGTTTAGACCCCTCCCATGTTAATTTGAAACCACCTCCTTTTGTTTCCCAGTCTGGAGGTTATTAGCATTGCCATCAGAATTGGAGGTTTGACCTCTTTTTTGAGTTCCTTCTTAGTCATGGTGAGGTGGTCTAGAAAGTGGTCTAGAGTTTCCTCTACTCACTTCAGGGCATGATATCTTAGACATATTTTCACTTTTGCCCTGTTTCTGTCTCTTTTCTGTCATTAAAAAAGTAACTTTTAGTTCAGATTCTGTCAGAGGCGTGTCTATGCAAATGAGCCTTGCTTGCTCTCCGTGTTACAGAAAGGAAAGGGGGAAAAAAGGCTGTGCAGCCATTTCAAGCCCCTTCTGCAGCGCGTTATTTAAAACCAGGCAGGCAAGTGAATTGGCTTTTAAGGGAGAGCTGGGGGGAAACTCTTAAATGCTTTTTCTTTAAGCAGCTGTTTTGATTCCTTTAAAATCAGCTGTAGCGTCCTCTGCTCCCTCTGAATAAGCACGGCAAACTCTTCTGGGAATTGCAGTCTTTAAAAAAATCGGGACTTTTTAAAAACGCAGCGGGACGCGGGACAAATTGATGAAAAGAGGGACTGTCCCGCCAAAAGCGGGACGTCTGGTCACCTTAGCCATGCCCCCATGGCCACGCCCAGCCAGCAACCGAGCAGAGAACCGGTTGCTAAAAAAATTTAATCCCACCCCTGATTGAAGGATAGTTTTGAACAATGGATGGCTTGTGCATACTGCATCCAGTTTTGGTCACCACAGTACAAAAAAGATTTTGAGACTTTTGAAAAAGTTCAGAGAAGAGCAACTTGGGTGATTAAAGGCCTGGAGACAAAAACATATGAAGAATGGTTGCAGGATTTGGGTATGACCAGTCTAGAGAAAAGAAGAACCATGGCCAGTCTTCCAGTATTTGAGGGGTTGCCACAAATTAGAGGGGGTCAAATTATTCTCCAAAACACCAGAAATCAAGGCAAGAAACAACGGATGGAAACTAATCAAGGAGAGAAGCAACCTGGAATTAAGGAGAAACTTCCTAACTTTGAAAACAATTAACCAGTGGAATGGCTTGCCTTCTGAAGTTGTGGATGCTCCATCACTGGAGGTTTTTAAGAAAAGACTGGACTGTCACTTGTCTGGAATGGTAGAGGGTCTCCTGCTTGAGCAGAGGGTTGACTAGAAAACTTCCAAGGTCCCTTTCGGCTGTATTCTGATTGAAATGAGTTTGCCTTTGATAATTAGATGTTTGCAGATCTATTTTTTGATGATTTTTTCCCAGTATCTTCCCAGGTATTAACCTCAGGTTGATTGGTCTATAGTTTCCTTTGTCTGGGGGTTTTTCCCCTCCTTTTTTGAAGATTGTAACTACATCTTTCCAATCCTCAGGTAATTCCTAGGTGGTCCAAGATCTTTGAAAGATATGGTACAATGATTCTGAGATAACATTTGCCAGCTCCTTCAGAACTCTGGGATGTAATTCATCAGGTCCCGGTGATTTAAACTAAAGATCAGACTGGTGTTCTGTTAACATTATCTTGCTTATTCTAGTTTTTATTTTTAGTCTGTCTTTTACAGTTATGTTTTTGGTAGGTTGGGATATAGTTTCTTTTTGTGTGAAGACTGATGCAAAGAATGAGTTAAGCAGCTCCGCTTTCTCTCTGTTGCCTGTTACTTCCTTGCCATCTTCCCTCTTTAGTCAACTGACTGTTTTCTTGACTGCTTTCTTGAGATTTATATGTTGAAAGAAATTTCATTATCTTTGACGTTTGTTGCAAGTCTTTGTTCATTCTGAGCCTTTGCTCTCCTGACTTCATCTTTGCAGATTCTAGCTATCTGTTTGTATTCTGCCTTAGTAATGGGCCCCTCTTTCCATTTTTCGTATTTATCCTTTTTATCAGAGAGATCTTTGTTCAACTGTTGGAAGAAATTTCCCTGGTTCATTCCCAGCTGAGAAGCAGTCACCGATGCTGAGAAGAAATAGACATGGAAGCAGCTGCCAGAAAAGGGATCCTTTAATTCAGGAAGGCAAGAAAGGTAGTGACACAGCTCAAGCGTTCCTGGTTAGCTAGCAAACTTGGAAGTGTGACTGAGCCTTTTATTCTTCATTCCTCTTTGAAGCTCCTGCAGCTTGATGGGTTTATTTGTGTGTCTCTAGTTAAAGTGATTTCCCTGGATCCTGTCTTCCTGCCTTAATGGGTTAATCCTGTTCCTGGGGCTTTGTCTTTCCTATTCTGGGGGTTAATTCTGCCAGGAAAGAGGAAAAGGGGAGTTCCAGATGTGAGGTTTCTGGCACTGTCCTTTTGGGTATACTTCCCACACAACCATGCTGGTGTCATCTTGGATTTCTTGTTTTTCTTTTTCAGTGGTATTGTGTTGGACTGGGCTTTTTATGATCTTATTTTTCAGTGTTTCCCAAGCTTCTTGAGTTGTTTTCCCTTTTAGGATTTTTAGCCATGGAATTTTTCTTAGGCTCTCTCTGAGTTTGTTAAAATCAGCTCTTTTAAAGTTTAAGACACTGGTTGGATTATGTTCTATTGCTTGTGTTTGCATTATATTGAATTCCATTATTATATGGTCACTCTCGCCCAAAGTTCTGGCAACTTCAATCCCTTCTATCACTTCTTATCTGTTAGTAAGAACTGGGTCCAGTATAGCTTTTCCTCTAGTTCCCTCCTCTACCTTTTGAATGACAAAGTTGTCAGCTAAGTTGTCAGCTGTTCGATTTCCCTTTTGCTGCAGAGTTTGTCTCCCAGTTGATATCAGAGGAGTTAAAGCCTCAAATTACTAGTGTGGGATGTTTCCTACATATATTTGTTAACTGGTTAGCAAAAAGTTAATCTATTTCTTCTGTTTGGTTGGGTGGCCTGTAGTATACGCCTATAGCAATGTCATTCTTTTTCCCTTTTATATTGATATGGATATATGGACATATGGATTCTAGGTTCTTGGTTTTGTGGATTTCTGTAGTGTCAAATACTATAAAATTAAATCTGGGGGAGGGGAATGAAAGCCTCAGTCTTGGCCACTTGCAGGGTGTGTCATGCATATTTTGCATGAATGCTCCTTTGCTTGCAACCCTCGGACCATGCAAAACTCCAAAGTGCATCCTCCAGTAGCAGAAAAATTGACTGTTTAATCAGGCGATTCACAGAAGAACTTGGATCCAAGAAGTTGGATTCTTCTGTTAGTAAAGCAGCTTTTTTTTCTCCCCAGAGCTTGCTCTCTGGCCATCTCCCAAGACCTGTAAAACCAATCATTTCTGGGATGCCCATAAAAGAGGTTTAAAAAGACAGGATGGTAGCTGTGGCTAATAAGCCCTGCTCTTTTTTACACCCCTAATTTGCCCTTTCAGAGTACAGGCAGTCCTCGACTTACAACAGTTCATGTAGCGACCGTTCAAAGTTCCAGCAGCATTGAAAAATGTGACTTATATTTGTTTTTCAAAGTTATGACCTTTGCAGCACCGCCATGATCACGTGATCAAAATTTGGATGCTTGGCAACTGGTTCATACTTAGGATGGCTGCAGTGTCCCGGGGTCATGTGATCACCTTTTATACGACCTTCTGAGAAGCAAAGTCAAGGGGGAAGCCCAGGGGTGAAATGCTACCGGTTCAGCCCAGTACAGGCATAGCGGTGGCGGTCTGTGGTTCGGAGAACCGGTAGCGGCAGCAGCACAAGGCTACGCCCACCTGCCCGGATCTTGCCCTTTTCTTTCTTTAACCCTCTGCGCATGCGCAGAGGGTGAAAAAGCACGTGCGACAGTGGCGTGCATGGAGCAAGCTCTTCTGAACCGGTAGGGAAGGTAAGTAGATTTCACCGCTGGGGAAGCCAGATTCACTTAACAACCGTGTTACTAATTTAAGAACTGCAGTGATTCACTTAATAACTGTGGCAAGAAAGGTTGTAAAATGGGGCAAAACTCACTTAACAAATGTCTCACTTAACAAAGAAATGTTGGTCCCAACTGCAGTAATCTGTCGAGGACTTCTTGTACTTCAGGGCTGTAGCTAGGATGATGTTGGGGAACCAGGGTTCCTTAAGGGCTTAAATTCCACTAGTGACTAGACAATCCTTTATTGTCCTTGGTGATTTAATGGGCAAAAATGAAAGGAATTGAGGAGAAAGAGCTGTCCTGTGCACGGCCACATTGTTGGCATTCAAGTCTGTGCAATTTGCTCTTCCTGAATGTGCAGATTAAATGTCCCTGATCTGGGAATTCAGGCTCTTGCCAACTTGGCACCCTGGGAATCAGAGCCAGCCTGCCCTAGGAAATTCAAAGGACGTTTCTTCGCCAATCAGGCCCGGAAGCACAGGATAAAAACTGAAAGGTCCCCCGTAGGAATTGGGGTGTTAGAATTTCATTGCAATGAGCTCGCCTTTTGCCTGTCAAACCGTTCCTCCTGCTCGGGAGCTCCCAGCCTGCCTGGCGTTCACTTTTTCACAGAGCGGACTGCACAATGAGAATAGTCGGCGAAGCAGCGAGAGAAGGCAGAGCCCCTTTCGTTAAATACCATGAATGGAAACTAATTAAAGAAACGAAGAAAGAAGCAGAAAGCAGGCGGGGCAGAATCTATCCTTGTGTCAATTATAAGCAATTGCGCCAAGCACAAAGATAATGGGGCCGCAAATTGTTCCCTCTGCTAAGTGAGCCAGACAGATAAAAGGAGAGCTTGTCTCTACCCCGCTTGCTCAGCTGCGGAGGCAGGAGGGGGAAAGATGCAGTTCTTGTGTGGCAGCAAACAGAGGACCTGCCTCCAGTCAGTTCCTTCCCAAGAAGGATTAGTACCACTTAGTAAGACCCCACCTGGAATACTGCATCCAGTTTTGGTCCCCACGTTACAAAAAAGATGTTGAGACTTTGGGGAAAAATGCAAAGAAGAGCAACTAGGATGATTAACGGCCTGGAGACAAAAATATATGAAGAACTGTTGGAGGAATTGGGTTTGGCTAGAAAAGAAGAATTGGAGGTGACATGATAGCAGCCTTCCAGTATTTGAGGGGCTGCCACAAAGAAGAGGGGGACAATTTATTTCCCAAAGCGCCAGAAGGCAAGATAAGAAGCAACGGATGGAAACTAATCAAGGAGAGAAACAACCTGGAATTGAGCAGAAACTTCCCAACAGTGAGAACAATGAACCAGTGGAACAGAAGTTGCCTTCAGAAGTTGTAGATGCTTCATCACTGGAGGCTTTTAAGAAAAGACTGGACAGCCACTTGTCTGAAATGGTATAGGGTCTCCTGCTTGAGCAGGGGGTTGGACTAGAAGACCTCCAAGGTCCCTTCCAGCTCTGTCCTGTTCTATTCTATTCTATTCTATTCTATTCTATTCTCTCTCAAGTTCACTGCTTAGCCCCTCTTGATCATCCTGCCCCCCCTCCCCCGGTTCCTCCCTGCCTACAAGCCGTCTCAATCCTGAAAGGCTCTGGCCTGACTCAGCCTGCTCCTCCCCACATTCCTCCGAAGCCAACGAAGCCGCCCCCTCGGGGGCATGACACTTCACCCAAGGCTTTGCCTGGAAGTCTGTAGATCTGTCCAGAAAAAAGAGGAAGGAATAAGCTGAGGTGGCTGAGAAAATCCTGGGAAGATGGGAATGACAAGGAATATATTCACCAAGTTTTGTGTCTGGCCTCTAGGATCACCAATTATGGGCCTCAATAGAAGATTTCCACTTTTGGAAATGCGCAAAAAGGAGAAAATTTTACAAGCTGCCTGACACAAAGAGCTCTCCTAAATCAGGGGTCTCCAAACTGGCTGGGGAATTCTGGGAGTTGAAGTCCACCAGGCTTAAAGTTGCCAAGGTTGGAGATCCCTGTAATAACTGCTTAGGATTCCTGTCCTCTATATATAGACATACCACAGTAGGGAAGGGGGAAAGGGAGGGGCAATACCCATAGACAGGTAATCCTCAACATACGACCACAACTGAGCCCAAAATTTATGTTTCTAAGTGAGGAATTTGTTAAGTGAGTTTTGCCTCATTTTACGGCTTTTCTTCCCACATTTTGTTCAGTGAATCACTGCAGCTCTTAAATTAGTAACACGGTTGTTAAGTGAATCTGGCTTCCCATGGACTTTGCTTGTCAGACGGTCGCAAAAGGGGATCATACGACCCAGGGACACTGCAACTGTCATAAATGTGAGTCAGTTGTCAAGCATCCGAATGTAAACCACATGACTGTGGGGGTGCTGCAACGGTTATAAGTGTGAAAAAGGGTCATAAGTCACTTTTTTCAGTGCTGTTATAACTTCGAATGGTCATGAAGTGAACTGTTGTAAGGCGAGGATTACCTGTATACCAGGGATGCTTTTCACTTACCTTCCCTACTGGTTCGCAAATGTGAGCGTGCGGCCACCCATGCATACGCTTTCAACACAAGCAAGCCTTCCGCGCATGCGCCCAGCCTCAAAAATGTGCACATATAGTATAGCATAAGAGCCGGGGTGGGTGGGCGGGGCCACCCGCAATTTCCACTACCAGTTCAGGCTGAACCGGTAGAATACCACCTCTGTTGTATACACAACTTGAGGGCTTCCTGATAGCATCTATTTGGCCACTATGAGAAGCAGACTGCAGAGTTAAATCAATTCTACTCCCCTTTTTTTCCCAACTCAGACCTCATAATCTCAGTCTAATGATGACATAGATCAAACAAGTATTGTATCAAGTTGGCATATTGTATATCTATTCCAGACACTCCCCAATGATCATTATAAATTTTGCACATCTTTTTCCTTCTGAGTTTGTAATTTTAAAAAGAAATGGCACAGACATGAATGATGCGCTTTAGGAGTTTTGGAAGTGATTAACAAATGAGTGATAAGGAGCATTTTAAGTCAATCTCTTCCTGGCTTCCTCTTCATTTATTTAGCTGCCACTTTCATGACTTGGAGAAATTTTTGCAGCGAATTGTTAAACAACATAGAATCATAGGACTTGGAGGGAACTTTGCAGATCTTCATGTTCAACCAGGAGCCCAAGGCAGGAGTCCTTATACCATCCTGGACAAATGGTTGTCCAATCTTGAAAATATCCAGTGATGGAGCATCCACAATTTCTGGAGGCAAAGCTGTTCCATTGATTTAATTATTGTCACTGTCACGATGTGAAATATTGCCAGTTGTGCATCTCTATGTTTTTCTACTGTTTCTTGTATTTATGGTCAAGCAGACGTATGATATATTCTACTACGCATGACTGCATTCCAGAGGTCTCCTCCTTCCCTTTCTCTCCGCCATTTCTACCAAGGTAGAAGTGATTTATACCTTAGCCGATAAAATGTAGTCTAATAAGAATTCTTTTTATTACTTTTCTACTGAAATAAATATTTTGTTAATTAGATTTGAATCTCGGGTTTTATTTTCTAAGTAAGTATGTATTCAAAAGGGAAGCGACGATCCATCGACCCACGGAGTGATCTCAGCTAACAGTCACTGTCAAGAAATTCCTCCTTATCTCCAGGTTGGGTTGTCCTCTGAGGAGCTTCTGTCCATTGCTTCTTGTCCTGCCCTCAGGGACTGGACAGGTCTCCCTTAAGAGGTCTACGACAATTTGCCACAGTCAACTTGCCGTGGCCGACTTGCTGTGGGCCAACTCACCGTGGGACAATGTCATGCCCCCATCAGAGTCTGAATATGCAGGGGAGGATGAGCCAGACATATGACCAATGGAGACTGAAGGGGTGGCTTCATTGGCTTCGGAGGAATGTGGGGAGTAGCAGGACGAGGCAGTCCCAGACCCCTCTGGCTTGGGACGGCTTGCCAGCAGGGAGGAATGGGGGCAGGATGACCGAGAGAGGGCAGGCAATGGAAATGAGGAGCGACAGAGCTCAGGCAATGAACAAGGACTGCCCCCTCCTGACCCCCAAGCAAGGAAAGTGGAAAGGAGACAGGAACAGCGCAGGCCGACCCAACGACTCGGAAGGAGAGTGCCCCACCCCTCTTCACAAGGCACATCTGGGGATTAAGACTTAAAGAGACGCTGTGGGGAGGGGAGTTTGTTGAGAACAAATGCTGAATTGGTGAAGTTTTGGGTGCTATTGCTGAGGTCTGCCGTTGGCAGGACTGTGTGGCCTTCGTGCCTTGTCCCGGGTCATCACAGACAACTTGCTGCAGGACAAGTGTTACATTGATATTGAAGAAATTGTGGAACTGTTGTAAGTCAAGGACTACCTGTGCTATTAAAGTACCATTATTAAATTATTTGTATATTATTTCATACAATAATTATTCATTGAGGTTCTATGAACAATCTGCAACTTGATGAAAGGGCCGATTGGGCCGAAGAGTTTGGGGCTACTGACGCAGCTACTAGAATCCTTCTGCTGAGCCAGCTCTGACATCAGGCAGAGGGGCAGCGAATGGCAAGCGCTGGACACCATGCCAGCTCTACCATATGGCCGGTCTGGCTTGTACTAACTTGATACACTGTCCACATTTACAACAGGGATGGTTTCGCCTTTGCCAACACCGAACAATTGTTTTTCTGGAAAGCAAAGAGGCCAGTCTGCTTTGTGAAAAATAGAAGAGGAGGAGCTTGTGCTAAATAAAGATCAATAGCACCAGACAGGTTCCTGACAGGTTGAATTGGGTTGGAGATAGAGACAGAAGGCAAACAGTGTCCTCAGAAGGACTTTAAGGATACATGCAGGGTAGGGTTCCCAAAATTTTTACTACCACTCTGTGGGCGTGGCTTATTTTGTGGGTGTGGCTTGAGGGTCATGTGACTGGGTGGGCGTGGCTTCATGGTCATGTGACTGGGTGGGCGTGGCTTCATGGTCATGTGACTCGGCAGGCGAGGCTTGGTGGTCATGTGACTGGGCGGGCATGGCCAACTCAATGTCACTCACATCAAGGGGTGCCTCACCTGCCCCCTCCCCTCCCAGCCATTCCTTGTCACACCCAGCCTCAACGAATCTACAGTTCTGTAAAAATATTGTTCACCATTTTTCAACTTTATTATCTACATACTATAGATGTACTTTCATGGACCAATGAAAGGAGGAAATGGCTCACACGCTTTGCCCAAGAGTATGATAGACCAGGGGTCTCCAACCTTTTGGGACCACCAAATTCATAATTTTAAATCCTGCGGACAACTGGTGGGGGGGAGCTCAGCCGCCTTTCAGGCCTACCTGTCTGCTTCTGCGAGGCCCGAGAGAAAGTGCCTGGTCCAGGCACACAGCCTGGAAACCTCTTTTGTGTTCCTTCTCTCAAGAAGCTTGGTCAATCTGAGTGAAGGAAATTGAAGATGGGCAGACTGACTGGCTTGCTGATTTTGGTGGGAAAGTCAGTCCCATATTCCAGAGTTGTAGCTGTAGTCCCTCCCCTCCCCTCCCCCTTTCCTTTCCTTCTTTCCTTTCCTTTCTTTCCCAGTTCCATTCCTTTCCTTTCCTTCCATTTCCTACCCTCTCCTCTCCTCCCCTCCCTTCCCCCTTCCCTTCCCTCCATTCCCCTCCCCCCTGCCCCCTTTCCTTCCCTTCTTTAATTTCTTTTCCCCCCTCCCCTTTTCCTTTCCTTCTTTCCTTTCCTTTCTTTTCCCCTGTTCCATTTCTTTCCTTTCCTCCTTTCCTTTCCTCCCCTCCCCTCTCCTCCCTTCCCCTTTCATTCTTTCCTTTCCATTCCTTTCCTTCCCTTCTTTCCTTTTCTTTCTTTTCCTCCCACTTTCCTTTTCTTTCTTTTCCTCCCCCCCTCCGGCTAAGGTTGCCGGGCTTCCCTGTGTCTCACCCTCCCCAGAGCCTTTAGGACAGTGTTTCCCAACCTTAGCAACTTGAAGATGTCTGGACTTCAACTCCCAGAATTCCCCAGCCAGCATTCGCTGGCTGGGGAATTCTGGGAGTTGAAGTCCAGACATCTTCAAGTTGCCAAGGTTGGGAAACACTGCTTTAGGAGAAACGCTGGCTGGGGAGAGGAGGATTCTAAGGACCCTGCAAAGTTGCTGGGCTGCTCTTTATCCCCCCCCCCCCCAGCCTTTAGGAGAAACTGAGTTTTTCTAAGGACCCTGCAAAGTTCTGGGCTGCTCTTTATCCCCCCCCCAGCCTTTAGGAGAAACGGAGTTTTTCTAAGGACCCTGCAAAGTTCTGGGCTGCTCTTTATCCCCCCCCCCAGCCTTTAGGAGAAACGGAGCTTTTCTAAGGACCCTGCAAAGTTGCTGGGCAGCTCTTTATCCCCCCCCCCCCAGCCTTTAGGAGAAACGGAGCTTTTCTAAGAACCCTGCAAAGTTCTGGGCTGCTCTTTATCCACCCCCCCCCCAGCCTTTAGGAGAAATGCTGGCTAGGGAGGGGGGATTCTAAGGACCCTGCAAAGTTCTGGGCTGCTCTTTATCCACCCCCCCACAGCCTTTAGGAGAAACGCTGGCTGGGGAAAGGAGGTTTTCTAAGGACCCTGAAAAGTTGATGGGCTGCTATTTACCCCTCCCCCCCCCACAGCCTTTAGGAGAAACGGAGCTTTTCTAAGGACCCTGCAAAGTTGCTGGGCTGCTCTTTATCCCCCCCCCCCCAGCCTTTAGGAGAAAGGGAGCTTTTCTAAGGACCCTGCAAAGTTGCTGGGCTGCTCTTTATCCCCCCCCCCCCAGCCTTTAGGAGAAACGGAGTTTTTCTAAGGACCCTGCAAAGTTCTGGGCTGCTCTTTATCCCCCCCCCCCAGCCTTTAGGAGAAACGGAGCTTTTCTAAGGACCCTGCAAAGTTGCTGGGCTGCTCTTTATCCCCCCCCCCAGCCTTTAGGAGAAAGGGAGCTTTTCTAAGGACACTGCAAAGTTGCTGGGCTGCTCTTTATCCCCCCCCCCCAGCCTTTAGGAGAAACGGAGCTTTTCTAAGGACACTGCAAAGTTGCTGGGCTGCTCTTTATCCCCCCCCCCCCCAGCCTTTAGGAGAAACGGAGCTTTTTTAAGGACACTGCAAAGTTGCTGGGCTGCTCTTTATCCCCCCCCCCCAGCCTTTAGGAGAAACGGAGCTTTTCTAAGGACACTGCAAAGTTGCTGGGCTGCTCTTTATCCCCCCCCCCCAGCCTTTAGGAGAAACAGAGCTTTTCTAAGGACACTGCAAAGTTGCTGGGCTGCTCTTTATCCCCCCCCCCAGCCTTTAGGAGAAAGGGAGCTTTTCTAAGGACACTGCAAAGTTGCTGGGCTGCTCTTTATCCCCCCCCCCCAGCCTTTAGGAGAAACGGAGCTTTTCTAAGGACCCTGCAAAGTTGCTGGGCTGCTCTTTATCCCCCCCCCCCAGCCTTTAGGAGAAAGGGAGCTTTTCTAAGGACCCTGCAAAGTTGCTGGGCTGCTCTTTATCCCCCCCCCCCCAGCCTTTAGGAGAAAGGGAGCTTTTCTAAGGACACTGCAAAGTTGCTGGGCTGCTCTTTATCCCCCCCCCCCCAGCCTTTAGGAGAAACGGAGCTTTTCTAAGGACACTGCAAAGTTGCTGGGCTGCTCTTTATCCCCCCCCCCCCCAGCCTTTAGGAGAAACGGAGCTTTTCTAAGGACCCTGCAAAGTTGCTGGGCTGCTCTTTATCCCCCCCCCCCAGCCTTTAGGAGAAACGGAGCTTTTCTAAGGACCCTGCAAAGTTGCTGGGCTGCTCTTTATCCCCCCCCCAGCCTTTAGGAGAAACGGAGCTTTTCTAAGGACCCTGCAAAGTTCTGGGCTGCTCTTTATCCCCCCCCCCCAGCCTTTAGGAGAAACGGAGCTTTTCTAAGGACCCTGCAAAGTTCTGGGCTGCTCTTTATCCCCCCCCCCCCCAGCCTTTAGGAGAAACGGAGTTTTTCTAAGGACCCTGCAAAGTTCTGGGCTGCTCTTTATCCCCCCCCCAGAGCCTTTAGGAGAAATGCTGGCTAGGGAGGGGGGATTCTAAGGACCCTGCAAAGTTCTGGGCTGCTCTTTATCCACCCCCCCCCACAGCCTTTAGGAGAAACGCTGGCTGGGGAAAGGAGGTTTTCTAAGGACCCTGAAAAGTTGATGGGCTGCTATTTACCCCTCCCCTCCCCAGAGCCTTTAGGAGAAACGCTGCCAGTAAGAAACGCTACTTACCTCGCTGCCAGTTCGCTTCCTCCTGCACCGCATGGCAAAAAACAAAGTAAAAAAACATGGCGACCTCATGCACAGTGCCGTCGGCTTCTGCACATGCTCAGAAGGAAATTTTTTAAAAAATTCAAAAAAAATTCAAAAAAAGATGGCGGCACCCAGGGACCGACACCGGCACGATGACGTCACCAGCCAATCGCTACCGGTGCGGTAGAGTGGACCGCACCGGTAGGAACCCACTACTGGATACATGGAAGGCAAAGGGAATAGAAACAGAACATCCTGCACAGGTACGTAAGTATTTGTGCGTTCCAAAGAGATGGTTACTGACTGTCATGTTGTTGTGGTCTGCCAGCGGCCTGCGGAGCTGGCAGCAGAGTCAGACAGCGAGGAGGCTGGGGAGCAGGGGTGAAATGCTCTCAGTTCGGGCGGGCCAGTCGGTTGTCATAGAGCCGATAGAGCCGATAGCCATCACAGCACGAGCCTTCCCCCACCTGCTTCCCCCACCTGCCTGGACGCCGCCATTTGGGTTCTTTTACTCTCTGTGCATGCGCAGAATGCTTTGCACATGTGCAGAGGGTAAAAGAACTCAAATGGCGGCATCCAGGCAGGCAGGGGAAGTGGGTGGGGGAAGGCTCATGCTGCGATCGCTATCAGCTCTATGACAACCGACTGGCCCGCCCAAACCGGGAGCATTTCACCCCTGTTGGGGAGGAACATGGGCCAGGCCTGGAGTCTGGAGAAGGCTCGGTGCCAGAGGCAGAGATCCAGCCCGGGCCATCTGGGAGGTCTGTGCTGACTCCAGAGCCTCCAGAGGCTGACATGAGCGAGGCAGAGGAACAGGGGGAGCCTGTTCCCAATGCGTGCATGCGCAGAGCTGCCAGAAGGCAAGAACAGTTACAGAGGAGAAGGATTACTCAGGAGTAAGGCTTGGAGATAATTGGCCCCTCCCATAGGCTATAAAAGTGGAGCAAACGGATGTGCTCTTGCAGGAAGCAACTTTGTTCAATTCGTGTCTCAGCATTTCAGTTCTGACTCCGTGTTTCTGTTTGGCCTTGCAAAGCTCCTTGCTCATTAGTCTTTGGCAGCTTGTCAAGAAAGCTAAAGGTTTGTGCTTATCTGCCTTCCAAAAGACTACTGTCGGACTCATTAATATTGACTCATTAATATTGTTTGGGACTTATTAGGGCTGGGAATGAACATAATTCACAGCTGTTAAAATAAAAAGAGGTTTTTGGGACTCCATTTGTGCTGTATTATTTTATCAGGAAGCCTAGGTCAGAACACATATCCCCGTCTGAGGAGGAGGATGAGCCAGAGCTGGAGCCTGTGGAGATCAAGGGGGCGGCTTCGTTGACTTCGGAGAAATGTGGGGAGGAGCAGGCTGAGGCAGCCCAGGGCCCCTCAGGATTGGGATGGCTTGCCAGAAGGGAGGAACAGGGGCAGGATGACCGAGAGAGGGCAAGCAGTGGACATGAGGAGAGACGGAGCTCAGGCGATGAGCAAGGACTGCCCCCTCCTCATCCCCGAGCACCAAGAGTGGAGAGAAGAAGGGAACAGTGCAGGCTGACCCAACAACTCAGGAGGAGAGTGTCCCACCCCTCTTCACAAGGCACATCTGGGGACTGAGATTTAAGGAATCACTGTGGGGAGGGGCGCTTGTCAGGAATAAACACTGAATTTGTAGAGTTTTGTGTGCCTTTGCAGGTGTCTGGAGCAGTGGTGGGATTCAAAACTTTTACTACCGGTTCTGTGGGCAGGGCTTGGTGGGCGTGGCAGGGGAAGGTTACTGCAAAATCCCCATTTCCTCCCGATCAGCTGGGACTCGGGAGGCAGAGAATAGATGGGGGCTGGGGCAGTCAGAGGTGGTATTTACCGGTTCTCCAAACTACTCAAAATTTCCGCTACCGGTTCTCCAGAACTGGTCAGAACCTGCTGAAACTCACCTCTGGTCTGGAGTTTGCAGGACTGCATTGCTTTTTCTTTGCTTCGTGGACTCAGTACCTTGATCCTTACTTTGTGGGCTCATTTCCCTGTTCCTTTGCTTTGCTGGACTGGGCGCAGCCAGAGGCTGCCGTGTGTGTGTGCACATGCACTTTGCTCTGGGACTTGCCAAGAATGTGAGAGCGTTTGGAAAATATTTGGAGCATTAAAGGGGAGTTTGAACTCTAAGCTGGCTGTTTGGCCTTCGTGCCTTGTCCCGGGTCATCACACAGACATTAGCTGTACCCATGAATGCCTCTCAGAATGCCTACCCAATTATGGGCACCAGTTTTCTTCGAATATTTATCTATTTATTTAAAAATTCATTGGATGCCCATCTTACCACAGGGTAACTCTGAATATTTAATTTTTAAATCTCTTTTTTTGTTGTTCAGAAATGGGCAAATGGCATGGTAGCAACCAAAGCACCAACCTGCAGGATCACCTCCATTTCCAAGAATGCCATTGGGCCGCATCTGGACAAAATGTGCATTTTTAGAGCCTCAGGGTAGTCATCCGAATCCCAGGGTTGTCCTTGGAAGCGAGTGTAGCTTATTCTACTGATATATATGGCAATCCATCGTGACAGTTAAGCAAAGTCCAAAGAGGTGTACCTGTTCTTATCTTTGCAAGGCCATGTAGTTCCTACTTCTACACAAGGAAAGAAACAACAACTTTGTTGAATCTGGGGGTTCTTTCTGCATGCCCAGTGTTCCAGATGAGGCTTCTATAGATGAGCTGGACATGTTCAGTTATACCTCTTCTCAGATCTGCCATTTTTAGCTTGGTGCTGCACTGGCATTCTGCCATCAGTTGTTGGAGGGAGGGGAAGGAGAGGAAATAGACAATTGGCATGCAAGGAGTAGATGGGACACAAAGGGACAGGGGATGATAGGCTTAACGGAAATCAGAGGTGTGAGAACCAGCTTGTTTCAATCTTCAAGGACTGAGAGCCTAAGAAAGGAACACGAATTGCACCAAACATCCAAGCAGTCCCAAAACACCTATGTGACGCGCCATTGGTCAGTAATGAGCCACTCAAGGGGGGGAAGGACCAGGAGGAAGAGGAAAAGTTTGTAATCTTTTACACGGGAACTTTACTTCTAGCTTACTTTTGATCCAACCACCATTTCTTAGTAAAAGAACCTGATCACTTCAACCAAATGGAGTCGAGGGTCTTTCTTTCCTAGGAAACTAGCTGTGGCAAGCCTGACACCTCTTCTGGTGTTTCTGAGAATCTGAACTTGTTTGTCTGAAGCACAACTACTACATACAAGCTCTTCCAGTGACGAGTCACATAATATTTGAAGCAAAGATGCATTTTTTTTCAGACATGCCCTCAACTGGAGGCCAAACCTATCTCCATGAACTTTCTCATTCAGACAGAATTTTTTAACCGATTAACAGTGTTGTAAGTCTTGTAAGTCATCTAGTCCAACCCCCCGCTCAAGCAGGAGACCCTACACCATTTCTGACAGAGGGCAGTCCAATCTCTTCTTGAAAGTCTCAAGTGATGAAGCTCCAACAACTTCCAAAGGCAAGCTGTTCCATTGGTTGATTGTTCACACTGCCAGAAAGTTCCTCCCTTTATTCTATGTCTTTTTTTTTTTTGGTATTTTAATAGAAAATTATTTCTATTTTCTTATTTTTATGTCGAGGTGACTTGTGTCATTGCCACACATGGACAAGGCAAGGTCTGTTGCCTCTGCCACACAAAGTTCTTCAAAATGAAAAATGCCCACCATGCAGTTTCTTTTTTTTAATGAATAATTTTTATTAATATAATGTTGCAACTTTTCAGAATAAAATGCATATTTCTAATTTTTATGAATATGTGCCTTTTTCTAGAGATTTTTCCTTCCTGAACTTTCTGAAAGGAAAACTGGCAAAGAGTAAACTTTGAAAAACATGAATGTCATTTTTCAACTGTCTTCCAGCACACGAGGGCCTGCCAGAGACAGGTGGGGGTCTACTTATTTTCCAAAGCCCCTGAGGGCAGACAAGAAGCAATGGGTAGATGCTTGTCAGAGGGAGACCCAACCTGGAAATGAGGAATTTCTGGACATTGAGAACTATTAAACAATGGAACCAGGGGTGGGATTCAGCCGGTTCAGACCGGTTCGAGTGAACCGGATGCTAATTTTACATCTGGTTCACCAAACCAGTAGTTGCAAGGACTGGCTGGCCCTGCCCACCCCTCCCCCCTCCCCTCCCAGGAGTCTCCACGCAGCCCGTTTTGGATGCCAGTAAGTGCAGGGCCCGCGTGGAGGCTCTGGGAGGGTGAAAAACGGGCCTCCCGGAAGTTCTGGAAGTTTGGAAAAAGGCCCGCCCAGCAACCGGGCAGAGAACCGGTTGCTAACATTTTTGAATCCCACCCCTGAATGGAACAGTTTGCCTCCTGGAGTTGTGGCTGCTCCATCACTGGGCGATTCTATGACGCTCTGGTGTCATACACCAACAGTACCTCCTTTTTTAAAGGTTTCTTTTAAACAGAAAGACAATGTGAATTTCAGAGTTTTTAACCACATTCTCTCTCATTGGTGCATTTGCATATTATAACCAAAATTCTTGGCCTATTTTACTATACATTTTTAACTTGTCCTTCTTCTGTTTCAGATCTCAATAAACGTGTACACATTTTAGCAACTGCATGTTCATCATTTGCACATAATTCATTTTTTTAAATTTCATTTTATTACATTCTATCCCTGGTTCTTTTTTTAATCTATATTAAATCTTTCTCTTAATTGTGCATATGAGAACTTCTGGAAATTAATTCCCTCTGCAGTCAATTGCTCTCTTGATTTCATCAGTCTACAAACAACTTACAATGCGAACATCCACGGATTCTTTTTATCTTCTCAAACTTTGGACAGTTCTCAACCCTGTTTGCACCAACAGGCATACTAGCAGATGCTACCACATTTCACGTTGTGGAAGTGCCAAATTTCAGAACTCCTTGGATATTAATTGAAAAATGTAATTGTCTTGCAAACAAGGGCTGTTTTGAATGCACTGTTTCTATAATAAAAGTTCCAACCCACTGTGGAGTTCAGAGATTATGGTACTTAATTACCATCTGCAATTCAAAATAATCATTTGCACCTTCCTTGCATAAACATAAAAGGACGCCATGTGGGTGTGGGTGGGCGTGGGTGTTTCTAACAATGGGAACAATGATTCCTACTGCAGCGTGATCAAAAACAAGGACCGGGAGCATATTGCAAATTCCAGAAGTGTTGCAGACACTGTCCCATTCTATCTGATGAAAGCATCGCCTCTCAAAATTGGAGAGCTACTCCAGAGCACCTAGATTTTTTTTAATAAGGTAGCAGTTCCGACCTTGGTAAAGTATTGTGAAATCATAAGTGCTGTGGATAGATAGATTAGACAGATAAAGAGACAGGTGTGTGAGGACTGGGCCAGGATCCAGATATGAAAGGCAAAATATTATTTCTCATTTTGAGAGGGTCTGCAGGATAAATCATATGTGTAACAGTTAAGGGAACTAGGTATGTCTAGCATAACAAAGAGAAGAACATGAGAGCTGTTTTCTGGTACATGAGAGGCTACTGCAAAGAAGAAGGGACCGACTTATTCTCTGAAGTTCCTGAGGGCAGGACAAGAAGCAAAGGATGGAGGATTGTCAAAGAGAGAGCCAACTTGGAACTAAGGAGAAACTTCCTGACAGTGAGAACAATTAACCAAGGTAACGTCTTGCCTCCTGGAGTTGTAGGTGCTCCATCACTGGAGGTTTTTGAAGAAAAGATTGGACAACCATTTGTCTGGGATGATATAAGGTCTCCTGCCTTGAGCAGAAGGTTGGAAGAGAAGACCTCCAAGCAGTGGTGGGTTGCTGCTGGTTCGGACCAGTTCTTTAGAAATTTACTGCCGCTCTCCAAACCGGCAGCAATGACCGGCAGTCCACACTCCCGAACCGGTCCTCTAGTCACCGCGGATTGAAAAAAAAACCACCTCTGTGCATGCACAAAGGCTTCTGCACATGCGCAGAGGGTCATTTCCGGGTGTTTTGTGCGACGCGACAAAACGTGCACTTCCGGCGCGATGCAAACCGGTAGGGAAGGTAAGTGGAACCCACCACTGCCTCCAAGGCTTCTAAACAATCAACCAATGGAACAGAAGTTGCCTTCGGAAGTTGTGGGATCTTCATCACTTGAGACTTTCAAGAAGAGATTGGACTGCCATTTGTCAGAAATGGTGTAGGGTCTCCTGCTTGGGCAGGGGGTTGGACTAAATGACCTACAAGGTCCCTTCCAGCTCTGTTATTCTGTTAATTCTTCCAGCCCTAGGATTCTATATTATCCAAAATATCCTAGGTTGCTGTTTTTGATGCCTCTTACAAGCCTAAATGCATTCTAAGGTTCTTTCAAACTTTCTGACTGGTTCCTCACATTTCTGGAGACCTTCTTATATTCTTCTGTGGTTAGAGACCCTTCCTTCCATTTCCTATAAATGTCTGTTTTCTCTGTGACATTTTAGAGAACTTTGTTGTATTCATGCTAGTATCTTTAGATTCCCTCCCCCCATCTTCTTTCTGATAGAAATTCTTTGTGTATCTCATTTCACAGATTTTACCATCCTTCCAGGACGCTTTTCTCCTCCAGAATTTAAAGCCATTGAATTCAGCCTATTTTCCATTTGACTTCATCCTAACCTGATTCTTTGAAATTCAGTATACAGGTCTCATTTTTCTCTGCTCCACCTTCCCCTGAGATCATGAACCGAAGCATGAGACAGACCCCTTTCAAGGTCCAAGTCCCCTCCCCCTTCAATCAATGCCTATGAGTCCCTTATATTTCTATATATATAAAAGCCAAATGCCACTCACGCATCATCATGAAATCTCCAGAACTGTGAAACCTACAAACTTGAAACTTGGCACGTATGTTCCTCTTGGCTTCTAGGTGCTTGCTAAGAAAGGATTTTTCGAAATGACCATCAGATCATTAGTTATTTCTTATATTATTATTAACACGCTCTGATGCTAAGGAGTTAGATGTTCTACTCCCCCTCCCCACCTGAAAAGAACTCTGTTCCAACTGCCAGTTGCCTTATATTAACATGCTGTGATGCTACCCCTTCGCTAAACCAGGTGTGGCCAGCGTG
Source organism: Diadophis punctatus similis (assembly GCA_023053685.1). Lineage (NCBI taxonomy): Eukaryota > Metazoa > Chordata > Lepidosauria > Squamata > Dipsadidae > Diadophis > Diadophis punctatus. The sequence continues at coordinate 962,897 of JALIGW010000048.1, forward strand.
TGACTCATCCAGCCTGTGGGCTGAGAGTTTAGACATTATACTCCTCGTCAACACCTGAAAAGAACTCTGTTCCAACTGTCCATGGGCGTGGCCAGCGTGTGACTCATCTGGCCTGCGGGCTGGGAGTTTAGACATTCTACTCACGGGTGAAATTCAAATATTTTCCCTACCGGTTCTGTGGGTGTGGCTTGGTGGGCATGGCGGGGGAAGGATACTGCAAAATCTCCATTCCCTCCCCACTCTTGGGGGAAGGATACTGCAAAATCTCCATTCCCTCCCCACTCTTGGGGGAAGGATATTGCAAAATCTCTATTCCCTCCCCACTCTTGGGGGAAGGATACTGCAAAATCTCCATTCCCTCCCCACTCTTGGGGGAAGGATATTGCAAAATCTCTATTCCCACCCCACTCTGGGGCCAGCCAGAGGGGGTATTTGCCAGTTCTCCGAACTACTCAAAATTTCCACTACTGGTTCTCCAAAACCTGTCAAAACTTGCTGGATTTCACCCCTGATTCTACTCCATGCTAAGGAGTTCAGTTTCGTAGCGAAGCATGGGTATCCAGCTACTAGTTCCTTATAAAACTCCACAGTGGCACCTGCTAACCCCCAAAATGAAGACACATTTTAATTATTTTTGAAAAATTAAAAGTGGCTAAAATGTTGCAAGCTATTGAAAAGATATCAAGTTGAATGTCACAAGATCAGACCTCAGATCCTCTACTCTTGAATATTTTTAACAACTTGTCTGGAAACGTAATGCTAATGAAGTATTCAGATATTTGCTTACCAGATTTTGCAAGTGAGACAAAATTGTATTGGACAGATCATATCCTAGAAGTCAGACATAAAATTTTTTAGAATGATGCTAAGCTGGAGAAATGGGCTGGAAGTAACAAAATGAAAATTAGAAAGAAATGTAAAAGTCTTCATTTAGAAAACAAAAATCAAATGTCCTTCTATGATAGGTCACTATCATAGAAGTTATACTACATTATATCTGTAAAAAAAAGGCCTTGGAATAGTCAATCAATCAATCAATCAATCAATCAATCAGAATAGAGCTGGAAGAGACCTTGGAGGTCTTCTAGTCCAACCTCCTGCTCAAGCAGGAGACCCTATACCATTCCAGACAAGTGGCTGTCCAGTCTCTTCTTAAAAGCCTCCAGTGATGGAGCACCCAAAATTTCTGGAGGCAAGCTGTTCCACTGATTAGAAAGCTTCTCCTTAATTCCAGGTTGCTTCTCTCCTTGATTAGTTTCCATCCATTGTTTCTTCTCTTATACCCTACTGTGAGCCGCCCAGAATCCCTCTGGGAGTTGGGCGGCATAGAAATTTTAATAAATTCAAATTCAATTCAACTCTTGCCTTCTGGTGCTTTGGAGAATAAGTTGATCCCCTCTTCTTTGTGGCAGCCCCTCAAATACTGGAATACTATCGCTATCATGTCACCCCCTAGTATGCTGCTAGGATCCTGGAATATTGTATCATGTCACCCCTAGCAGTTGATGCAAACTGAATATGAACCGCCAGAATGACTCAAAACCGCCCTGAGATATTTTCAACTTGCCTTCTCAAGGGGTGAAATCTGAAACTGCTTATGGCCACCATGACAGCTCAGGGCCTATCCCAGGTCATCTGGGGCTCAACATGGAACAGTAATCACACATTCTGATTTTCTTGTTGGAGCAGTGACAATGTGATCTGGATTTGGGGGATCTCTCTTTTAACAGTTCCAGTTATGGTCCTTCAGTGAATCCCACGTGGCCATTAGGCGTGACATCATGTGATCCCGTTTGCAACCTCATGTCAACTTCCCCATTTCCACCTGTTGGAAGGAAAATCCACCTGGTTCAGTTCCAAGCTGGGAGAAAGACATTGGAAACATGGAGGTTCAATTTATTGATGAAGCAAAAACCACCAACCACATGTGATTTTGGGGACAGCTGACAAAATGGAGTTGAGTGTGGGTGGGTTTTTATACCTTCTTTGGGCTTTGTATTTGAGCTTCCTGTTCCTGTGCAAGAACATGTCCTTTAATATTCTATTGGCTGTTGTCAGATTCCTATGGGGGTCATGCAGGGGTTATGTAGAGGTCAGAGCTGGCTCTATAGGCAAAAGAGGAAATGCAAATCCGAGGTGCTTGTCTGAGCTAATCTGGTCAACCTCTAGCTTATTGCTTATCTGAGCTCCCAGGTTTGAAGTTTGGACTGCTCTGGGATGGTGCAATGAAGGGGCTTTTGTTCTGAAAGAGTGTTGGTCAATTCCTATTGTGGCTAATGGCTTTCATCCTGTGCTAGATCTTGGGTGAGGAGTTGCTTGTTCTAATCCTATTGCTCTGCTTTTGTTACCTATCAAACTTTGCTGCAAGCAGTTTCAAAATATCCTGTCTTGAATAGATTTCTGCCTGCAGTATTTGCTTTGCTTATGAATAGAGCCATCTAGATAGTCGGTTTCTTCTTTCAATAAGCTCTTTATCTCTTAAGTGCTGACATCTGCTGTGGGTTATTAAGAAAAAGTGGGGACTGCTTTCTGCCTCTAAAAAGACATGTTTCTCCATTTCTCCTTTAGGGAAATATAATATTCTGCCTTTTTAATATTTCCCAAAATATTTCATTCTTCTAGGAGAGGGGGGGCTTCCCACACAACTTTGTTGGTCGGAAACCAGCAGTGAAGGTTGCAAATGTCAACCACGTGACTGCAAGGATACAGTTGCCTCTTCAAGGACCCGTTTCATTCAGTGCTGTTTGGTTACCAACTTCCTTCTGGGTTCAGTTCAAAGTGCTGATGATGACCTAAGACCAAATTCTCTTCTCAGGGATTCTCAGTGCTGCAACCTCTTGCTATTACAATTTGCGTTTCCTAACAAACCTGATGGCACCTAATCAATCAATCAATCAATCAATCAATCAATCAATCAAGAATGCCTGTAGGTAATTTAGCAAGAACTACTTTGGGAAATCACTCTCAGCTTTCCAAATATTTCATTCGGAGGATTGATTGGAACATGAGGCGCCTGAATTTCCAAATCATCCTGCCAAATCAGATCAGAAAGTCAATTTAATCCTCAAAAATCAATGCCTCCGAAACATTTGGAAGGATTGAGATACTCAGGAAAGGGACTTTCTGAAAATATCTTTGGAAAGCCAAATCAAATGGACCCGATTTAATGATTGATTTCAAAGGCCTGAACTGAGTAATGGTTTTTTCCAAAGTTTCAATAATTCAATTGAAGTGATTTGTTATTTTGAAGATGATTCCGTCAGACTTTGCATATTTCGAACAGGCCTGATCATAGATCCATGCTGGCTTCAAGTGTTTTAATTGAAAGGAACATTTAGGAGAAATCAAGGCCATGTAACACATATACAAATGGTTAGGGCAGAGGTCTTCAAACTTGGCAACTTTAAGATTTGTGGACTTCAACTCCCAGCATTCTCCAGCCAGCTTGAGGACCAAGTTTGAGGACCCTTGGTTAGGGGCTTCAATCATGCAGTTGTGGTCAACATATTGATTTTTGACAAACACCCTGTGGAAAAAGTAAATTCTTCATAATTTGTCCACATAAAGGATATGCCTCATACCCTCATTCAGGCTCCATGGATGAGGCAAATATTCACAGGGAAATGTCACCTATTATTTTACTAGAATACCAAACATTAATAAAATTGCCTCTTTCAGGACTGCAGATCTGGTGACATCCATGTTGGACTGTCCTTTCAGTTCAACCGAGATTTGCAATTCCATTTGAGAACTTCCACAGAAAAGTCAGATCAATGGCCAAGTCGATTCCCAGGTGCTGCCATCAAGCCCAAGTGATCCAGGAAATCTCTCTGATGATCAGTTCAAGGTGTTGGTTTCCTTGACTCATTTCTCCATCCATCGGTTCTTCAAATGAAGTTCTTCACACCATCCTGCAACTATGGTTGGTTTGTAAGATGCATATTCAATTACGTGCCTTTCAAAACATGTCAAGCCTCTAGGTTCCCACAAGATTCTAAATCCTAAACCCAGTTAGACAAAATCAGTGGTGTCCATAAGACCAGCAGTGTAGAACATGACACAGTACAAGCTCTGCTCCTTTCATACATACATGTGACATTGCAATGTAGAACACAAGTTGTGGAGCTTGTAACAGCATGATGCTCCTTGCCTTGTTTGCCCCTCTGGGACCCCCCCTTCCCCCCCCCAGACATTTCTGAACACAAGACTTCTGAGTTCACCAACCACATCATGGTCAAAGAAGTGAAGTATGTTGTGGCTCTCTATGATGGACAATTCCATTCTGTTTCAACACAAACCCATTTTAAGCTACCATGTTTCCCCAAAAATAAGATTCTATCATATATTTTTTTGCCACCAAAAAAGGTGCCAGGTCTTATTTTCGGCCAGGGGGCAGGGATGAAATGCTACCAATTCAGACCAGTTCAGGCATACCAGTAGCAGTGGCCGCTGGTGGCTCGCTGAACTGGTAGTGACAGCTGGCTGGCCACGCCCCTGAACCAGTCCCCCGGTCGCCACTCGCTTGCCCTTGCCCTGGGCTCTCTGTCGCCTGCTGTTGCTGCTGCTGCTTATGGATGCCGCCTGCCACCCACTCGCCTCCCTCCCCAGTCCGCGGCACCTGTGCTCTGGCCCTACCTCGGCCAGCCTCATGATGTCATGCTGGAGCCCCAGCAGTTCAATGCGGTGCACATGTGCAGCAGCCCCGGGACATCCACTTGCAGTCCCGGAGCAGTGGCGGAGGAAGCAGCAGCGTCAGTAGCAGCAGCAGAAGGTAAGGCTGATGCTGGTGGTGGTGAGGAAGACCCGCTGCGCTTGTCTGAGGAGCCGCTTCGGAGGAACATGGCAAGGCTTGCTCGTCTTTTGGGCGAGTCCAACACCCATCTGGCCTGCAGGACCGTCCTGAAAACAAAGCTTACTTCCTCTTCCTCAGACGAGGCGAAAGGGTCTGGGCTCGGCAACGTAATTCGAGCCGCCCACGCGCACACGGGGGGCTCGGAGGAAGCAGCAGCATCGGCGGCAGCAGCAATGGCACCTCACCCTGAGGTGACGTGGCCAGGTCCTAGCGCTCGAGAGCCTCCATTCCGCAGGCCAGATGCGCGTCGGACTCATCAAAGCCGCTTTTGCCTCAGAGGTTTTCTCTCTGGGACGTGGCAGGCCAGAGAAAAAGAGCAGGATGGAGCCCGGGAAGCTGCTGAGCAAAGAGCCGGAGAGGCTTGGTGGGTTCCTCTGTGGGACTGTGCCCACCTGCGAGGCTTATGAGGGGGTTTACCTTCCCACGAGGCTGCTAGCCCCTAACCTGGGGAAACACCAGCGTCGGAACTTTTTAAAAACATTTTTAGTTAAAAATGCTTTAAAAAATTAAAATATTTGGTAACACCCACCCAGTCACATGACCCCCCCACCAAGCCACACCCACCAAGCCACGGCCACAGAACCGGTGGCAAAAAAAGATACATTTCACCACTGGCAGGGGGGATGTCGTCCACTGTCTCACCTCACTTGCGCCATCGCCCCCGATCTCCTTTTCTCTGTCAGAGGCCTTCAGGAACTTCTGCAGCCGGCAAGGCTTTCCCGAAGGCCTCTGCAGCCGATAACAAAGCTCCGGACGTTATTGGCTGCAGAGGCCTTTAGGAAAGCCTTGGCGGCTGCAGAAGAAATGGGCTGGCAAGGCAGGTGTCGGGGTGTGCGAGGCATGGTTGCAACTATCCAAAGGTAAGCAGCTCCACCACCACCCCATCCCCACCCTAGCTTAATTTTTACCCGTGCACCCTGCAGTGGGGGATCTTAATTAGGGCTTATATTCGGCGCAGGTGTAAAAATCAAGCTAGGACTTACTTCCGGGGTAGGTCGTATTTTCAGGGAAACAGGGTAAGTAGAGCAAAGGTTGTGTGGGCAGGGCTGTTACAAGTTGCCCTTTAAAGTCTGAGCATACCTTTTCTTTCCTTTTCTCAAATAACATCACCCCTCCCTTCATCCTGCCATCCATACCATCCTCGGGCTCTAAAGGCTGAAGAAGCCATTCCACGGGTGATTTCTAGTGTGCGGATGGGATAGAGAACAGGTCAAATAAACTTCTTTGGGGTGCTTGAGAAAAAAAATGGAAGGGCTTCTCTCTCTTTTTTGAAGCATTCAGCATTTGCTATGGCTATGAAGAGCATGTGGGCCATCACAAGTCATTCCTGACAAATTTAATTGCTTTAAAAAGGGAGAAAAGGTCTTCTTTTTACCATGTTTCTCCTAAAACACGACACACACCAAAAAGAAGGCCCAGCACTGTTTTGTGTGCATGCATTAAAATTAAGCCCTACCCCCCAAAATTTGGCCCTATTTAAGCGCATGCGCGGCCAGGCTTGCCAGAGTGGATGACGGCAGGCTTTTTCGGGTGAACGGCTACCAGTAGCTGGAGTGACCATTACAGGTAGTCAAGGGTGCGCGAGGCGCATGGGTCACGTCGCTCGCTCTTTTCGGCCATGAAAGAAGCGGCCTGGTGGCCAGGCCAGGCACGTGGGGTGAGTGGGTCGCTTTTTTCGGCCATGAAAGAAGCGGGCCAGTGGCCGGGCCACGCACGTGGGTCATATCACTCACTCTTCTCAGCCGTGAAAGAAGCGGCCTGGTGGACCAGGCGCGTGGGTCGCGTCACTCGCTCTTTTCAGCCGTGGCCAGGCGAGGTGCATGGGGGGGAAATTAAGACACCCCTCAAAAAGAAGGCTTAGCCATCTTTGGGGGGGGGTGTCAAAAGAAAATAAGACCCAGTTGTATTTTTGGAGAAACACGGTATAATGAGTGAATGAAGGTCACTCAATGCTTGGAATGTATTCAGGTTTTATTGGAGGGACCGAGGGCCAGCGTCCGATGAAAGCAAACAACAGGAAAGGAAGATGAGATTCCAACTGACCAACCGACCAGGACAGCAAAGCCGTTGGGCATACTGGAAGTGGCCTTGGGACAGTTTGATTTATGGCAGCCTCTTGGCTAAATTTCAATGGGATACACTTGTCCTGTGGAATGGGAGGGCTTGCCGGAATCCATTTCCACCATCAAATTGCCATCTGTCCTGCCGTTGTTGCCACGCAGAGAGGACTTGCCCCCCACCCTTCTTCACCAAGGTGGCTCTTTCATGAGTTTGTTGTAGAAACGAAGAGGGCGGCTGAGGCTTCCTGGCCTCCATTCTCTGCCTCCAGGATCCATTAGGCAGAGTCAAAGCTGCTCTCTTCATGGACCCATTGAAGCTCAAATGAGGAACCTTCTCCAGAATGGCTCAGCATTTTCTGTGCAAGTGGAAAGTGTTACCCTCTGGAAAGGTGGAGGATGGGATCCCAAATGCACCCTGTTCTATAAAGACAGTCATAAACTGAGGCATATCAATCAATCAATTCAGAATAGAGCAGGAAGGGACCTAGGAGGTCTTCTAGTCCAACCCCCTGCACGAGCAGGAGACCCTAGACCATTTCAGACAAGTGGCTGTCCAGTCTCTTCTTAAAATCTCCAGTGATGAAGCACCCAGAATTTCTGGAGGCAAGCCGTTCCACTGGTTAATTGTCTTCACTGTTAAGAAGTTTCTCCTTAGTTTCAGGTTGCTTCTCTCCTTGGTTAGTTCCCATCCGTTGTTTCTTGCCTTGCATTCTGGTGCTTTGGAGAATAAGTTGATCCCCTCTTCTTTGTGGCAGCCCCTCAAATACTGGAATACTGCTATCATGTCACCCCTAGTCCTTCTTTTCTCTAGAATAGCCATACAAGAGCAGTCTGTGATAAACCAGAAGGTATGTTGGGTTAGAGGAAAATGCTAACCTGTCTTCTTCATAAAGTGTAACTTTTAAAATCCTTCTTAATGAACTGGAATTCTTGCACAGCATTCTGACAAGTCAGAGAACTAAATTCAGAGTGGATGTGCATCTAATGAGGTGGGGGGGGGGACTGTAGCATGTGGAGAAATGAATAGGTGAACACCATTCAGACAGAAGGGGGACCTTGTAAATTCCTTCTCTTCCTCTTATTGAAAATTTAGGAGTGCCTTCAACTTGCATCATTCCAAAACTTTTCTGGTCAGGTTTCAAACCTTGTCAACGTGACATGTATGTTTTCTGTTCCATAGAGTCTGCGTGCACCCTTTTTAAATATTCATAGAATCTCAAGATTGAGATGACATTTGTTCTTTTCATTAGCAATAATAGAGCAGTATAATTGGCTGATCGTATGCTGAAGCAGGTCAAAAGCTCTTCTGGCTGCCTGGTTGAAGTCATTTGGGCTTCAATGAGCAACATCGAGTCCTGAGTAGCCTTCCCTCCGCCTCTTCTCTGACTTGAGTTCTCTGGGACTGCCTAAAGCACAGAGAGGTCTGTCTTGACAGCTGTCAGATTCTTTTGCCCAACAGTTTCTGTGGAGTTTTAAGCATCTGGCTATGCTTGTTTTCTATTTTTTCTTGCCTCTTTCCTTTCTCATAAAGGATTTACTAATTGCATTTTAATGGGTCTGCGCAGTGTGTGTGTGTGTGTGTGTGTGTGTGTGTGTGTGTGTGTTATAAATTGCCTTGAACATTTGAACAACAAGGCAAGATAAAAATACCTCATCCCAAAAAAATAAAATTGCAGCTGGGAACAAAGTTGGAATTCTCCACCAAATTTGCGTGTGGAAAAATTTGTCCAGGCAAAGGAGAAATTGTTCCTCTATTTCTCTGGGGCTAGGACCACGTGACGTTGGCAGTATTTAAAGTAGCTGCCTGGGCCCCTTTGCAGAGTGGAAGGGAGGGGGGGGAATAGAGGAGCTGGCCTCTCCATCTTGGAGCTTTTAAGAAGATGCTGGACAGCTGCTTCTCCAGGATGGCTTTATCAGAACAACAGAGTTGGAAGGGACCTTGGAGGTCTTCCAGTCCAACCCCCTGCTCAAGCAGGAGACCCTATACCATTTCAGACAAATGGCTATCCAGTCTCTTCTTAAAAGCCTCCAGTGATGGAGCACCCACAATTTTGGGAGGCAAACTGTTCCACTGGTTAATTGTACTAACTTTCAGGAAATTCTTCCTTAGATCTAGGTTGCTTCTCTCCTTGATGAGTTTCCATCAGTTGCTTCTTGTTCTGCCTTCAGGTGCTTTGGAGAATAGGCTGACCTCCTCTTCTTTGCGGCAGCCTCTTAGATATTGGAAGACTGCTATCATGTCACCCCTTATCAGTTTCCCCTGACATTGCAGAGAGCTAGAGAGATTATCTGCGTGGCTACCTCCAGCTCCGCAGATCAATGCCAAGGCTGGGAAAGGCAGACCAAAATTGTGCCATGAGACATGGAAATTCATAGCAGAGGTGGGTTGCTCCCGGTTCGGACCGGTTCAATAGAACCGGTAGCGGGAATTCCCCCCCCCCTCACCAAACCGGGAGTGATCGCTGGTTGACCACGCCCCCAAACCGGCTCTAATGGTGGCGCTTACGGTGCCACCATATATTTTTTTTGCTTCTGCGCATGTGCAGAAGCTTGGTTTTTGGTACTGCACATGCACACGCACGCAAAATGCGCATGCCCACGTGGCGTGGGAGGAAGCGAACCGGCGGCAAGGTAAGTTAGAACCCACCCCTGATTCACAGGGCTCCTTTAGTCACTTGGTCTCTAGGATACATACAAGTGCACTTCAAGGAAAATGGAAACCCCGTTGAATGAGAACAAGCAAAACAAAACTCTTCAGGGAGCAAGACCAGGTTGCATCAAAATCAGATCTGCCCACCATCTGGAAAGCAGATCAGTTTAGACTGTAGAGTGAAGGGAGAGAGTTGCCATCTCTGGATCTTTCCTCTGACGTCTGTTCTCTGCTCTTCTTCATTTAGCGCTCTGATTTTGAAGCAATCAGGGGAAAGCAGTTTTGTTCTGGGTTGCCTGGAACGAGGCAGAGAAAATGCTTCATAGGCCTGAGTCTCTGGCGAATGGGCCAGCATGTCTTAAATGTTTTTTCCCCTTCCTCCAAAGCATTGCAGTAGTACCTAGCAGAGAGCTTCAATCCGAAAACACAACAATTATCCGCTCTCCTGCTTTGTGTGGCCTTTCTCTCGTTCTCTCTCTTTTTAAAAAAAATATTCTCTTTTCTAGCATTTCAGATCCTGGGTGGCTTTAATCATGTGTTGTTTCTTTAGCCAGTTTTCCTCAAAAGAGCTCAGGGCAACTGACATGCCCTCCCCCCTCCCCCCACCCTCCTTTTATTCTGGAGGCGAATAAGAAGAAAAACAACTACGGAGGGGAGGGAAATGTTTGGTTGGCTGAAAACATAAAATCTGCCCATCAGCAGCACGGACTACAGAACCAAGACAGGCTTCAGTAACCCTGTCATGGGAGGCCTGTTCCCACACCATGTTGAACAGGGGCAGTGGAAGTCCAGCATGTGGCCCAGGATGCTTCCTTTCATCCCAGGCAGCCAGATTCAGCCCCAAAGAGACCCAGGATTTGGTAGCTCTCACCTCAGTTTCTACCCCATCCTGCATGCATCTCCTATCTAGCCAAGGTGTAGGGTCTGCTTCAGTAGTGGGTTCTAAAACCCTTTGCTACCAGTTCGCGAGCACACAAGCTCAATGCTTCTGCGCAGAAGCGTCCCAGGCGGGTGGGCAGAGCCTCCCACCGCCGGCACTACTGGTTCTTAGAACCGGGCTGAACTGGGAGCAACCCACCGCTGGTCTGTTTGGGTGGCAGGTTGGACTAGATGACCTATAACAGTGATGGTTAAACTTTTCAGCACTGAGTGCCAAAACTGGAGTGCGGGTGTGTGCACTGGAGCGCCGGAACTTGGATGAAAGCAGCTGGCTGGTGCCCATGCACGCGGCGGCCAGCTGCTCTTCTGGGTTCCGGCGTGCGCATGCAAACTGGCCGGCTGCTCTCTTCCGGGCTCCATCATGCACATGCGCGCCAGCCAGCTGGTCTTCAGACCAGCTGTCTGGCAAGCATGCACACAAAGGAACCCGGAAGAAAGCAGCTGGTTGGTGCGCATGCCCACAGAGAGGGCTCTGCGTGCCACCTCTGGCACGCATGCCAGAGGTTCGCCATCACAGACCTATATGGTCCCATCACAGACCTATATGGTCCCTAGGATATGGCTTAAGTAGATGTCTTGCCACTCTCTTCCCCAGGAGATGGTTTGGCCCCTTTGCTCAGTCCTTCGCAGCTGCTGGTGGTAGGTCAATTTAAATCAGAATAGAGCTGGAAGGGACCTTGGAGGTCTTCTAATCCAACCACCTGCTCAAGCAGGAGATCCTATATTATTTCAGACAGGTGGCTGTCCAGTCTTTTCTTAAAAACCTCCTGTGATGGAGCTCCCACAACTTCTGAAGCCAAGCTGTTCCCCTGGTTCATTGTCCTCACTGTCTGGAAATTTCTCCTTCATTCCACCTTAATTCTCTCCTGGATTAGTTTCTATCCATTGTTTCTTGTCTTGCCTTCTGGTGTTTTGGACAATAGACTGACCCCCTCCTCTTTGTGGCAGCCCCTCAAATACTGGAATACTACTCTCATGTCTCCCCTTTTGCTAGACTAGTTGTTAGATATGTAAATAGAAAGCATAGGTTCCACTCCGGTCTGGTAGCAAACGGGGAATTAACATACATCTCGGAGTCCTGGTAGACAGCCAACTAAATATGAGCCAGCAGTGTGCAGCAGCAGCCAAAAAGGCCAACGCAGTCCTGAGCTGCATAAATAGAGGGATACAATCAAGGACCAGAGAGGTACTAGTACCACTCTATAAAGCCTTGGTCAGACCACACCTAGAGTACTGCATCCAGTTTTGGTCACCACACTACAAAAAAGACATTGAAACCCTAGAGAAAGTGCAGAAGAGAGCAACCAGGATGATAAAGGGTCTGGAAAATAAAACATACAAAGAGCGGTTGCAGGAACTGAGCTTGGCCAGTCTGGCGAAGAGAAGGACCAGGGGTGACATGATAGCAGTGTTCCAATACTTGAGGGGATGCCACAGAGAGGAGGGGGTCAGGCTGTTCTCTGTGGCACCAGAAAGCCAAACAAGGAATAATGGATGGAAGCTGACCAAGGAGAGATTCAACCTGGAAGTGAGGAGAAACTTTCTGATGGTGAGAGCCATCAACCAGTGGAAGAGCTTGCCAGCGGAGGTTGTGAGAGCCCCAAATGAGGACCCAGATTGTTGGGGGCAATATGCTGAACTCTGTAAACCACTTAGAGAGGGCTGTAAAGCACTATGAAGCGGTATATAAGTCTAAGTGCTATTGCTAAGTGCTAACACTTGTGACCTTCAAGGGGAGACTGGACTGCCATCTGTCTCAAATGGTGTAGGAACTCCTGCTTGAGCAGGGGGTTGGACTAGATGACCCACAAGGTCCCTTCCAACTCTAATAATAAATCTAAATACCCATCCCAGAGAAAAGCTGGATCCAAAGGTGTTTCTGCAGCTATACTGGTAGCCTCTGAGTGCTCTGAAGGAGGCCAACGTTCTCCCAGATACAACAAACAAAAGTGCCAAAATTGTTATCTTCCTCACTTCTTTCACCCACCCACCCACCCATACACACACCCATACACACACACACACACACACACACACACACACACACACACAAACACACACACACCCCACTTTCTTTTGTCAAGATTAACTGATCTGACAGATCAAATTGCTGGGGAAATAGCAGCTTTCTTCTCCCACACTTTGCTTTGTGCTTCATACAAATGGGAAGCCTTCTTCGTCTCCTTTTTAATCTTAAGACAAAATGGGACCAGCGTGGCTGCAAATATAATCTGGGAGGCCATCCAGAATGGAGAAGCACTTAGAGGCATCTCTGGCAGAAAGGTTTAATTGTGCCAATTCCACTCCTGAACAGCAACAATGCCGCCAGTCGTCCTTGAGCAGAGAATGAGGTCCGCTCGCCAATTAGGCAGCTGAGAATACCGCAGGCTCTCTTCTGCCGGCTTCCTTTGAATGCCTCGGAAAGTGAAGTATGCATACGTAAACTATTAGTACTACTTTATAAACCCTTTGTAAGACCCCACCTGGAATACTGCATCCAGTTTTGGTCACCACATTACAAAAAAAATGTTGAGACTTTGGAACAAGTGCAGAGAAGAGCAACTAGGATGATTAAAGGCCTGGAGACAAAAACATATGGAGAACAGTTGCAGGATTTGGGTTTGGCTAATCTAAAGAAAAGAAGGACTAGGGGGGAACATGATAGAAGTCTTCCAGTATTTGAGGATTCTTCCCCTCAGCTGCTGCCATCGCTCATGACCCTGCCTGTCCTCCCTCACCCTCTGCCCTCTGCCTTCTCAGCCTTGCTTCCCCTCAGCTGCCAATATGTTCTCCTGGATGTTCTCTCTTCCCACAATGGAGTTGCTCTGTTTCATTCTTTGCATAGACCCAAAGGCTCAAAAGATGCTGGCTTTGTTCTGGGCATAAAGTAACCACCTGGCAAACAAGCTGCTCCATGGTTTGTGCATGGAATATTTTGCACATCGTTTATGATCCACATTTTCATGTTTTCCCTTTATAATGCCTTGGTAAGGCCACTGTTAATGTATTAGCAGAGTATTCCTTGTGTTACCAAGGTTGTGCATACAGAAACGTTTAGATTGAGATCAGTTGTGAATAAGTACTCAGCCACACACAGATATACTAACTTGAATTAAAGTTTACTTTAAGAAATAGCATGTTCCTATAAACAGTCCAAAGTCATACACTTAATAGTCATAATGACAATCCAAGTATTATCCAGTACAAATACATTTCAGCTATAATACATAACTACAACACAGAGAGAAATGCAGAGCATACATACTCTAGGCCTTGCTCTAATGAGTAGCAGAGAACACACTAAGTAGCAGAGACTACACTAAGTAGTAGAGACCAAAGACAAACAGAGAGGGACTCCCATAGAAATAAGCTGTGAACTCTAGCTCCCTCTTGTGGCAGTCTGCAACACCTAAGCTAAACAGACTTATAGCTGTTAAAAACTAGACATATATTATCTATCCAATCAGTTATGGTCAGAGACCTAACATTCTCCCCTTTGGGTAGATCAATATATAATACCTTACATCTTTAAACCATAGTTTTCACAACACTCTTTGTGTTTAATTGCACCTTGCGCTTTAGTAAAATGATCTGCAATATTCTGTTCAGTCATGCAGTATTCCAACTTAACCATTTTATTTTGAACACATTGTCTAACATTCAGATATCTCAAATCAGTATGTTTCGACCTTGTTTTCACAGCTAAACTATTAGCCATACTAATGGCAGATTGATTGTCTTCATACACAATAAATGGCTCCTGTACAGTAATTCCTATATCCTTTAACAATTGTTTATAATACACCAATTCTGTACACATTAATGATAAACTCGAGAATTCTGCTTCCATAGTGGATAAACTAATATGTTGTTGCCTAATAGATTTCCACCCTATTAAAGCATTACCCAACATTACCACTATACCTGATGTTGATTTGCGAGTCATTGCATCAGTAGCAAAACTTGCATCAGCATATGCAGTTAACATTAATTCATTTCTTGGTTCTAAATATAAAGAATAATGTATTGTGTGCTTTAGGTATCTAAGTATTCGTTTAGCTGCTTGCCAATGCCTTTCATTTGGTTCAGCATTATATCTAGCCAGTTGATTTACGCTGTAAGATATATCTGGTCTAGACCAATTACTCAAATATGAGAGACTACCAATTAGAGACTGATATATCTCCTTATCAAACACAGGACATTTAGTATCACTATTTGTAAATCCCTGATCCATTGGTGTCTTAGCAGTTTTACAATTCTCCAGGTTATATCTTTTTAACAATTGGCTAATCTTCTTAGCTTGCGAAATTTTGAATCCTCTATTTGTCTTCATTATATCAAGACCCAAATAATGTTTAATTTCTCCTAAATTTCTAATCTTGAACTTTCTTTGTAATTCAGAAACAATATCATTTGCTTCTTGTTCAGTCTTTGTTATAATCGCTATATCATCTGTAAATAATAGCAACAGAGAAATCAAACCATCTTTCTCTCTCCTAAATAAACAAGGATCAGCTATACCAGCTTTAAAATCCATGGAAACTAATTCTTTTACAATGCATTTATTCCATTCATAACCTGATTGCTTTAAACCATAAAGACTTTTCTTTAATTTCCAATAATCATTTTTTCCATCACCTTTTAAACCTAATGGCTTTCTCATATAAATGGTATGTTGTAATGGTGCATGTAGATATGCAGTTTCGACATCTACATGATTAATTATGCATTTATTTTTAGCTGCCCAAACTAATGCTCCTCTCAATGTATTTGCTCTCAGACTAGGTGCAAATACCTCATCATAATCCTTATCTGATTGAGCAAATCCCTGAGCAACTAATCTTGCTTTATGGGTAACAGTGCCATCCACACCAGTCTTTAATTTATACACCCATCTGCAACCTATTGCACGCTCACCTGGTGGTAACTTTACATCTTCATATACCTCAAGATCCTTTAAAGATTTTAATTCCTTATTCATAGCTTCCTGCCAAGCTACCTGTTCCTTTGTTGGATACAGCTTAAGTTCATTATAATTAGACGGTTCCACATTAATCTGGCATACAATACTTGCCTGATATCTATCAGGTGGACGTCTCTCCCTAGTTGACCTCCTAGGCAATTTAGTACAAGTTGTTGGAATTTCCTCTTCCTTTTCCTCCCCTATCGAGGTATCTTCTACATCACCCATAGATGATTCCTCTATTGAGGATTCTTTCACTATCCTATCATCAGTACTATTCTTATCAGAATCATCAGGAAACAATGGATCCTCAACAACGATACTATCTTGTTCCTTGTATTCCTGTTCCAGTTTACTCCATCCAACATGCTCAAGGAATTTAGCACTTGCACTACAATATACTCTAGTAGTACCTGGCTCCCAGAATCTAAATGATCTATGATTAGATTCATACCCTACAAAACATAATTTCCGTGCTCTATGTTGTCCCTTTCGCCTTACTTGTGTGGGAATATGCACCCATGCTGGTGCACCAAATGTATGCAAATAACTAAGATTTGGTTTCCTACCATACCAACGAGTAAATGGCAATTCACCAGTTGTTGCATTCACTACATTGTTCAAAACATGGTTAGCACACATTATAGCTTCACCCCAGAGTCTTTCTGGTAAACCAGAATCTGAAATCATGGTTCGAGACATAGCCTGTAATGTCTGACCTCTTCTTTCAATATGCGCATTATGTTGCGGCCGAAAAGGAGCAGAACGCTTATGTTCAATACCAGCTCTCTTTAGCATATCTTCAAATCTCTTATTGGTAAACTCAGTACCATTATCTGTTACTAAACTAACCAGTTTCTTTTTCATTTTTCGTTCAACAAACCTTAACCAGTTTACAAAATGCTGATATGTTTCTGTTTTTGTTTTCATCAGATAACAGAAACCATATCTAGAAAAATGATCAACTATGCTCAATATATAACAGGCTCCACCTAAACTGGGTTTCTTAGGGCCAATGAGATCAGCAAATACAACCTCTAATGGTTCCTTGGTTTTAAATCCATTTAACCTGTTTGCAGGAATTACCTTGCTCTTTTCCTGATTGCAAGCATTACAATTTAAATATCTTGTACAAGGTTTTAATTTTATACCATTAGATAACTCAACAGTTTTCTTTAAAATTTTGAAATTTAAATGTCCCATACGTCTATGGAGCAAATGAATACATTCATCATGAGGCTTCCTATTTTCATAAACTGAATTGGCCTTATTTAATGGACTATCATGGATAATGTATAAGCCATCATGCAATCTTGCAGTAACTTTTTTACCTTGTTTTTCAATTAAACATTTATCTCCCTGAAAAGTTACCACAAACCCTGCTTTTACCAATTCTCTCACAGATAGTAAGTTATTTTTAAGGTTAGGTACATATAACATTGGTAAACTTTCATTAATACATGAACAATATGCATTACCTTCTCCAGATACTCTCAATTTCCAGCCATTTGCTAATGATACATGCTGTTTACTTTCAGTCATATTAACAAATCTCTCTTTACTTTTAGTTATACACTGAGATGCTCCACTGTCTATTATCCAGATATCATGGCTTACATTTTTATTTGTACTTGATATAGCTGCACTAACATCATTATAATCTCTCTGCATATTACTAGCATTCTGCTTTTTACCCTTTTTACAGAATCTGGCTATATGACCTTTAGCCCCACAAGAATAACATTTCCTAACAATATAGGCAGTTGAAGACCGTTGTTCTTCCTGTGGTGGTTTCTCTCTCAGTTGTTTTCTATCTTGCCTTCTTCTAGACTCTTCTAACAGTCTTCCTATTATGCCAGTCAATGTCAGTTCATCTCTGGTCAAAACTTCCAGTGAAGACACATAATCATCATAAGAGTCATCCAAAGAAGAAAGAATAATATAAACTTGATGCAACTCTGAGAAAATCAGTTCTTTTTCATGTAGCTCTTGTAATGTTCTCTTCATAAACTCCAAATGAGCTAACATGTCACCACCTTTTAACAAACGTGCTCTGAACAGTTTACGTGTAAGGTGTATGTGCGCACCAACACTATCACGAACATAAAGTCTCTTTAAGGTACTCCAACACTTGGCAGCAGAATCTTCACCATGAATATGGACCAGTTGCTGATCACTCAGTGTCAGTCCAATAATACTAAGAGCCTTTTCATTATCCCGGTTAAAGTCAGCTATTTTCTTCTTATCTTCATCATTTGTTCGATCCCAAGCAGTTATATCAGGTGGATTATTAACCACAGTCCATAATCCTTCTTTACGCAAAAGTAAGCTGCACTTCATAGACCAGGAAACATAGTTAGTTCCATCTAACCTGGTTATCAGGGATAAGCTAGTTGACTGTTCTTGTGCCATTGTTAATTTAACAGTAAACCACAAGTTAGCTGTCTGAGTATGAAACTGAATATTCACACTAACTCTCAATATCTCTCTGGGCCCATAACCAGTGTTAATGTATTAGCAGAGTATTCCTTGTGTTACCAAGGTTGTGCATACAGAAACGTTTAGATTGAGATCAGTTGTGAATAAGTACTCAGCCACACACAGATATACTAACTTGAATTAAAGTTTACTTTAAGAAATAGCATGTTCCTATAAACAGTCCAAAGTCATACACTTAATAGTCATAATGACAATCCAAGTATTATCCAGTACAAATACATTTCAGCTATAATACATAACTACAACACAGAGAGAAATGCAGAGCATACATACTCTAGGCCTTGCTCTAATGAGTAGCAGAGAACACACTAAGTAGCAGAGACTACACTAAGTAGTAGAGACCAAAGACAAACAGAGAGGGACTCCCATAGAAATAAGCTGTGAACTCTAGCTCCCTCTTGTGGCAGTCTGCAACACCTAAGCTAAACAGACTTATAGCTGTTAAAAACTAGACATATATTATCTATCCAATCAGTTATGGTCAGAGACCTAACAGCCACACTTGGAATACTGCATCCAGTTTTGGTCGCCACAATGTAAAAAAGATGTTGAGACTCTAGAAAGAGTGCAGAGAAGAGCAACAAAGATGATTAGGGGACTGGAGGCTAAAACATATGAAGAACGGTTGCAGGAACTGGGCCTGGCTAGTCTAGTGAAGAGAAGAACCAGGGGAGACATGATAGCACCTGAGGGTAGGACAAGAAGTGATGAATGGAAATTAATCAAGGAGAGAAGCAACCTAGAACTAAGGAGAAACTTCCTGACAGTGAGGACAATTGTAACCAGTGGAATATCTTCCCTCCAGAAGTTGTGAATGCTCCAACACTGGAAGTTTTTAAGAAGAGATTGGATAACCATTTGTCTGAAATGGTGTAGGGTTTCCTGCCTAAGCAGGGGGTTGGACTAGAAAACCTCCAAGGTCCTTCCAACTCTGTTATTCTATATTCTATATATTTAGCCACTCCTGCATGTATTTTTTCTGCATGCAGTCTTCATCAAGAAAAAAAGCCTATGTGAGCCTTCTTTAATCTATGCATATATATAAGGATATTAAACATTTTCATTACAAATCAATGGGTGAAGCCATGGAAAGTGTTGCTCTGGCATGTGTATTCTCTTTCATTATTGAAAATTATTCTGTTGCTCCCCTCTGGATTTCGAAGTATTTCTAGCAGGATTACCAGATTCTGTAACTGCTTTGTTCCCTATGCCATCCATCTGGTAAACTCACAAGATTCGTTTTTCTTGCCATGTACATGCATACATCCGAACTAGATGGTGTTGTTTTTCTGTGCCATATAATGTATGTGTGTATATGGGGGAATAACCTTCCAGAAAAATTACAGGCATTCCTCGACTTATGACCACAACTGAGCCCAGGATTTATGTTGCTAAGTGAGACATTTGTTAAGTGAGTTTTGTCCCATTTTATGACTTTTCTTGCCACTTTGGTTTAATGAATCACTGTCAGTTGATAAGTTAGTAACCTGGTTGTTAAGTGAATCTGGTTTCCCGTTGACTGTCAACTCGCAAAGCATCCATAGGCAAGGGGGATGGGAAAATGAACTTTGCAGCTGCAGTGAGGGAGCACTTCAGTCAAAACAAAAAGCACATTCCAGCCATCTCTCTGTCAAGGCCATCTCCACGGTTACCCACAGTGGCCGGAGGGGAGTGGTCACTACAACCAGCGAAATTGCTTCATTGGAGAATGTGAGTGATGACACACCTTGTGGGGAGGGGGGAAACAGGGTCAGAGTTGGGATGTAAATTACATGGGATCAGAGTTGGAATCACTTGGAACGTGCCGACATGAAGCTCCAAATAAATAACTGGATTTCTTTTAAAGCTTGGCTCAAGGCTCATGATTTAATTAGGGCATGTGTCGGAACCCTGACAGCGACTTTGCATGTCAGAAGGTTGCAAAAGGGGATCACGTGACCCCAGAAAACTGCAACGCATAAATGTGAACCAGTTGTCAAGCATCCAAATGTGAATCACATGACCATGGGGATGCTGCAAAGGTCATAAGTGTGAAAAATGGTCATGTCACTTTTTTCAGTGCCGTTGCAACTTCGAACAGTCACTAAATGAACTGTTGCAAGTCAAGGACTACCTGTATCAGGTTTGGAGTATCCTTGTCCGCCCAATCTTGGTTCCATGGAAAGTGGGGCATCTCCTCACTTGAGAACCGATGACATAATTTAACTGTCTGGCCGGAACCTTTTCACTTAGGGGAGTATAAACCAGACCCTCCAGAAATCCGGTGGAAAGGTTGGTGGGACAAGCAAACGAATCAGAGTTTAGTGAATTAAACTCTGTATGTTGTTGCTTCTGTTGCTCTTGGTTACCCTCTTAACTTAAGGTTATGGAAGGATAATTTCCTATCTTTTTCTTTCTGGTGCAGCAGAAGATTCAATTAATCAGGAGTCCTTCCTGCAGGATCCAGGGTGGATCACAGAGCTTGTGAGAACAGCAGGATACAGGTCTTTTTTATTCTGTGTTTGCCCTTAACCTCATGTCAACCTGCCAAACGACTTCAGCTGAAGCCATGTGTTATGTCCCTACATTTACATATTAGCTGGGAAGTTCCCAATCTGGTCCAGCGTATTGTCACCAACAGGATGCTCCTGATTGGCCCTGGTCCAAGCCAGGGCTATCCTATTTAAACCCCAGCTGCACTGGGGTCTTGGCTGTTGTTTCCCACCATGACCTAATAAAGAGCTGAAGCCACTCACTCACCTCCTGCCTCTTCAGTATGAGAATTTAACATTGGTGACGAAGGTGGGATACTGAAGAGCTGCAAACAAAGACATTCAGTCGGCCGGAAGGATGCCTCCAACCACAAGGCGCCAAATTCAAATAGGAACAAAGGAAAGTCTAAGGAATCAGCGCTGCTATGTCGTCCGTCCACCCACCGATGCCATTCGACCCAAAGAGAGAATTGTGGGACAACTACTTAAGAAGATTCTGCTGTTTCCTGGGCGCAAGTTAAATGAACAACAAATTGGACAGCATTAAACATCTTCCTGAGCCATTGTGGGCCAGAGGTTTTCGAGATGGCTGTGAGCCTGATGGAGCCGGAGCAAGTTGAGGCTGCCACATGGACAAAACTACAAGAGGTCTTAAAAAATCACTATGACCCTGCACCTTCGAAGGTAGTGAGCCAACACAAGTTTGGAGAAAGAATGCAGAAAGAGCACGAAAGTGTCAACGAATACATCACGGCTTTAAGAAAGGCATCGGTGCACTGCAAATTCAGCAATCTGGACGAAGCGCTGCTATACTAACTGATCTGAGGAACACGGGACCTGAGTCTACAGAAAATACGCCTAGCCAAGGGGGATGATGTGACCCTGTAAACTATCTTAGCGGATGCCAGGGCAGCAGAAACATCCAAGAATGGGGCCGGGGGGGGGGGAACTAACTCCATGTCCCAGTTGTGGCGAATGTGTTAGGCTGAACTAAGGGGGGAGGGATGTTATGTCCCTACATTTACATATTAGCTGGGAAGTCCCCAATCTGGTCCAGCTTATTGTCACCAACAGGATGCTCCTGATTGGCCCTGGTCTGCACTGGGGTCTTGGCTGTTGTTTCCCACCATGACCTCATAAAGAGCTGAAGCCACTGACTCGCCTCCTGCCTCTTCAGTATGAGAACTTAACACCATGCTTGCTCATGTTTATTCCTGCTTCGTTTCTTGGTTGCCAATTACGGCAGGAGGGAAGGGGGAACTTAGGAATGTGGTGCCTCAGCTGCTAGCCAAAACATCTACCAGCCAGTGTGTGAACCACAGCCATGTCAACGGACACCTGTTGGAGCTGAGTGGGAAATTACGGCTGAACCGATTGGCCCATATGACCTGAGAGACACAGGGGTGGGGTGGGGAATTCTTTTACCTATCCCTCAGCGCAGGAACTATTTAGAGCTAGCTTCACCTTCCTAAGTGCCGATATGATGTACTCAATAAAACTGCTTTTCCCTGATTGCTTCAAAATCAGAGTGCTAAATGAAGAAGAGCAGAGAACCTGAACTTAGCATCAGACTCCTGATTTCCTGGAGTTCATAACTCAAAACGATGACACTTTAAGGATCCAAATCAGATATGGAGAAAATGTATGCTTCATCCATAATTGCAATAATTATCATTAGGCCTATGCCAGTGATGGTGAACCTTTTAGACACCAAGTGCCCAAACTGCACGCACACGCATGCCCAAACTGTGTGCACATGTGTGTGCATGCGCAGACAGGCACAAATGTGCCCGTGCATGGACATGTACAAACATGTGCATGCACAGATGCACGAACATGCTCATGTGTGCACATGTGCGGACAGGCACATGTGTGCGCACATGCGTGGACGGGCACATGGACATGTGCGGACAGGCACGCTCACATATGCGGACAGGCGTGCATGCACAGCAGAGATCCAAAGACCAGCTGGGTGGCGGGTGGCGGGGCATCCCAACACCAGCAGTGCGGCAAGAGGTAAGATCTTTTTCTTTCGTGAGCTTCTATTTCGTTGTTTGCAGGGAAACAGAAGCTCAGTAAAGAAACGCCATGGAGATCTGACCTGGGGCGACGGCGCGTGTGCCAGCAGAGAGGGCTCTGTGTGTCACCTCTGGCACACTTGCCATAGGTTCGCCATCACGGGCCTATGCAGAGCTTCCAGAGAGGATTTGCTTCAGTGAAGGCTTGGGCAAATCCTCCAAGCTGAGCTACAAAGCAACATTCTCCCATGTCCCTAAGAACAAAGCAAAGCATCGGTGGTCCTTCCCGTGGCCTGCCTTGACTGACATTTGCAATAGCTGGAGAAGTTTCTCTGCATTCATTTTGCAAGTGCCAGTTGAGGCAAGCGAAGTGTCAGGAAGCTCCTCGCTGAGGCAACGAGATCGCTCTTCCCTTTGAAGTAGAGAACATTCAGAGTTACCTCTGAGAAGTTTGAAGCTCTTCATGAAGACAAGTCTAAGCCATCTTACCTAAAAATGATGATTGTGGCGGGAGCGATAAAGGTGAAGATAAAGATTGTAAGTTTGAGTCCAGGTTGTGAGTGTGTACAATGAAGAATGCCGTTCCTGGATTCCTTCTGGTCAAGGAAGGAGCCAATGGAAGAGATTGATGAGTTGACTAACGGGGCATGTTAGAGGTCGTCCTTCAATTGGGTCTACAAATATGACTCTGATTCATTTCATGTTAGTGAAAGATGGACATGTTCTTCTTAGCTATGCCTCAAGGATTTGATCAAATAATGAAGGATTCTGTTCTTTTGGTATGTAACTGTCTAGAAGAATTTCTATCCATTACAGAAACGAGATACGAAAACTCATGGATTATTAATATATATTACCTATCTTTTTTGACAAAAGGCAAGGAAGAAGACTTTCACATAATACAGTTTATTTCGGGGTCTTTTGCCATTTTATTTATAATATTACAGATCTTTCCCCCATGATAATTAATTCTGAGGTTACATTCCATTGTTATAAGTGTTTCCTGACTGAATACTAAATTTTTCTGTTCATCTGTCTGATATAACACTGTAAAATTGATAATCAAAGGAAGATGTGGCCTTTCGGTATAGATACATGAGATACAGAAGATGAGAGACAATTGGTTTCTTAACTTTGGCAGCTTTCAGATGTGTGCACTTCAACTCCCAGAATTCCCCAGCCAGCATTGAATTCCTGGAATTGAACATCTGAAAGCTGCCAAGTTGAGAAAGCTACACTGCGGTTAAAGGCATCGCCTTAGATGTTGGAAGATTGTAAGTCCTAGTCTTCAGTCAATCAATCAGAATAGAGCTGGAAAGGACCTTGGACGTCTTCTAGTCCAACTGCCTGCTCAAGCAGGAGACCCTATACCCGTGATGGCGAATCTATGGCACGTGTGCCACAAGTTGGACGTGGAGCCATATCAGTGGGCATGTGAGCTCAGGTCTGGTGCGCATGTCCGCGCTGGCCAGCTGATTTTCGGGCCTTCTGGGCTCACTGGGAGTCGGGAAACAGCCTGTTTTCAGCCTCTGGAGGGGTGGGGAAGGCCCGTTTTTTGCTCTCCCCAAGCTCCAGAGTCTTTCTAGGAGCCTGGGGAGGGCGAAAACGGCCTCTCCCCCCCCCCCCCAGGGAGGTCTTCGGGAGGCCGGAAACGTTCCGTTGTTTCTTGTCTTGCCTTCTGGTGCTTTGGAAAATAAGTTGACCTCCTCCTCTTTGTGGCAGCCTGTCAAATTACTGGAAGACTGCTATCATGTGACCCCTACACCTTCTTTTCTGTAGACTAGCCAAACCCAAATCCTGCAACCGTTCTTCATATGTTTTAGTCCCCAGGCCTTTAATCATCCTAGTTGCTCTTCTCTGCACTTGCAAGCTCCCTGGTTGACTTTGGGACAGTCACTCTCTCAAGCCCTGGCAAGGCCTTTTCTGTTGGCCCAGAAAGCTGCCTGGATTTGTCCCTTTGTCACTAGGAGTCAGGTTTGACCCAGTGTCCCAAAGATGCTTTTTCAGGAGGCAACTGGACTTTCTTGTTTTTTTCTTTTGAAGACATTTTGCTTCTCATCCAAGTAGCTTCTTCATCTCTGACAGGATACTGGGGAATGGAAGGATTTATATTCCTTGCAGACAGCTGGTCCTTTTAGAGGGTGGTTGAAGCACTTGGGGATTTATCTGTGGCCTCAGGGTCACTTGAGTGGTGCTCCTGGTTCCTGTAGTCTGCAGGACCTGTTTTTTCCTCTGGGAATCCATTCCTACTCCCACACCATTCAAAAGGATGTTCATCCCAAATTGTATAGCTGAAAAGAAAAAAAAACAAGAAAGTCCAGTTGCCTCCTGAAAAAGCACCTTTGGGACAACCATGACCTGGATGGATAAGAATCTCTACAGACGTTTGACCCAGTGGATAGTGACAACCTTGCTATATAGAATAGGTGCAGTCAAGTAGGAAATGCTGCTTCTTTTATAGACCCTTCTTTTCTCTTCCTTAAAATTCTTCCATTATTTGCCCAACTATAAGCTTTTGTGCTTTTTATTTCAGTCCAAGGTCAGTGGTTTTCCTTTGATGAGGAAGCTCAAGCGTACTATCCAAATAAGCCTGCTTCTATATAGCATCTCTGGGAAATTCATTCCTTGCAGATCTCTGTTGATTTATTCATAGGTTTTTTTTTCTGCTTGCAAGAACCAGGACTATCGCTTCTGTGAATCAGCAAACTAATAACGGCTGGAAGACTGCCATTATTTAGGCACTGGACCACTGCCTGAGAAGTTGAACCGGAGAGCTTAGAGGCATTCTGCTCAGTGACTCATCTACAAATGTCCCTGGTGGGGACAATCATTAGTAGATATTACAGAATCTGTTTACAAAACCGAGCTTGCACGCGCGCGCACACACACACGAGCTATATATATGTAACACGAGCTGATTATGCATGCAACATGTGTTAGGCTGGAAGTGATCCAAGGCTCAGCTAATTCACTAAGCTCTCTCTAAGAACAGCTCATCTCAGGTAGATCAGCAAACAAAGGCAGCTTGTTCACTCACCTAGGAAGTAGCAGGCAGACTTCTGCTGAATTCAGAATAGGCAGGCTCAGCTGGATTTGGAATAAAGGTTCATCTCATTTGGAGCAAGGCTACATTTTAGCCTTCAGGAGCCTGGGCAATGATGGCCACAGGCCCAGCTACACCACTGGGCACCTCATTAAGCTACTGCAGAAGATTCCACAGACTTTCATGAACTATTTATAAAGCACAGTCATAAGGTTCACACAGACACTAAGCAAAACCAGTCCAACGGCTGAAGGAGAGAGAGAGAGAGAGAGAGAGAGAGAGAGAGAGAGAGAGAGAGAGAATGGGAATAGGAATAGGAATAGGAATAGGAATAGGAATAGGAATAGGAATAGGAATATTTTCCAGGACCAGAAAAGTGGGCAGGTGGGCAAGGGTTGCTGATTTAAAGTCCCCCCCCCCTCCTGCTTATGGCAAATTGAAAGCTTTGCAATTGACATTCTACATATAGTGTGAAAAAATTACGCTACCAGTGCGATGTGACTGTAGAACTGGAGATACAATTTTAAGCTGCATCATCAAAAGTATTGTTCCTAAATTGGGGAGGGGGGAATAATTGTTCTATTTTAATCTTTGTTGCCAGTTATTACTTCCACTTTTAAGAATCTGGCATCAGGATGGATTTAGACAAACTGAACTGCATTCAGGGAATGCCACGAAGGATGATAATGGAACAAGAAATTAAGTTCTATGAAGTGAGATTGAAGTGATTAGGAATCCACGTCTAGTCTTTGTAAGAGGAGGAGTGTGTGTGTGTGTGTGTGTGTGTGTGTTCCTTCAAGTCAATTTTTAACTCTTGGTGACTGCTTGGATAAACCCTTACAGTTTTCTTGCCAAGGTTTTTCAAAAGTGATCTGCCATTGCCTCCTTCTTAGGGCAGAGAGAGAGGGACTGGCTCAAGGTTGGCTTCTTCCCTAAGGCAAAACTAGAACTCACAGTCTTAGGGGACTGTGATAAGGGGACTTAGGGGGTTAGGGGACTGGAGGCTAAAGCATATGATGAACGGTTGCAGGAACTGGGCATGGCCAATCTAGTGAAGAGAAGGACCAGGGGAGACATGAGAGCAGTCTTCCAATATTTGAGGGTCTGCCACAGAGAGGAGGGGGTCAAGCTATTTTCAAAAGCACCCGAAGGCCAGACAAGGAATAATGGATGGAACCTGATCAAGGAGAGATTCAACCTGGAAATAAGGAGAAATTTTCTGACAGTGAGAACAATCCACCCATGGAATAGAAGTTGCCTTCGGAAGTTGTGGGAGCTTCATCACTGGAGGTTTTTAAGAAGAGACTGGACTGCCATCGGTCAGAAATGGTGTAGGGTCTTCTGCTTGGGTGGGGAGGTTGGACTAGATGACCTACAAGGTCCCTTCCAACTCTGTCATTCTGTCTCCTGGTTTCTAGCCTGATGCCTTAACCAGTACATGGAACTGGCCCTGAGAGTTTGGGGTGGGGATCTGTTAGCATTTACAATCCAAAGTCACATCTTATAGGACGTGACTTATTTATTGCTCCAGTGTACAAAATAATGATCTGGAATTATCAGAAAACAAGTTTTTTGTTGAATATCAGAAACAGTCTGCTAACAGTATGAGCAATTTGACAATGGAACAGATGAACCAGGTGGGTTTCACCCTTGCTGGGTGAATTTAAGCAAAGGATTTTAGATTTAGATTTATTATTAGAGTTGGAAGGGACCTTGTAGGTCATCTAGTCCAACCCCCTGCTCAAGCAGGAGTTCCTACACCATTTGAGACAGATGGCAGTCCAGTCTTCCCTTGAAGGTCGCAAGTGTTGGGGCTCTCACGACCTCCGCCTGCAAGCTGTTCCATTGGTTGATTGTTCTCACCGTCAGAAAGTTTCTCCTCACTTCCAGGTTGAATCTCTCCTTGGTCAGCTTCCATCCGTTATTCCTTGTTTGGCTTTCTGGTGCCATAGAGAACAGCCTGACCCCCTCCTCTCTGTGGCAGCCCCTCAAGTATTGGAACACTGCTATCATGTCACCCCTGGTCCTTCTCTTCGCCAGACTGGCCAAGCTCAGTTCCTGCAACCGCTCTTCGTATGTTTTATTTTCCAGACCCTTTATCATCCTGGTTGCTCTCTTCTGCACTTTCTCTAGGGTTTCAATGTATTTTTTGTAGTGTGGTGACCAAAATTGGATGCAGTACTCTAGGTGTGGTCTGACCAAGGCTTTATAGAGTGGTACTAGTACCTCTCTGGTCCTTGATTGTATCCCTCTATTTATGCAGCTCAGGACTGTGTTGGCCTTTTTGGCTGCTGCTGCACACTGCTGGCTCATATTTAGTTGGCTGTCTACCAAGACTACAAGATCCCTCTCGCAATCGCTGCTATTGAGTGTGATTTCGCCCAGTTTGTGTGTGTATTTTTGATTCTTCTTACCTAGGTGCAGAATTTTGCGTTTCTCTGTGTTAAATTTCATTTTATTAGTTTGGGCCCAGTGTTCGAGTCTGTCGAGGTCCCTCTGGATTTTGAATCTGTCCTCTGGGATGTTTGCTACTCCTGCCAGCTTGGTGTCATCTGCAAATTTGGTTAGTTCTCCTCTATTCCCTCATCTAGGTCATTTATGAAGATATTAAAGAGTACTGGGCCTAGGACGGAACCTTGTGGTACCCCACTGCTTACTTCTCTCCATGTGGACTTAGAGCCATTGAGGACTATTCACTGGGTACGGTTGGTCAGCCAATTGTTAATCCATCTGGTTGTGTAGCTGTCTATCCCGCTTTTTTCTAGCTTATGAAGGAGTAGGTTGTGGTCTACTTCATCAAATGCTTTGCTAAAATCCAGGTATATTGCATTTCACTGGTCTACTAAGGTGCTTTAGCCTGGAGTCCTTGTCCCAAGCAGAGGTTTGATTCAGTTGCTCCTTTGAACACAGATTCTATCTTGTTATGGTCTAAACCAGGGGTCAAAACTGGCTGGGGAATTCTGGAAGTTGAAGTGGATGGAAATGGATGGAAACTGACCAAGGAGAGATTCAACCTGGAAATAAGGAGGAACTTTCTGACAGTGAGAGTGATCAACCAGTGGAACAGCTTGCCTATGGAGGTTGTGAGAGCTCCAACACTTGAGACTTTCAAAAGGAGATTGGACTGCCATTTGTCTGAAATGGTGTAGGGACTCCTGCTTGAGCGGGGGGTTGGACTAGATGACCTACAAGGTCCCTTCCAACTCTAGTAATCTATCTATCTATCTATCTATCTATCTATCTATCTATCTATCTATCTATCTATCTATCTATCTATCTATCTATCTATCTATCTATCTATCTATCTATCTATCTATCTAATGTAAGTCCTCCAGGCTTAACATTGCCAAGGTTGGAGACCCTTGGTCTAAACCAAACAGACTGCCATCCATCTGTGAGCAGAGGAAAATTGGGCACTCACATCATACATGGAACCCTTGTGTGGCAGGCAGCCCACATGCTAATAGGATTTGGCCAGAATCCATCCTGTTAGAGGGCAGGAAGAACCTGCTCTTCATTCATAGGAGCCGAGGTGGTGCAG
This sequence comes from Diadophis punctatus similis, assembly GCA_023053685.1. Taxonomy (NCBI): domain Eukaryota; kingdom Metazoa; phylum Chordata; class Lepidosauria; order Squamata; family Dipsadidae; genus Diadophis; species Diadophis punctatus. The sequence goes on from JALIGW010000048.1 coordinate 991,936, forward strand.
TGGTTAAAAGCAGCACTGCAACCTTCAGTTGATTGCTAGTTCAGCAGTTCAGCTGTTCAAATCTCACCAGGCTCAAGGTTGACTCAGCCTTCCATCCTTCTGAGGTGGGTAAAATGAGGACCCAGATTGTTGGGGGAAAGAGGCTGAACTCTGTAAACAGCTTAGAGAGGGCTGTAAAGCACTCTGAAGCGGTATATAAGTCTAAGTGCTATTGCTATTGCTATTTGCCCTCAGCATCTGGCTGTCAACCAACCGAAGATGTTTTGCTCCAAGAATAATTCCATAAAACATCTCCCAACATCATTCAGATCTCCTAACCATGAGGTCCATCCGATACATCCTCCTTCATTTGGCATATAGCAGGGCCCTCTGACCTTGGTCACTTCAGAAGACAAAATCAGGGGCTGCTAATAACACCCACATACAGGGGTTGTGTTCATTTGAAGGATATGAAGTGTGACAATTCCATACTATCTCTCCTGCCTGGTAAGGAGGCATCTATCAGATATAGGCAACAATAAAAAGAAACACAAAGATCCTTGGCTGGACTTTATGAAAATGCAGAATGCTATCCCTTTTAAATATATATTAAAATATAATTTTATATATATATATATATATATATATATATATATATATATATATATATATATATATATATATATATATATATATATATATATATATATATATATATATATATATATATATATATATATATATATAAAAGCCAAATACTACTCACTCATCACAAAACCTCCAGAACCGTAAAGCCTACAAACTTGAAACTTGGCATGTATGTTCCTCTTGGCTTCCAAGTGCTTGCTAAGAAAGGATTTTTCGAAATGACCATCAGATCATTAGTATTTCTTATACAGTATTATAGTAACATGCTAAGGAGTTATGCATTCTACTCCCCCTCCCCACCTGAAAAGAACTCTGTTCCAACTGCCAGTTGCCTTATATTAACACACTCTGATGCTAAGGAGTTACACATTCTACATAAATGTTCAAGCTTTAAGTGTCAATGTATCAAGCCCTATCAGATAGTTTCATAGCGAAGCATGGGTATCCAGCTTCCATTTTATATATAAAATGCTATTTTAAAAATGTAAAATGTCAGGTGGGAATAGGAGCCTCTTGAATCCCCAAAGAGCTTTCTGCAAGCAAATTGACACCTTCAAGAGCCTTGTTGGAGATTAAGGCAGTAGACCGTGGGTCTTATGTTATTGAGTAAAGCATGGCTTGATTCAAGTATTGTTTATAAAACATACAAATGAGATTGAGACACTAAGCCTACACCTGATAAGCCCCTTTAGAATGTGGACTGCATTATTATGAGCCAGACTTAAAACAAAGTCCCCTGAATTGTGGGTCCCAAATACCTGCAGCCAGGTGTTCTTGGCAGGATGGAACCTCTGTTGGTTTAGCCCCATCAAGGGCACAGCCTGCAGACTCTGGGACAGGACCTTGGCAGCATCACTAGGTCAGCCCTGGGGAGAAGATGTACAAGACCCCAGATGGATAACAGACCCCAGACGTTTCAAGCAGATCTCAGATAAAAGAGGCAAGAAAAATTAGCCCTGAGCCATTGAGCAAATAACGCTAGCAATAGCAGTTAGCACTTAGACATATACCGCTTCACGGAGCTTCACAGCCCTCTCTAAGCAGTTTACAGAGTCAGCCTATTGCCCCCAACAATCTGGGTCCTCATTTTTACCCACCTCGGAAGGATAGAAGGCTGAGTCAACCTTGAGCCAGTCACGATTGAACTGCTGGCAGTGGACAGAAGGAAGGAAGGAAGGAAGGAAGGAAGGAAGGAAGGAAGGAAGGAAGGAAGGAAGGAAGGAAGGAAGGAAGAGTCAACGAGCCTGGTAGATTTGAACTGCCAAATTGCAGGCAGCCGGCAGCCAGCAGTCAGCAGAAGTAGCCTGCAGTACTGCATTCTAACCACTGTGCCACCACAGATCAAATGAGGGGTTTGGGGCTCAGTCTCTACCCTCCCACCCACCCCAGTTTGATCAGATCTGAGAAATGGATAGCAAGAATGTTCTTCACAGCAGCCCAGTATAGGAGTCACCCTAAACAAGGCCTCAAGACAGCTCTTAGCAGATCAATCAATCAGAATAGAGCTGGAAAGGACCTTTGAGGTCTTCTAGTCCAACCCCCAGCTCAACTAGCAGACCCTATACCATTTCAGACAAGTGGCTGTCCAGTCTTCTTAAAAACCTCCAGTGATGAAGCACCCATAATTTCTGGAGGCAAGCTGTTCCACTGGTTAATTGTCCTCAGTGTTAGGAAGTTTATCCTTAATTCCAGGTTGCTTCTCTCCTTGATTAGTTTCCAACCATTGTTTCTTGTCTTGCCTTCTGGTGCTTTGGAAAATAATTTGACCCCCTCTTCTTTATGGCAGCTCCTCAAATACTAGAAGACTGCAATCATGTCACCCCTAGTTCTTCTTTTCTCTAGACTGGACATATTTATTTATTTATTTATTTATTATTGGTTCTTCTATGCCGCCCTACTCCCGAGGGACTCAGGGCGGCGTACAGTATTATATAAGAACACTAAATAATAAACAACAGTTAAAAACAAGATTAAAAAATTTAAAAAGTTAAAAAATATTTACCGCCAGACATACCAGGGGAGAGCTCAGGTGGACTAGTCTCTACCCCCCCTGCCTGCAGGAAGAGCCATGTCTTAACGGCTTTTCGGAAGGCCAGCAGGGTGGGGATGGTTCGGGTCTCTGGGGGAAGTTGGTTCCAGAGCACGGGGCCCCCCACAGAGAAGGCCCTCCCCCTAGGGCCTGCCAGCTGGCATTGTTTGGCTGACGGGACCTGGAGGAGGCCCACTCTGTGGGCCCTAACCGGTCGAAGGGAAGTATGAGGCAGAATGCGGTCCCGGAGATAGCCTGGTCCTAAGCCATGAAGGGCTTTAAAGATGATGATCAACACCTTGAATTGTACCCGGAGACCGATGGGCAACCAATGCAGCTGGCGGAGTATAGGTGTAACGTGGGTGTACCTTGGCACACCCACCACAGCACGCACAGCTGCATTTTGCACCAACTGAAGTCTCCGAATACTCTTCAAGGGTAGCCCCATGTAGAGCGCATTGCAGTAGTCCAATCGGGAGGTGACAAGGACATGAGTGACCGTGAGTAGAGCCTCCTTCTCCAAGTATGGCCGCAATTGGTGCACCAGGCGAACCTGTGCAAAAGCCCCCCTAGCCACAGCAGTAAGGTGTTGGTCTAATTTTAGCTGTGGGTCTAGGAGGACCCTCAAATTGCAGACCTGTTCCGAGGGAGTTAATTTCCCTCCCTCGAGAATCAAGGAGGGACAGTTGTCATGGTCCTTGGGAGGCAATATCCAAAGCCACTCAGTCTTGTCGGGGTTGAGTCTGAGTCTGTTTCTCCCCATCCAGGTCCTAACGTCGTCCAGGCACCGGCACATTACATCGACTGCCTCACTGAATTGAGACGGGGTGGTGATGTACAGCTGGGTGTTGTCAGCGTACTGGTGAAAACTCACCCCGTGTCTCCGGATGATCTCCCCCAGCAGTTTCATGTAAATGTTAAACAAGATGGGCGAGAGGACCGAACCTTGAGGTGCATGACAGGGGCCTAGGGAACGATCTCTGCCCTCCTGTTAACACCGACTGCATCCTGTCAGCGAGATAAGAGGAGAACCACCGCAAAATGGTGCCTCCCACTCCCAACTCGCCGAGACGATGCAGAAGGATACCATGGTCGATGGTATCGAAAGCTGCTGAGAGGTCAAGTAGCACCAGGATGGAGGAGTTTCCCCCATCCCGGGCTCGCCAGAGATCATCCATCAGGGCGACCAAGACAGTTTCTGTACTGTAGCCACGCCTGAAGCCCGACTGATAGGAGTCTAGATGATCAGTTTCCTCCAATAGCCGCAGAAGCTGAGCAGCCACCACCTTCTCCACAACTTTCCCTAAAAAAGGTAAGTTGGAGACCGGACGAAAGTTCTTCAAATCCGCTACATACCCAAATCCTGCAACCATTCTTCATAAGTTTTTGTCTCCAGGCCTTTGATCATCTTAGTAGCTCTTCTCTGAACTTTTTCCAAAGTCTCAACATCTTTTTTGTAGTATGGGGACCAAAATTGGTTGCAGTATTCCAGGTGTGGCCTTATTAGGGTTTTATAAAGCGGCACTAATACTTCACATGATCTTGATTCTATGCCTCTGTTTATACAACCAAGGATTGTATTAGCTTTTTTGACTGCTGCTGCACATTGCTGGCTCATGTTTAAGTGATTGTCCACTAGCACTCCAAGATGCCATAATGGTGTGGAAATAATAAGGTTTTACCACTCTTATCACCATGATGTAATCCCAAATAAAGGCTCTTACACATGTTCAGTCTCACTCTTCTTCTCCAACTATTCTGGTCTTCATTTTCCAAACCTTCTCAGCACCCCAAGATGCACCCCAGGACTGACTGACTGTCGAGACCCCATAGGGATAATGCAGTCCAGGGCCTCCCCACACTGCTCCATCCCCCAGACCAAACTGCCCACTGAACTTCAGGGGAATCCTCCAGCTCCCCCTGGAACCCCACAGGCTCAAAGCCCCTTGGGATGGGCCAATCTAACAAGGCCTATCTCCCTGAAGCAAAGTGACATAAGGAAATATGCCTATTTATTTTTTCAAAACATTTTCTTTTCAAAAAGGAAGAATGCATCTTTTGCCAGGAAAATGCAGAACTTTCTAAACTGATTTATCGTGACTTCTGAATAAAGCAGCTAATTGTAGATTATTTAATAAGCTGTAGGAAGTTAGCACCCACCCCTCTCCTAGGAAATGAGATATCCTAGGAGATATTAAAAGGTAGGAAATATTCTGTGGAACAGATCTGGAAACATGCTTTTAAACAAACAAAAGACTCCTCTTGGAAACCCCCACCCCAGCTCACATATTCCTCTCACCTGGACTGGAAGTCTTCTGCATAATAAAACCACAATAGGATTTGCCCAAGGCCCTTTCATTCAGCCAAAGCTGGATTAGACAAAAGCCAAGAGTTGCCCCAGCATGCCCCTGGGGGGTCTGAGAGCCAATGGGATACATTTCTATACAGAAACAGGAAATTAAGAGGTGGGACCCAACATAGACTATAAAACAAGGAACTCAGCATCTCTTCCTTCTCTTTTTCTCTTCACCTGGAACCATGTAAGCTACCTTTTCTGTACAGGGGCTCATGCCATGTGCTCCTGTCCACCATTAAACCTTCCTTCCAAGCAACCTTCATGAATGCAGTGTCTTTTTCCCCACTTGGAACTGAACCCAGAAGGATATTCCTTACAACAAAGCCACAGCTAAATAAACCACAACTTAAAATGTGATGTCACAGCCACAATATATTTGGGAAGTACCATGTTGGGGGAAAACTGGTATAGTGTTATCCTAATAAAGTATCTGGACAGTTAGAGGGGAAAAGGGAGCTTTTCCAATCATCTTATATAATCAATTCTTAGATTTTGTCAGGGGTGGGCTTCAAAAATTTTAGCAAGGGGTTCTCTGCCCGGTTGCTGGGTGGGTGTGGCCATGGTGGGCATGGCCTAGTCGGCCTCCTGCACCACAGCGGGGGGGGGAGGATTTTTGCCCTCCCCGGGCTACAGAGGCTTTCCTCGAGCCTCAGGAGGCCCTCTGGAGGCCGGAAACAGGCCCATTTCCGGCCTTCCCGAACTTCCGGTAGGCCCGTTTTTCGCCCTCCCTGAGCCTCCGTGCACGTCCTACACTTACCTGCATCCAAACGGGCTGCATGGGGACTCCAGGGAGGGGCAAGGTGGGCGGGGCCAGCCAGGAGTGGGATTTGGGGGTTCTCCGAACTGCACAGAATCTTAGCTAGAGGTTCTCCCGAACCCCTGCGAACCCCCAGCAGCCCACCCCTGGATTTTGTTATGCTTTGTTTTGATTGTGGCATTAATCAAAGATTTCACTGTCAAATGCCTTTGCAAACAATAGTAATTGTTGCACTCCAATCATCACATAAAGTCAGATATGAGACATGACTGCATCCCGACTCTAAAAAAATTGTCAGACAGGAAATACAAGGGCAGGAAAACTGTTAGACATATTAATGTTGCTTCCAAATCATTGGCCAAATATTGTGAAATACCAAGTACTGGACTAAATAAAAAGGAAGCTCAATTCTGGGCATCCATTATCCAGAAATGACAGAATAAAACTGCCTCCCAACCTCAGCGACTTTAATATGTGGGGGTGTCAAGTTCTAGAATTCCCCAGGCAGCCGTGGCATAAAATCTTGTGCAAAATGTCCAGGCAATTTCATCCAGTAAACAGGAGATTTTGCAGAAACATTGCAAGATCTCTAATTCAAATGAATCACTTCAAGTTAGAGTTTAGGGATTCCCAGTCCGGATCAAGTAGATATCCTTAGGCTTTTGGACTTAAGCCAGGTCCTTCCATTCCTGGAATGGAATACTTTGTCAAAATCTCCCTAGCTATTTCTCAGATGAAAAAGAGACATCTGGTTTCCTGTGATTGTCCTGATAAGCATAATTTTCAAGAAAAACCTCCCCCTAAAGCTCCCCCTAAGCCTCCCCCTCCCCTCCCCTGAAGAGAAAGGTTGTTGATCAGCATGTGCTGCCTGTTATATGCCAGCGAAACAAGGACATGAACCTCACAATCGATACAAAAGCTACGAGTGGCACAAAGAGCCATGGAAAGATACATGCTTGGCATCACAAGACAAGATAGAAAGACCTGCAGATGGATTAGAGAACAAACGAAAGTATACGATGCCATCAGAAGAGCAAATGAATGGAAATGGAAATGGGTTGGTCACAGAGCAAGAAGGACTGAGGGCAGGTGGATCAAGGCAGCCATTTAATGGATCCCACTTGATAAAAACCGTCCACAAAAGAGACACAAAACAAGATGGAGAGATGATATCAGCAAGTATTGTAAGCTCAACTGGCCAAAGAAAGCTCAGGACAGTATTGGTTTAATACTGGATGAGGAGGATGAGGGGGAGGGGGAGGAGGGGGAGGGGGAGGACAAGAACAAGAACGAGGAAGGGAGGGAGGGAGGGAGGAGGAGGAGGATCCATGAGAATTCCTTTCAATGTGGAGAAAATTCCAAGTCGGAAGGGTAGATTGGGAAGTCTAAAAAGTATCCTTGAATATCCCAGAAAAAAAATATGGATGTTTCTGTTAGTCACCAAGTGTAGCTTGGGTGTGACACTGTCTGGACCTTGGGTTTAGTGGAAGGGAGGTCACTAAAATTTCCAATGCCAGAAGGTGGCACCATAAACATGTGTACTGTAGGCAAGAAAACTGCAAAACTGGTTCTGTCCAAGGCATCTGTTGTGGCCCGTCGGCCCCCAGCCCCCTCCAGCAGCTGAATCGGAGGAGGAGGAGGCATGGGAGTCAGGGTCAGCATCAAGGCAACCTGAGAGCTCCGAGGGGGAAGAGGGAATGGAGCTGTCAGAGATACAAACAGAGGCGGAGCCTGGGCCGGCCGTCAGCCCTCAGATGGAGAGTCAACAGCCACCAGGTTTGGAGGTGGCTGATGAGGAAGAGGAGGAACAGCTGGGTCCAGTGCCTGATGCACGGATGCGCAGAAGGCAGAGGAGAGGAGAGCAGTGGAAATCTATGGGCCGATCCTTGGGATGGAAGAGCCACCGCTGCTAGTGAAGCCCCACCCTAGCTCTGGGGATAAAAGGCAGGGGGCGGAGATGAATAGGTGTGGCAGACAGCTGCTGTGGCCTAGAGGTAGAGCTCTTGCCTCACAATCAGGAGGTTGTGAGTTCAATCCTAGGTAGAGGCAGATGTAGGGTCTCCTGCTTGGGCAGGGGGTTGGACTAGATGACCTGTAAGGTCCCTTCCAACTCTGTTAATCTGTAATCTGTAATCATCTTCCGGACGGATGGACTTGTTAGCCTGTGGTGGGAGAGAAACTTTTTGCCGGGGCTGCTGGCATTTCTAATTAAAGGAATCTTTGAGTTCACTTCAGAGGATTTGTCATGTTTTGGGGAGCTGGGTCAGAACAATGTCATTGGATGTCAAGTTAGTCATGAAATTCTTTTCAACCTGATCTCATCACTAAAAACTGATGGTTTAGAAAAAATGTCCAGTCTGTGTTCACAGGGCAATGTCCATGAAGACGTAACCAACATTTTCTATTTTTAAAGCATCTCTCCTAAGACCTTACTTTGAAGATCTGGAAAAGGCTGTGTGTAATAATGGAAGAAAGACTTCATCACAATTCCTCTGCCCTTTGGGGTGAGAAGTGAAAATAAGCCATTCCCACATAATAGCCTTTGAGGTCAGGGAGGACATCTGAAGGGAAACATGAAGAGCAGAAGAGCTGCCATGGGAGACAGGTCTGTGGATCAAATGATCATCTTGCTGAGATGGCCCCATAAAACCTGTGTTTCCCAGGAGATGATCCAACCAGTGGTGAAATCCAAATGGTTTTTACTGCTGGTTCAGTGGGCGTGGCTTGGTGGTCATGGTGTGGCTTGGTAGGCGTGGCTTGGTGGTCGTGGCAGGGGAAGGATACTGCAAAATCCCCATTCCCTCCCCCTCCTGGGGGAAGGATACTGCAAAATCCCCATTCCCTCCCCACTCTGGGGCCAGCCAGTGGTGGTATTTTCCGGTTCTCCGAACTACTCAAAATTTCTGCTACCGGTTCTCCAGAACCTATCAGAACCTGCTGGATTTCACCCCTGGATCCAACCCCAGGAAAACTTTGTCAGAGTATGTTCATAGACTGGAACAGACATGGCAACAGGTCAGCCAATGGGGACTGTTTGGTGACCCAGACAGCTCGGAGCCTGGGCTTGGCTTAGATTCACAAATCTGTATATATATATGTGAGAGCCTCTGTAATGACTTGCCTCTGTATTATATTGCTACTGTGAATATTACTTCTGTGAATATTGATTCTGTACTTCTGCTGTATGGTATTGTATATAAAGAAGTTTCTTATATATAATTCAATCCTGCTGAAGTTCATTTAATTGTTTGCTGGTCAGATGTGCTGCAAACTCTGACAAACGTCTACTCTCTGAGAGCAGATGATGATGATGATGATGATGATGATGATGATGATGATGATGATGATGATGATGATGACATGGGTTGGTGTTTGCTATGGAAGAGCCTAGTTTCCAAAAAAAGAGTCAGGTGGAACTTGGTGGATACAAAGTGAAGTATCAATCAATTCTACACCAGGCCTGTAGATACAGATACAGATTAACAGAGTTGAAAGGGACCTTGTAGCAGGGATGGGTTCTACTTACCTTCCCTACCGGTTCTGATCGCAAAGGAAGTGCGCATTTTGCTCCCATCACGTTGCACAAAAGACCCGGAAATGACCTTATGCGCATGCGCAGAAGCCTTTGCACATGCGCAGAGGGTATTTTTGCAAGCTGCTGCAAGTGGAGGACCAGTTCGGGAGCGTGGACCGCCGGTCATCACTGCCGGTTTGGCGAGTGGCAATAAATTTCTGCTACCGGTTCTTTAGAACCGGTCCGAACCGGCAGCAACCCACCACTGCCTTGTAGGTCATCATCCAACCCCCTGCCCAAGCAGACCCTACACCATTTCTGACAAATGGCAGTCCAGTCTCTTCTTGAAAGCTTCTAGTGATGAAGTTAGCTCATAGGAGCTTTCAGGTCTTATGGAATTGTTAAGCTACATGGACTAGATTAAAAAATAGAGTTACTCACTTCATCTGGCTAGAGAAGAAATTTCTGAGTTCATACTAAGGGCTAAAAATAGTTATTCCTGGATGATTTCATTGTGTTCATGCCACCTACCTCCACACCGTCAGTTGTCAAGAAACTTAGAGGAAGGTTTTTCCACCAACTGCTTGACTCGAATCATCAAAAGCTGTGATTGGAAAATCTCAGCTCTCCTGATATTTCTTGGGAAAGACTGTCAATCAACTTACCTATTTTTTTGCCACTTCGTCATCGGCTGCTTCAAATGCCTCCGTGATGCCCTGCTTTGTGGGGATGGGGGGACAACAACTTTGCAGGTCAGATAGACAAGAACACACCTGAATTCCCCAGTCCAGAAGAGCTACCGAGTCTTTCGGAGGAGAAATATTGCTTTACCCAGGGGTGGATTCCCCTTACCTTCGCCACCGGTTCGCATCGCAATGTTTCACACGATCTATCTATCTATCTATCTATCTATCTATCTATCTATCTATCTATCTATCTATCTATCTATCTATCTATCTATCTATCTATCTATCTATCCATCTATCTATCTAATGTATCCATCCATCCATCCATCCATCCATCCATCCATCCATCCATCCATCCATCCATCCATCCATCCATCCATCCATCCATCCATCCATCTATCTATCTATCTATCTATCTATCTATCTATCTATCTATCTATCTATCGTATCCATGTATCTATCTATCTATCTATCTATCTATCTATCTATCTATCTATCTATCTATCTATCTATCTATCTATCTATCTATCTATCTATCTATCTATCTATCTATCTATCTATCTATCTATCTATCTATTTATCTATCTATCTATCTATTGAATGTATCTATCTAATCTATCTATCTACCTACCTACCTACCTACTGTGTTTCTCTAAAAATAAGACCCAATCGGAAAATAAACCCTAGCATGATTTTTCGGATGCTCGTAATGTAAGCCCTACCTCCAAAATAGTCCCCAGTTAAGATCATCAGCCAGATGGACTCATTTAGTACTGTATTTTCCCCCAAAATAAGACTTAATCAAAAAATAAGCCCTAATGCGCCTTTTGGAGCAAAAAATAATATAAGACCGGTCTTATTTTCAGGGAAACACAGTATCTATCATCTATCTATCCATCATCTTTCATGAAATATGTATAACACAACCAAAAAAATGTTTAAAACATGCACAGTGCCCTTACAATTTAAATCCAGAATAAATACTGTAATACAATAATTAAATATTAACTTAACAACAGTGATCTCAGTTTGATATCTGCAGCAGAATCTCAAACAGTTCTTTCTAAACTTTCATAAAACTCCAACTTCTACAGTGGTAGCTTCTGAAATGAAATTAAAAGTTGCGCTCTTGTCAGGAGAAAATGGTTAAATTAGGCAATCTGCTGTTTGAATCTTCCCAACTGATATTATTTTTATGATTGCTGTTTCCTTTTTGCATTGTTTTCCCACCATATTGTTGGATGTTGGATGCGAAAGTAGGATTGTAATACTTCCTGAAAAATAAACCTGAAAAAGAGCCAGGTTATAGTATGTTTAATAAATTCATCAAAGAAAGAAAAAAATTATATCTGGAGAAGAACCGGTGGTGAAATCCAATTTTTTTTACTACCAGTTCTGTGGGCATGACTTGGTGGGCATGATGTGGCTTGGTGGGTGTGGCAGGGGAAGGATACTGCAAAATCCCCATTCCCTCCCCACTCCTGGGGAAGGATATTCCAAAATCTCCATTCCCATCCCATTCTGGGGCCAGCTACAGGTGGTATTTGCTGGTTCTCCGAACTACTCAAAATTTCCGCTACTGGTTCTCCAGAACCTGTTAGAACCTGCTGGATTTCACCCCTGAGAAGAACTAGACGTAGTAGACCACTACATGTACCTTGGCCAACAGATCTCAATGGAAGGTGATACAATAAAGGAAATTGAATGGCATCAGAAGAGTAAAAGAATAGAAGTGGAAATGGGCTGGTCACATAGCAAGAAGAACTGGTGGCAGGTGGACCAAGGAAGTCATAGAATGGATCCCACTTGATCAAAAGCATCCACTAAAGAGACCTGAAACAAGACGGAGCAATGACATCAGCAAGTATTGCAGGCTCAACTGGCCAAAAGAAAGCTCAGGGCCATATTGGTTGGAAATATGCGGAAGAGACCTTCATCCTACAGTGGATAGACAATGGCTAGAAGGATGAATGCATCTTATTTGTAAATTATTTGAAATGGTACTCAGGTAGTTGATTTTATTTATTTATTTATTTGTTTGTTTGTTTGTTTGTTTGTTTATTTATTTATTTATTTATTTATTTAAAAAGATTTGTATGCCGCCCAACTCCCAGGGGACTCTGGGCGGCTAACAACATGTCAAATCCATTATTGACATATAAAATCACATAGCAGTTAAAAATTATAAAAGTTAAAAAAACATCCACCATTCATGACCAGGGGGGAGACCCAAATATAATCTGATTGGTCTCACTTTCACCCCGCCTGCCGGAAGAGCCAAGTTTTTATTGCTTTACGGAAGGCCAGCAGGGTGGGGATAGTCCTGATCTCTGGAGGAAGCTGGTTCAAAAGGGAGGGAGCTCCCACAGAGAAGGCTCTCCCCCTTGGCCCCGCCAACCGGCATTGCTTGGTCGATGGGACCTGGAGGAGACCAACTCTGTGGGCCCTAACCGGTCGTAGGGAGGTATATGGCAGGATGCGGTCCCGCAGGTAACCTGGCCCTGAGCCATGTAGGGCTTTAAAGGTCAAAACCAACACCTTAAATTGGGTCTGGATACTAATGGGCAGCCAATGCAGCTGGCGGAGGATAGGTGTTACGTGGGTGTATCTGGGCACACCCACCATAGCTCGCACAGCTGCATTTTACCTTACAGGACTGTTGATTGACTGGAATTTGTTTTTATTAGCTGCATGGAACAAGAGTTTGGCGTAATTGAGGGCAGGGATCTTCGGGCTGCACCAAATTCCTTGATTCTTATACACACCTGAAGTCCATCAGACGCAACGTCAAAGCAGTACATAGATCAGGACATCCAGAAAACACAGTGGAAAGTGGCATTTCTTCATAGTAGGTGGAGCCAACATCCAAGTATGGGATGACACTGTCCATTCAGCCAATGAGGACTGAGTCTTTCAAATTGTAGATCTCCGCCCTTGCCTACAGATTCTTTACAGAATCTGTAAAGAAAAAATCAGGACAGCAAAGGCCCAGAATGAACAAAGACCCGCAACAAAAGTCAAAGACAACAAAAAAAGCTTCTTCCAACACATAAACAACAAGAAAAAAATCAAAGAAACAGTTGGTCCACTAAAGAGAGAAGACGGCAAAGAAGTAACAGACAACACAGACAAAGCAGAGCTACTGAACACATTCTTCGCATCAGTCTTCACAAAAAAGGAAACTGCAGCTCAACTACCCAGCAACACAAATATAAAAAACAGATTTGAAGCAAGACTAAACCTAAGCAAAAATACAGTAAGAGATCACCTATCTGAACTTAACGAATACAAAGCACCAGGACCTGATGGATTACACCCCAGAGTCCTAAAAGAACTAGCAGAAGTCATTTCAGAACCACTGCACCACATCTTCCACAAATCCTGGAACACAGGGGAACTCCCCGAGGACTGGAAAAGAGCTGATGTGGTCCCCATCTACAAAAAAGGTAAAAAAACAGACCCAGGAAACTACAGACCAATCAGCCTAACATCAATACCTGGGAAAATACTGGAAAAAATAATTAAAAACCAGATCTCACATCATCTAGAAACAAACCAAGTAATAACCAACAGCCAACACGGATTTGTTAAGAACAGGTCATGCCAAACCAACCTCATTTCATTTTTCAACACTGTGACCAAATTAGTAGACCAGCGAAATGCAGTAGACATAATATACCTGGACTTCAGCAAAGCATTTGACAAAGTAGACCACAACCTACTTCTTCATAAGCTAGAAAAAAGCGGGATAGACAGCTACACAACCAGATGGATTAACAACTGGCTGACCAACCGTACCCAACGAGTAGTCCTCAATGGCTCTAAGTCCACATGGAGAGAAGTAAGCAGTGGTGTACCACAAGGTTCCGTCCTAGGCCCAGTACTCTTTAATATCTTCATAAATGACCTAGATGAGGGAATAGCAGGAGAACGAACCAAATTTGCAGATGATACCAAGCTGGCAGGAGTAGCAAACACCCCAGAGGACAGACTCAAAATCCAGAGGGACCTTGACAGACTCGAACACTGGGCCCAAACCAATAAAATGAAATTTAACACGGAGAAAAGTAAAATTCTACACCTAGGTAAGAAGAATCAAAAATACACATACAAACTGGGTGAAACCACACTCAATAGCAGCGATTGCGAGAGGGATCTTGGAGTCTTGGTAGACAGCCAACTAAATATGAGCCAGCAGTGTGCAGCAGCAGCCAAAAAGGCCAACGCAGTCCTGAGCTGCATAAATAGAGGGATACAATCAAGGACCAGAGAGGTACTAGTACCACTCTATAAAGCCTTGGTCAGACCACACCTAGAGTACTGCATCCAGTTTTGGTCACCACACTACAAAAAAGACATTGAAACCCTAGAGAAAGTGCAGAAGAGAGCAACCAGGATGATAAAGGGTCTGGAAAATAAAACATACGAAGAGCGGTTGCAGGAACTGAGCTTGGCCAGTCTGGCAAAGAGAAGGACCAGGGGTGACATGATAGCAGTGTTCCAATACTTGAGGGGCTGCCACAGAGAGGAGGGGGGCAGGCTGTTCTCTATTGCACCAGAAAGCCAAACAAGGAATAACGGATGGAAGCTGACCAAGGAGAGATTCAACCTGGAAGTGAGGAGAAACTTTCTGTCGGTGAGAGCGATCAACCAGTGGAACAGCTTGCCAGCGGAGGTTGTGAGAGCCCCAACACTTGCGACCTTCAAGGGGAGACTGTTCCCTTTTCTCCCAACTTGGATTGTTGATTCTATCAGTTCCAGTCAAAGACCTTCAGTTGTGAGTTTTCTCCATCAGCAGCCTTCCACTGAAAGCACAGCCGGAAGAGGCTGATCTTGACAGCAGCAAGGAGCTGCAGCTCTCGCCATCCTTTTTTTCCGGTGCCGAGCCTTCAGCCGTGGCCACCTGGCATTGCTTAAGTGGGGGGGGGGGGGCTTTTCCCTTCACAAGTGGCATTTTTCATCAATAGAGGCCCTGAAATTTAGTTCTCATTTGAAATGTGCACGAGTCTGAATTTTGCAGTACAGTCTGCCTGCCAGCAAGTAAACAAATATATTAAGAGAAAGTGTGAAAGAGAGTCAAAAAATAATGTACCCAAATGCTTCATATTTAAAAAGCAGGGGGAAGGCAGAACTGCAAACAAAAATGCTTCTCGTGCCTCAAGAAGCAGAGAAAATCATCTCGGTGTCACAGAAATGCCCTCAGCCTGTCCCCAAACTTCCTGGCTTTCAGCAGCTTCATTTAGGAGATGGGGAGAGTTGATGTTTAAAAAATTAAAGAAGAGATCCAAACCTAGAAGAAATCCAATCTGTAGATAAGGAGGGATTTCCTGAATGTGAGAACAATTAATCAATGGAAAAGCTTGCCTCCCGAGTTGTGGGTGCTCCATCACTGCAGGTTTTCAAGAAGAGATTAGGCAGCCATTTGAAATGGGATGGAATAAGGTCTCCTGCATTAGATTAGATTAGGTTAGGTTAGGTTAGGTTAGGTTAGGTTAGGTTAGGTTAGGTTAGATTAGATTAGATTAGATTAGATTAGATTAGATTAGATTAGATTAGATTATTAGATTAACAGAGTTGGAAGGGACCTTGTAGGTCATCTAGTCCAACCCCGCCCCTGCCCAAGCAGGAGACCCTACACCATTTCTGACAAATGGCAGTCCAATCTCTTCTTGAAAGCCTCCAGTGATGAAGCTCCCACAACTTCTGAAGGCAACTTCTGTTCCTTGGTTCTCACCGTTGATTGTTCTCTGCCTTGAGCAGAGGGTTGGACTAGAAGACCTCTGAGGTCCTTTTCAGCCCTAAGTTTCTATCATGCATTTGTGCCCCAATGAAATCATTGGAAACTTGGGGTCCCTTACTCATCTGTAGATGTCCGGTAGCATGAAACGCCAGCCTGGCCTAGGATAGCTAGCTCCGTATTAGGGCAGGGGGTCCCAAAGTTACAAAGGGTGCAATAGAGGCCAGGGTTCTTTTTTCCCCACAGAATCCCATAGAATTCCCATAAAGGGGGGGTTGGCCTCCACAGCCTGGTCAAAACCAACATTTTGACTATTTTAAATCCACACATGAGCATTCCCACTTCGCAAGCCCTTTGACCAGCTCGAAGCACAGTTTGAATGCTATAACACGATCAACATTTGTAGACAGTACCATAATTCTTATTTTCCAGTGACATTGGCAGCTGTTGAACAGGTTATTTTGCTCCGAGGCAAGGTAAAACTGGGAGGGATTTTGTCTAGAGAGAAATGAAAACATGGGGGCATTTATCTGCTGAAGGAAACACATCAACAATAGGCTGAACTCACATAACTCACTCAGCCGTGAGACTGGTTTGTTGTTAGTTGCACATGATGAGTTCTTTCTAGGCCACACTAAAGCTTTCTCTACAAACTACAATTGAAGAATTTCTTGCTTTGCATTATAGCAGGAATCTGGTAGCGATTTTTCCAACTTACAAATTTGATTAGCATACATAAGCTTTCATGTTCCAGCTCACAAATGTTTGTGCCTTTTTGTAAATTTTGTTAGTAAGGAAAAATGCTACCATATTCTACTTGATAATTTTGCCTCCAATACTAGCATGATGGTTCTCTTCTACAGGAACTTCGCTTATGGGGGCATTTAGCCAAGGAAAGAATTTGCCCCACCAGACTGGAGGCTTGAAGATATTTACAACTTTCATTTGTATAAAAGATTTTGTTTACATTGCTGCTTGCTTAACAAGCCAGAGTCAGCCATGAAAAGGAGTAATCCTGGCTGATTTAGCCAACTTCCTTACTTACTTGTTTCCCTTCCATCTCTTTTGCATGTACCCAGATGGCATCTCAAAATATCTTAGTAGCAGTAAATGACTATTTTCCTCAGTGGCTTTGTAGGAGTATGTTTTTTTGTTATTATAGGGCGTGTTTTTGAGGATATGTTTTTCATGTTCTATCTGTTGGGAGTTGTGATTAAATCATGTGGGTTGCCTGCATATATTTGTATAGTCTGTTTTTCCTTCAAACTGGACCAGGTTTCCAACTTGCAAAAACTGTATGAAATTCCAAATGGGGCCCATCCCAACCCCACCACTGAGCCTTTTTCAGCAAAGTATTCCTTGAACCTGGGAACTTTTCCTTCAGCAGATCTGAAACACTCCAACTTTGGCTGTTCTGTGGCATTCAATGGTGACTATCACCATGGATCAACAATTCAGCAAATCTGTTGGTTCAGAATGCCAGCTCAAAATGGCCACTCAGTTCATAGCTAGAAGACAAGAGGAGACATGGAGAGTTGAGGGAGATATACAGATATACAGATTAACATTCCTAAGAGGTCTTTATTAACTTATTAATGTATTAAAGAGGTATTTATTTAACATTAACATTCCTAAGAGGTCTGTAAGGGGCGTGCATAAGCGCACCAACGTGCCTAACATCCCTGTCCTAATGTCCCCATGTATTCGTAACCAATTTATAATAGCAATAGCACTTAGACATATACCGCTTCATAGTGCTTTACAGCCCCCTCTAAGCGGTTTACAGAGTTCAGCATATTGCCCCCAACAATCTGGGTCCTCATTTTACCGACCTCAGAAGGATGGAAGGCTGAGTCAACCTTGAGCCGGTGGGATTTGAATAGCTGAACTGCTGAACTAGCAATCAGCTGAAGTCCATAACCATGTTAATTCATTTTATGTATTCACAATCATGTTTATACTTTTTCTGTATTCTTATATATGCTTGACAAATAAATTAAATAAATAAATAAACAGAGTTGGAAGGGACCTTGTAGGTCATCTAGTCCAACCCCCCACCCAAGCAGACTCTACACCATTTCTGACAAATGGCAGTCCAGTCTCTTCTTAAAAGCCTCCAGGGATGAAGGTCCCACAACTTCTGAAGGCAACTTCTATTCCATTGGTCGATTGTTCTCACTGTCAGAAAATTTCTCCTTATTTCCAGGTTGAATCTCTCCTTGATCAGTTTCCATCCATTATTCCTTGTCTGGCCTTCAGGTGCTTTGGAATATAGCTTGACCCCCTCCTCTCTGTGGCAGCCCCTCAAATATTGGAAGGCTGCTATCATGTCTCCCCTGGTCCTTCTCTTCACTAGACTAGCCATGCCCAGTTCCTGCAACCGTTCATCGTAGGTTTTAGACTCCAGGCCTTTGATCATCTTAGATAGATTCAGTTGGAAGGGACCTTGTAGGTCATCTAGTCCAACCCCCTGCCCAAGCAGGAGATCCTACACCATTTCTGACAGATGCCAGTCCAGTCTCTTCTTGAAAGCCTCCAGTGATGAAGCTCCCACAACTTCTGAAGGCAACTTCTGTTCTGTTGGTTGATTGTTCTGTCAGAAAATTTCTCCTTATTTCCAGGTTGAATCTCTCCTTGTTCAGTTTCCATCCATTATTCCTTGTCTGGCCTTTGGGTGCTTTGGAAAATAGCTTGACCCCCTCCTCTCTGTGGCAGCCCCTCAAATATTGGAAGACTGCTATCATGTCTCCCCTGGTCCTTCTCTTCACTAGACTAGCCATGCCCAGTTCCTGCAGCCGTTCATCATCATCATGAAGATAAAAGAAACAGAAGTACAAAACCCACATCCTGGATCTTGGGACTTCTGAATCTGGATAGATCTCCACAATTTCTCCCCAAAAGGCCAAAGTCCTCATCTTCTGAGACACTGAGACCATGCCAAGAACATGGGCTTGTGGCCAGCTCCTGCTCTAGGGTCATGAGTAACATCATGGACCAAGCACGTTGTTCTACCAGCTTTCCCACCACACCCTCCCACATTTGATGGAAGTTTTAAGGTGGAAGTTTCTTAATCTCTGCCCCTCCCAGCATCTACAGAATTCAGAATTACAGAATAACAGAGTTGGAAGGGACCTTGGAGATCTTCTAGTCTAGCCCCTTGCTCAAGCAGGAGACCCTAGATCAGGAATGTCAAACTCGATTTCATTGAGGGCTGCATTATCCTCCCGGGTTATGTTTGACCTGGGGGGGTAGGGAGGGCAGGGGGGGCATAGCCAGCTTGACATCACTCATGCCGGGGGTACCTGTGGTGGCCGGAGCGCTCTGCCAGCGAAAACAGGCTCCTGAGCTCCGTTTTCAGTTGCGATGGCCTCCTGCAACCTTCTGCCAGCGAAAATGGAGCTCTGGAGGGCTGTGTGCGGCCCTCCCAAGCTCCATTTTCACTGGCAGAGGCACTGCAGGCTGGTCCTTCACTGTTTCCAGGACAGCCTTGTGGGCCAGATCTAAGCACCCCACAGGCCACATCTGGCCCACGGGACAAAAGGCTGTCAAATCTCTTCTTAATTTTACATAGCGGGGAAGGAGTTGTCCCGTCTTCAGAATCTCTTTTGCTGTTGCTCTCTTCTTCTGTTAGCTCTAAGAAATTGATTGATGAGGGAGAGGGAGGTAACCCGCTGGGTTATTGTGCTGCCAATCTGCTCCTTGCCTCACCATATGGGCAGCAGAGGTGGGCGTTCACACATGCCCAAACACAATATCTCATTTTAGAACTGGAAAGAACTAAGCTGTGATCTTTCATGAGGTCATCCCAATGAGCTCCAGGTGGGCTGTGGGTGGTGAATTGCCTCTGGAACCAAAAAAAAAAAGGATGCTTTTTGTGAGTGGAAAGCAGCAATGGGGCATCCTCTACTGGCCCCAAATATTTTGACCCTCACATTCCCTTCAGAAGAGAAATGACTTTCCGAGTCAATGTGGGTCACAGATTAGATTGATAAATAACTTTATTTCGGTCAAAGACTAGCTTGAAATCAGTTATAGGAACCTCCAGCTTCAGAGAATAATATTCTTAGGCCCTTGAAAAATTCTGCATTTATTCACACGAAGACCACATACTAAAACCCAAGATTAAAATTAGCTAAGAAAAAAAAACACCCCATAAGATTAATTATGTGAAATCTAAAACTAGATGCTGACTCCATAGTGCAATAAATTAACAATATAAATATGTACTGTAAAACCTAATAATCTAAAATGTTAATTATGTTACAACTAATGTTTCATTCAAATGTGACCAAGGATTAATTGAACAAGTATAAAAATATTACTCATGTAGATCAGAAGTCAGTTGCTTGCACACCTTTGCAGCTATTGTGAAGAAGTTTGGCACATTCTGTGTGAGGGAGAAAAGAGCTTCAGATTCTTCAGATTTGTTCAGATTTAAAAGAGTTGGAAGGGACCTTGTAGGTCATCTAGTCTAACCCCCCACGCAAGCAGAAGACCCTACACCATTTCTGACAGATGGCAGTCCAGTCTCTTCTTGAAAGGCTACAGTGATGAAGCTCCCACAACTTCCAAAGGCAACTTCTGTTCCATTGGTTTGATTGTTCTCACTGTCAGAAAATTTCTCATTTTCAGGTTGAATCTCTCCTTGATCTGTTTCCATCCATTATTCCTTGTCTGGCCTTCGGGTGCTTTGGAGAATAGCTTGAGCCCCTCCTCTCTGTGGCAGCCCCTCAAATATTGGAAGACTGCTATCATGTCTCCCTTGGTCCTTCTCTTCACTAGACTAGCCATGCCCAGTTCCTGTAACCATTCTTCATATGTTCTTCATATGATTTAGATTTAGATTTAGATTTATTATTAGAGTTGGAAGGGACCTTGTAGGTCATCTAGTCCAACCCCCTGCTCAAGCAGGAGTTCCTACACCATTTGAGACAGATGGCAGTCCAGTCTCTCCTTGAAGGTCGCAAGTGTTGGGGCTCTCACAACCTCTGCTGGCAAGCTATTAGATGATTCAGGGTAACCTAAAGAAGGGTTGTGGGTTCAAGTGATGCAGCCTATTGTCAAATCATGTTCCTCTAGACCAGTGTTTCCCAAACTTGGCAACATTGAGATGGGTGGACAATTAACCCATTTAGCGATGCTGACAGGGGAATTCTGGGAGTTGAAGTCCACCCATTTAAAAGTCTGTAGAGATTCTCAGTCATCACAGTCAGGGTTGCCCCAAAGGTGCTTTTTCAGGAGGCAACTGGACTTCCTTGTTTTTTCTTTGAAGATGTATCGCTTCTCATCCAAGAAGCTTCTTCAGCTCTGACTGGATGATGGGGAAAGGAAGGATTTATACTCCTTGCAAATAGCTGGTCATTTGCATTCTTTTAGAGCAGTGGTTCTTAGCCTGGGGTGTGTGCAACCCTGAGGGTATGAGAGAGCATTTCCAGTGGTGCGAGAGAAATTTCAATTTTTTAAAAAAAAATACAAATGAGGCGACCGTGTTTTTATGTTATATAGTAATATATAACATAATATTATATATTAGCATATATATATATATATATATATATATATATATATATATATATATATATATATATATATATATATATATATATATATATATATATATATGTAGGTCTTCGTGTATTCGGGTTTTCTCCCGCGTGAAATTGGAAGTGTCTTGGCGACGTTTCGATGAAGTCTCATTCATCATCTTCAGGCTGGTGTCTTCTGCTTCCTGCTCCTAGAAGCAGGAAGCAGAAGACACCAGCATGAAGATGATGAATGAGACTTCATCGAAACGTCGCCAAGACACTTCCAATTTCACACGGGAGAAAACCCGAATACACAAAGACCTACATACAAATACCCGCGAAAACCTCAGAAAACATATACATACATACATACATACATACATACATACATACATACATACATACATACATATATATATATATATATATATATATATATATATGTATATACACACTAATATAATAATATAATATAATATAATATAATATAATATAATATAATATAATATAATATAATATAATATAATATAATATAATATAATATAATATAATATAATATAATATAATATAATATAATAATAAAATATAATATAATATAATATAATATAATATAATATAATATAATATAATATAATATAATATAATAATAAAATAAAATAAAATATAATATAATAAAATATAATAAAATATTATATTATATTATATTATATTATATTATAATATTATATTATAATATTATATTATAATAATATAATATAATATAATATAATATAATATAATATAATATTATATTATATTATATTATATTATATTATATTATATTATATTATATTATATTATATTATATTATATTATATTATATTATATTATATTATATTATATTATATTATATTATTATATATAATAATGTTATATAGTAATATATATTGTAAATAAACACAGCATTTGTTTATGCAATAAATGTTTTTTCTTAAATAAAAAATATACACACATTTTTAAGGGGGTGCAAGAGCTTATTTTCAGATTCAAGGGGGTGTGGGCCACTAAAAAGGTTAAGAACCGCTGTTCTTAACTCTCTAAGAGTAGTTGAGGCCACTTGGAGGTTTATCTGTGTTCTCAGGGTCAGCTAAGTGGTGCAAATGGGTGTGGAGCCTTCTTGGAACTGCTAGAATAGAATAGAATAGAATAGAATAGAATAGAATAGAATAGAATAGAATAGAATAGAATTCTGTATTGGCCAAGTGTGATTGGACACACAAGGAATTTGTCTTTAGTGCATATGCTCTCAGTGTACATAAAAGAAAAGATACATTTGTCAAGAAAGGACTGTATTGTAGATTGGAGCTAGATAATGTCATATCCCTCCCCTTCTGTTGAGAGAGGGCTGTTCAATTTTGACCCCTCTTTCAAACCAGTAGTCCTCTGTATCTAAAATTGATAAGATGAGAATAACTCTCATTAGAGGCGAAAATGAATCTTTGCCCGGAATTCTGACATTAGAAAAGAAACCGCAGTTTAAAGTTCTAAGTAAAAATATTTATTTCGGTACAAAAACAATAAATCCTCATTAATTAAATCTCTGATATAAAAAGGCACGTCTTGCTTCGACAGAAGCTAGGAACAGAAGGACTGAATGGAATGGACACATGCGTACAAGAACATATCAATCACGTGCTCAGGAATAAACCATTATATTAGATAGGGATGCAGCTCCCTGCATATACATGTAACAGGCAATATAAAAATCACTGCCTGACAAAAATGTGGACTTTGCTGTCTTCAAAAGAGTGGCCTTCGTCTTTTAAATGCAGATGAACTGCTGAATCTAGTCCTGATGGGTTTATTCTCCTGTGTTGTGCCATGCGTTGTTTTGTTTCCCCAATGTACAGATCTGCACATGGCTCACTGCATTGTACTGCATATACTTTCCATTCCCCACCATCCAGTCAGAGCTGAAGAAGCTACTTGGATGAGAAGCAAAATGTCTTCAAAGGAAAAACAAGAAAGTCCAGTTGTCTCCTGAAAAAGTCCACCAATTTAAAGTTGCCAAGGTTGAGGAAAACTGCCCTAAGGTTTTGGTAAAAGCTGTTCAGTGCTCGAGGAGTGTAGGGGGGTCCTCTGCTTTTCTCCATCACTGTGACTCCCTAATTTGTCCTAATTTGTAGAGGTGTCATTAGGCTAAAGTACCTCCTAATAGAACATAGAATAACAATCTTGTAAAGGATCTTGGAAGTCCAACCATCTGCTTGAACAGGAGCTCCTATACCACTCCGGACAAATGGCTTTCCAACCTCTTCTTGAAAACCTCCAGTGATGGAGCTTTTCCACTGTTTCATTGTTTTCACTATCAGGACATTTCTACTTCGTTCTAGGTTGGATGTCTCTTTAATGATCTTCTATCCATTACCAAAGGATCTTCCATCCATTATCTTCTATCCATCAGAGTGTGCATAGCATGACTACTATTTTGAGACAACCCAGGAGCAAAATACAATACACAGAGGTTTGTCTTACAAACAGTGGTTTATATACAAGACTTCTATATACATACATACACATGGTAGGCACATACCAGGCAAGCAATCAATCTTCAACTCCACTACAATGCAGATTGAACACGATGAGGAGAGAGATACACAAGGAGAGAGAGAGAGAGAGAGAGAGAGACCCTCACATGGTTTCCCTTATATAAGACAGCTTCTTAAAGTGGCAGTAACCCTGCTGACTCATCCTCATTGCATCAGCATTTACAGCAGCCTTACAGCAGCTGGTCAGCATTTAAATCTTCATTACTCTGACAACTCCTTGTCCTGTCCTCAGGTGCTTTGGAGAATAGGTGGACCAAACTGCTGGCTGTCAGCAGAATTAACCTGCAATACTGCATTCTAACCACTGGCTCAGTGTAATGGGGTGGAGCAGGTTGAAGGGGGACAAGCAAGCCAGGGGTCACCAAGGCAGGCCACTCAGCACCAAAGCAGGGACAGAAAAGCAGCAGAGTCATGAAGCAACTTAGCTGGGGCGTTCAGTGCAACAGCCTGAAATATCCTGCTATTTTCCCCATGGGAATACTGACCTATTTACTTACTGATTTACTTGTGTACTTATTTTTCAGTGCTCATACCCCCCTCCTTCCCAAGGGTCTTTGGATGGCAACTTCAAACAAAGCAAAACAAGCCTAATAACCGGATCAAAAGCACTACCAAAAAGACAAAACCAACAAGAAAAGAAACCCACTTGTCTGACAGATCAAGACACTGGCATTGGCACAGCAATAAATAAGCAGAAATAAATGAATATTGACCCTGAACCCAGATGCCACCCTGGAAAATATCCCTGCTGCCTGAGAACCTGGGGATGGGAATTTCCAGCCCCCCCCCCAACCCAATACAACTCCATGCACATCCAGAAGCACGATCTTCATGCCGCTGGAGAGACGGAATGGGACAACTTGCCACAGTCAACTCATTGCAGCCAATTTGTTGCGGCCAATTTGCCATGGGACAACTTGCCACAACCATTTCCCCACAGGACAACTCACTGCAGGACAAGAGTTACACTAATATCAAAGAAATGTTGGAATGGAATCATGAGCCGTGGTGGCGCAGTGGTCAGAGTGCAGTACTACAGGCTACTTCTGCTGCCTGCCGGCTGCCTGCAATTTGGCAGATCAAATCTCCCCAGCTCAAGGTTGACTCAGCCTTCCATCCTTCCGAGGTCGGTAAAATGAGGACCCAGATTGTTGGGGGCAAGAGGCTGACTCTGTAAAACCGCTTAGAGAGGGCTGTAAAAGCATTATGAAGCAGTATGCAAGTCTAACTGCTATTGCTATTTGCTATTAAAGAAAGGATGCCAAAGGAGAGACAAAATAAAATGGGAATGAAAACAATTAAAATATTTTTAAAATTATTTTAAATAATTAAATTGAATGATTGAATTGTCCCATAGTTGGTTGTCCTGTGGCAAGTTGGTCATGGTGAGTTGTCCTGTGGTGAGTTGGCTGTGGGAATTGGCCATGGAGAATTGACCATGGTGAGTTTGCCATGCCAAGTTGGCTGCAGTGAGTTGTCGTAGACCCTTGGGGAGGACAGGAGGGCAAGGATTCCACCCATTGCTGCCCTGACACTGCCCACTTTCCAGTGGGTGTGAGCAGGGGTGGGTTCCACTTACCATCGCCACCGGTTCGCATCCCGCGTTCCCTCGTGCAATTTGGCTTCCGCGCATGCTCAGTAGCTGGAATCAATCCAAAACACAGCTGAGGAGCTGATCAGCTGTGCTTCGGGCGAAGGAATAAAGGTCAGGAGGGCCCTTTTACAAGCAGCAGAACAGGAAAAACCTTCAAAACAGTAAGAAATTTGTTTTAAAAAATCACAAAAAAAGATGGCCACGGACTGGCACCGGTCAATCCACTTCAGTGACGTCACCAGCGGGTCACTACCGGTTCAGGCAATCTGGTCCAAACCGGGAGGAACCCACCCCTGGGTGTGAGCAACAGCAGCATCAATCCAGTTGCCAAGATCTTAACTCAAGGATGATTGACAAGCATGTTACTGTGGGAAGGAAGAAAACCCCTTAAGGGATTCAGCCTCTAATCGGCTTTCTTGGTACAAGAAGGGTAAACCTCCATGTTGTCAGAAACACAGAGCCCCTCACCCACTTTCCCCTGGGGTCCCATCAGCAATTGTGCCAGGAGGAGTCCTGATTCATCTTCAAGAAAGTACAGGTTCCTCCCCATTGGTCAAGAGGGCCAGGAGGCAGGGCCTGATCCTAGCAGCCAATCAGGGTCTCAGAAGTCCCTTCTGACAACTGAGCAGTGAGGCTAGTGGTAGAGAGGTTGGCTCGCTCTTTTCCTCCTGCTGTCTTTGATGGAGGACCAGGGGTCAAGAGCAAGGAATCAGAACAACTCTGTGAATAAAGCAGTTTCTTTATTGTTGATCACCTATTTTATAAGAATCTCACCAGACCATAGATAATGATTTCACTAGTCTGGCCTATGTCATTTCCTTCTGCGGTGCAATTCTGTGCTGGAGAGCCTCTTAACTCCCCCCTTTTTAGCAGGTGATTCTACCCCTCCAAGTGTCAGGCCTGCCCCAGCTCTTCTCCCTAGGAAAGAAAGACCCTCAACTCCATTTGCTTGAAGTGATAGGTTCTTTTACTAAGGATAGATGGTTGCAGCAAAAAGAAAGGTTATATCTGAGGTTCCCGCACAAAGCGTTACAAATTTTTCCTCTTCTCCCCAGCCTTCCCCCCCGCTTGACCAGTCCATCTCCGTCCAATGGCATGCCATGTTAGTGTTTTGGGAACAGCTCAGATGTTTGCTGCCACTTGGTGCAGTTCATATTCCTTTCCCAGGCTAGGTGTCCTTGAAAATTGGAATAAGCCAGTTCTCACACCTCTGGTTTCCATCAGGCCTGTCACCCAGTGGTGAAATCTACTTACCTTCCCTACTGGTTTGGAAGCGCGTGCTTTTTCACCCTCTGCGCATGTGCAGAAGGCTTTGCGCATGCTCAGAGGGTTAAAAAAGAAGACGGCGACATCCGGACGGGTGGCCGGAGTCTCACGCGGCCGCTGCTACCGGTTCTCCGAACCACCAGCGGCCGCCACTACCAGTACACCTGAACCGGGCCGAACCAGTAGCATTTCACCTCTGCTGTCACCCCACCACCACTGCTCATCTGTACTCTCTACATGCCAATTGCCCCCTTCCTCGCCCTGCTACCTAACAATTTATGACAGGATGCCAGCAAAGCGCAAAGCTGAAGACGACAGATCTGACACCCAAAGAGGAAAGGAAGCAGCTCCCAGCCAGAGGTGTCAGTGGTAGACACTCCAGATTGCGGCATCCAATCCACCAATCAATCAATCAATCGGAATAGAGTTGGAAAGGACCTTGAAGATCTTCTAGTCCAACCCCCTACTCAAGCAGGAGACCCCATACCATTTCAGACAAGAGGCTGTCCAATCTCTTCTTTAAAACCTCAAGCGATGAAGTAGGGTTTCAATCACTCAGTGATGGCTTTTTTGACATCCCCGCACACATTTCCCAGTGCAGAGTTGGTTTAACTGTACCAAAAAATCAGCTGTCTGGAAGCACTTTCTCAACAGACATATTTGATTTAAAAATATGAGTTGCATCTCACAGGAGTTTCTGTTTTTGTTTTTGTTTTATCAAATGTATTTGTCTAGGGCACCAGACATGGAGGACATGACCTCCACTCAGCAGGCACAGCCTTAAAATCAAATATTGTCTGGTTTTTTAAGTGCCTTCCTTTCGCTTTTGGCTTTCTTTTTTTACTGTTCTCGAAATGGTAGTCATTGACACTTTTGTATAATGTGACCTTGTAAATTGTCTACTTCTTTCTTTCCCTCAACTTTACCTTATTTAATTGATTTCCTAACTCCAGTCATCAGCTTCAATCCAGGCTCTTTGGGTCTAGGATCATTTAATCTGGAATCTAATCATACGAATCGTCGTTTCAGTGGTGAAATTTGAAAAGATCATCAACATCGCTTCTTCCTTATGCTAGCACATGTTCTTGAAAATGAAGATTTGTTGGGAAAATACTGTGATTGACAACTCAACTTTCTGAGGTTGGAAAAAATCAATTCATATACACGTACCCAAGTATTTCCCGCCCCCCCAGTTTTTCACTGTAATTTTTGTTGCAGATGCCAAGAAAGTTAAACTGTTGTTGTGCCCTCCTTTCTTCCCAATTGTCCTCCTTTCACGTTGTCTGTGTTCTCCTTTGCCAGTTGAGATATCTGGTAACCCTATTATCGTTGGAAAATATAGTTCCAAATCAGTAGTGGGTTCTAAACCCCATCGCTACCAGTTCACTCGTGAGCGCACGCATGTCCCGGACAGGTGGGCGGAGCCTCCCACTGCTGCTGCTACTGGTTCGCAGAACCGGGCCGAACCGGGAGCAACCCACCGCTGTTCCAGGTACATACATACATTATAAGAGCCGTGATGGCCCAGTGCTTAGAATGCAGTATTGCAGGCTAACTCACTGCTCATTGCCAGCAGTTCGATCCTGACTGGCTCAAGGTTGACTCAGCCTTCTATCCTTCTAAGGTCAGTAAAATGAGGACCCAGATTGTTGGGGGCAAGAGGCTGACTCTGTAAACTGCTTAGAGAGGGCTGTAAATCACTGTGAAGTATATATATATATATATATATATATATATATATATATATATATATATATATATATATATATATATATATATATATATATATATATATATATATATATATATATATATATATATATATGTATTTATTCTAGGTCTAAGTGCTAAGTGGTCTCACCAGAGGCTAACAAAACTCTCCCCTGCAATGTTTAACAGTGAGGCTGGCTGGATGGCTGTTTGTGTTTGTGTGTGTGTGTGTGTGTGTGTGTGTGTGTGTGTGTGTGTGTGTGTGTGTGTCCGTCCCACAGCTGCATAACAGATAGAGAAAGAAAGCTTGCAGGATTCTGTCAATACAGACTTACAATAAAGTAGAAATAGCCCATCTGGTTGTCTACCTGGGAAGGCTGACAGCCTGTTTGAAGATTGGGCAACTGTCCCCTTTTTAATTGCTCTAACCTTACAGAAACAGGGCCAGTTTCTCTACTTCAGGGTACCTGTAGCAGGAAAGTTCATCTCCAAGCTGGGAAAGAAATGATTCGTGATTGGTGTAGGGTCTTCCTACTTGGGCGGGGGGTTGGACTAGATGACCTACCACATCCCTTTCAATTCTTTTATTCTGTTCTGTTCTGGTTTATACGATGGGCTCATTTATTCTTTCGCTATTGCGCTATGCTGGCTGGGGAATTCTGGGAATCCACAAGTCATAAAGTTGCCAAGATTGGATATCTCTGGTCCAGATGAAAGATGAGAGAAGGAATATTGTACTGGTTTCCATCACATCCCCGTATGTGGCCATTCGGGGACGCTCTGTGGCCCCTCCGAGCCATGTGCTCCCCTCTGAGCTCTTTACAGGGAATCCTGGACGAGGCTTCGGAAGAAACCCAGACAGAAACTGCAATGTCTTGTTTGTGTGAACAGGATGCAGATATATTCTCCAGTGATTCTGAGTTTCCTGCTTTTAATTGATCTAATTTGTCTTGCTTGTGAGTGAAGAATTGTATTAATCTTGATGATCATCACTATTATCTCTTTTATTATTTTCATGTAATTTTATTGTACTTTATGCTTACCTTTTATTATATCCATAGATTTTAGAAGTGTGTGCCTCTGAACGTATTTTATATACATATTTGATGTATACGGTGTTTTCTTCCTATAATTACGGCAGTAATAAAGATGAATCTAATATAATCTCACCAGCCTGGGTGGGTGTTCCACAGTCATGGTTCTCCAACACAGATGCTCTATTGGTATTAAAGAATTGTTTCCTAATACTGTGCGAGAGAGGGGGGGGGAGAGAGAGAGAGAGAGAGAGAGAGAGAGACAGACAGACAGACAGACAGACAGACAGACAGACAGACAGAGACAGAGACAGAGAGATAGATATGGACTGACTGACTGACTGGAGGCTTTCAAGAAAAGACTGGACTGCCATCTGTCAGTAATGGTTTAGGGCAGTGATGGCAAACCTGTTTTTCCTCGGGTGCCAAAAGCGAGTGCGCATGCCCACACCCATAATTCAATGCCCCCCACGCACCCCGACCCCCTGCACATGCGCACGCAACTCCCCTGTGCTGCCCTGCTCCCCTGCGCATGCTCCCACGACCCCCCGCTCACCCGTTTCCCGACTTCCAGTGGGCCCGGTAGGCTCGTTTTTCTCCCTCCCCAGGCTCCAGATGCTTCCCCGGAGCCTGGGGAGGGTGGAAATGGCCTCCCCCGCCCCGCCCCCCCGGAGGTCCTCCGGAGGTCGAAAAAGCCCTCCCAGAGCCTCTGCGTGAGCCAAAAATCAGCTGCGTGCTGGAGCTGAGCTACGGCAACGTGCCATAGGTTCACCATCACAGGTATAGGGTCTCCTGCTTGGGCAGGGGAGTTGGACTAGATGACCCCCCCATTCCAACTCTGTTGTTGTTGTTGTTGTTGTTGTTGTTGTTGTTGTTGTTGTTGTTATACTTTATTCATTAAACATGAAACTCAGTCAACTAAAATCATCATCATCATCAGCATCAGCATCAGCAGCAGCAGCAGCAGCAGCAGCCAAGAAGTGCAACCAGAATTCTCTGATTTCCACCACACTTGCATGGCATTGGATTCTTTCTTTTCTACGTTTTATGAATTACATCAGGCCTATTTTTAATGCGTTCTCACCTTGGAATGAAACAATTTGTGCCTCTGATGTTTGGCACTTGTTTAGCGGAGGATTCGAAGGCTCCCAAAAGATATGGAGAGGTGGTGGTGCAATGTGAGCCTGGATCAGGAACTTCTGCTCTCTGTATTCTTCCCATGGACTCTAACTAATAGTAAAAAGGGGAAAAAAGGTTCAGTCCACTGTCCAGTCATGTCCAACTCTAAGGGGCGCTGCTCATCTCCGTTTCCTAGCTGAGGGAGCCAGCATTGTCTGAAGACACTTCCATGGTCATGTGGCTGGCATGACTATTCCCCAAGGTGTACACAATGCTGTTACATTCCCACCAAAGTATTTAGCTACTCACATTTGCATGCTTTCGAACTGCTAGATGGACCGGAGTTGGGACAAGAACGGAAGCTCACCCCATCACCATGGTGGTGCAGTGGTTAGAATACAATGCAGTATTGCAGGCTAACTCTACCCACTGCCAGGAGTTCAATCCTGATCTGTTTAAGATTGACTCAGCCTTCCATCCTTCCGAGGTAGGTAAAATGAGGACCCAGATTGTTGGGGGCAATATACTGACTCTATAAACCGCTTAAAGAGGGCCGTAAAGCACCGTAAAGTGGTATATAAGTATAAGTGCTATTGCTATTGCCCTTCCTTGCTTCCTCCCTCCCTCCCTCCCTCCCTTCCTCCCTTCCTTCCTTCCTCCCTCCCTCCTTGCCTTCCTTCCTTCCTTCCTTCTTTCCTTCCATGGTGCACTGTGGTTAGATGCAGTATTGCAGGCTAATTCTGCCAACCGCCAGTAGTTCAATTCTCAACAGCTCAAAGTTAACTCAGCCTTCCATCCTTCTGAGGTCAGTAAAAGGAAGACCCAGATTGTTGGGGGGCAACAGGCTGACTCTGTAAACCTCTTAGAGAGGACTGTAAAAGCACTGTGAAGCGATATGTAAGTCTAAGTGCTATTGCTACTGCTATTGACCCTTCCTTCCTTCCTTCCTTCCTTCCTTCCTTCCTTCCTTCCTTCCTTCCTTCCTTCCTTCCTTCCTTCCTTCCTTCCTGTGCCCAATGGTTAGAATGCAGCATTGCAGGCTAATTCTCCCGACTGCCAGTGGTTCGATTCTCCCCGGCTCAAGGTTGACTCAGCCTTCCATCCTTCTAAGGTGGGTAAAATGGGGACCCAGATTGTTGGGGGCAAGAGGCTGACTCTGTAAACCACTTAGAGAGGGCTGTAAAGCACCATGAAGCAGTATATAAGTCTAAGTGTTATTGTTATTGCTATTGACTCTACCTTCCATCCTTCCGAGGTCAGTAAAATGAAGACCCAAATTGTTGGGGGCCATATGCTGACTCTGTAAACTGCTTAGAGAGGGCTGTAAAGCACTGTGAAGCTGTATATAAGTCTAGGTGCTATTGCTATTGCTATCACGTGGAGCTCGGATCTTAAACTGCCAAACTTCCAGTCAATAAGTCCAGCATCTTAACTGCTAGACCTTAACAGACCCCCAGCTAATTACTTTTTCAGAGGTCTGATTTTCAGGCATGTACAAAGCCTGTGAGTTTATTTCTGCTTCAATTTCCACTTTCCACATGGATGTTTGGCCCATGTTTCCTCCAGAGTAATCTTTTTCACCCAGATCCACATGAAGAGTTCTGGTGGGCTACATTCCCTCCCTCACTGCCATTAGTTGCAGGTTGTCCTTCATTTAGAACTCCAGACATCTCTCAGTGGAGGGCTACAAATCTCAGCTATTGTGCAGCGCCATCCTGGTGTTTTTTAACTCGACTCTGTGCTGATATTCTTGAACGTGTTTCCGTTGGAGGACATTTTTCTGCAGCTATAAATCTGGATTTTCATCAGAACTGGGAAAAAAATCACTCGGCTTTCTATCATGAACACAGGTACTAAAGAAAATAAAATCTTGACTTGAAAGATATGCTTGGTTATTGCTTGCATGATGAAGAGTTACCCGGGTGAGATTATTGCCGGAGGATATATAACCATATGGTGTAATCACAGCGTTTCCAGCAGAAAGCAGCCCCTTCGGGCAGGTTGTGGGTCCCAGATCCCCCAAAGTACTGAAGGCTAACCCTTAAATGTACCATCCGACTTGCACGGTGCGGCGAGCTCATGACAAAGAGATCAGCAGCCATCTGCTTGCATGTTTCCATCCTTCATTTTATTTCCAATCTATCATGCCACCCCATATAAACGTCTACTTATACATCCATTATTGCTGGAAAGCCAGTGAAGCAAACATGTAAAAATGAGCCTCTTCTGCTTTTTTGATTAAAAACAAACCTGTTTGGAGAAGAGCCTGCAGAAACCTCCCTCGAGACAGCCAGGGGATAGAAGAGAGGTGAGTGAGTCTGCCTGCAAACAGCCAGCAGAGATAACCAAATTGCCATAGCTGAGACTAAATCAGGAGCCAGTGTGGGGTGTGATGGTGGCTGAAGGCAGCCAGGCTCACTTGCTGCTTCCTTATTCGGGGCATAAGGAAGGGGCCAGGGGCCCATGCCTCAGTTCAACAGTGAAGCTAAGGGGAAATCAATCAATCGGAATAGAGCTGGACCTTGGAGGTCTTCTAGTCCAGTCCCCTGCTCAAGCAGGAGAACCTATACCATTTCAGACAAGTGGCTGTCCAGTCTTTTCTTAAAAACCTCCAGTGATGGAGCACCCACAACTTCTGAAGGCAACTTCTGTTCCACTGGTTCATTGTCCTCACTTTTAGGAAGTTTCTCCTTTGTTTTTAATTGCTTCTCTCCTTGATTGGTTTCTGTCCATTGCTTCTTGTCTTGCCTTCTGGTGCTTTGGAAAATAGGTAGACCCCCCTCTTCTTTGTCCTAACAGTGACAACCCCTCAAATATTGGACAATTGCTATCATGTCACCCCAGTCCTTTTTTACACTCGACTAGACATACCCAATTCCTGCAACCTTCATATATCAATCAATCAGAATTGAGCAGGAAGGGACCTTGGGGGTCTTCTAGTCCAACCCCCTGCTCAAGCAGTAGACCCTATACCATGTCAGACAAGTGGCTGTCCAGTCTTTTCTTAAAAACCTCCAGTGATGGAGCACCCACAACTTCAGGCAACTTCAGTTCCACTGGTTCATTGTCCTCACTGTTAGGACAATTCACTGATGGTGCTGAACACCTCTGGAAGCAGAAATCTTTAAGCATGTTTGCCAATATGAAATTAATGGGAGGACATATAGATGTCCTGGAAGGAGCTCAGGGAAGCTGACATGCAGAATAAAGGGAATTTGGCCAAGGATATTATGAATACCTAAAATGATTGTCAGAGTTCCAAGTAATACACCCATAGCAAACAAAACTCTGAGGCAGGTAGGTTCCTCAAAGAACAGTTTTATTGGATATATCGAATTGGCACAGGCTGGTGAAAACCGACTCTAAGTGTTCCTGTGGTTTTCACCTAATTAAAGGTAAAACTTTTCCCCCTTTCCCAAACAATCAGTCACATGGTCCAATCAGGGCACAACCTGGTTGCTTGGGCAACATCACTCCTCCTCTTTTCAGCCCCCTGTGGGAATGTCCTTGGTTCACAAGGGAAACTGTTTTGTTTTGGCTACCAATCCCCAGCTATCACTATAACCCTTATCTCCATTGGGGCTAACCTGGAGCCTCAAAATGGCCTCAGTCAGGCCAGCTCCAGAGTTGACAATGATTTCTTCAGCTATGTTCCAAATAAGATAATAAATAAAAAAATACTATAGAAGCTGTTCAGTGAAGATAGGAGCAGCTAGCAGCAGCTTCAACTGGCTTATGAGCCATGTCCTTTCCATACACTGGTTAGCTCATTTAAGTGTGCTGGCTTTAAAACAACTGCTGGAAATCTATGGGCATGAATTTGTCAAGAAGTCTTCTCAGACTTCGCTTACATTTCTCTTTTTTTTTTTAATTAGGTAATGTCCTCAGTAGAGCAGGCACGATGTAGCGATATCTTTTCTGCACAGCATTTCAACATGCCCTTTGATTAGCACCCTCATTCAGTGTGGGCTGGATGCATA
Organism: Diadophis punctatus similis; assembly: GCA_023053685.1. Classification (NCBI taxonomy): domain Eukaryota; kingdom Metazoa; phylum Chordata; class Lepidosauria; order Squamata; family Dipsadidae; genus Diadophis; species Diadophis punctatus. The sequence goes on from JALIGW010000048.1 coordinate 1,026,458, forward strand.
ATTAAGAGTTTACCTACATGATTTGACAATCGTTCTGGAAAAGTGCTTGTCAACAGCTCCCTCCTGGTGAGTTTCCCCAATGTCAATCTTGGCTCCGGCATTCTTCAACACTTTTTATCGATTGTTTGGAGAAGATGACAGGAATGCTTATCAGATTTGCCAATGGCTTGTATCCTAAAAGGCGGAAATAAAATTCAAAACGATTGAGTGAGCTGAAATTGGAACGGAGACAAATGCAAAATTCTTGTTAGGAAGGAGAAGGAAACGGAAATAAAAAAATCTAGAGCTGCAGAATGGGAAAGATCTCAGTGCAAAAAGTTTTGGATACCATCAGTGGAAGTAAAGCTTCTGAATCATAGAAAGTAATCATTCCAGTTTACTCTGTGTCCTGTTATGAACATCATATTTTAAGAAATTGGAATAGATTCAGAAAAAAGCAACGAAGATGCCCAGGAGATTAAAAACTAAATACTATGAAGAGAGGGTGAAGAAACTCAGAACATTTGGTCTTGAGAAGAAAAGGCTGAGGACAGCGTGATTACTCTCTTTAAATGTACATCTCTAAGAAGGCCATTTCCTCTGTTATTCCAGAGTCTAGGACCGTGAGGGCGAACCTATGGCATGCGTGATAGAAGTGGCACGCAGAGCCATCACTGTGGGCACACAAGCCATTGCCCGTTGCTCTTCCAGGTCAGCTGGTCTTCACATGCGCAGGAGCGCCAGAAACCAGAAGAGCAGCCACCCGATGCGCATTCGCATGCCGGGGGGGCTGCTCTTCCGGTTTCTGATGCACATGCATGTGCAAAGACCAGCTGACCAGTGCACATACATGTGCCAGAAACCGGAAGAACAGCCACCAGAAGACCAGCCACCTGGTCTTCCAGTTTCTGACACGCATGCATGTGCGAAGACCAGCTGGCCGGTGCACATGCACATGCCAGAAACTGGAAGAGCAGCCGCCTGGCATGTGCATGTGCCCCGAGTGGCTGCTCTTCTGGTTTCCGGCATGCACGCACGCACACACGCTCCTGTTTCGGCACTTGGTGCTGAAAAGGTTCGCCAACACCGGCCTAGGAGGTCAGTGATGGCTTTAAATTGCAAGAATGTTAATTCCACTTGAATGCTAAGAGACAGGAAATAATAACAGACAATAATAAAATAAAATACAATAATAAAGCAAAAGGAAATGCAGGAAGTCCTCAACAGCTCATTTAGTGACCATTCATTTAGTGACCATTCAAAGTTATAACAGCACTGAAAAAAGTGACCATTATGACCATTTTTCACACTTCTGACCCAGTAGTGGGTTCTGAATTAGTTTGCTACCGGTTCGCGCACGCATTCTCGCACGTGAGCAATGCTTCTGTGCATGCCCAGGTGGGTGGGCGGAGCCTCCCACCACCACCGCTACCGGTTCTAAGAACCAGTCCGAATCGGGAGCAACCCACCGCTGTTCTGACCATTGCAGCATCCCCATGGTCACATCATCAAAATTCAGACGCTTGGCAACTACTCATATTTATGACGGTTGCAGTGTCCTGGGGTCACGTGATCCCCTTTTGTGACTTTCTGACAGCAAAATCAATGGGGAATCCGGATTCATTTAATAACAACTTGTTCTGACCCATCTCTCCAAACACGACAAACCCTCTGAAGTTAACTCAAAGATTCCTTTATTAGGAGCGCCAGCAGCCCCGGCAAAAAGTTTCTCTCTCACACATAGCAGGCTAACAAGTCCATCCATCCAGATGATGAATAATCATCTGCCACACCTATTCATCTCCGCCCCCTGCCTTTTATCCCCAGAGCTAGGGTGGGGCTTCAGTAGCAGCGGTGGCTCTTCCATCCCAAGGACCGGCCCATAGATTTCCACTGCTCTCCTCTCCTCTGCCTTCTGTACAGCCGCACGTCAGGCACTGGACCCAGCTGTTCCTCCTCTTCCTCCTCAGCCACCTCCAGACCTGGGGGCTGTTGACTCTCCATCTGAGGGCTGACGGACGGCCCAGGCTCCACCTCTGTCTCTCTCTCTGACAGCTCCATTCCCTCTTCCACCTCGGAGCTCTCAGATTGCCTTGATGCTGACCCTGACTCCCACTCCTCCTCCTCTGATTTGGCTGCTGGAGGGGCGGTCGGCCGACAGGCCACAACACAACTGCATTGATTCACTTAATACCTGTGGCAAGAAAAGTCGTAAAATGGGGCAAATCTCACTTAACAACTATCTCACTTAGCAACAGAAATTTTGGACTCAGTTGTAGTCGTAAGGCAAAGAATACCTGTAATGGCAGTCAGTAAGCTGGCTGGGGAATTCTGGGAGTTGGAGTCCATACATCTTAAAGTTGCTCAGGTTGAGAAACAATGAGTTAGCCAATGCAACCAGTTCCCGGAGGAGAAGATGGCTCCTTCCACTCGAATGTGTTCATGCAGAACTGGACTTTCCATTCTGCAGGGAAGTTTTGATTTAGTTTCCCATCTGTTCAGAAGATGGGACTTGATGACCTCAATGGCCTCTTCCAAAGAAAGGATTCTGTTATCTGATGAACGTGCAGGAAGAAGCCACAGCATCTGTCATCCTGAGAGCAAGCCATGGAATCGTGGTCTGAGTTTATGAATCAGGAGCACTCCCAATCACACTTCAGTACTCGGAGTAGTGCTGTCAGGCCTCCTTAACTACTAAGAGTGATTAAGGGAGCAAGCTTAGGGGTTGGAATACACACTCTTGAGAACTAAGATAGGAACTCTCCAGCCCTTTTTGATTAGTGAGTTCATGAAAGTGGGGAATCTCCAAAGCTTTTGAGCCTCTTGTTCGCGGAATATTTGCACGATGGACTAAGAGTCAGTTTATTGGGCAAGCTTGTCACAGGATTCCCCACCTGCTGATTGTAGAAATGCTCCTCTTCTGAGCCCAAGCACAATCTCTTACAGGTATGGTAGTGATGTCAGTTATAAAGGGAGCTTCATAAATTATGTTTAAACAAGACTGGACCCTCATCTACCAGAGATGGCTTAATTTGGATTCCTGAATCATCATCATCATCCTGCCAGCCATCGTCTATCCACTGCAGGAAGAAAGACTCTTCTGCATGTTTCCATTCCAACCAATATGGTCTTGAGCTTTCCTTTGTCATTTGAACCCGCAATACTTGCTGATGTCATCGCTCCATCTTGTTTTAGGCGTCTTTTGTGGATGCTTTTGACCGAGTGGGATCCATTCTATGACTGCCTTGGTCCACCTGCCCTCAGTCCTTCTTGCTATGTGACCAGCCCATTTCCATTTCCATTCTTTTTACTCTTCTGATGGCATCGTATACTTTCATTAGTTCTCTAATCCATGTGCAGGTCTTTCTATCTTGTGATGCTGAGCATGTCTCTTTCCATGGCTCTTTGTGCCGCTTCTGTTAGATTATCAAAGTTGGAAGTGACCTTATAGGTCTGTGATGGCGAACCTATGGCACACGTGCCACAGGTGGCACGCGGAGCCATATCTGCCAGCACGTAACCTGTTGCCCTAGCTCAGCTCCAGTGTGCATGTGCACGCTGGCCAGCTAATTTTCGGCTCATGTGGAGGCTCTGGAAGGACGTTTTTGGTCTCCGGAGGGCCTCCGAGGGGCAGGGGAGGCCATTTTCGCCCTCCCCAGGCTCCAGGGAAGCCTCTGGAGCCTGGGGAGGGCAAAAAATGGACCTACTGGGCTCACCAGAAGTCTGGAAATGGGAGCATGGGGGTCGTGCGTGGGGGGCGGGGCAGCACGTGGGGGGTCTCACGCGCATGTGCAGGGGGCTGGGGCATGTGAGGAGGCATTGAATTATGCGTACGCGCACTTTTGGCACCCGAGGAAAAAAAGGTTCGCCATCACTGTTATAGGTCATCTAGTCTAAACCCCCACCCCCACCCAAGCAGGAGGCCCTACACCATTTCTGACAAATGGCAGTCCAGTCTCTTCTTGAAAGCTTCCAGTGATGAAGCTCCCACAACTTCCGAAGGCAACTTCTGTTCCATGGGTTGATTTCTCTCACTGTTAGAAAATGTCTCCTTATTTCCAGGTTGAATCTCTCCTTGTTCAGTTTCCATCCATTATTCCTTGTCTGGCCTTCAGGTGCCTTGGAAAATAGCTTGACCCCCTCCTCTCTGTGGCAGCCCCTCAAATATTGGAAGACTGTTATCATGTCTCCTCTGGTCCTTCTCTTCACTAGAGTAGCCATGCCCAGTTCCTGCAACTGTTCATCGGAGGTTTTAACCTCTAGTCCCCTAATCATTCTGGTTGCTCTTCTCTGCACTCTTTCTAGAATCTCAGCATCTTTCTTATAGTGTGGTGACCAAAACTGGATGCAGGACTCTAGGTGTGGTCTTACTAAGGCTTTATAGAGTGGTATTAGTACCTCCCTTTTAGTTTCTGTATCGATTGTGAGGTTAATGTCCATGTTTCACCGGCATTTGTTAGAGCAGGGAGCACACCTGAATAGAATTTTGGGTTCAGTGGCCTTGAGGATTCTAGGATTCTGGAAGCCTCTCTACAGATTATATATGAAGGGAAGGAATGAGTCTACCCATTCTGGACCTGCAGCATTCACCTCCCAGGATCTTTGAGTAGAAGGGACCCCAGTAGAAGGGTAACATTGGTCCCTTGATTAGAGCCCCTCCTCAATTCAGAACTACCCCTGCAAGAGTAAAGAGGGGACCTGAGACTTTCAGTCTTGTAACAGAAGAGACAACAGACCTGGAAACTTCAAATCAAAAATTTATCCAGGGAACTGGAGATGGATTTTTCTGGCTCCTGCTAAGTAGAACATGGACTGTCATAGGTTCCTTCACCACTAAGATAGGTTATTCAGGAGGTCCTTCAGACAATCACTATCTAATAAAATGGAATTTAATGCAAAGAAAAGTAAAGTCCTGCACCTAGGTAAGAAAACCCAAAAATATACATATAAACTGGGTGAAACCACACTCAATAGCAGTGACTGCGAGAGGGATCTTGGGGTCTTAGTGGACAACCAGCTAAACATGAGCCAGCAGTGTGCAGCGGCAGCCAAAAAAGCCAATGCAATCCTAAATTGCATTAATAGAGGGATACAATCTAGGACTAGGGACGTACTAATACCACTCTATATAGCCTTAGTTAGACCACACCTAGAGTACTGCATCCAGTTTTGGTCACCACACTACAAAAAAGACATTGAGACTCTAGAGAAAGTGCAGAGGAGAGCAACCAGGATGATTAGGGGACTAGAAACTATAACATATGAAGAGCGATTGCAGGAACTGGGCATGGCCAGTCTAGTGAAGAGAAGGACCAGGGGAGACATGATAGCAGTGTTCCAATATTTGAGGGGCTGCCCCAGAGAGCTATTTTCCAAAGCACCCGAAGGCCAGACAAGGAATAATGGATGGAAACTGATCAAGGAGAGATTCAACCTGGAAATAAGGATAAATTTTCTGACAGTGAGAACAATCAACCAATGGAACAGAAGTTGCCTTCTGAAGTTGTGGGAGCTTCATCACTGGAAGCTTTCAAGAAGAGACTGGACTGCCATTTGTCTGAAATGGTGTAGGGACTCCTGCTTGAGCGGGGGGTTGGACTAGATGACCTACAAGGTCGCTTCCAACTCTAGTAATCTAATCTAATCTAATCTAATAAATCTAATCTAATCTAATCTAATAAACGTATGTCCTAGTAACCTCATGGCTTGACTACTGCGCTATGCTCTACATGGGACTGCCCTTGAAGTCCACTCAGGCACCTCAACTGGTCCCTGCAGCCCTGTATTGTAACTGTAGGGCCACCTTCCCTTTCTGCTCAGCTCTTTCTTGAAACATGATAGCTACCAAAAAGAAAAGTGAGTCATTTTAAAAAAATCAGCTAAGCATGTGGGGGGTTAATTAAATTAAAGGCTTTCCTAAATAGAAGGCAATTAAGCTATTGATCAAGAGAAGGGCCGAGTTAATTGAGCCTGTCTCACTGACATTTCTTTGCAATCAATGCAACCCACAGCACTTTCCAAGAAATCTTCCGGGAATAATCCCAAACCAGGATGGGGTCAAGCACGGAATGAGAATTGCTGGCTTCTCCCCTGATTTCCTAACGCCACAAATCTTCACCCAAACACATAGCCACGCTGTTCCCTAAATCTACTTTTAAATAAAGATGTTTTTGATGAAGACAATCAAGGTTTTTCTGGCCTATTTTTAACAGACAAAAACTCTTGTCCATTTCTTCCCACATCACCTTTCATTCTCCACGGAGAAAGGAACAGGTAGGTTTTCTTTCTTGAATAAAAATGGAACACAAGGCACCTTTGTGAGACATAAAATGCTCACATTTTGTTGTACCCAGCTTCTTCCGGGTGGGGCTTGGGCCCAGTGGAGAAAAGGCTATTTGTTTTATCTTCTCTTTCAAAGGCCAGTTTTCAATATCTTTTTAAAGGCCGTAGCACAATTGAAATACGTTTGCTCTGAAAAGGTTTGAAGCGAAAGCCTCTCCCTGAAATCTGGCAATGTCTGACAGGAAATAAGAACCAAGGCAGAGGTTCAAACAGATGTGCTGCCTCCTTTGGCATCTGGAATTCCTGTTCCACTGCCTGAATTGAGATATTGAGCGTTTACCAGGATGCTGTGTGATGAGTGCCAACGTTCACCTGGTTGTGTGCAGATAAGCTCACAGCCAATTCGAGAGTCAAAAGGAAACAAGATTTGATTCAAGCCAATTCGACATTCAATTCATGCACAGATACAAAAAGGTTACAGCTGTAACAGTTTTATATTCCAAAATATAATGCTTCGTTTTTAGCAGAATTGCATGAAAAGGGAGAAGGTGGTAACTCTATCCAAAACACTTTAATCCTGTCAAGTGTCACCACAATGATTGTTTGAGGTATTCTCCCTTCCACTTTGTCAGGGTATGCAGATTTAATAGCTCTAAGCTGATGAGAGGTTGTAAGCGAAGGCAATCGGAAGCTGATGCAATGTGAATGAGGCAGCAGGGTAACTGCCACTTTAAGAAGCTGGGTATGAAGCTGCCTATATAAGGGAAGCCATTAGAGGGTGTTTCGTATTCTCCTCATTGCTCTTCTCTGTGTATCAGTAGCTGTATGATAAGGTATTTAACCACGTATAAGTTTGTATATATTTAGCTGTACATAAACCATTGTTAAGTATCTAAAGGCTCTGTGTGCTGTGTGCTGTGTTTTTTCTCCTGGGTTTATCTCATAATACTAATCACGCTGCCTAAATTCTTTTTGGCAGACCCTCTTTTTGACACACTTTTTGAATGCAGAGATCAGGGACATCTCTGGCCTGTGTCAAAAAAGTTTAAAAAATGGGGACTGCACCCACACTTGTTTTACCCAGACATAGACTCCCCAATCAGAGGGGCCTGATCCACCAGGTTCCCAGCCTCAGGAGTTGGCAGACCATCTGTCAAGCTCCAAAACCCCAAAAAGATATATGGAGTTACTTCTAAGCAGTTCTCTTTGTTGGTCTTCACCTTATAGACAGAAATCTTGCCAAACACAAGCAAATGACTTGCACCACCAAAGGTACATCCTGAGAATCTCTAGGGAGGAGCTGACGTTTTTTGGGGGTAGGGCTTATATTGGGTGCACATGTAAAAATCAAGCTACGACTTACTTTCTGAGTAGGTCATATTTTCAGTGAAACACAGTAGCTTGCACACAAGAAAGGTGAATGACTTACTTTTTAGGCTCATTGTAATTGAAAGGAGAGTTGAAATCTTTGCAAGTGACCCCCCCTCTTCCTCCCAACCAAACCATCTAAACCAGGGGTCTCCAACCTTGGCAACTTTAAGACTTGTGGACTTCAACTGCTAGAATTCCTCAGCCAGCTTTGCTGGCTGAGGAATTCTGGGAGTTGAAGTCCACAAGTCTTAAAGTTGCCAAGGTTGGAGACCCCTGATCTAAACTCCTCTGGAATGCAGCCCTTCCCTCCTGGGAATCAAATTTATGAAAATCCCCAGGGACGACTCACACTTTGGTCAGCACTTCTTTACCCTCCTACCATCGGGAAGGAGATATAGAAGCATAGCCAGCCACACAAACAGGCTGAAGAACAGTTTTTATCCGTGGGCTGTCAGACTCCTGAATGCAACATAACATCGTAACTACGTACTACGATGGACTTGCAGGGCCGGCGCAACGTGTAACATGTTCACATTGGTGCACTAGGACTGTGTGTTTGTTAATATGATTTATTGGGTTAGGGATTTTCAGTCTTCACTGTCAGTTGTATTGTGTTAGGGGGTGTACACTAAGGAAGACTCAACCAATCTCATTGTACACATGTTGTGCACTGACAATAAAGGTTTGAATTTGAATTGAATTTGAGTAGGGCAGCTCCATCCCCACCCTAGCTTAATTTTTACCCATGCACCCTGGAGTGGGTGGGGTCTTAATTAGGGCTTATTTTGGGGGGTAGGGCTTATATTGGGTGCACATGTAAAAATCAAGCTACGACTTACTTTTTGAGTAGGTCATATTTTCAGTGAAACACAGTAGCTTGCACACAAGAACGGTGAATGACTTACTTTTTAGGCTCATTGTAATTGAAAGGAGAGTTGAAATCTTTGCAAGTGACCCCCCCCTCTTAAAATGGCCACTGCATGGTTTTCCAAATAAGCAATCTCGTGCAGGGACCGGGTCGTGGGAGGCAATCACAGTTATGCAGCACATAAAGAAGCTGATTATAGAGAAGAAATACCGTCTGGCCGAGATTTTACTCCACTCCAGTCAGCCAGTGGCTCTTCACTTGTTTTTCTAATCCATGCTATTGCTCATTGTGTGTTACTGTTATGACTCCAAGGGACATCAGTTGGACCAACTGCTGGGTTGTGTTTATCCTTCAGATACAGATGACACGCTTCATAAATTTGATGCGCAAACATTATGGAAATGCAGCTCATAAACAGTTAATCACAAATGAGTCAGGGTGATGGGCACAAATAGGATCGGGTTAAAGGAAAGGGAGGGAATGACTAGCAATTGGAGACACAACCAACAATTTCTGGGAATTATTACAGTGAAGAAAATGGAGTAACACCACTTTCAACGTCAACACAAAACCAGCCGTTGTTGCATTGTGGCATGATATGGAATTCCAGCACAATATTCTACCTTTTTAATTTGTAGAAGGTTGTTTAAGATTTTATCAATTTAGAATGGGATATAAAGCATCCACTTCCCCACAGCCCCATTTGGATATCCAGAAGGGAAATAAGGTTGGTGGTGTGATGATCTGGGACAAGGAGTGAAGGCCAGCTGAGAGTTCAAACTCCCCTTTAATGCTCTGAATTTCCCCCCAAATGCTCCCATGTTCTTGGCAAGTCCCAGAGCAAAGCACGTGTGCATGCACACACACACACACACACACACACACACACACACACACACACACACACACACACACACAAGGCAGCCTGTGGTTGCACACAGTCCAGCAAAGCAAAGGAACAGGAAAATGAGTCCACGAAGCAAGGAAGAAGCAAGCAATCCTGCAAACTCCAAATATCTGTACTGACACCCCAAACTCTATGAATTCAGCATTTCTTCCTCCCCGCAGCATCTCCTTAAATTTCAGTCCCCAGGTGTGCCTTGTGAAGAAGGACAGGGCACTCTCCTCCCGAGTCATCAGGTTGCCTACACTGTTCCTGCCTTCTCTCTACTCTCCGTGCTCGAGGATCAGGAAGGGGCGGTCCTTGCTCTGCTAGCAAGCTGTCCCAATCCTGAGGGGCCCTGGGCTGCCTTGTCCTGCTCCTCCCCACATTCCTTCAAAGCCAACGAAGCCGCCCCCTCGGTCTCCGTCGGCTCCAGCTCTGGCTCGTCCTCCTCCGCAGATTCAGGCTCTGACGGGGGCATGACAGGTGGAAGCAGGTGCCTCAGAACTTCACTACATCCACCCAGGCTTCTGCCCCCCCCCCGATGGAAGTCTGCCCTTTCCCTGTTTCATCAGTAAAAGGAAAAAGAAATGCCAGTGGAGGGAACAACCAGAGGGGAGAGGATTCAGCCAACTGGAGTTGGGGCAAAGCCTATAATGAAATGAAACATCACAGGTGAACCACTTCATACATTTTTTTAAAAAAATGCTTTTTTATGAATGAGGAGCAGGCAAAAGTATGGAGTATGCCTTCTTTGTGAGCCAGCATGGTGTGTTGCCCTCAAGAAATGACCACTGGCCCACATTCAAGCTGGTGCAAACTTTGGACATGCAGATCAGTTACCAGTGAAATTAACCAAAGCTATTCATTAATTTCCTTCAACATCTTACTCATGATAACAGGTGTCAGGTTTCTAAGTAATACACCCAAAGCAAACATAACTCCGAGGCAGGTAGATTCCTCAAAGAATAGTTTTATTTGGATATATCATATTGACACAGGCTGGTGAAAACCAACTCTGAATATGCCCGCAGTTTTCACCTAATTAAAAGTAAAAGTTTCTCCTCCTTTCCCAAACAATCAGTCACATCAAGGTCCCATCCGGATGCCTGGGGTCATCACTCCTCCTCTCTCTGGCCACCCGTGGGAATGTCCTTGGTTCCCAGGAGAAAGAATTTTGTTTTGGCTACAAACCCCAACTATCTCTCTTCTCACCCCCCCCCCATCCCTCAGCTCCAGTGTGGCAACACTGGAGCCTCAAAATGGCCTCTGGTCAGGTCAGCTTCAGGGTTGACACTATGGACAATGAGTTAGTCCCATTTTCTGAGTGATGACAACACTATTGACCATACATTCAACAGACAGACTGGGTTTGATCCACATGACAAATTAAAATGCTGTTGATTGGGCTCTGGCTTTGTATGTCATGTGATCATAATAAGGTCATAAAATATTAACTGTCTGTCATGTGACTGATCCGTTTTACAACCGTAAAATGGATTTATGACCATTACAGTTGTAACTCAGACCGTACTGAACTGGAGGTCTAATTGTGCAAAGAACAAAGCTTAAAAAATGCATGCTACAGGAGCCCAGTCTTGCTGTAACCATGACACGCATAATAGAGGGGCAGCCCCCATCAAGCTATTTTCCAAAGCACCTGAAGTCCAGACAAGGAATAACGGATGAACAAGGAGAGATTCAACCTGGAAATAAGGAGGAATTTTCTGACAGTGAGAACAATCAACCAATGGAACAGAAATTGCCTTCGGAAGTTGTGGGAGCTTCATCACTGGAAGCTTTCAAGAAGAGAATGGACTGCCATTTGTCAGAAATGGTGTAGGGTCTCCTGCTTGGGCAGGGGGTTGGACTAGATGACCTACAGGGTCCCTTCCAACTCTCTTAATCTGTTAATCCAAGGGTCCTCAAACTATGGCCCGCGGGCCGCATACGGACCACCAAAGCCATTAATCTGGCCCGCACAGGACCACAAGGCTGCCCCACCCACATCGCCCTGCCCACCCTTTGGCTGAGAGCAGGACTTACCTTCACGAGCCCCAGGGGCTAGAACTGGAAGGTAAAGCCAACAATTTTGGCCTGCAGAGACCTTCTGGAGGTGGGGGAGGTAAAAAACGGGGTGCACAGATGCCCCAGGAGGCCCAAAAGGAGGGAGGGAGAAGGAGAGGGAGAGGGAGAGGGAGAGAGAGAGAGAGAGAGAGAGAGAGAGAGAGAGAGAGAGAGAGAGAGAGAGAGAGAGAGAGAGAGAGAGAGAGAGAGAGAGAGAGAGAGAGAGACTTGTTGATTGTAAGCTCCTTGGGGCTGAGAAGAATTGCTGCAAAACTGAGTTTCCTGGACCACTAGACTAGTTGTTTAGACACTAAACAACTGAAAAAATGATTTAGTAAAAAGAAAAGTCAACCAAAAGAACAACATGCAAACAAAAGCAAATAAAACACCCCCAGGAGCAAATCAAATTAAAGTTTAATTTGTGTGCATTGTTTAATGGACTGTTAAATTGGCCATGCCCACTTAGTCACCATGCACACCTAGCCACACCACCCAGTCACATGCACACCTAGCCACACCCACCCAGTCACATGCACACCTAGCCACACCCACCCAGCCGGTCCAGGCCCCTCCAAAAGTCTGAGTGACCATGAATTGGCCCCCTGTTTAAAAAGTTTGAGGACCCCTGTGTTAATCTTTGGCTTCTTTCAGCCCCTCCCCACAGAGGCCCTGCTGAAGACATGAACTTTCACCCAACCCTTCCTTGTCAGAGATGCTCCTCAGCGGAATGGACCAACTCACCACAGCTAACTCACTGCAGAATAATTCGCCACAGCCATGGGTCAATTTAACAATTCAATTTAATTATTTAAAATAAATAGATAAATTATTTGCATTTTTGTCATTCACATTTCATTCTGTCCCTCCTTTTGCATCCTTTCTTTAATGATTCTACTCCACCATTTCTTTGATACTTGGGCAGTGATAGCTAACCTTTTTTTCCTCAGGTGCCGAAAGCGCATGCATGTGCGTGCCCACACCCATAATTCAATGCCCCCCATGCGCCCTGCCCTCCTGTGCATGCACATGCGACCCTCACCCACGCATGTGCACATGACCCCCCTACTACCCCATTTCCTGACTTCCCTGGAGCCTGGGAAGGGCGAAAATGGCCTCCACCGCCCCCCCTGAGGCCCCCCAGAAGCCCTCTGGAGGCCAGAAACGGTCCATTTCCTGACTTCCAGTATGCCTGTTTTTTGCCCTCCACAGGCTCCAGAGGCTTTCTTGGAGCCTGGGGAGGGCGAAAACACCCTCCCCCGCCTCCCTGGAGGCCCTCTGGAGGCCAAAAACGCCCTCCCAGAGCCTCTGCACAAGACGAAAATCAGCTGGCCGGCACACACATGCATGATGGAGCTGAGCTAGGGCAGCGGCTCACATGCCGGCAGATGTGGCTCCACATGCCACCTGTGGCACCTGTGCCATAGGTTCGCCATCACGGTTCTAGGGTAACTCTTGTCCCACAGTGGTTTTTCCACAGCGAGTTGGCTGTGGCAAGTTAGCTCTGGTGAGTTAGCTCTGATGATTTGGCCGTGGTGAGTTGGCTACGGCCAATTCCTGAGAGCCTCCTCTGATGTTTAGCTCTCCTTCCCTCCAAAATGTTCAGCCAAGGTTTCCAGCACGCAGGAAATTATTCTCGAAGATGCAATTCTCCTTCCTGACAGACCATGTCAGGTTTTCGATAAGATGATAAAAGCCGTGATGTCAGGAAATCTTCCGCAAGACGGCAAGAGGGTGTTTATGCGTCTTTCTTTCTCGCTTCTTCTACCCTTTTTCTCATCTATCCTTCACTCTAAATAAAGTTTAGCTGCGGTTCTTGCTGCTATGCGCGGATAGAACACTCCTCTGTATTGGAGCTGTCAAATTCAGAGCTCTGAGGATTTTTCTGACACTTTGTAGAGTTTTCTACATTTCACCGAATTTGACTCTGAGCTAATGCGGGGCAAAGATGCTCCCACATTCCCCCCCCTCCACTTCCCATTCCGTTCGATGGCAGAGAATCTGCTTCTGAAAGTCTTTCAAGGGAAAGAGAATTGTGAAAGCTGCAGAGTTCATATTCTTTGTCAAAAGGTGGTCAAAATGGAAATGGAATAAGCAAAGCTCCTAGTCTCACTGAGCAGTAAAAAAAAATAGCAATAGCCCTTAGACTTATATACCGCTTCACAGTGCTTTACAGCCCTCTCTAAGCATTTTACAGAGTCAGTCTCTTTCCCCCAACAATCTGGGTCCTCAGTTTACCTACCTTGGAAGGATGGAAGACTGAGTCAACCTTGAGCTGGTGAGGATCGAACTGCAGACTGTGGGCAGAGTTTGCCTGCAATACTGCATTCTAACCACTGTGCCACCACAGCTCTTGAATAAATAGATGATAGATAGATAGATAGATAGATAGATAGATAGATAGATAGATAGATAGATAGATAGATAGATAGATAGATAGATATTTATTTTTCATTTATTCATTCATTCATTCATTCATTCATTCATTCATTCAAGAGCTGTGGTAGCGCAGTGGTTGGAATGCAGTATTGCAGGCAAACTCTGCCCACAGTTTTTATTCATTCATTCATTTAATTTCTATCCCCCCCCCCCCATCTCACTATCTAAAGCAACTCGGGTGGCTTACAATATAATAAAGGTAAAAGTTTCCTTGTCCAGTTGATTCTGCCTCTAGGGGGCGATATGCCTCTCCATTTCTTGGCTGAGTGGCTCAGCATTGTCCAATACATTTTCCATGGTCATGTGATCAGCATGACTATATGCTGAAATACACAGAACTGCTACCTTCCCACCATTAATTTACTCTCATTTGCATGCTTTCAAACGGCTAGATGGGCAGGAGGTGGGACAAGAACAGGAGCTCACGCCGTCGCGTGGTGCTTGGGTCTTGAAGCCAGGCTGTCATCTTTCCAGCTGACAAGCTCAGTGTCTTTAACTGCTGAGCCATCACGCATCCCAGCGGTGGGTTCTACTTACCTTCCCTACCGGTTCGCATCGCGATGGAAGTGCGCAGAGGGTATTTCTGCAATCCTCAGCAACCGGAGGACCGGTTCGGGAGTGTGGACTGCCGGTCATCTCTGCCAGTTCGGCGAGCAGCGACAAATTTCTGGTATCAGTTCTAAAGAACCAGTCCAAACCGGCAGCAACCCACTACTGACGCACCCCCTACAATGTCTTAAAAATACATTAAACAATTATAAATATAAAAAGAGATTAAAATTGCAAAAGATTAAATGCAGACTAAAAAAAACCCACAGGCTCGGAGATGGAGATGGTGCTTTCTATGTCATTGCACCAACCACCTTCAACCAACAGCTTCTTCATGGGGTCCTGGACCAATCGACACAGCCAGGTGCTGAGACTCTTCCTGAAGGCCAGGAGGGTGGGGGGCAGATCTCACCTTGAGGGGTACGATGTTCCAAAGGTCGAGGGCCATGGCAAAAAAGACTCTTTTCCTAGACCTTGCCAACTGAAACTCCTTGGCTGGTGGCGTCTGCAGTAGGCCCCTTCTGCCAAAACAAGTGGGGAAGGATGGTTCCTCAGATATCCTGGACCCATGCATTAAAAGACTTTAAAGGTATTGGAAGAAATATCCATCTGGTTCAGTTCCAAGCCACGAGAAAGACACTGGAAACAAGGAGGCTGATTGGAAAGATGGTTTAATGATGAAGCAGAACCACCAAGCACATGGTTCTGGGCAGCTGACCACATGGATTTGGAGTGGGGTGGTTTTATACCTTCTCTTGGGCTTTGCACTTGAACTTCATGTTCCTGTGCAAGAACATGTATTCTATTGGCTGTTGTCAGATTCCTATGGGGTCATGTTTGTCTGAGCTCCCAGGTTTGGTTGAAGTTTGCTGAGTGATGCAATGTCCTTAGGAGATTGTGCAATGCAGTGAGCTCTGTGTCTTCTGCTAAATGGTCCTATGATGTCCTGGAGGGCCATGTCTTAACCCCATCACCCTGGAGCTGAAGGTCTTTTGTCTTGTAGATAGGCTGGCCCAGTACTACTGGGGCTATTAAGAAAGGTGGGGGGCTTCTTTTCAAGAGCATGTTTCTCCTTTAAGGAAATATAATATTCTGCCTTTTAATATTTCTCAAAATATTTTATTCTTCTAGGAGAAGGGTGGGTACTAACTTTCTACCAAGGTAATAAGCAACACCTTGAATTGGAACCCAAAAGTGATTCAGGTGGGCTCTCTAAGAGGTGGTTGAATCTTTTTCTCCGACTGAGAAATTGAAGGACTCCCTGTCCTTTCCCAGATAAACTGGACTCTGAAATCCCCCGCTGCTCTTCCTTAGCCCTGGGCTGGAAATTCTCCCCTGTCTTTCTCAGCGAAATGCCTTCAAAGAAAGTCCAGTTGCCTTTTGAAAAAGCACCTTTGGGACAACCACGACCTGCATGACTGCGAATCTCCATAAACACGGTCTTGCTTTGGAAGCCAATGGGGAAACTCTCTAGTCAACATTTAAATGTTGCTGGGAATTTCAAACAGCCCTCTATTTGCAGCCTCTGTGCAGTTTAGGGTTTTCCCCTTAACAGCCTTGGTTGAGCCTATGCAATGGAAGCTGAACAGAGCTTCCTGTGTCTGGTCGATTGTTTCACAACCTCAGTAACTTTAAGATCCATGGTCTCCAACTCCCAGAATTCCCTCATGAAGCTAGGGAATTCTGGGAGTTGAAGTTGGCCACATCTTAAAGTTGCTGAGGTTGAGAAATACTAGTCTAATATATAGGATATCAATAATATCCTATAAGCCAGGGATTGAACATCCTATGGCAGAGGTGTCAAACTCAAGGCCCGCAGGCCGAATCTGGCCCGCAGGGTGCTTAAATCTGGCCCATGGGGCCGGCCTGGAAATAGCAAAGGACCGGTCTGCGGTGCCTCTGGTAGCCAAAACAGGGTGCAGACTCTAACCCTAACCCCCACGCCCCGTTCTTGGCCTGGACAGCCTCCTGCAGCACTTTGCCGACCAAAATGGGGCACGGGGGGGCACGCATGCCCCCCCCACATCCCATTCTTGGCCTAGACAGCCTCCTGCAGCACCCTGCCGGCCAAAATGGGACACAGGGGGGTTGTGCAAGCACGCCTGTGCCCTGTTTTAGCCGGCAATGTGTCCTAAAGATCTCTGTCCTAAGGTATCATGGTTGCACATGACCCTTATCACCATAACACCTCCAGTCTTTAGACCCTACCCAACTGAAGCTTTTAATTTGATACAGTGCAAAATAATTGTATTAACTGTATTTATTTTGATGTGAAATCCATTAAGTTTGACCCCTTTTCCAAAGGAGCAGGGAGGAAGATCCAGGAAAATACAGTGTGGGCTGATGCTAATACTTACCCAGGAAGTGTTAAAGCCAATCACAAATGAGACCAGATTTTCTAAGCACCTTGAAAACAGTGCTGGGATTACTAGTAATCAGAATGGGTTGATCGAGAACAAATCTTGTTTGGAGGAGAACTTCCTTCATAACTAGTGGAACTGCAGTAGACCTAAAATCTCTTCTATGTAGCAAATTATTTGATGAAATATTCTGAATAGAAACGTTAATGGTAGATGAACTCGGCTGGCTTGAAAAAGATAACTACATCCTTATCGAACTATAATCAGTTATTGCGTGATGCCCACAAGGTTCAGTCCTGGCCCAACACTCTTCAGCTACGCTATTAATGATTTGGACGAAGAGATGGGGAGAGATTGCTTATCAGACGGCAGCTGAAACACAGCAACGACATTCAAGAAAGTTAGAGAAACCTTAGGGCAGAGAAATGGGTTGGCAATAATAAGATAAAATTGAAAAGCACGCAAAGGTAAAAATTTAAAAAGTAAAATGAAATGAAATTGAAATGCCTGGCTACCTGCAGAAGCTGGGGAATCGTAGGAAAAATCCTCAGAAACATTCATCACAAACGGCACACAAATCAGTTGCGTGAAAGGGCTGCCACAAAGGTAAACACGCTTTTAGGATGCAGTAACAGAAGAGAAAGTTCTAAACAAGAGGAAGAAACATATATGCTAAAAGAAGTTCAAAGGCAAGAAGAGAATCAAAATTAAATCCCGCAGAGGCTGCAGTGAGCTGGACATGATTGCCCTAAAGAGAAGAGGGAGGGGGGAAGGAGAGCAGAGGAAACTTCCTGAAAGGATGTTACCCCCCCCCCCAAAAAAGCTGGACCCCCCCTCTTCTCCCCCTGCAGACTAAGGGACAAAGAATAAGAGATTAGGTGACATGAAGGCAGATTAAATGTGACAAGAAACGTTCTAAGAGGGGGACAGCTGAACCAAGATTCAGAGAAGACTGTGGGCTCCTCTCCACTGGACCTCCACCACTCCACCTCTCTCTCAGCCTAACCCACCTCAAAGGGTAGTTGTAGTAGAGAAAATAGGAGGAGGAAATTGTGTTGGATATGTTCACTGCCCTGAGTTAGTTAATATAATAAAGGATAATAATAAAAATAATAAAGGAGAGGGGGGGGGGAATCTAAAAAACATTAAAGAGAATTTACATAGTGGGAAGGAAGGAAGGAAAGGAAAGAAGGAAAGAAGGAAAGAAAGAAAGAAAGAAAGAAAGAAAGAAAGAAAGAAAGAAAGAAAGAAAGAAAGAAAGAAAGAAAGAAAGAGAAAAGGAAGAGCAAAACAATAGGAATAGAACTTATATACTGCTTCACATAGCTTTACAGCCCTCTCTAAGTGGTTTACAGAGTCAGCCTCTTGCCCCCAACAATCTGGGTCCTCATTTTACCCACCTCGGAAGGATGGAAGGCTGAGTCAACCTTGAGCCTGGTGAGATTCGAACTGCTGGCAGTTGGCAGAGTTAACCTGCAATACTGCATTCTAACACTGCGCACCATAGAAGGAAGGAAGGAAGGAAGGAAGGAAGGAAGGAAGGAAGGAAGGAAGGAAGGAAGGAAGGAAGGAAGGAAGGAAAAGGTTGAATGGGAAGGAGGGAGGGAGAAGGAGGGAAGGGAGGGAGGGAAGAAGAAAGAAAGAGAGAAAGAAAGGAAGGAAGGAAGGAAGGAAGGAAGGAAGGAAGGAAGGAAGGAAGGAAGGAAGGAAGGAAGGAAGGAAAAGGTTGAATGGGAAGGAGGAAGGGAGAAGGAGGGAAGGGAGGGAGGGAAGAAGAAAGAAAGAGAGAAAGAGAGAAAGGAAGGAAGGAAGGAAGGAAGGAAGGAAGGAAGGAAGGAAGGAAGGAAGGAAGGAAGGAAAAGGTTGAATGGGAGGGAGGGAGGGAGGGAGGGAAGAAGAAAGAGAAAGAGAGAAAGAGAAAGAGAAAGAGAAAGAGAAAGAGAAAGAAAGAGAAAGAGAGGAAGGAAAGAAGGAAGGAGGGAAGGAAGGAAGGAAGGAAGGAAGAAGGGAGGGAGGGAGGAAGGAAAGAAAGAAAGAAAGAAAGAAAGAAAGAAAGAAAGAAAGAAAGAAAGAAAGAAAGAAAGAAAGAAAGAAAGAAAGAAAGAAAGAAAGAAAGAAAGAAAGAAAGAAAGAAAGAAAGAAAGTAAGTTAGTTAGTTAGTTAGTTAGTTAGTTCAAGCAGAGGCAATGAACAAAGAGTTGGACTAGATCAGAGTTCCCCAACTTTCTGGCTTTCTGGACCGGCTGGGGGGGAGGGGAGAGGATGGTTCCATGCGCCTGCCGCTCATGCAAATGGAACATGCACACACATGCTTGCCTGCTGCTCATGTAAGTGAGGATGCATACACGCTTGCCCACCACTTCCGCTCAAGTCCCAGTACTGGGCCACAGGCTGGGGGTTGGGGACCCCTGCACTAGATGGCCTCTGTGGACACCTCCAATCCTACGAATATAATTTGTGTCTGTATTTATTCCTGGCTTTACTTTCCAGCAGGTAGCTGGGGTGTAGCCCACAGACTGCTGCTCAGGTGTGAGATGTTAAAACCATAACATCTCTGTGGCCGTAATGCCACCACCATAAGGCTGAAACTGGCAGAAATCCTAGGAAAGCCAGGCTAAGAAGTCTGCAAATTGCCAGCTCAATTCACCTGGATGGTATGTGTGTGCATGTGTGTGTAGTCTGATACCCATAATGGCTTAACAAATCATCTATCTTCTTCTCACTTGGCTCTGCATCTTGCAGGCCCGCCTCTTTTGACACCTCCTGTCCCTTTCGGGCACAACGTCCTTTGGCCCGCCTGACGGCCCTAAGCAGTGGTGGGATTGAAATTTTTTACTGCCGGTTCTGTGGGCGTGGCTTGGTGGGCATGTGACTTGGTCATGTGGCATGGCCAGGGGGTGTGACAGGCAGCACTTGGCCTCCTGCACCCCCCTGGGAGCAAAAACGGGCCGTGGGGGGGAAACGCCATACCCCGCTGCATCCCGTTTTGAGCCTAAGAGGCCTCCCTGAAGCCTCCTGGGAAGCAAAAACTGTTCGCCCGAAATGGCCCAAATTGGCTGAATCCCACCACTGGCCCTAAGGGAAGCGGTGGTGTTCCTTCATCCCAGAGAGAAGCGATTCCGGCTCTGCCATTGAAGGGAGCGAGAGCTACATTTCCCCTCTTCGGGGGGCTTGTTACATGCATAGCTCTATTGAGTATGAATGGCCAACAGGCCCATCTGTCACAAACAGCAGCCAAAGTCTTGGGGAGAACCCCGAGCTTTGAAAAGAAGGAGAGGAAAAACAGAAAAAGGAACAGCTGCGAGGAAGCCACTGAGCTGTAACCCTAAATAGATTCAAAGTGGCTTTTCCGGGGCTTCCACCCTGAGCAAGAGGAGATGCAGCTGCCTGGCTGGCATTTGGCGAGGGCAGCTCTGTCGCTGGAGCAGAAGGTGGCAGGGAGTTTCCTTCCCGACACCCTCTTGGCCACACACTTGGTCCTCTCACACCTGCAGTGGGTGGGGGGAGAATTCAGGTGTGATGCAAGAAGGAGAAATCCCACAAGAAGGAAAGGTGGACACGGGTGGGAGGCTGAGTGGACAGTCAGGATCAGGAGCAGCCCTCACTGGTGGGAAGGGGTCAGGAGAGAAAGGGCCATCGGGCAGCAGGAAGCTGGCTGGGTCAGGTCAGATGTCCAGGGGAGACATCCAGCCTCAGCTACCACTGGGTAACAAGGAGGTGAGGGCAGACGACCAGGGGTGGGATTCACATAATTTACCTACCGGTTCGCCCAGCAGCATGCAAAATCTTCCGTGCATGTGCTAGGCTCGCACGCGCTGCTTGAAAGCATGGCAACACTCAAAGACCGCCCTCGGTGTCAGCGCTGGTGAGCTGAGCTGTTGTTTAGTTCAGCTGAGGCGCAGCAATCCGCTCTGCCACATAAATCAGCTGAGCTTTAAAAAAGGGGGAATATAGAACAGGGAACGGAGGGGGGGGGATGATGGTGCCAACCAGAGGTGGTATTTGCCAATTCTCCGAACTGGTCAAAATGGCCACTACCAGTTCGCCTGAACCAGCTGAATACCACCTCTGGAGACGGCCTCTCTCATCTCTGCTCAAGCTTGACAAATTAACTAGTGTGGCCACCCAAGTTGTTCCCAAGTTAAAGAAGACCCTTTGTTTGTCCATTACGTTGCCCAGACTCCACCCCGCAAGGGATTATGGAGTCGTTAAATGAAGATGATGATGACAGACTATAATTTTCAAAAGCAGGTCACTACAGTAGATACTACAGGAATTAACTTTTTTTTTAAGTGCGTACATAAGCATAGAAATATGCGTATGTTTAAACTCTAACTTCCTACTTTAGTGAGTACTTAAGATAGGTTTAAAAATGCAAAAAAAAATGCAAAAGGTAAAAATAACTTTTAAGGCAAAGTTACAGGGCAAGAGGAGACACAAATCCTTTCTCCCCACCCACATTGGTCCTTGTGCTCAGGAGTCAATAGATGCCAGTTCTATTGGATTTGGACCTGCAAATCCATCTTGCTGCTGTTTCTGCTACGGCAATCAATCTTCTTTACCATTAACTTCTTAACAGCCCTCTCAAACACCTCACAGTGCTGCAAAGGAACTACTCTATTAATGCACTGTTTTAAAAAAATGTCATTTCAATTATCAACTTTCTTTGGCATGAGAAAAGTACACTGAGCACCCCCACCACGATCTTAAAGAATGCCTCTGCATCCCACCACATTGTTTTACAATTAAATCATTTATTTGTTACAGATACAGAATAATAGAGTTGGAAAGGACCTTGGAGGTCTTCTAGTCCAGCCCCCTGCTCAAGCAGGAGAACCTATACCAGTGATGGTGAACCTTTTTTTGCTCGGGTGCCAAAAGGGCGTGCATGCATGCCTATACCCATAATACAATGCCCTCCCCCTTGCGCATGCGCACACAACTCCCCGCACTGCCCCCCCCATGTGCATGCGTGCAAGCCTCACTGAAGCCTCCGGACTTCCGGTAGGTCCGTTGGGCCATTTTTCGCTCTCCCCAGGCCCCGGAGGCTTTCCTGAAGCCTGGGGAGGGCAAAAACAGCCTCTTCCCTGCCCTCCAGAAGGCTGAAAATCAGCTGGCCAGCGCGCTGGAGCTGACATAGGGCAATGCCTCGCGTGCCCTCAGATATGGCTCCACATGCCACCTGAGGCACACGTGCCGTAGGTTCGCCATCACGGATCTATACCATTCTGGACAAATGGCTGTCCAGTGTTGTTGTTTTTAATAGTTTTTATTGCTGTCCAGTGTTTTCTTAAAAGCCTCCAGTGATGAATCAACCATAACTTCTGAAGGTAAGCCATTCCACTGGTTAATTGTTCTTACTGTTAAGAAGTTTCTCTGGTCTCCTTAGTTCTAGGTTGCTCCTCTCCCTGATTAGTTTCCATCCATTATTTCTTGTCTTCTAGTCTTCTTGTCTTCTAATGCTTTGGAAAATTGACCCCCTCCTTCTCTCTGGCAGTCCCTCAAATATTGGAACACTGCTATCATGTCACCCCTATTTCTTCTTTTCTCTAGACTGGCCATACTCATTTCCTGCAACCATTCTTCACATGTTTTAATCTCCAGGCCTTTAATCATCCTAGTTGCTCTTCTCTGCATTATTTTTAATGTCAAAATCTTTGGAGATTTCTGCTGAGATTCTGGCCAGATCTTATATAAGATTTCATGAGATCTCAGGAAGAGATTAAGTTTGGTGCAAGGGGAAGTGGGCACATGTCCCTGTCCTTATTACTTCAATTGTAAAACAATTTGGTGGGCTACCCAGTAGGAGATGTGGTGGTGCAGCAGTTAGAATTTCTGGCTAACTCTGCTCACAGTCTGGAGTTCAATCCTGACCAATTCAAGGTTGGAGTTCCATCCTTCTGAGGTCGGTAAAATGAGGACCCAGATTGTTGGGGGCAATATGCTGAACTCTGTAAACCGCTTAGAGAGTGTTGTAAAGCATGTGGTGGTCGTGCCCCAAGGTTCAAGTATTTTGGAAAAAGATTAGATCTTGGTTGGAACAGATTCTAAATGTGAAAATGGAATTAAAACCAGAAATGTTCTTATTGGGGATCTTCCGGAGCAAATTTACAAAAGAAGAAAGATATTTAATTTTACAAATAACAACCGCAGCTAGACTACTATATGCCCAAAATTGGAAATCTGATATTATTCCCTCCTCAAATATGATAATTCGGAAAATTTTAGAATGCTCAGAAATGAGCAAGTTAACGATGGACATCCATCAAAAAGACAACTCTGATTTCTATGAAATATGGGCAAAATGGTATTCCTGGTTACAATCAAATAAAAATTTAAAACTATGGACATAGAAGAAGACTTGATCCGAAAAATCTTTCCTTACCATCTCCTTTATAACAATAAAAATGATTATTATCGATGCACATAATCCGAGGATATAAATATGAAAAATAATGTAAATATGTATAAATACGTTTTAGATTAGTTTGAACTAAAGAGTAAAAGGGATAAAGGTTAAAAGCAACCAATGTAGTAAGATTGCAAAACTGGATTTAGTTACATAAAGATATAGCTGTTAAATTGAAATGCTGTTTTTTTTTCTTTTGTGTATTAGTGTTTGTATTTTTTTTCCTCCTTCTTTTCCCTTTTCCCCCCTTTCTTAATGTTTTCTTTTTTCTTTTTTCTTTTTTCTTTGATGTCGTGTGTTATTATGTATGTTCTTTTTAAAGCTTAAAAACCAAATAAAGATTATTTTTTTTTAAAAAAAAGAGAGTGTTGTAAAGCATTATGGGATGTTATATAAGTCTAAGTGCTTTTGCTATGTTGCTCCTGCTAGATGCCATCTGGAGCTCTTGCAAATCTAGTCCAGGAATGTCATGTCCTGTGGACTTCTGTACAGGATTTTAACACAAATTTCCACCCATGATAACAATAGCAATAGCAATACAATAGCCCTTAGACTTATATACCGCTTCACAGTGCTTTACAGCCCTCTCTAAGTGGTTTTACAGAGTCAGCCTCTTGCCCCCAACAATCTGGTTCCTCATTTTACCCACCTCGGAAGGATGGAAGGCTGAGTCAACCTTCAGGTGGTCAGGATCGAACTGCTGGCAGTGGGGCAGAATTAGCCTGCAATATGCATTCTGACCATTTTGCACAGGAAGGCAGGCAGGCAGGCAGGCAGGCAGGCAGGCAGGCAGGCAGGCAGGCAAGAAGGCAAGAAGGAAAGAAAGAAAGAAGAAAGAAAGAAAGAAAGAAAGAAAGAAAGAAAGAAAGAAAGAAAGAAAGAAAGAAAGAAAGAAAGAAAGAAAGAAAGAAAGAAAGAAAGAAAGAAAGAAAGAAAGAAAGAAAGAAAGAAAGGGAAAGGGAAGAGCAAACAATAGGAATAAAACTTATATACCGCTTCACAGTGCTTTTCAGCCCTCTCTCTCTAAGCGGTTTACAGAGTTCAGCATCTTGCCCCCAACAATCTGGTTCCTCATTTTACCCACCTCGGAAGGACGGAAGGCTGAGTCAACCTTGAGCCTGGTGAGATTCGAACTGCCAAATTGCAGGCAGCCGGCAGTCAGCAGAAGTAGCCTGCAGTGCTGCAGTCTAACCACTGTGCCACCATGGCTCATCATGATCTTGCAGGATTGCACAAGAGGCAGCTGAAATCTTGTGTTATTTGGCCACCTTGCAGGTCTGTCTCCAGTGGTTTCCATTTTCATTTAATTGGAGGGTTCTTCCTCCAGGCAGAGACGGTCATAGCCCCCCCCCCCCCACCGCTTCTCTTCTGAAGAGTCTGAAAATATTCCTCCTAGCAAAAACAGTTTCAGCTAAGCAAGGATACAGCGATGAACAAGGACATAAAGCAGGCCAATCTGATCCCCAGCCAAGCTTTTACACAATGAGGAGCCCCACCTGCCAGAAGCCGAGGCGCACAGGAGGAAGCTGGCCATGAAACCATTTCCTGGCAGGTCTGGAGACAAATCTGCCAATAAATCAGACAACGAGGCAAATGGCTAAACGAAATGGAGGCAAGAGCACATCCATTATCCAGTCTCCCATCTCTGCTCTAATGTGTGCCAGATGCTCTTTTCTTCCAGGTTAGAAGAGCAGCCATAGAGCTAATATGAAACCTGACACCAGGAGGATGAGCTGGTCAGGTGACTTGGGGAGAAAGAGTCTGCCGCATGCAGCATCTCTTCCTCACCCAGAAAGTCCCCCTGGGAAGTAAGGCTCTGGAGGAAGAGAGGCTCACCTGGCCCAGGCAGGGCTGCAGACAACCAGAGTCCACCTTGTGGTTCAGGTCTCCCAGCCCCAAGTGACATCCAGAGGAGTCAAATTGCACATCCTGCTTCCTACCAGACATCTGGCTACACCTCAATTCTGCTCTCATTGATTGATTGTAAGGACCAATTCAATTCAAAGTAGAGCTGGAAGGGACCTTGAAGGTCTTCTAATCCACCCCCCCCCTTGTTAGGACTATGTCCAAATGGTTGGGTTGTTAATATATAAACAAGCCACCAATCTATGTTTGTATATATTTAAGTACTATAACTTTAAATGTATTGCTGTATTCTGATTGGCTGTAATGTTTCAAGATTGCCATAAGAGGGAGCTAGAGATCGTGGTTTCAGGTTCGTCCTCTCTGCTGATTCATTCGTGATTGACTTTGTGTCTGATAGTGAGTTCTGTGTGAAGCTCTGTTACTCTTTGATAGTATTGAAGTGTTTGTAAGCTGTATTATCTTTGTTTGATGTTTAAGACAAAGACAGGCTGGTAAGAAGATGATTATTGTACTTCTTGATATTGACTGACTGAACGTGTATGACCTGGACTGTTTAATTGGACTGTGCTATTTATCTAAAAGTAAACAATTTTATACACTTTAATGAATCTGTTTGTGACCGGATCATTACTCCTATCCACTGGTTACCAAGCTAAAATACTCTGTTTCTACGTGCATGTCCCTGATAACTCAGGGGTCGCTTTGCACACACCTTAACACCTCTATTCAAGCAGAAGACCCTATACCATTTCAGACAAGTGGCTGTCCAGTCTCTTCTTTAAAACCTCCAATGATGAAGCACCCACAACTTCTGAAGGCAAGTTGTTCCACTGATTAATTGTTCTTACTGTTAGGAAGTTTCTCCTTAATTCCAGGTTGCTTCTCTCCTTGATTAGTCATTTTTTTCTTGCCTTGCCTTGCCTTGCCTTGCCTTGCCTTGCCTTGCCTTGCCTTGCCTTGCCTTGCCTTGCCTTGCCTTGCCTTGCCTTGCCTTCTGGTGCTTTGGGAAATAAGTTGATCCTCGAATATTGGAATACTGCTATCATGTCACCCCTAGTCCTTCTTTTCTCTAAACTAGCCATACCCAAATCCTGCCACTGTTTTTCATTTGTTTTAGTCTCCAGGCCTTTAATCATAGACAGCCAGCGGTTCAATTCTCACAGGCTCAAGTTTAACTCAGCCTTCCATTTATTTATTTATTTATTTATTTTGTTATTCTTATATGCCGCCCAACTCCCGAAGGACTCAGGGCGGCGTACAGCAGAGGGAAATACAAGAATAAACAAAATTTCAAAAATTTAAAAGCAATACAAAATTTAAAAACAATATAAAAACAACAACATCCATTCAACAACATACATACTTGGGGGGTAAGCTCAGATGGGTTAAGCTATCCCCCCCACCTGCAGGAAGAGCCATGTCTTAATGGCCTTTCGGAAGGCCAGCAGAGTGGGGATGGTTCGGGTCTCTGGGGGGAGCTGGTTCCAGAGCACGGGGCCAGCCACAGAGAAGGCCCTCCCCCTGGGGCCCGCCAGCCGGCATTCCATCCTTCTGAGGTCAGTAAAAATGAAGACCCAGATTGTTGGGGGGAAATATGCTGACTCTAAACCGCTTAAAAAGGGCTGTAAAGCTCTAGGAAGTACTATATGTCTATATACCATCATAGTCTAGTTCGCCTTGTGCTGCGCTGTTGTTCTTCGGCACAGTGTTTTTTCTAGCGACTTCCCCAGCTTCCCTGCATGAAGATTACACTGAGGGTCTCTCCTCCCAGTCATCCTTTTTTCTGACCCCCAACGACCATCAGAGTCTCAGCTGGTCATCACAGGCTTCTGCCTCTCCCAGCCACTCAGGTAATCTTCCCCACTTTGGGGTTTCATTGCAGCTTCTCCCCAAGCTTCCATCTTCTCCTGATCGCTCTCTTGAGCAGGTGTGCACCTTCCCCACGGCTATTGCCGACCTAGCTTAATGTCAGACCTGCCCCAACTTAGACATAGGTAAATAAAGACCCTCGACTCCATTTAGTTGAAGTGATAGGTTCTTTTATTAAAATTAAGTGGTCACAGTGGAAGTAAAGCTACATAATGAATATTCCCATGCAAAGGTTACACTTTTCCCCTTTTCCCTGGCCCTCCCCCCTTGACCAGTCCATCAGTGTCCAATAGGATGCCTTTATGAAGTTTTGGGGATGGCTCAGATGCTTGGCACCTTTCACTACAGTTTCACATTCAGTTCCCAGACAAGGTGTCCTTGAAGGCTGTTTCATTCTGGTTTGGCCCCTCTGGTTCTTGTTAATATGTCTCCCCTTCATGCTGTTTATCTTCTCACTCCCAGGCCCTCATGGTACTACCCCAAATTCCTTCCCCCTCCCTTACAATTTATGGCAGGATGCCAGCAAAGTGAAGAGGCTGGAGATGGCAGACCCGACACCTTCACAGCTTGGCTCCTATAACCTGCAGGAGGTATCTTCTCCTTTGGAATCCGTGCAGTCTGTTCAATCTACCCAGGAGACACAATTGATGTGGTGGAATGTAGTATGGATTCCCAGGAGAAAAGGGCTGCTTTCCAGAGAGCAAAGAGGCAGCAGAGCTTGAAAGCTTTGAAAGGGAGCAAAAGAGCTAAAACTGTTCCTCCCTAGCAGATCCCAGAGTTTATTTATGCTTTTATGCAAATAGTTGCTTTAGTCTGGCAAGATTCTGTCTATAGGTGAAGAATAATAGAAGAAACTACTCTGAAGTAACTCCGTGTTTTATTCTCAGTTCTTGGGGCCAACATCTAGGGCCCCACTCTTGGGTGTGAGGAGGGCTGAGGCTTGGCAGCATTGGTTTTCAGGGGCTGCACCCACGCACCCTCTGGAAATCTATCCCCCCTTTGGGCCTCGATCCTATCATGGTTCTGTTCTACTGTGATTTGATTAGCTGGATTTTGCTTTATACTTCCATTCATTTGTGAACCTTTTATTTGTCCATTTTTTGTTTATGGTACATTGTTTATTTTATGCTTCCAAGAATCTTTAGGGATTTGGCAGTCTATAAATTTAAATGCAGTTCTGTCTGTTTCTTAGATCTTAAAACTTTTTTCATCTTGTGTCCATTATTTCTACACTCTTTAAGCCCCAGCTTCTGCTACAACTCTGCAAGACAAAATTGAAAGGAGTTTCCACGTCCCTCTGAATGCCCAGATTGCTCTCTTTTTCCTCCCAGGACAGCTGGAATAAATATCTCCCACTCTCTACCGTACATCACTTTCCTGCCTAGAAAAATGGTTTCCTTTGCTTTCTTTGTGCAGTGTTCTCTGGTGCCTGCTAAATCACTTTTTTTTCCTTACTGAGGATGCCCTCTAAACACGTTGAGAGCTTGCCCTCACAGGAGGGCAAGGCCTTCCTATAAACCATCCAACAGGCCCTGAAGTTAAGAATAATCTTTTGCTTTGTCAGTCCAGATTCAAAAGAGAGGAGGGAGGAAAGCTATAACACTTAATCTCATCCTCTGCTGAAATCGGCCTTGCAATTTGCTCAAACATTTGCTTTATTTATACATCAGGCTTCTGTTTTTCTACCTTATTCCCAGGAAGCCTTTTTTCTTTCAGATTATAATGTTTCCCTATTTGTATTACTTTCCTCTTAGGCATCTTTCCACCATTCTACAGCCTCCTTGGCTGCTCCGGAGCTGTTCCTTCCAGTGGCTTCCCCTCAGGGTCGAATGGTGGGTGGAAAGTCCAGGAGGCTTCAGACCATGGAGGGAGAACTGTGCCATGAAACCAGAGACATTGACAGGACTAAGTTGCCCTCATCATCTACCCACCCGTCAGAATTATCTGAGGAAAAAATTCTACTTCTTTCTTAAAGCAAATTATCTTCATCAGATTGGATTACAACTGGCTAAAAATAATATAGGAGAATGTTCTTGCACAGCATGAATTAAGAAGAGATTGAACAGCCATTTTTCTGAAATGGTATAGGGTGGGTGTCGGCAACCCGTGGCTCCAAGCCACATGCAGCTCTTTCATCCCTTTGCTGCAGCTCCCTGTCACCCTGTCGTGGCAGAGGGATAAAAGAGCTGTTGCCCTGTCACGGCGGCAGTGATGGCTGGAGCCTTAGTGCAGGAGCGAAGTGCCCCTGTATTTGCCTTTGCATGGCAACAGGATTCCGCCTTTGTCATGGTACATTTGTTATTGCCACCAGCAAAGAGGGCTAGGAGAGAATGGCAGGGGCGGATCTTGCAGGGTGGGGGCCATCCCCCAAGCTTGGCCTTTCTCCTCCCTCGTCGGCAGGGCCAAGAGAAAGAAGGGGGTGGCATGGGGAAATGCTCCCCTCCCCCAGCTGAGTGCTGAGCACAAAATTCCAGTGGGAAGGGGGGCTGGCTCAGCAGAAGTGCCCCATTGGTGAGTTGGATGGTGGAGAGGCCTGGCCCAGCTCTCATGACGGGACACTCTTTGGCACCTCCAGACACAAGCTGCTGCCTTTGAAATGCACCACACCTTTGAGGAACCCAGGCAGGAATGGCTGGCACCATGGGGAGGGGGCAGTGGAGGCATCAGGGCTGCTTCTCCCCGTCCTCAGCAAGCCAGACCTGGAGGAATGCAGAGAGTTGCAGGCCGAGCACCGGAGGGTTAGAAGGCGCACTCCGATGTTGCCCCAACACGCGTTTCCAGCGCACCCTCCTCTGTCCCAAAGTGGGATTGAGGGGGGTATGGGGAAGGGACCAGGGAGCAGGGAACAGGGAACAGGGAACAGGGGGAAGGGTAGGGGGCTTTCCTTTTGGTGTGGGGCAGGGGGAAGACCCAATAAAAATCCAATTTCCCCCAATAAATGGGGAAAATAAAGGCCCAGTGGTCCAGAGTCCAAAAAGGGGGGTGGGGAGAGGAGGGTGGAGAGGGAGAGAGAGGGAGAGGGAGAGAGAGAAAGAGAAAGAGAAAGAGAGAGGCCCACCCAGGTTTTGCGGCTCCCAGTGTTTTCTTTTCTGTGGGAAATGGGTCCAAATGGCTCTGAGTGTTTAAGGTTGCTGACCCCTGGTATAGGGTCTCCTGCTTGAGCTAGAAGAACTCCAAGATCCCTTCCAACTCTGTTATCTATTAATTAAAAGGGCTCCTCTACTCCTTACTTCATCCATCTCCACAAGGAAAGAAACTCATGTTGGCAAACAGAGCGCTCGCCCCTTTCCTTCTTTCAAGGACATCAGCTTAACCCCTCAGTGGCCAATCATTAAGCACTCATGCCCAAGGGGTGATACTTGTGAAGATCCTGAAAAGATAATCAAGCAATGGATCTGCAAACACCTAGAAGCGAGCAAGGTTATAACCAGAAGTGTTAGGATATTTAATTTAGTAGCTGGAATAATTGATCGGTTGGAAAATGCCGGCTCTTGCATGAGGCAATCTGCACTATGGTTGGTTGCTGTGGGTGTAAAGGGGGAGTTTCCTTTTTTCCCGCCTTTTTTTTCTGTGTGCTCTGTATGCTGTTGGAATTTACTTCATGCTGTTACTGTGTTCCTGACTATCTTGTCTGCTGTAAATATAAATGTATATTTTAGTTATATAATATAAGTAAAATGTTTTACTTATATTTTATTTATATAAAACTACAAGTTTGTGTCCGTGTCTCTGACTTCATTTGGACAGCTTGCTACACAATTCCTTGACAAGAAGTCAAGATGAGTTTGTTAAACAGCAGATCATGCCAGACAAATCTTATTACATTCTTTGACAAAGTGACTCAATTAGTGGACCAGAGAAGTGCTGTGTAGTATACTTGGAGTTCAATAAGGTATTTGACAAAGTAGACTGTAGCCTACTTTATGTATGTATCCATCACCACTAGATGGATTTGTAACTGGCTGACCAATCACACTCAATATGTAGTCCTCAATGGAACTACATCTGCATGGAGAAAAGTATATTTGGGGGCGGTATACCCAAAAAGGTATATCTTAGGTCCAGTAATCTTCAACATATTCATAAATGATTTAGATCAGTAATGGGTTTCACTTACCTTTGCTACCAGTTCAGAAATGTGCAGGTTGTCCATGATGATGTCCGGGCAGGTGGGCGGAGCCTCCCGCCGCCGCCGCTGCTGGTTCACCCGAACCAGGGCAAACCAGTAGCAACCCACCACTGATTTAGATGTAGGGATAGAAGGGGAACTCATCAAATTTGTAGACAGTACCAAGTGGGGGAATAACCAACATTTTAAATAGAAAGGATCTAGAAGTAACTTGACAGACTTGAACACTGGGCCCTGTTCAACACAATGCAATTTGGTGGTGGGAAAAGTAAGGTTTTACACTTAGGCAAAAACAAAAACAAAAAAACCCCAAATGCACATTATAGAATATGTGGTACCCGGTTCAACATAAGTAATTGTGAGAGGAATCTAAGTGTACTAGTGGACAACCACTTAAATATGTGCCAGCAATATGCTGCAGCTACCAAAAAAGCCAATGCAATATTAGGCTGCATCAAGAGATAGATAATGATCACATGAATTGTTAGTACTACTTTATACAGCATTGGTAACAATGGTGGGTTGCTACCGGTTCACACTGGTTCGGGCGAACCAGTAGCGGCAGTGGTGGCAGGCTCCGCCCTCCCACCCGGACATCATCAAAAATGCTCTGTACATGCACAGAAGCATTGCACTTCCTCAAAGCGCACATGCGCACACAAAGCATGCATGCACACATGCGCGGTCCCATTCCCGAACCAGTAGCAAAGGTAAGAGAAACCCACTACTGATTGGTAAGACCATATTTGGACTACTGTGTCCGTTTTGGTCACCACAATATAAAAAAGAGACTTTGGAAAGAGTGCGGAGAAGAGCAACATGGATGATTAGGAGACTGGAAACATATGAACAGTTGCCAAAACGGGATCTAGTGTAATGAATAGAAAGACTAGTGGTGACATGATAACAGGCTTAAAATATTTGAGGGGCTTTCACAGAGAGGAGGGGGACCAACCTATTTTCCAAAGCACCTGACGGCAGGATAAGAAATAACAAATGGAAGCTTATCAAAGAGAGATCCAATCTAGAACTGAGGAGATATTTCCTGGCAGTTAGAACAATTAATAGCTTCAGAATTTGTGGGTGCTCCATCACTGGAGATTTTAAAAAAGAGACTGGAGAGCCATTTCTGTAATAGGATAAGGTCTCCTGCTTGAGCAGGGGTTGGTCTAGAAGGCCTCCAAAGTCCCTTCCAACTCTGTTATTCTGTAATTCTGATTAACATGGATAAACATGAACTGGCGCCTGAACAACCTCATGCCTGGCATGATGGCCTATAGCAAATTGCTGGGCAAGCCTGCAGGGTGCCCTCCTGACCTTGGGAAAAAGGGCAAGGCAGGCAGATTCCAAACAACAGCAGAAGCATAAAAATGTATTTCTTTATCAGCTAGCAGCTTTCCTGGCTGACCATGGAAGAGAAAGATCTAAGTGGCTGCTATAATCTCTTCCAATACCAATACCACGGGCAGAGGTTGGGTTTCAATTGTGCTTGTGGGTTCCCAGAGGTACTTGGCAGGCCCAAGGAACTGGATATGGGTATAGGGCTGATAAATAGCTTCACTTACATTTTTATGTATGGAGAACAGCAACTGCCAAGACTCAAGAGTTCAAGATCTGGATTGGAATCCTTGCATTTCATGATATATTGACTTTTTGAAAAACTAAGGGATAGGACAGCATATATTGGTTGAATCCATACAATTTTCTGAACTTGGTAATAGAAGTAAAGAAACTCACTTTCTGAGTATACCTAGCTATTTTAAACTGTAAATTACAAAACAGGCTATGTTTGCCCAACATGCTTAGCAAGAAGAAATGGTGCCATGGCCTAGAGGTGGCACTTTCACCAAGGGGTGGGTTCTAACTTACCTTGCCGCTGGTTTGCTTCCTCCCGTGAGCGCTTTGCACGCGCACGCATGCACAGTGCCAAAAATTCACCAAGAAATTTAAAAAGCCAAAAACAAAATGGCAGCGCATGTGCAGTGCTGGAAACTCAGTTTCTACGCATGTGCAGAAGAAAAAATCAGCAAAAAAATCCAAAAATAATAATATTTTTTTTTTCAAAAAAACATTCCCCAAAAAAGATGGTGGCGTCCACGGACTGGCACCGACAGAACCGGCTCCGTGACATCATCAGCGGTTTGCTACCAGTTCTATAGAACCAGTGTGAACCAGGAGGAACCCACCTCTGCTCTCACCTCACAATCAGGAGGCTGTGAGTTCGATCCTTGGTAGAGGCAGATATTTCTCTCTCTGGGCCAGAGGTGGGATTCAGCAGGTTCTGACCAGTTCTGGAGAACTGGTAGCGGAAATGAAGAGTAGTTTGGAGAATCATTAAATACCTCCTCTGACTGGCCCGGCCCCCACTATTCTCTGTCTCCCGAGTCCCAGCTGATCGGGAGAAAACTTGGGATTTTGCAGTAATCTTCCCCTGGTGTGGCGTGGGAATGGAGATTTTACAATATCCTTCCCCTGCCATGCCCACAAAGCCACACCCACAAAGTCACACCACACCCACAAAGCCACGCCCACAGAACCGGCACTAAAAAAATTTGAATCCCACCACTGCTCTGGGCCTGTTGAGAAATATCTGCTGAATATAACTCCGCATTGGCGACAGGAAAGGCATCCAGCCAGTAAACACTCAGCTCCATTCAGTTGCCCAGACTCCACCCCGCAAGGGATTATGGGGTCGTTAAAAGAAGATGGTGATGATGATGCTTAACAAGAAGAAAATAATCTATACATATGTACTAATAAACAGTAAGACAAAGAAATTACTGTAAAAGCCTCATAAAGAAAAAAATATAAGGAAATATCACTAAATCTAGTATGCACAGTTAATTCAAATCTAAAATTCAAAGTACACATTTATATATTTCTTACTACTAATCACCAAAAATCTGCTGTACGCATCCCTTAAAAACCCTTTATCATACATTCACAAAACACCTTCAAAATTTTGCTCTTTATCATTTCTTGTATCCTTCCTGTTAATGTATTAGCAGAGTATTCCTTGTGTTACCAAGGTTGTGCATACAGAAACGTTTAGATTGAGATCAGTTGTGAATAAGTACTCAGCCACACACAGATACACTAACTTGAATTAAAGTTTACTTTAAGAAATAGCATTTTCCTATAAACAGTCCAAAGTCATACACTTAATAGTCATAATAACAATCCAAGTATTATCCAGTACAAATACATTTCAGCTATAATACATAACTACAACACAGAGAGAAATGCAGAGCATACATACTCTAGGCCTTGCTCTAATGATAAGCAGAGACTACACTCTGAGTAGCAGAGACCAAAGACAAACAGAGAGGGACTCCCATAGAAATAAGCTGTGAACTCTAGCTCCCTCTTGTGGCAGTCTGCAACACCTAAGCTAAACAGACTTATAGCTGTTAAAAACTAGACATATATTATCTATCCAATCAGTTATGGTCAGAGACCTAACATTCTCCCCTTTGGGTAGATCAATATATAATACCTTACATCTTTAAACCATAGTTTTCACAACACTCTTTGTGTTTAATTGCACCTTGCGCTTTAGTAAAATGATCTGCAATATTCTTTTCAGTCATGCAGTATTCCAACTTAACCATTTTATTTTGAACACATTGTCTAACATTCAGATATCTCAAATCAGTATGTTTCGACCTTGTTTTCACAGCTAAACTATTAGCCATACTAATGGCAGATTGATTGTCTTCATACACAATAAATGGCTCCTGTACAGTAATTCCTATATCCTTTAACAATTGTTTATAATACACCAATTCTGTACACATTAATGATAAACTCGAGAATTCTGCTTCCATAGTGGATAAACTAATATGTTGTTGCCTAATAGATTTCCACCCTATTAAAGCATTACCCAACATTACCACTATACCTGATGTTGATTTGCGAGTCATTGCATCAGTAGCAAAACTTGCATCAGCATATGCAGTTAACACTAATTCATTTCTCGGTTCTAAATATAAAGAATAATGTATTGTGTGCTTTAGGTATCTAAGTATTCGTTTAGCTGCTTGCCAATGCCTTTCATTTGGTTCAGCATTATATCTAGCCAGTTGATTTATGCTGTAAGATATATCTGGTCTAGACCAATTACTCAAATATGAGAGACTACCAATTAGAGACTGATATATCTCCTTATCAAACACAGGACATTTAGTATCACTATTTGTAAATCCCTGATCCATTGGTGTCTTAGCAGTTTTACAATTCTCCAGGTTATATCTTTTTAACAATTGGCTAATCTTCTTAGCTTGCGAAATTTTGAATCCTCTATTTGTCTTCATTATATCAAGACCCAAATAATGTTTAATTTCTCCTAAATTTCTAATCTTGAACTTTCTTTGTAATTCAGAAACAATATCATTTGCTTCTTGTTCAGTCTTTGTTATAATCGCTATATCATCTGTAAATAATAGCAACAGAGAAATCAAACCATCTTTCTCTCTCCTAAATAAACAAGGATCAGCTATACCAGCTTTAAAATCCATGGAAACTAATTCTTTTACAATGCATTTATTCCATTCATAACCTGATTGCTTTAAACCATAAAGACTTTTCTTTAATTTCCAATAATCATTTTTTCCATCATCTTTTAAACCTAATGGCTTTTTCATATAAATGGTATGTTGTAAAGGTGCATGTAGATATGCAGTTTCGACATCTACATGATTAATTATGCATTTATTCTTAGCTGCCCAAACTAATGCTCCTCTCAATGTATTTGCTCTCAGACTAGGTGCAAATACCTCATCATAATCCTTATCTGATTGAGCAAATCCCTGAGCAACTAATCTTGCTTTATGGGTAACAGTGCCATCCACACCAGTCTTTAATTTATACACCCATCTGCAACCTATTGCACGCTCACCTGGTGGTAACTTTACATCTTCATATACCTCAAGATCCTTTAAAGATTTTAATTCCTTATTCATAGCTTCCTGCCAAGCTACCTGTTCCTTTGTTGGGTACAGCTTAAGTTCATTATAATTAGACGGTTCCACATTAATCTGGCATACAATACTTGCCTGATATCTATCAGGTGGACGTCTCTCCCTAGTCGACCTCCTAGGCAATTTAGTACAAGTTGTTGGAATTTCCTCTTCCTTTTCCTCCCCTATCGAAGTATCTTCTACATCATCCATAGATGGTTCCTCTATTGAGGATTCTTTCACTATCCTATCATCAGTACTATTCTTATCAGAATCATCAGGAAACAATGGATCCTCAACAACAATACTATCTTGTTCCTTGTATTCCTGTTCCAGTTTACTCCATCCAACATGCTCAAGGAATTTAGCACTTGCACTACAATATACTCTAGTAGTACCTGGCTCCCAGAATCTAAATGATCTATGATTAGATTCATACCCTACAAAACATAATTTCCGTGCTCTATGTTGTCCCTTTCGCCTTACTTGTGTGGGAATATGCACCCATGCTGGTGCACCAAATGTATGCAAATAGCTAAGATTTGGTTTCCTACCATACCAGCGAGTAAATGGCAATTCACCAGTTGTTGCATTCACTACATTGTTCAAAACATGGTTAGCACACATTATAGCTTCACCCCAGAGCCTCTCTGGTAAACCAGAATCTGAAATCATGGTTCTAGACATAGCCTGTAATGTCTGACCTCTACGTTCAATATGCACATTATGTTGTGGCCGAAAAGGAGCAGAACGCTTATGTTCAATACCAGCTTTCTTTAGAATATCTTCAAATCTCTTATTGGTAAACTCAGTACCATTATCTGTTACTAAACTAACCAGTTTCTTTTTCATTTTTCGTTCAACAAACCTTAACCAGTTTACAAAATGTTGATATGTTTCTGTTTTTGTTTTCATCAGATAACAGAAACCATATCTAGAAAAATGATCAACTATGCTCAATAGATAACAGGCTCCACCTAAACTGGGTTTCTTAGGGCCAATGAGATCAGCAAATACAACCTCTAATGGTTCCTTGGTTTTAAATCCATTTAACCTGTTTGCAGGAATTACCTTGCTCTTTTCCTGATTGCAAGCATTACAATTTAAATATCTTGCACAAGGTTTTAATTTTATACCATTAGATAAC
Source organism: Diadophis punctatus similis (assembly GCA_023053685.1). Classification (NCBI taxonomy): domain Eukaryota; kingdom Metazoa; phylum Chordata; class Lepidosauria; order Squamata; family Dipsadidae; genus Diadophis; species Diadophis punctatus. Next base: position 1,063,631 of record JALIGW010000048.1, read on the forward strand.
TCAACAGTTTTCTTTAAAATTTTGAAATTTAAATGTCCCATACGTCTATGGAGCAAATGAATACATTCGTCATGAGGCTTTCTATTTTCATAAACTGAATTGGCCTTATTTAATGGACTATCATGGATAATGTATAAGCCATCATGCAATCTTGCAGTAACTCTTTTACCTTGTTTTTCAATTAAACATTTATCTCCCTGAAAAGTTACCACAAACCCTGCTTTTACCAATTCTCTGACAGATAGTAAGTTATATATAAGATTAGGTACATATAACATTGGTAAACTTTCATTAATACATGAACAATATGCATTACCTTCTCCAGATACTCTCAATTTCCAGCCATTTGCTAATGATACATGCTGTTTACTTTCAGTCATATTAACAAATCTCTCTTTACTTTTAGTTATACACTGAGATGCTCCACTGTCTATTATCCAGATATCATGGCTTACAGTTTTATTTGTACTTGATATAGCTGCACTAACATCATTATAAGCTCTCTGCATATTACTAGCATTCTGCTTTTTACCCTTTTTACAGAATCTGGCTATATGACCTTTAGCCCCACAAGAATAACATTTCCTAACAATATAGGCAGTTGAAGACATTTTTTTCTTCCTGTGGTGGTTTCTCTCTCAGCTGTTTTCTATCTTGCCTTCTTCTAGACTCTTCTAACAGTCTTCCTATTAAGCCAGTCAATGTCAGTTCATCTCTGGTCAAAACTTCCAGTGAAGACACATAATCATCATAAGAGTCATCTAAAGAAGAAAGAATAATATAAACTTGATGCAACTCTGAGAAAATCAGTTCTTTTTCATGTAGCTCTTGTAATGTTCTCTTCATAAACTCCAAATGAGCTAACATGTCACCACCTTTTAACAAACGTGCTCTGAACAGTTTACGTGTAAGGTGTATGTGTGCACCAACACTATCTCGAACATAAAGTCTCTTTAAGGTACTCCAACACTTGGCAGCAGAATCTTCACCATGAATATGGACCAGTTGCTGATCACTCAGTGTCAGTCCAATAATACTAAGAGCCTTTTCATTATCCCGGTTAAAGGCAGCTATTTTCTTCTTATCTTCAGCATTTGTTGGATCCCAAGCTGTTATATCAGGTGGATTATTAACCACAGTCCATAATCCTTCTTTACGCAAAAGTAAGCTGCACTTCATAGACCAGGAAACATAGTTAGTTCCATCTAACCTGGTTATCAGGGATAAGCTAGTTGACTGTTCTTGTGCCATTGTTAATTTAACAGTAAACCACAAGTTAGCTGTCTGAGTATGAAACTGAATATTCACACTAACTCTCAATATCTCTCTGGGCCCATAACCAGTGTTAATGTATTAGCAGAGTATTCCTTGTGTTACCAAGGTTGTGCATACAGAAACGTTTAGATTGAGATCAGTTGTGAATAAGTACTCAGCCACACACAGATACACTAACTTGAATTAAAGTTTACTTTAAGAAATAGCATTTTCCTATAAACAGTCCAAAGTCATACACTTAATAGTCATAATAACAATCCAAGTATTATCCAGTACAAATACATTTCAGCTATAATACATAACTACAACACAGAGAGAAATGCAGAGCATACATACTCTAGGCCTTGCTCTAATGATAAGCAGAGACTACACTCTGAGTAGCAGAGACCAAAGACAAACAGAGAGGGACTCCCATAGAAATAAGCTGTGAACTCTAGCTCCCTCTTGTGGCAGTCTGCAACACCTAAGCTAAACAGACTTATAGCTGTTAAAAACTAGACATATATTATCTATCCAATCAGTTATGGTCAGAGACCTAACACTTCCAATCAAAGCCCTCCAGGGCACACTTAACAACTTAACCTGCCTGTAGTTGTCACATCCTGACAGGTTTCCCTTTGCACGAGGAATCAACAATAGCATTTTTCCTAACATCAGGCCTAGGCGCACCTTCATAAACATGTTAAGGGAATCGCACAGCCTCTATTCAGAATCTCAGTATAGATATCAGATTTTAATATTTGCCCAATTACATCACCTACACCTGTAATAGTAATATTTTTCAATATGCTCACAGCAGTTATTGCATGCATTTAATCATGTTTTTTCAAACATTTAGTATTCTATTCCAATTCCACTTTTCAGTTCCATAATCACTATTATTGCCGTACAAATCTATTCAACAGTGCTTCTAACTTTTCTCCACTTCAGATTCATCCCAAAATTACCATTTTTATTAATTCAATTTTTTTTGCTGGAGAGTTCTTTTTTAGCTCTTCTTACACATTCCTGAAATAATTTAATTTAATTTCCTTCAGGCTCATTGAATTTCCTTTTAATGTTAACCACTCTTTACACCTTTTTCTCTATCTACACATTATAAAATATCTTCTTCTTATCCTCATTTTGCAGCCATATTCCCTTGTACACACTTTTTCCAGCCATGGTATTGTTCTACCAAGTATCTTTTTCCCATTAATATAACTCCACTCACTTTGCGTAATGCACTGTAACATAATTATTTCCATCCTGCTCCATGGAATTCCATGTTCTTATGTCCACTTTCCATTCATTCTTTTTGAGAGATTACTTTATCTTTGAACATTTTTTCATCCAGGATTCATACTTGCTTTCAATTGTGCTACTTTTTCATTTCTTTCTTTTCCTTCCAGGCCAGTTTTTCCCCAAGATCTCTTGCTGATACCCTCAAAAAAAAACGGCCTGCACAAATTCAAAAACTCTAATTAACCACATTTCATGTTAAGAATCATAAGATCAATCATGCTTTCAGATTTAAATTAATTTCTCTGCATGAAAGATATGCTTAAACCATATATAGGTAGATCTTGACTTACAACCACAATTGAGCCCAACATTGCTGTTGTTAAGTGAGACATGTTACGACTTTTCTTGCCACAGTTGCTAAGTGAATCACTGCAGTTGCTAACAGTTAAGTGAAAGTGTTAAGTGAATCTGGTTTTCCCCGTTGACTTTGCTTGTCAGAAGGTCACAAAAGGGGATCACATGATCCTGGGACACAGCAAAGGTCGTAAGTATGAACTCGTTGCCAGCATCTGAATTTTGATCACGTGATCTTGGGGACGCTGCAAAGGTCATAACTATGAAAAACGGTCATAAGTCACATTTTTCAGTACCGTTGTAACTTTGAATGGTCACTAAACGAACTGTTATTAAGTCAAGGACTACCTATAATTGAAACAGACCTTTATTTAAGCAGATGCTTGCCATTCACTATTGTCAGTTATTATTGCTCCATATATATCCCTCTCTTTCCCTCTTGATTTAGTCCCACTCATCCATTCCTGTCATCTACAGGGAGGAAAAAACCTCCTGGATCTGATTCCTCTAGATCAGTGATGGCTAACCTTTTTGGTGCCGTGCCCAACCTCAAAATGCAATGCGAGTGCCCCCCCCCACGTGCAGGTGCCCTGCACTCCTGCGCATGCGCACACATCCCCCGTGCATGCGTCCCGGCCCCCCGCACCCAGTTTTGGCTTCCAGGTTGGTGCAGGAGGCCTTCCAGGCCCAAAACGGGGCGCAGGGGGGCACACGCATGCACAAACCCCCAAAATGCAATGCGAGCACCCTCCCCACATGCACCCCTCCCCCTGCGCATGCACAGCAGAGACCAGAAGACCAGCTGGCTGGCGGTGGAGCTGGGCTGGGCACGCGTGCCATAGGTTCGCCATCATGGCTCTAGATTATTGTGCAATTGTCCCCAATCTCTTCTCTTATTCTTCCTTTATCATCATATCATTCCTCTTTTCTTTGATCCCACAACAACCTAGATGATACCAGTTCATGCATTGATGCACATTTTCACTTAAATATTCACGACTTCTCTTCATTTACAGGAAGTCCTCAACTGACAATCAAAATCGGGACCAGAATTTTCATTGCTAAGCAAGGGGTTTTTTAAGTGAATCACACTTGATTTTATGACCTTTTTTGCTATGGATAGCACTAGCAATAGCACTTAGACTTCTATACCACTTCACAGGGCTTTACAGCCCTCTCTAAGTGGTTTTACAGAGTCAGCCTATTGCCCCCAACAATTTGGGTCCTCATTTTACCCATCTCGGAAGGATGGAAGGCTGAGTCAACCTTGAGCCTGGTGAGATTCGAACTGCCAAATTGCAGGCAGCCAGCAGGCAGCAGAAATAGCCTGCAGTACTGCACTCTAACCACTGTGCCACCATGGCTCATAAGGATAGTAAGGAAATCACTTCAATTGTTACGTGAGTCATGTGATTGCTAAGTGAATTTAGCTTTCTCCACTGACTTTCCTTGTCAAAAGCCAGCTGGAAAGGTCACAAATGATGAGAATAGAATAGAATAGAATAGAATAGAATAGAATAGAATAGAATAGAATAGAATAGAATAGAATAGAATAGGGTAGGGTAGGGTAGGGTAGGGCAGGGCAGGGCAGGGCAGGGCAGGGCAGGGCAGGGCAGGGCAGGGCAGGGCAGGGCAGGGCAGGGCAGGGCAGGGCAGGGCAGGGCAGGGCAGGGCAGAATAGAATAGAATAGAATAGAATAGAATAGAATAGAATAGAATAGAATAGAATAGAATAGAATAGAATAGAATAGCTGGAAGGGACCTGGGAGGTCTTCTAGTCCAGCCCTCTGCTCAAGCAGGAGAACCTATACCATTTCAGATAAGTGGCTGTCTAGTCTCGTCTTAAAAACCTCCAATGATGAAGCACCCATGATTTCTGGAGGCAAGCTGTTCCACTGGTTAATTGTCCTCACTGTTAGGAAGTTTCTCCTTAATTCCAGGTTGCTTCTCTCTTCTTGTCCGGCCTTCTGGTACTTTGGATAATAGAGAATAGAGAATAGATGATCCTAGCATGCTGAGATCTTTGTCAATGTGTAACTGTGGAGATGCTGTGACGGTTGTAATTATAAGGACCAGTAAGTCACTTTTTTGCAGTGCAGCCGTATGTTTGAAGGGGCAGTAAATGAATGATTGTAAGTCAAGGACTACAAGCAGATCACAAGCTACCACCATCCAGATTTACTGGATCCTTCTCCTTTTTTAGTTTCTTTGTTTCAGAGATTCATAGGATATCTATTTTTCTTGTTTTCATTCCATTGATTAATTCACACTATTTACCATTTATATCCCTGACTTTCCGCCACAGCCTTCCCCGGAGGCCCCATAAACATCGACTTCAACTGTCTGATGCGGCTTTAATCAACTGAGGCTTTTGCCTAATGCCTTTCCAATAAGAAGAGAAAGTGATGATTAAATTGCCACCTTTACTCCTGCCTGTGCCACATGCTGACAATAAAGATCGTGCCACTCAGTTTGGGCATCATCCGGCAGGATGCCTTGAGGGCGAGCAAACAGCTCATCCTGCTCTATGCAAGCCAGGATCTTTCATCCAGAAAACATCCTCGCAAGCCAACATATCTTTGCTCACACCCCACCAACTCAGTGGTCTATGCAGAGTGCTCGTTAATATATTTGATTTAATAGCTGGAACAGTAAAGCATATAATGGGCCAGAACACCCAGTTGTAGTTGATTGATTAGAAAGCACAGGCTCTTGCATGAGGAAATCTACATTATGATTGGTTGCTGGGTGAGAAAGGGGAATTTCCCTTTTTTCCCGCCTTTTTCTTCTGTGTGCTCTATATGCTGTTCTGTAATTTACCTTCCAATTTACCTCATGATGTGCCTGACTAACTTGTTTGCTGTATATATATAGATGTAAAATATATCTACTTATATAAAACTACAAGTTTCTGACCGCATCTCTGACTCCATTTGGATACCCACTGCACAATTCCCTGAGAGTATTGATGTAACACAAATAAGACCAAGGAGCTTATAGTGAACTATAGAAAGAACAGATCAGACATCCAGCCCTTGCTTATCAATGGAGACCGAGTGGAGCAAGTGGCCAGTTTTAAGTTTCTGGGTGTTATCATAAAAGAGGACCTGACCTGGGGCACTCACATTGCAGCACTGGTCAAAAGGTCCCAGCAGAGGTTATACTACCTGAGATTTCTCAGGAAACAACAACTGAATGGAAAACTGCTGGTGACCTTCTACCGCTGCACCATAGAGAGTATTTTAACTTACTGCAGCTGTGTATGGTTTGCCAATTGCCCAGTGGCAGATAGGACAGCGCTCCAGAGGGTCAGCGTCATTGCCCAGAGAATCATTGGTTGCCCTCTCCCCTCCTTGGAAGAGCTTGATAGCTCTTCCGGCTGCCTTAAGAAAGTTCAAAACATTCTTAAAGGTCCATCTCATCCTGGGCACCCTTTTTTTGAACTTTTACCATCTGGCAGACAGTACAGGGTAATACAAACAAGGACAAATAGGCTGAAAAACAGCTTCTATCCCAGGGCAGTAACCATATCGAATTCTACTGTATAGTGCAATATTAATGCAATATCGGTTTTCAATTCAATTGTATAGAATGTGAAGGATGTGTGTTTGTGTTTTATTTTTATAATTATAATGTACACTGAAGATGGCATTTAATTTCGTTGTACGAGGTGCAATGACAATAAAGTAAAGTAAGTAAGTATGTATAGTCACAATGCCAAGCTTAATATCAACCAAACTTATCATGCCATGTGAATGCATCTGCTAGGGTTTTCCCTGAACTTTTTAAGGGTGTTATGTGAACTCAGCCTCCCACTACCTGCATGATTTCCAGCACAAAAAGACAGTCAAGATCTTGAATGCAAAAGTAATGGTCTCATATTACAAGAAGGCAGATGCTGGTTGAATGTTAAGGAAAACCACCTGACAATGAGTCTCGTGCACATAGATAAAACGTGTTGAATTCAGTAACCACATTACGCAAGTCTGGCCACTGGGGCTGACCTCCCCTCCTAACCAGCACCAATGCTCTGCAGCACATCCTAAACCAAGAGCTCCTTTAGTGAATGGGTCAGGGGGCGTCTGCAGGGAGATGTAAAAATCAAGATGGTAATTAAGTCTGTGAGATCGAACCTCCACTGCTTTTGTGTTTGCAATGACATCGCTTTCATGCACAAAGGAGCACGGCTTGATTGTGTGGCTATGACAACCTGCGTGTCTTTCCTCTTTTGAGTAGGTCTAGTTCAGTGATGGCGAACCTATGGCACGGGTGCCACAGGTGGCACGCGGAGCCATATCTGCCGGCACGCGAGCCGTTGCCCTAGCTCAGCTCCAGCGCACATGTGTGTGCCCACCAGCTGATTTTTGACTCACACGGAGGCTCTGGGAGGGTGATTTTGGCCTCCGGGGTGGTGAGGGGGAGCGTTTTCACCCTCTCCAAGCTCCAAGAAACCCTCTGGAGCCTGGGGAGGGCAAAAAACGGTCCTACCGGGCCCACTGGAAGTCGGGAAATGGGGGAGTGGGGGGGGGTCACGCATGCATGCGCAAGGGGGTGGGGTGAGTGGGGGGCTTTAAATTATGGGTGTGGGCACGCACGCACGCGCGATAGCGCGCACACGCGCTATTTCGGTACCCGAGGAAAAAAAGGTTCGCCATCACTGGTCTAGTTTAATGAAAAGGAGGACTAGGGGTAACATGGTATATCAGGGGTTGCCCCAAAGAAGAGGGGGTCAAGCTATTGTCCAAAGCACCTGAGGGCAGGATAAGAAGCAATGGGTGCAAACTAATCAAGGAGAGAAACAACCTAGAACTAAGAAAAAAATTCCTGACAGAACAATTAACTGGTAGAACAACTTGCCTCCAGAAATTGTGAATTCTCAAACACTGGAAGTTTTTAAGAAGAGATTGCACAACCATATGTCTGAAATGATATAGGTCAGTGGTGGCGAACCTTTTTCGGCTCGCGTGCCGAAAAAGGGGGGGGGCGCGCTCGCGCGCGCTCGCGTGCCAACACCCATTCCCTCCCCCCCACGCATGCGCACAACACCCCCCCCGCTGCCCCCTGCGCATGCGCACCCACCCCCACCCCGCACAGGCCCACTTACCGGAGCCTGGAACGACGAAACGGAGCCTGGAACGATAAAACCGGCAAACCGGAAGTGCGTTTTTTCGCACTTCCGGTTTGCCGGTATGCTGTTTTTTGCACTCCGGAGGGTTCAGGGAAGCTCCCTGAACCCTCCGGAGTGCAAAAAACAGCACACCGGCAAACCGGAAGTACGTTTTTTCGCACTTCTGGTTTGCCGGTGGGAACCCTCGCGTGCCGGCTTCTATGGCTCCTCGTGCCAGCTCTGGCACGCGTGCCATAGGTTCGCCACCACGGATATAGGTTCTCCTGCCTGAGCAGAGGGTTGGACTAGAAGACCTCCAAGATCCCTTCCAACTCTGTTATTCTAGCCTAGCCTAGCCTAGTCTCTCCACTGGTGCCCCGTGTGAAGTCCAATGTTTGGGCTCTGGTTTGCATATTTGAGAATGGGGGTTAAGGACAGAAAGGGGTGCTTTGGTCATCCCTCCTTCGGCTTGGCCCGCCCTCTTCTGAAGGGTGCCATGTAAAGTCTGGGAACTTCTGCAAGGGAACGGAATGTGTGCCTAACCCTGCCTAAGCTTTGCATTTAGCTTCCACAGGAAGACTGCGACATTTCATCACCTCTCAGCCCTCCACCTCTTATTGTAGCGTTACCCGCTGTGCCTTCTGGGAATCCTAAAATTTGCAATCGCCACGCGCCCAGAGAGCTCTGGAGACAGCCAGGCAGCCGCTCCCCGGGGGCTTTCCAAGTTCCGCTTCTGAGACCGCCGCCCGCTGCACGAGACAGGAGCTCTCCAAGGTGCTGAGCGGCTGAACCCCACCCGCAGCCCCAAATGCATTCCGTCCAGAAAGCAGAAGCAGGACAGGCCACGTGGCTGCCGAGAGAGATGAGCTGGCCCGAGCCCAACATTTTTAGCCGTGGGAAATATCTGCCTCATGCATTTAAGTCCTCCTTCCTTTGCAACAGGGAAACGCCTCACTTCCAAGGCCTTTGGATCTTCCAGGGCATTTAACGCTCCTGGCAGTTTCAGCAGAGATCAATGCCAATGCCGAGAATCCGTTTTCTCTCCTTCCCTTTGCTCCCTCTCCCCCTCCCCTCTCTCACCTTTGTTTTCTCATTCCTTTTATCTTTGCTCCTGACAGGGAAAGGGGGGGGGGAACAAGCTGCAAATGCTTGCGGAGAAGAGCCAAGATTTGCCATAGGAAAGAGAAGGGACATTTGACTGAAGACAAGTTGGAGGAGAAAATCTCAGCTTGGTGGGGGGGGGAGAGCGACCTTTTGCACCTGCTTATTATGACATGGCTTTAGCCTCCATAGTGCATCTCTGGGCTCGATGAAACATGACATTGCAAGACAGTTTTACAAGGAGAGGCGCATTTAAACAGCCTCAACTCTCACTTTGAAACCTTCTCTTTTCCAGAAGACTCTGGGCAAAATCAGAAGGCAGATTTCAGGAGAAGCAAGAAGGGCAAGAAGAAAATTCCTCTTCTCCTTTTCAGGTGCAAACAACTAGAACCACCCATGGATAGGCCCAAGTAAATACTTTATTGCTGATCACTTATATTATAAGAATCTCACCAGACAGTTTGCCTTCCCTTGGGAAAAGGCAACTGACCCCAAATGTTTGCTCCCCTGAACAAACTCAAAGCTGGAATTCTCTTTACTCCGTCCAGAACAGGAGTCAGCAACCTGTGACTCTGGAGCCACATGTGGCTCTTTCATCCCTCTGCTGCGGCTCCCTGTCGCTCAAAATATGTGTCACAACTGCTAATGTGTGACACCCGCCGGCATGCAATTTATTGAGTTTTTCGACCCCCGGTAGGCCAACTATGGATAAATCCAAGAAAAGAAAATTTTCAGAAGAAAACAGAATCTTTAATTCAACTATATATGCTAGTTTTGTGGCCACTCAGGAAATAGTCAGGCACAGGAAGAGTTTTGTGGCCCCCTGTGTTTTCTTTTCTGTGGGAAATGGGTCCAAATGGCTCTCTGAGTGTTTAAGGTTGCCGACCCCTGGTCTAGAAGGACCCCCTCCCCTTCAGCCAGTGGTTCCCCCACACTCAAGCAGCAACGTGATCCTGATAAAACCAGAAGGAGGGGGTGTCAGTGCCTCTCCATTCTTTTTCCATTCTCTCCATTCTCTCCATTCTCCACTTCTTTTACAAGGTTCACATCTCGAGACGTTGACTCTTCTGATGTCCTGGTTCCCTTCTGGAGATACAGCTGGAGCTGTCACTGAGAAGAAGTTCTCAGTAGAGTAACTGTGCTCAGAATATAAGCCATCATTTTTGCTCACATTTCAGGATATGGGGCAGCATCTTCCTGCTATTGAGGGCATTAGTTTCCTGTTTCTGAGGACTATCCAGAAAGGCTTCTTTTGTCTTTAGGCTATTTCTTTCTTTCTTTCTTTCTTTCTTTCTTTCTTTCTTTCTTTCTTTCTTTCTTTCTTTCTTTCTTTCTTTCTTTCTTTCTTTCTTTCTTTCTTTCTCCATCCTCCTCCACCCACACAACAAATGCACACAGACCTGGAGCATGGTCCATGCAGTGGTTCTCTGAAATGATCATTGGCTAAAGAGTACAGCAGCAGCTATTCTGGGTCTCCCCAAATTCTTTTTCTTAAAAGATCACTGAGCCTTTCTCTTCCTTAAATCCAATCAAAATTTGGCTGCCCGCTGCTGAAAAATGGCAAGCAAATTCCTCTGCGAAAGGTAACAACGGTTGCAAAAACCTGTTTTCCTGCTTCAGCCCAGCATTATTTTCTCTTTCTTTCCTCTAAAAAGCAGAAATAAACCAGGCCATTCATTTTTAGGGAGCAATGCTAAATTTAGCTTTGCAGTCCTGCAGAGCCCTGTGAAAGTGCAGAAAGGGGGCTGAAGACCTTGATTCATTGGGATAATTGGGGACCTCTGGGAAGAGTAAGCAGAAAGTTCGCTAAGAAGTTGAACTTTGTCTTATACCAGCACAACCTACTAACCTGCTATTTGATTATCAGCAATGTCTGCATTACAAGGAAGAGCACAAAAAGAAAGCCCTCTGGAATTTATCTGCAAGAAGAAAAAAGTCCAAAGGCTACACATTTTTCTCTACTCTGTGAGTTAAACCAAGACAGACAAAGACCCAGCAATTCACCTTAACCAGGTTTGCTTTCTTTGTTGTTTACTGTGCTTGTTTTTTTATTTTTGGTGGCTGTGAAGGGGTTGTGGTTACTCTATTGTGCAAATGTTACCCCTGTGACTTCCTTAGGGCTTACTGGATAGTGCAAATCCATGAAATGACTGAATTCGACAACCAAATTAAGTGTGGTTATAGGAGCCATCTCCATGGAGTCCAAGCATTGAGAATCTCTATCCAAAAACCAAGTTTGTTCCTGTCCAGCAGTGTCAGCAGAAGGGGGGAGGGGTAAAAAAAGAGCAAAAAGGTCCACAACCACCGTTTTGTATGAATGAACCAAAACTCAAGAGTTTTGGTTGCAGCGCTGTGGCCTTCTCTTCTCTTCTTTCAGCCCTCCCTCCTTCCCCCAGTAGTGCCACTCTCCTTGCCTCTTTTTGAAAGACTTTGCCCAAAGTTTTCTCGTGTTTTTCTTGAGCGTTTAAGGGTGACTTCCTATAAAAATAACTGTGGGGGTTCTCTTGTCCCTGCAGATTCAATGGGTTTGCGGCGCGATAGGCAGATCGTACCTGTCTTAAGATGGCCCCGATCTTGGTCATTTGGAGCCCAAGGATATTCCCTTCCATTTTGTCTGCTTTCTGCGGAACGAGGAATTTGTTAAGCTATCACTGGTTATTTATTTCTTCAATTTCTATGCCACCCCACTCCTTAGGGACTCTGGGCGGCTCACAACAGAAATACAAAACATCAAAATAGTACAAAAACATCTAAAAACAGTTTAAAAACAGTTTACAATTCAAAAACAGTTTAGCCCATGGTTGATGAAAGGTTGTCAGGAATGTCATTCAATTACAGTATTTAGGGGAGAAAAACCATGACAGATATGTAGTCAAAAGCCAATTTAAATTTCTAATACCAGAATATACCCTGTGAATTAAGGGAGGTGATTCTATGTCTACCATACCTCTGCAGTTCTTTCTCTGTCCTCTGTTGGAGATTCCAAGAATCCCTGTTCTTTTTATGTACTTTTTTGCTTTTCATTTTTCATTGTGGTCACCCACGATGTAAAAAAGGCATCGAGATGCTAGAAAGAGTGGAGAGAAGAGCAACAAAGATGATTAGGGGACTGGAGGGTAAAACATATGAAGAACGGTTGCAGGAACTGGGTATGTCTAGTTTGATGAAAAGAAGGACTAGGGGAGACATGAAAGCAGTGTTCCAATATCTCAGGGGTTGCCACAAAGAAGAGGGAGTCAAGCTATTCTCCAAAGCACTTGAGGGTAGGACAAGAAGCAGTGGGTGGAAACTAAACAAGGAGAGAGGCAACCTAGAACTAAGGAGAAATTTCCTGACAGTGAGAACAATTAATCAGTGAAACAGCTTGCCTCCAGAAGTTGTGGATGCTCCAACACCGGAAGTTTTCAAGAAGAGATTGGACAACCATTTGTCTGAAGTGATGTAGGGTTTCCTGCCTGAGCAGGGGGTTGGAAGCATGGTCCCTTCCAACTCTGTTATTCTGTTTTATATAAAGAGTATATATCATGCAGGCTCCATATATTTACAGCTTTAACTCTAGTGCAACAACCATCTTTTTTCTTTCTCTTTCTTTTTCTCCCTAGAGTAACACTTGTCAGTCCATCTGTCATAGAAGCTAGTCACACACACACATACACAAACACCCCTACTGCTTCTCTAGCTGCCTTACAGTCTGCCTTCCCACATAGAACAAACACATAGAACAAACATTTTGACCAGACGTGACATCAAGTTGATGGCACATAATCAAATCAATCAATCAATCAATATCAGAATAGTACATTGCCCCAACAAAAAAGTGACATTTCTCCCCTGGAACCTCTCTGGCTGTCTCCTTGCTGTGCCACAGTGGGTCAAATGGGCTAATTTGAAGATGATTTTCCAACCAAGTGAAGATCATCCATAACATGGATTATTGTTGTCTCTTTTTTCTTTTTTTTTCCATTGCAATTTCAGGGAGTTTTGTTTTGTTTGAACAAAATTCTCTTTTACATTTGGTTTGCCATCCAGGGTTCCTTGAATAGACGAGGGGGCCATATTAATTGGAGTAATACATACCGCCCTGAGTCCTTAGGGAGTTGGGCGGCATATAAGAATTCCAAAAATAAATAAATAAAAAATAAATACATAAAACTAAATCTATATATATAAAAGCGAAAACCACTCTTGCATTAATTACGAAATCTCCAGAATCGTAAAGCCTACAAACTTGAAATTTGCCACGTATGTTCCTCTTGGCTTCTAGGTGCTCACTAAGAAAGGATTTTTTGAAATGACCATCGGAGCATGAGTATTTCTTATATTATTATTAACAAGCTCTGATGCTAAGGAGTTCTACTCCCCCTCCCTTCCTGAAAAGAAATCTGATCCAAATGCAAAACACAAGCAGAGGAGTTTCAGTTTCGCTTTTGCTTTCACAGCAGCAAGCAGCTTTACTACAGAACAGTTGAGCTAAGCCACGCACAGACTCCTTCCTGTCTCCTTCTTGCTCACACAGCAAATACTGCAAATACCCTAATCCCTCAACTCTCTCACACAATAGCAATAGCAATAGCACTTTACTTATATACCGCTTCATAGTGCTTTACAGCCCTCTCTAAGCGGTTTACAGAGTTCAGCATATTGCCCCCAACAATCTGGGTCCTCATTTTACCGACCTCGGAAGGATGGAAGGCTGAGTCAACCTTGAGCCTAGTGAGATTTGAACAGCTGAACTGCTGAACTAGCAGTCAGCCTGCAGTCGCAGCATTTAACCACTGCACCACTTCAGCTCTTAACACTAACAAGACGCTAGCCAGATGAATACCGATGGATGCTGGTACGCAGAGACAGATTCCCCCCCCCTTATTTTCCTCCTCAGTTCAGATGAATCTGTTCCTTCTACTGTAACACCAGTTAAAGGGAAAAGAGGCAAAAAACACAGGAAAAGATTTACAGAAGCGATTAGGAAAACACAAGGGAAGCTGCCTGTTTCTCCCATGGCCAGTTCTATGTGGCATGTTCCAGAGTCAGTTCACCTGACAGCTTGGTCATCCTCCAGCCAGAGAGCAAAACCAGGAATGTTTTTATTTATTTATTTATTTGGGAATTCTTCTATGCCGCCCTATTCCCTAAGGACTCAGGGCGGCGTACAGCATTTTAAAGAACACCAAACAATAAAATCATTAAAAACAATTTTTAAAAAGTTTTAAAAAGACACACAACACCATGCATACATGGGGGAGACCTCAGATGTAGAATTGTCTCTGAACCCTGCCTGCAGGAAGAGCCATGTCTTAATGGCTTTTCGGAAAGCCAGCAAGCTGAGGATGATTCAGATCTCTGGGGGAAGTTGGTTCCAAAGAGCAGGGGCCCCTACAGAGAAGGCCCTCCCCCTAGGCCCCGCCAGCCGGCATTGTTTGGCTGACGGGACCTGGAGGAGACCCACTCTGTGGGACCTGACCGGGCGAAGGGAAGTATGAGGTAGAATGCAGTCCCGGAGGTATCCTGGCCCTAAGCCATGTAGGGCTTTAAAGATGATGATCAATACCTTGAATTGTACCCGGAGACCAATGGGCAACCAATGCAACTGGCGGAGTATAGGTGTTACGTGGGTGTATCTTGAAACACCCACCACAGCACGCGCAGCCGCATTTTGCACCAATTGTAGTCTCTGAATACTCTTCAAGGTAGCCCCATGTAGAGCGCATTACAGTAGTCCAATCGGGAGGTGACAAGGGCGTGAGTGACCGTGAGCAGAGCCTCCTTCTCTAAGTATGGTCGCAATTGGTGCACCAGGCGGACCTGTGCAAAAGCCCCCCTAGCCACAGCTGTGAGATGTTGGTCTAATGTTAGCTGTGGATCTAGGAGGACCCCCAAATCGCGAACCCGTTCTGAGGGAGTTAATTTTTCTCCCTCAAGAACCAAGGAGGGACAGTCGACATGGACAAATTTAAAGTCTATGCTATGCAAATAATGTCTTCATTTGTAACAGAAACATAGCTTATCATCTCTAACGAAATAATACAGTCCCTTTGTTAACTACTCATTAATTTTGAAGCTTTAAGTGTCAATTTATCAAGCCCCATCACATAGTTTCGTAGTGAAGCACGGGTATCAGCTAGCATATATATATATATATATATATATATATATATATATATATATATATATATATATATATATATATATATATATATATATATATATATATATATATATATATATATATATATATATATATATATATATATATTCATTTATCAGCAAAAAATGTTACACATATATGTGTGTGTGTAGCATTTTTTGCTGATAAATGAAAATAAAGGGAGAATATATATATATATATATATATATATATATATATATATATATATATATATATATATATATATATATATATATATATATATATATATATATATATATATATATATATATATATATATATATATGTCTTTGGGTATTCGGGTTTTCTCCCGCGTGAAATTGGAAGTGTCTTGGCTTTAGTCAAGGCTTCTTTGATTGGCACTTGGGTGAAGAGGGATATGACATCGAAGCTCACGAGTAGGTCGCTGGGCTGTAAGTTTTGTTTCTTTATGATCTCTATGAACTGGAATGAGTTTTTTACATATGAGGTGATGGATTCTGCATAAGGTTGTAGTTGTTTTGCGAGAAATTTGGCTAGGTTTTGTAGAGGTGAGCCTATGGAGCTGACTATGGGTCTAAGTGGGGTTCCTTCTTTGTGTATCTTGGGGAGACCATAGAGCTTGGGGCATCTGGATGATTTCTCTCTGGGAATGATTCTTTGCTGGATCTCTTCGCTGATGGGAGAGACTTTTATTTTGGATCTACACTTCCAATTTCACGCGGTAGAAAACCCGAATACCCAAAGACCTACATACAAACACCCGCGAAAACCTCAGAAAACATATATATATATATATATATATATATATATATATATATATATATATATATATATATATATATATGACATATATATATGTCATTGGGTATTCGGGTTTTCTCCCACGTGAAATTGGAAGTGTCTTTGCGACGTTTCGATGAAGTCTCATTCATCATCTTCAGGCTGGTGTCTTCTGCTTCCTGCTTCTAGGAGCAATGTGAGATTGCTGCTGTTTCTTCCTTTTAACTGCCAGTGGAGGTTTGAACTGATAGGATGGGAGCTTGGCTGTGTTCTGATTGGTTGGAGGTGTGTTCTGATTGGTTGGGGGCTTGGCTGTGCTCTGATTGGCTGGGGGGTTAGCTGTGCTCTGATTGGCTGGGGGTGTTCTTAGATTAGTCTGACTTGCAGGCCCCAGCCAATCAGAGCACAGCTAACCCCCCAGCCAATCAGAGCACAGCCAAGCTGTGATGAATGATGTACTCAATAAAGCAGTTCTTTGAGAAAGCTAAAAGTTTCAGAGTTGCTGAATTGGCCGAGTTCCTTGACAGTAGGGCCTGGACTGGTGTATATATATATATATATATATATATATATATATATATATATATATATATATATATATATATATATATATATATATATATATATATATATATATATATATATATATATATATATATATATATATATATATATATATATATATATATATATATATATATATATATATATATATATATATATATATATATATATATATATATATATATATATATATATATATATATATATATATATATATATATATATACACCAGTCCAGGCCCTACTGTCAAGGAACTCGGCCAATTCAGCAACTCTGAAACTTTTAGCTTTCTCAAAGAACTGCTTTATTGAGTACATCATTTCAGCACGGTTCAAAAACAAACCAGCTCTGCCTATTTCCCGTGCTTTCAGTATAAGATTTAATAGCTCCCTCCCTCCTTGTCACAGGTCACATTGTCCAATTAGGTGTAGAGAGGGCTGTAAAGCACTGTGAAGCGGTATATATGTCTAAGTGCTATTGCTAATACCTATTAACAATCTTATGGTTAGCTAACTAGAACAAAATATTTATAGAACAAGCCCAAATCACGTGAATGTTGCCTTGTCCCTTAATAAATGGCATGTTGTGAACCGCCCAGAGTCCCCTGAGAGTTGGGCGGCATATAAATCCATTTAAATAAATAAATAAATAAATAAATAAATAAATAAATAAATAAATAAATAAATAAATAAATAAATAAATAAATAAATAAATAAATAAATAAATAAATAAATAAATAAATAAATAAATAAATAAATAAATAAATAAATAAATAATGCAAAGTTCACCCATTAGAATTTCAAGGTCTTTGCCTGTGAAAGCAATTTGAAAACAAACTGTCTTTCATCTATTTCAGTGAAAAATTATAGGAAAAATTATATGGGAATTTCTCTATCCATCAGTAAGCTAAACTGATCTTGTCTTGGGAAAGCAGATGCTTTCATTTCAAACCCTCAAAAGTTGTCCTTTCAGTTGCAGGGACAGCTTGTGCTGAGCTGGAGTTTGAAATGTCCTTCCGGTGATCAACAAAGCTTCCAACTAGCAGCTTTGTTTTTATCAGAGTTTGTTGCATAAATCAAAACCAGAAGCACACACAGATAACTGATTCAGCTGGATTCATTAACTTCTTTATAAACATAATAATATCTATACAATACCACAAGTAGATTATTTCTTCAATGTAGCAACAGTTACAAGCAGTTTCATTTCCAGCAGAGTAGAGTGGACTGAGAGTACAGAGTGGACTGAACCACGCCCAGCCTTCTAGCTTCAGTTTTGATTCTCTGCACAGACTCAGATGTGTTTAGCTCCCATTGCAGGGGTGAAATGGTCCCGGTTCGCACCGGCTGGTGGGGACCGGTAGGACTTGGCACATGGCTTGCTGGCCATGCCCCCGTACCGGTCCGGGCCCCGGGCCCCAGGCCCCCAGCCCAAGCCCCGGCCACCCATGTGTACCCCGGCCACCCATGTGTACCTAACTGCCCACCCACCGCTTTTCCTGCTCCCGGCTTTTTCCTTTTGTTAAACAAAAATGGCCTCCGCTTTTCCCACCTATCAGCTGGGCTCTTCCCGACACCCACCCCCACCCCTGGGCCCCAGACTATATAACCTGGCTGTTCCAGCCTAGCAAACCACCCACCTTCCCACCCAGCCTCCAGAGTCCAGCTTGCTTACCTTAGCTCTTCGGACCCAATTCCCAGCCATTGGAAGCCAGCCACGCCTGCTTTTCCTTTGGTCTGAATTGCAAACTGCAATCCATCTGATCTGCAAGCCACTTAATCTGCCTGCTTGAAACCAGCAATCCATCCATCTGCTCTGCAAGCAACTTATTCTGTCTGCCTTATTCCTTCCATAGGGTAAGTAACCTTTTTTATTTTATTTTTTGCTTTAAAAAAATAGTAGCCATATAGCCATTTAAAACTTTTGCAATGCTTTTGTGTTGTGTGTTTTGGATGGTGTGTGAGTCAGTACAGCTGCTTTTAAATGGTGTGTGAGCCATTTGTGTTGTTGTGCTGTTGTGTAAAGTTGTGTTTTCAGCTCTGTTGCTCTGTGAGGCTCCTACTTAAGGCAGGGGCCATTTTGCGTGCTTTTGCAATGCTGCAAAAGGCAGGGGGTTGGACTAGATGACCACACAAGGTCCCTTCTTCCAACTCTTTAAATCTGTTAAAATTTAACAGCTGCTTTTTCATGGTATGTGAGCCATTTGGCAGGGGGTTGGACTAGATGACCACACAAGGTCCCTTCTTCCAACTCTTTAAATCTGTTAAAATTTAACAGCTGCTTTTTCATGGTGTGTGAGCCATTTGGCAGGGGGTTGGACTAGATGACCACATAAGGTCCCTTCTTCCAACTCTTTAAATCTGTTAAAATTTAACAGCTGCTTTTTCATGGTGTGTCAGCCATTTGGCAGGGGGTTGGTCTAGATGACCACACAAGGTCCCTTCTTCCAACTCTTTAAATCTGTTAAAATTTAACAGCTGCTTTTTCATGGTGTGTCAGCCATTTGGCAGGGGGTTGGTCTAGATGACCACACAAGGTCCCTTCTTCCAACTCTTTAAATCTGTTAAAATTTAACAGCTGCTTTTTCATGGTGTGCGAGCCAATTGGCAGGGGGTTGGACTAGATGACCACATAAGGTCCCTTCTTCCAACTCTTTAAATCTGTTAAAATTTAACAGCTGCTTTTTCATGGTGTGTCAGCCATTTGGCAGGGGGTTGGTCTAGATGACCACACAAGGTCCCTTCTTCCAACTCTTTAAATCTGTTAAAATTTAACAGCTGCTTTTTCATGGTGTGTGAGCCATTTGGCAGGGGGTTGGACTAGATGACCACACAAGGTCCCTTCTTCCAACTCTTTAAATCTGTTAAAATTTAACAGCTGCTTTTTCATGGTGTGTGAGCCATTTGGCAGGGGGTTGGACTAGATGACCACACAAGGTCCCTTCTTCCAACTCTTTAAATCTGTTAAAATTTAACAGCTGCTTTTTCATGGTGTGTGAGCCATTTGGCAGGGGGTTGGACTAGATGACCACATAAGGTCCCTTCTTCCAACTCTTTAAATCTGTTAAAATTTAACAGCTGCTTTTTCATGGTGTGTCAGCCATTTGGCAGGGGGTTGGTCTAGATGACCACACAAGGTCCCTTCTTCCAACTCTTTAAATCTGTTAAAATTTAACAGCTGCTTTTTCATGGTGTGTCAGCCATTTGGCAGGGGGTTGGTCTAGATGACCACACAAGGTCCCTTCTTCCAACTCTTTAAATCTGTTAAAATTTAACAGCTGCTTTTTCATGGTGTGCGAGCCAATTGGCAGGGGGTTGGACTAGATGACCACACAAGGTCCCTTCTTCCAACTCTTTAAATCTGTTAAAATTTAACAGCTGCTTTTTCATGGTGTGTCAGCCATTTGGCAGGGGGTTGGTCTAGATGACCACACAAGGTCCCTTCTTCCAACTCTTTAAATCTGTTAAAATTTAACAGCTGCTTTTTCATGGTGTGTGAGCCATTTGGCAGGGGGTTGGTCTAAATGGACCACACAAGGTCCCTTCTTCCAACTCTTTAAATCTGTTAAAATTTAACAGCTGCTTTTTCATGGTGTGTGAGCCATTTGGCAGGGGGTTGGACTAGATGACCACACAAGGTCCCTTCTTCCAACTCTTTAAATCTGTTAAAATTTAACAGCTGCTTTTTCATGGTGTGTGAGCCATTTGGCAGGGGGTTGGTCTAGATGACCACACAAGGTCCCTTCTTCCAACTCTTTAAATCTGTTAAAATTTAACAGCTGCTTTTTCATGGTGTGAGCCATTTGGCAGGGGGTTGGACTAGATGACCACACAAGGTCCCTTCTTCCAACTCTTTAAATCTGTTAAAATTTAACAGCTGCTTTTTCATGGTGTGTGAGCCATTTGGCAAGGGGTTGGTCTAGATGACCACACAAGGTCCCTTCTTCCAACTTTTTAAATGTGTTAAAATTTAACAGCTGCTTTTTCATGGTGTGTGAGCCATTTGGCAGGGGGTTGGTCTAGATGACCACACAAGGTCCCTTCTTCCAACTCTTTAAATCTGTTAAAATTTAACAGCTGCTTTTTCATGGTGTGTGAGCCATTTGGCAGGGGGTTGGACTAGATGACCACACAAGGTCCCTTCTTCCAACTCTTTAAATCTGTTAAAATTTAACAGCTGCTTTTTCATGGTGTGTGAGCCATTTGGCAGGGGGTTGGACTAGATGACCACACAAGGTCCCTTCTTCCAACTCTTTAAATCTGTTAAAATTTAACAGCTGCTTTTTCATGGTGTGTGAGCCATTTGGCAGGGGGTTGGACTAGATGACCACACAAGGTCCCTTCTTCCAACTCTTTAAATCTGTTTAACATGAATAAAATTTAACATGAAGCCACGCCCACCAGACATCAAGCCACACCCACAAAATAAGCCACGCCCACAGAACCGGTAGGGAAAATTTTCACATTTCACCCCTGTCCCATTGGATGACTTAGTTGCTATGCCCATTCATTGGCTGACCTTGCTACCATTGGCTCTTCCAGTTCATGAATATCTTAACAGTTTTGCTTTTAAATCTAATCCTTAGAATCCTTACAAATACACCTCCCCTTTCTACTCTTGAGTGGTGCACAAATTGGTCGTGATTTCTTCAGCTGCCCTGGCCAGTCTAAAGTATCTACCAAACAATGTTGTTCAGATTGAAATTGCAGAGTGGAGTCCCACTTAGGGGCTAAGAGTTGTTTCTCTCCTTTGACAATTTAGCAAGAATAGCTGAAACTGGTCATAAAACACGGGAAGGTGATTGCTTCCCTCCTTCAAGATAAAAATAAGGATGGCTGGGCTGCTCTGTACTTCAGACAGAATTATTTAGACCTTCCTGATGTGGAGATCTTTTTTTCCACTTGTCTTCTTCACATTTCTTTGCTTTCTTTCCAAATTAATCCCCAAATCTTATTAGGTTAACATTTCCCAAACTAAGCTTACATTTGTCAGGGTTCCAAATAGCATCAAAAATTAAATCAGAGTCAGAGGCAAAGTATTCCTCAAAGTTCCAATTTATTAGCAGAGCCATGTTGTCACATCTGGGAAAAACCCGAATCTGAAGTCCCCGGGGTTTCTCCACCCAGTTGAAAGTTCAAGCCCTTGTCCCCACACCCCCAAGTCCATCACGCTGACCAATCTTCAACTGCCACCCTGGCAAGAATCCACCCATCTCCTTCTGTGCAGGTGCAGGAGTGCGAAGACAAAGGACGACCTTGACTATCTAGAAAGAATTTGTTATGGCTACATACAGACAGCCCTCATGCAATTCCCCCTCCCAAATTCCCACTAAAGAATGCACATTAAAATACTATAAAGCAGTGGTCCCAAAGTGGCGAGATGGGCGTCGGATATTATTCCCAAGAGGTAGATTGGGAGGACCACCCCTTGCCACAGGCGGGGGTCCGTGCAGCCCTCGGCAGCCCCGGCCCAGCGGGGAGTACCCAGGAGTGGCAGGGTTGGAAAAGGCGGGGAGGTGCCGCAGAGCGCCAGGGGGCAAAGGAACAGAACACGGTGCGAATCGGTGGGGAGAGAGCGCTCTGAGCGTGGCACAGCGACAAGGGAAGCCGAAAGCTCCCGAAGCTGCTCGGGTGAGCGCTCGCAGACCCATGGGAAGGCCCCGCCCCATGCAGAATCTGCGTGTGCATGGACTTTCCCGCCCGGCATACCCGGCGCCTAGCAACCTGGTGCGCATGATTCAGCGGGCTCCCCTCTGGCATGGCGCACCCGCAGATCTCGGCCCAGCTGCCCCCCAACATCGACCCCACCAAGGCGCCTGTGGCCTTTGGCCGCCGAGGCCTCCCCAAGCTCAACGAAGAGCTGCAGCACCCCGAGCTGCTGACGCGTTCTATAGGACCAGTCCGAATAGGAACCCACCTCTGAAGACTGGGTCTTATTTTCGAGGAAACACTGTATATGCCAAGGCACACAGAACACTGTTCCCTTCCCACAGGAGTGGTATCTATTTATCTACTCACATTTGCCTGCTTTTGAACTGCTAGGTGGGCAGGAGCTGAGCAAGGAATGGGAACTCACCCCAACAGGCAGTGCCTGGGTCTCAAACTGCCAACCTTCCGATCGATTGCCTTAATCACTAGGCCACTGTGCCCCCATAACCTCACTATTACCTGTGTATATAAATCCATAAGCAAGAGCTGGGTGGAGATGCTCTGCATTTCTTCAAAACTGCTTTCACTCGGTTTGCTGAAGGAGGAGTAGCTTTAGGGATTTCTTTTAAACCAGAAGATCATTATGATGAAGTGCACCTGAGTGGTTTATGGATTCTCACATTTGTATAGTGACAAGTTGTAATGAATGATATTTAGGAATGACCTTGGGAGGCAGGAGGTGGAGCTGTCGACTGGGCAACCACTTTGCAAAAGGTATCTCAGCCCAGAGACGGAGGGAAGGCAGGTGAAACATTGCAGCCTAGATTCCTGGAGAGCAAAAGGAAAGGACGGAAGAAATACTTTCAGTCTTTGTGTAATTTTACAACACAGGTAGTCCATGACTTACAACAGTTCATTTAATGACCGTTCGAAGTTACAACACTGGAGAAAGTGATTTACGACCATTTGTCACACTTACAACCATTGCAGCATCCCCTGGTCATGTGATAAAAATTCAGATGCTTGGCTACTGACTCATATTTATGATGGCTGCAGTGTCCCGGGGTCACGTGATCTCCTTTGGTGACCTTCTGACAAGTAAAGTCAATGAGGAATCTGGATTCACTTAATGACCGGGTTATTTATTTATTTATTTATTTTGTGAGATTTATATACCGCCTCACATTGCAAGCACTCTCTAAGCGGTTTACACCAGTAAGCAAAGTATATTTATATTGCCCCCAACAATCTGGGTCCTCATTTTACCTACCTCGGAAGGATGGAAGGCTGAGTAAACCTTGAGCCGGTGACATTTGAACTGCTGACCTGCGGATCAGTGTCAGCTAAAGTGGCCTGCAGTACCTGCCTCTAACCACTGCGCCACCTCGGCTCGGTTACTAATTTAACAATTGCAGTGGTCCACTTAACAACTGTGGCAAGAAAAGTTGTAAAATGAGGCAAAACTCATTTAACAAATGTCTTATTTAACAAAATTTTGGGCTCAGTTGTGGTCGTAAGTCAAGGACTACCTCTAAAGACAGAGCTCTGCTTCTTGGGTTATCTCACAAGGTGACCAAGGAGCATGGGTGGATGTCAGAATGGAATAGGAATAGGAATAGGAATAGGAATAGGAATGGGGAATGGGAAATGGGAAAAGGGAAAAGGGAATAGGGAATAGGGAAGGGCAGGGGTGGGTTCCAACTTACCTCGCTGCTGGTTCGCTCCCTCCCACGCCACGTGGGCATGCCAAGTGGGCGCACGCGCGCATGCGCAGTAACAAAAAATCAGATTTTTTAAAAATATATATTTTAAAAATAGAATAGAATTGAATAGAATAGAATAAGCTGGAAGGGACCTTTGAGGTCTTCTAGTCCAGCCTCCAGCTCAAGCAGGAGAATCTATACCATTTCAGACTGTCCAGGCTCTTCTTAAAAACCTCCAGGGATGGAGCGGCCACGATTTCTGGAGGCAAGTTGTTCCACTAGTTAATTGTCCTCACTGTTAGGAAGTTTCTCCTGAATTCCAGGTTGCTTCTCTCTTCTTGTCCGGCCTTCTGGTACTTTGGATAATAGAGAATTGATTAGTTTCCAACCATTGTTTCTTGTCTTGCTCTCTGGTGCTTTGGAGAATAATTTGATCCCCTCTTCTTTGGGGCAGCCCCTCAAATACTGGAAGACTGCTATCATGTCCCCCCTTAGTCCTTCTTTTCTTTTGACTAGCCATACCCAAATCCTGCAGCCGTTCTTCATCTGTTTTAGTCTCCAGGCCTTTGATCATCTTAGTTGCTCTTCTCTGAACTTTTTCCAAAGTCTCAACATCTTTTTTGTACTATGGGGACCAAAATTGGTTGCAGTATTCAACAAACAATCTTGTCTTGCATGGTTGTGCTGGAATGTGTTCCAGAATCACAGGAGGGGGAGGGTCTTTCCTAGAGAGCAAAGAGACAAAGAAGCTTGGAATCTTTTGCATTCATTCATCTTTGGATTGTGAGGCCTGGTGGCACAGTGGTTAGAATGCAACACTGCAGGCTACTTCTGCTGACTGTTGGCTGCAGTTCGGCAGTTCGATTCTGACCGGCTCAAGGTTGCCTCAGCCTTCCCTCCTTCTAAGGTTGGTAAAATAAAGAGCCAGATTGTTGGGGGCAATATGCTGACATTTGTAAACTGCTTAGAGAGGGCTGTAAAGCCCCATGAAGCGGTATATAAGTCTGAAGACTATTGCTATTGCTTTTATGCAGGAAATGGGCAATGGCGGACCCCCTCCCCCAATAGGATATACTTGTAGGATATATCTAATAGTTATTCAGATAAACGCTTTAGTATGGCAAGTTTTCTATCCATAGGTGAGCAACAAAGTGAAACTACTCTGAAGTAACTCCTGGTTCTAGTTCCTTGGGTCTGACAACCTAGAACATGGGTGTCAAACTCAATTTTATTAAGGGCTGCATCAGGGCTGTGGTTGACCTCAGGGGGGGAGTGGGCATGGCCGATTAGGTGGGTGTGGCCAACTGGGTGGGTGTGACCAGCTTGACACCACTCACTGGGCATCGCCAACTGAGTAGGCGTGGCCAGCTTGACACAACTCCCCAAACTGCTGGCATGTTTCCTCTTCACATTGCGTGGATTGGGCCGAAACCATGCTGGCCCAATATTTCCTCTTCGCACTGGGTAGACCAGGCCGAAGCCATGCAGGATGGCCCGTTACATTTTCCAGGACGGCCCCGTGGGCTGGATCCAACCACATCATGGACCGAATCCAGCCCACAAGCCTTGTGTTTCACAGCCCTGACCTAGAACCATACTCCTGCAGAGTAGTGGTGCAACTATCAGCACAGATCCTACCCTATGCCCATGTCTCTGCAGACTCCCTGGATTCCCACCCATACAACAGTGAAGACAATTAACCAGTGGAACGGCTCGCTTTCAGAAGTTGTGGGTGCTCCATCACTGGAGGATTTTAAGAAGAGATTGGACAGCCACTTGCGTGAAACCATATAGCCGTGATGGCGAACCTATGGCACGGGTGCCACAAGTGGCACGCGGAGCCATATCGGTGGGCACGCGAGCTCAGGTCTGGCGTGCATGTGTGCACCAGCCGGCTGATTTTCGGGCCTTCTGGGCCCACTGGGAGTCGGGAAACAGGCTGTTTCCAGCCTCCAGAGGGGGTAGGGAAGGCCGTTTTCGCCCACCCCAGGCTCCTAGAAAGGCTCTGGAGCCTGGAGAGAGCGAAAAATGGGCGTGCCATTGCATGCTGGGAGCAGGGGGGGGTCATGCGTGCATGTGCGGGGGTGCATGGAATTATGAGTGTGGGCACGCACACACGTGATCCCCCGCATTCCCCCCCCCTTTTGGCACGCGAACCAAAAAAGGTTCGCCATCACTGCCATATAGGGTCTCCTGCTTGAGCAGTGGGTTGGAGTAGAAGACCTCCAAGGTCCCTTCCAGCTCTATTCTGATTGATTGAACCCCAGGAGAAGAGAGTAGAAGAAAATGTCTCTCAAAGTAGAGTTCAGTTGGGAAAGATGGGGGCTCACAGTGGGCAGAATTGGCGTAGAGATTCATGTAGCAGGGAAGCCTCTCAAGCAGAGGGTCATTTGCGCGACATGACGGGGGGCAAAACGTGCACTTCCAATGCGATGAGAACCGGTAGGGAAGGTAAGTAGAACCCACCCCTGCTACAAAGTCCCTGATCATCTTTGTATGCTCTTCTCTGCACTCTTTCTAGAGTCTCAGTATCTTTTTTGTATCATGGCAACCAGAACTAGATGCATAAGTGTGGCCTCAATAGTGCAGTTGTCAGGGTTCCAAATAGCATCCAGAATTAAATCAGAGTCTGAGTCAAAGTATTCCTCAAAGTCCCAATTTATTAATAGAGCCATGTTGGCACATCTGGGTGAAACCCGAATCTGAAGTCCTCCGGGTTTCACCACCCAGTTGAAAGTTCAAGTCCTTGCCCCCACACCCACAAATCCATCACGTTGACCGATCTTCATTTGCCATGCTGGCAGATTCCACCCATCTCCTTCCGTGAAGGTGTAGAGGTGCAGAGACAAAGGATGACCTTGGCTTTCTAGAAAGAATTTGTTATGGCTACATACCAACAAGCTCATACAATCCCCCCTCCCATTTTCCCACAGTAGAAAATGCATAGTAGAATAGTATAAAGTGTGGCAGGCCAAAGATCCCAAATAAAATGGCTTCGGCCTGACAGCAATACTGAGTGATCCTTCTTGCTCTGTACCTCTACTGCTTAGTCTCTTCTCCTTCAAGGGATACGAAAAGGGATTGTGTAAGTATTTAGTAGTATTGGTTTTCCACTCATCTTCTTCTCTTCCTTAGTATGAGCAACATGATGGCTCTGAACTTGCCAGCAACACATTTTGTTGTGAATCAACGATGAATCAATATTTCTACCTTTTAAATGTTCATGTCTCCCAGACATAGCATGCTCCCTTAAGCTGAGCACCAAAAGGCTCCACGAGGATTTCCACAGATTGCAATTCCAGCCAGGCTATGAAACATAACTTGCATCACAAATTGAAGCAGCAAGCTATAAACCAGCCATAATCACCCTGTATATTCATTATCTACATAACAGGATATTTGTGGAATGGGAGCCCTGAGAAAGTTCAGCCACCTCACTGGCTCCTGTTCTAGCACTTGGATTGCAAAATTGTTGAGCCCTTGACTCCTTCACCCTCCCAGTGGATCTGTAGAGATTCTCAGTCATCCAGGCCATGGTTGTCCCAAAGGTGCTTTTTCAGGAGGCAACTGGACTTTCTTGTTTTTCTTTGAAGGCATTTCGTTTCTCATCCAAGAAGCTTCTTCAGCTCTGACTGGATGGTGGGGAATGGAAGGATTTATATTCCTTGCAGACAGCTGGTCATTTGCATCCTTTTAGACCAGGGGTGGCCAAACTATGGTTCTTTGAGGACCTGTGGACTTCAACTCCCAGAATTCCTGAGCTAGCCATGCATTCATGGCTGGCTCAGGAATTCTGGGAGTTGAAGTCCACAGGTCCTCAAAGAACCATAATTTGGCCACCCCTGTTTTAGACAGTCGTTGAAGCATTTGGAGGTATAGCTAAAAGTCTGCAGAGATTCTCATGGCTTTTCCTGGATGACTGAGAATCTCTGCAGACTTTTTGCTATACAATTTGGGATGAACACCCTTTGAATGGTGTGGGAGTAGGAATGGATTTCCAGAGGAAAAACTGCAGACTACAGGAACCATTTGCACTACTCAGGTGACACAGACAAGCACTACCTGAGGACACAGACAAGCCTCCAAGTGCTTCAATGACCCTCTAAAACAGGGGTGTCAAACTCACATCATCACATGATGTATCGTGACATTTTCCCCCTTCGCTAAACTTGGGGTGGGGGTGGCCAGCGCACGATGCATCCGGCCCGCAGGCTGTGAGTTTGACCCCACCCCTGCTCTAAAAGGATGCAAATGACCAGCTGTCTGCAAGGAATATAAATCCTTCCATTCCCCACCGTTCTGTCAGAGCTGAAGAAACTTCTTGGATGAGAAGTGAAATGTCTTCAAAAGAAAAAAACAAAAAAAGTCCAGTTGCCTCCTGAAAAAAGCACCTTTGGGACTCCCAGTGGATCCCATTTCACTGAGCAGTTTCTGGTTTCACTAGCTACATATCCCTGACCAGATGGAGGCTATTCAATCTCCAGTTTGAGCTCAAACATGGACGTCTCAGAAAGCAACCTGTCATGTTTTGATGTCTCTCCATATAAATGCAAGCACTGAACTGCCGCCGTTCTAAAAAAAGAAGCCGAAGGAATGAGGGAAAATATCTCCCTAGAGTCTTGGGGGAATAAGGATAAATATAAACAAGAAGGCCGGAGTTCTACCATTCACTGCAAAACCTGAGACTTGAAGCATTTGGATGGGAAGGGTGACAGCCTGACGGGCCAATCAAATGTGCTTTCTAGGAACAAATATAATCCAGGGGGAACTTCTGTCTTCTGCACTTTTCTCAATGTGCTCTTTGTTCTCTGGGCTGCTGACCGGCCAAAGCTGACCAGTGTGCATTAAGGAAAAGGTGATCATGAAGGAGGAGGAGGAGGAGGAGGAGGAGGAGGAGGAGGAGGAGGAGGAGGAGGAGGAGGAGGAGGAGGAGGAGAAGGAGGAGGAGGAGGAGGAGGAAGAAGAAGAAGAAGAAGAAGAAGAAGAAGAAGAAGAAGAAGAAGAAGAAGAAGAAGAAGAAGAAGAAGAAGAAGAAGAAGAAGAAGAAGAAGAAGAACCTTCCTCCCCTCCCTTCTGCTTTCTTCTTCTTCTTCCTAGCATATTCCTGCAGGTGCAGGGTCTGCTTTTCAGATCATTGAATGCCACTTTGCATTGAGACGTCAGCTGCATCTCCAGGGCGCAGGCCTGTGGCTTGCATATCTTTGTTGATGGTGTTTTGCCATCTCTGTTTTGGACGCCCACAAGGTCTCCGGCCATTGACTTCTAGTTGGTAGGCAGTCTTGGCCATGGTGGAAGGTGCTGCTCTCTGGACATGTCCATACCAGCAGAGCCGGCCTTCTCTCATCTGCTCTGAAATTGGTGCCACACCAAATGTTGTCAAATGGTGTCATTTGTGATGTGGCCGAGAAGGGAGATGCCCGATATCCAACGGAGCCTTCGCATTTCCATGGCATGGAGAGAGCTTTCGGTCCCTGTTGTTGCTGCCCAGCATTCAGGGCCACACAGTGCAACAGGGCGGATGGTTGTCTTGTAAATCTTAGATTTAAGAGAGGTTGGCATTCAACTGTCACAAAACACATTGGTGAGTTCTTGCCAACGAGTCCAGGCTTAGATTAGATTAGATTAACAGAGTTGGAAGGGGACCGTGTAGGTCATCTAGTCCAACCCCCCCACCCAAGCAGGAGACCCTACACCATTTCTGACAGACGGCAGCCCAGTCTCTTCTTGAAAGCCTCCAGTGATGAAGCTCCCACAACTTCCAAAGGCAACTTCTGTTCCATCGGTTGATTGTTCTCACTGTCATAAAATTTCTCCTTATTTCCAGGTTGAATCTCTCCTTGATCAGTTTCCATCCATTATTCCTTGTCTGACCTTCGGGTGCTATAGAGAACAGCCTGCTCCCCTCCTCTCTGTGGCAGCCCCTCAAGTATTGGAAGACTGCTCTCATGTCTCCCCTGGTCCTTCTCTTCACTAGACTAGCCATGCCCAGTTCCTGTAACCGTTCTGCATTCACCCTTGCTCACACCTCACCACTGATATCACCATTGTCTTGGAGATGGGATGGACGTCTTCTGCTTTTCTTCTGGTACCAATGTCTGCTTTAGTGCTGTGCAGACACATTGGCTGCTTTCTTTTCTCCCTTATCTCATTGAACTGAATGAAAGAGAATTTTCTTTTGAAATGTTTTGCATGACAAGGGGAAATCTCATGAGTAGAGCATGCAAATCCTTCCCTTAGGACAGGGTTTCTCAACCTTAGCCACCCTGCATGGACTTTGGCTCCCAGAATTCCCAAGCTAGCATGGGAGTCCTAAATTTTCAGGTAGCATTAACTTCACTGAGATAAGGAGAAGTCAAGAATAATGTAATTTAACCCAGGATATGCACCATTCATACATAAAGGGGGGGGGGGCATGGCTTCCGTTGCACAGCTACAGCCATCATCTTGATTCCCCAAGGCTGGGCAGGGAATTCTGGGAGTTGAAGTCCATGCATCTTAAAGTTGACGAAGTTGAGAAAGACCTCTTGAAGAGATGGCCAAGAAATATGCAAACGCTCATCTTCCTTTACACCGGGGGTTGGGGAACCTTGGCCCTTTTATGACTGGTGGACCTGAACTCCCAGAATTCCCCAGCCAGGGAATTGAAGTCCACCAGTCATAAAAGGGCTGAGGTTCTCTACCTCTTCCCTGTCAGCAGCCTGCAGTTTTCCTGACTTTCCCTTCCTTGAATTCAATCCCTTTAAAGGAAGCTACCTGGGAGCAGAGTTCTGTCTTGCCAGTCAGGGGCAAGGGGCAGGGGCAGGGGCAAAAAAGTCAAGATGGTGGCTGCAACCAAGCGATTGAAGCCCTGCCTCATTTTGAGGGCATGTGTCAGGTCCTGAGTTAATTAATTTAATTTAATTTAATTTTAATTTAATGGATTTCTATGCCACCCAATCCCTAGGGACTCAGGGCGGCTCACAACATGTTAGATCCATTACAAAATAAATTGCATTATTCTTGAATTCGCGTGGTCACAGCGAGCTTAACCCTACCTGAAAGGTTAGGTGGGCACAACAAGGTCTGAGAAACTTTGTCCTAATGATGTTATTGTGACTTATCCGATTCTTCATCAGGTAGTCCTTAATTTATGACCACAATTGAGCCCAAAAATTTTGTGAGAAATGTGTTAAGTTTTGCCCCATTTAACTACCTTTCTTGCCACCATTGTTAAGTGAATCACTGCAGTTGTTAAGTGAATCTGGCTTCCCCATCGACTTTGATTGTCAGAAGGTCACAAAAGGGGATCACATGACCCTAGAATGTCGAGACCGTCATAAATATGAGTCAGTTGTCAAGCATCCGAATGTAAATCACGTGACCACGGGGATGCTGCAACGGTCATAAGTATGAAAAACGGTCATAAGTCACTCTTTTCAGTGCCATTGTAACTTCAATCGGTCACTAAGTGAACTGTTGTAAGTCAAGGAGGAACGCAGCTGTCATATCTGCATAGAACTTACACAATAGGGTTGTAAGCAGTTGGAAGTGAAGTTTAAAATTTCTGGATTGTCCCATGAGCAGATATTTATGTTTTAATGTCAGCAGATCTCTAAAATCTACTGTTTGCAATTTTCACATTATACTTGGTGGTGAAGATGCCTTGATTTTTATTTTATTTTTTGCAATTGAGTAAAGAATGAATAAGGGGATGCGGTGGCTCAGTGGCTAAGACGCTGAGCTTGTCCATCAGAAGGTCGGCAGTTCAGCGGTTCAAATCCCGCTGAACGTAATGGGGTGAGCTCCCGTTACTTGTCCCAGCTTCTGCCAACCTAGCAATAGCAATAGCACTTAGACTTATATACCGCTTCATAGTGCTTTACAGCCCTCTCTAAGCGGTTTACAGAGTTCAGCATATTGCCCCCAACAATCTGGGTCCTCATTTTACTGACCTCAGAAGGATGGAAGGCTGAGTCAACCTTGAGCCAGTGAGATTTGAACAGCTGAACTGCAGCTAGCAGTCAGCTGAAGTAGCCTGCAGTGCTGCACTCTAACCACTGCGCCACCTCGGCTCTTCAACCTCAGCAGTTTGAAAGCACGTAAAAAATGCAAGTAGAAAAATAGGGACCACTTTGGTGGGAAGGTAACAGCATTCCGTGCGCCTTTGGCATTTAGTCAAGCCGGCCACATGACCATAGAGACGTCATCAGACAGCGCTGGCTCTTCAGCTTAGAAACGGAGATGAGCACCGCCCCCTAGAGTTGGGAACGAATAGCACGCATGTGCAAGAGGAACCTTTACCTTTTAAAGAATGAAACATGCCATATGATAACGGAAAAATCTCTAGTTCCATTGAATGAAGAATGACTCGATCAAAGGTGGGTTCTTACCGGTTCTAACTGGTTTTTTAGAACTGTTAGTAAACCGCTGATGACGTCACGGAGCTGGTTCTGTCAGTGCCGGTCCGTGGGCGCCGTCATCTTTGACGTGCACTTCCGTCGCAATGCGAACCGGTGGGGAAGGTAAGAAGGTAAGTAGAACCCACCCCTGGACTCGATGTCCGTTAATGTTACGTTGTGGCCCCTCCATGCTAGCTCTCAAAATAGAGCTTTTAAGCCTCCAGCTGTTTCCCAACATCAGCCACCGTTGCAAAACATCCATCACATCCCAAGAACCCAGTCCAAACATTAGCCCAGTGAAAAATGATCATTTCTGGTCATTTCTAACAGTATTTCAGTTTTTAAAAATTATATTTTAATTTCTGTACCAGCCTTTCCCCACCCTCAGCAGGTTTATGATGTATGGACTTCGACTCCAAAGGTGGCTGGGGAATTCTGGGAATTAAAGTCCACACATTTTAAACCTGCTGAGGTTAAGAAATCTGCTCTATTCGGTGGTGAGAAGAGGTCTGTGATGAATTGACTTCATCATATCTGTTTGTTTGTTTGTTTGTTTGTTCCTCCACCCCGCAAGGGATTATGGGGTCATTAAATGGAGATGATATCTGTTGTTTGTTTGTTTGTTTGTTTGTTTGTTTGTGAAATAATGACCACCCTTAAAAGCAAATAGCTCTGGGCAGTTCACACTATCAAACAATCCACCAGCATAATGTTTACAAATGCAAACAAAGATAATCCGAATGAAATGCAAAATCTAAAAGACCAGGCACCACAGCCACAAATTCACCAATATCAGGCTCCACTAACATCCTGGCCTTGATGCCTTTCAGCTGAGGGATATTTATTATTCTGATGCATTATTTAGATTTATACCCACTTTTCATTCCAGAGCTCAGGGCTGCATACATAGCAGCCCTTCCTCTTCCTGTCAGCCCCAGCAACCCTGGAGCTAATTGGGGTGGAGAGAAAGTGGGTCAGCCAAAGTCCCTCCGGGAGCTTCCGTGGCTGAAGAGCCTCCCTGCTCCTTCTATGACAAGCTCCTTCCTGCACTATCCAGGAATCTTTATTCTCAGGCATCTGTGGGGAAACTGGCCTTTGGCCATTGGGCTCTGCGCATCAAGGAGGAAAAGCCGTATATAAATAAAATGCAATCATCTGCATCATCATTTCTTCCTCTCTGACCAGTCACACATTGTGTTTTATTTATTTTATACAGATACAGATTGACAGAGTTGGAAGGGACTCTTGTAGGTCATCTAGTCCAACCCCCCACCCAAGCAGAAGACCCTAGACCAGGGGTGAAATGCTACCACTTCGGACCGGTTTGGACGTACCGGTAGCAGTGGCCAAAGGTGGTTCGCCAAACCGGTAGCGATGGCTGGCTGGCCACACCCCCGAACCGGTCCCCCAGTTGCCGCTCACTCGCCCTGCCAGCTGCCACTGCTGCTCCTGGATGGCACCTGCCACCTGCTCGCCTCCCTAACCAGTCCGCGGCGCCTAACACTAACACTAACACTAACACTAACCCTGATGTCATGCTGGAGCCCCAGCAGTCCAATGCGGTGTGCATGTGCAGCAGCCCCGGGACATCCATTTGCCATTTCCCACCTTTTGGGCCTGGTGCGCTTGGCTTCCGCGGGGCCTTTAGCCGACTGCTGCCCGCTTGCCTTCTCTTCTGCCTCCGCCACCACCGCTGCTCTCAGACTCAGCCCCATAGCAGCAGCAGCAGGAGGTAAGGCCGACGCTCAGGGGTGGGTTCTGACTTAACTCACTGCCAGTTCGCTTCCTCATCCACCGCGTGGGCGCCGCACATTGTGCACCATGCAGGTGCGTGTGCATGCACAGTGCAAAAAACCCAGCTTCTGTGCATGCACAGAAACAAAAAACAGCTTCTGCACGTGCGCAGAAGCAAAAAACAAGATGGTGGCACCTATGGCGCCGCCGACAGAGCTGGTTCAGGGGCGTGTCCAGCTGGCCATCGCTGCCGGTTCAGTGAGCAGGAGGAAATTCCCACTGCCGGTTCTATAGAACCGGTTCAAACTGACAGGAACCCACCTCTACCGATGCTGGCAGGGGGGGGAAGACCCGCTGCGGTCATCCGAGGAGCCGCTTTGGAGGAACATGCGAGGCTCGCTCACCTTTTGGGCCTGGCGTGCTCGGTTCCACAGGGCCTTGCCTTCCCCTCCGCCTCGTGTCCCGAAGGGCAGGGTGTGTTCTGCCGCCGCCGCTGGTGCCGGCACTGCGACTCACAGAAAAATTCCCTGGTGCAGCGCAGTTCCAGGATGGCAGAGAGCCCAGGCAAGCTCTGCGCCCGCTGCCGCCACCACCGCTGCTGCCGGGCGCGTCCACGCAAGATAACTCCCCAGGAAGGGCTCCGTCTATGTACCCAGAATAGGTGTGTGTTTGTGTGTGTGTGTGTGTGTGTGTGTGTGTGTGAGAGAGAGAGAGAGAGAGAGAGAGAGAGAGAGAGAAAGAAAGAGAGAAAGAGAAAGAGAAAGAGAAAGAGAAAGAGAAAGAGAAAGAGAAAGAGAAAGAGAAAGAGAAAGAGGACACGGGAGACAGAGAAACAGTAAAGAAAGAAAAAGAAAGAAAGATGAAGGGAGAGAGAGAGAAAAAAAAGAGAGAAAGAGAAAGAAAGAAAGAAGGAAGGAAGGAAGGAAGGAAGGAAGGAAGAAAGAAAGAAAGAAAGAAAGAAAGAAAGAAAGAAAGAAAGAAAGAAAGAAAGAAAGAGGAAGGGGAGAGAGAGAGACAAGAAAGAAAGAAAGAGAGAGAAAGAAAGAGGAAGGGAGAGAGAGAGAGAGAGAGAAAGAAAGAGAAAGAAAGAACTTATGACCACAATTGAGCCCAAAATTTTGGTTGCTAAGCAAGAGTGTTGTTAAGTGAGTTACACCACATTTTACATTTTACAAGTTGGCCATGCCCACCCGGTCACCTGACCACCAAGCACGCCCAATGAGTCACCTGACCACCAAGCCATGCCCACCTGAAGCCACGCCCACCTGACCTCCAAGCCACACCCACAAAATAAGTCACGCCCTCAGAACCGGTAGGAAATTTCTCCTTATTTCTAGGTTGAATCTCTCCTTGTTCAGTTTCCATCCCTTATTCCTTGTCTGGCCTTCAGGTGCCTTGGAAAACAGGTTGACCCCCTCCTTTCTGTGGCAGTCCCTCAAATATTGGACCACTGCTATCATGTCTCCCCTGGTCCTTCTCTTCACTAGACCAGCCATGCCCAGTTCCTTTAACCGTTCATCGTATGTTTTAGCCTCCAGTCCCCTCATCAGCCTGGTTGCTCTTCTCTGCACTCTTTCTAGAGTCTCAACATCTTTTTTATAGTGTGGTGACCAAAACTGGATGCAGTACTCTAGGTGTGGTCTTACTATAAAGTGACCAGATTTTTTTTTTAAGCGGGACACCGATGGGGGGCGGGGCCGCCTGGACGCCGCCATTTGAGTTTTGCCCTCTGCGCATGCGCAGAATGCTGCGCATGCGCAGAGGGCAAAAGATGGCTAATGTCGGCGTCCAGGTGGGGGGGGGAGGCGGGAGGCCTTTCCTCGCCTCCCGCCTCCCCTTCGGGAGCCGGCAGTGGCTTGGGAAGGGGAGCAGCCCCCAGCGTCTCTTGGCTCTCCTCCTCCCTCCCCCCTGCCCGCGGGGGTCCCGCGCCGCCCGCTGACCTCGCGCACGTCCTGCAGGCACTCGAGGACTGCCAGGTTGGGCCCAGCCGCAGGGGCAGCAGCAGCAGCAGCAACAGCAGCAGCAGGCCTCTCAGCTCGGGCCGGCCGTGGGCGGCGTTGGCGGTGGGCGGGCGTCCCGCGTTGACTCCTCCGGCGGCGGCTGGAAGCTGGCGGAAGAGCCACCGGCTCTTCCGCCAGCTTCCAGTCGCCGCCGGAGGAGTCAACGCGGGACGCACGCACACCGCCAACTCCGCCCACGGCCGGCCCGAGCTGAGAGGCCTGCTGCTGCTGCTGCTGCTGCTGCTGCTGCCCCTGCGGCTGGGCCCCCAGTCCCGGCTGCCCCGGCGGCGGGAAGGCTGCGGCGGCGGCCCCGGCCAGCTGAGCCAGCGCCTGCCCGAGGGCCATCTTGGATGCGACTCCTTCGCTCGGGTCGCCCCGCCCACCGCGACGCCAGCCGTTTCGAGAGGGCGGGGCTGCATCAGGCGCCTCTCCACCGTGTCCTTCACTGCCCTCCAGTGCATACCCGGCAGCTTGTAGACCGCGAAGAGCCCTTGCAAAGCCGTGCCCGCCGAAAGTTTAACTCCCCCCAATCTCGCACACCGCCCTTTCAGGCCGATTTTTGGAAAGAATGCCCTAGTCGTGCATTCTTTCAAAAAATCGGGACTTTTTAGAGGACGGGCGGGACGCGGGACAAATCATTAAAAAGCGGGTCTGTCCCGCCAAAATCGGGACATCTGGTCACCTTATCTTACTAAGGCTTTATAGAGTGGTATTAGTACCTCCCTTGATCTTCATTGAATCCCTCTGTTAATGCAATTTAGGATTGCATTGGCTTTTTTGGCTGCTGCCGCACACTGTTGGCTCATATTTAATTGGTTGTCCACTAAGACTCTAAGATCCCTCTCACAGTTACTTCTATTAAGCCTAGTTTCATCCAGTTCTATATGTGTACTTCTGGTTTTTCTTGTCTGAGTGTAAGACTTTACTTTTCTCTACATTGAATTTCATTTTGTTAGATAGGGCCCAGTGTTCAAGTATCCTGCCTTTTGTGTTACGCTCCCTACACACACACCTACAGTTGTTTATCCAACCCCCCCAAAAAACCAAATCCTTGGAAAGCACCCCCATTGCACGAGCTCTGGATTCCAAGCTCAGCAGGGCAAGCGTCACTGGGTAACCAAGTCCAATGAGCACACACAAAGTCCAGGAAAGCAGTCATTGATTCAAATGGGTTAGGAGCCGAGGTGGCGCAGTGGTTAGAGTGCAGCACTGCAGGCTACTTCAGTTGCAGTTTGGCAGTTCAAATCTCAAGGTTGACTCAGCCTTCCATCCTTCCGAGGTTAGTAAAATGAGGACCCAGATTGTTGGGGGCAAGAGGCTGACTCTGTAAAACCGCTTAGAGAGGGCTGTAAAAGCACTATGAAGCGGTAAATAACTCTAGGTGCTATTGCTATTAGGAGACACAACACAGGCACACAAGGCACAGAACTGGGCACATTGCTCCAGCAACGCTCTAGTCCTCAGGGCAGGGTTAAGTAGCCAACGCTGGTGCAGCCCTTTGTGAGAGGTGAGGTTGCCTCCTTATGAGTAGCCTAGCTGACCAATGTTGTGCATGTCGCCTCTCTGCTCTACATGTCCTTGGATCAGGAGGAGTTGTGGACTCCATTTCCTCATTGGTAATGGGTGGCAGTTGTTCCTGGTCCTCGCCTGGAGTCTCCTGGCCAACTTGCTGCAGCTTGCCTCACTCAGTCTCTGCCTGTCACTCGTCAGATCGACTCAGCTAAGGCTGTTCCATCAGGCCTGCACTCCCCGAACCCCAATACTTGGCTTCATGCTTTCCTCTGCTGACTCAAACTCACCCTCCTCTGAACCTCCTCTGGAGAGGGGTCTGGGGGCAGGTCCATGACACCTTTCTTATTTTTTATAAATAACTGAAGTCGGTGAACATTTCCAACACACCTTCTTCATCCTATTTCCCCCACAGCAACAACCTTGTGAGGTGGGTTGGGATGAGAGAGAGAGGTCACCTAGTTGGCCTTCAAGCCTAAGGTGGAACTTGAACTCACAAACTTGGAGTGTCCTAAGGTAGAACTTGCCTTCACCACTAGACCAAACTGGCTCTCAATTTCATCATGAATATCGTTATTTTTTTTTACATTTTCTCGTTTCCTTTTATGTTGGGGGACTGTCAGTAGTTACATGATTTGGGAGTACTTATCAATGCAAAACTTTCTTCAAAGCCTTTTGTTGGTAAAGTGACAAGAACTTGTCATTTATAGCTTCTGAATATCCAGAAGATTTGTTCTCATATGGCTAAGTAGCTAATTCAAGCCTTGGTGTGTCCTGCCTGGGCTAACATAGCAGCTGGTTGTCCTGTCTTCTTGATTCTGGTCTCCTTTCTCTGGTTCAGGTTGAGAATTGTGTGGGTTTGGGCAGGCCTAGAGCTCCCCCAAGTCGCCCCCTGGTCAAGCAGAGTCTCCTGCTTGAGCAGGGAGTTGGACTAGAAGACCTCTAAGATCTCTTCCAATGGTGTTATTCTGTATTCCATGTTATATTATTTTTGGCCAGGCCCCGCACGTATTGGGGAGGTCTTTGGAAGAGCCGGCCACTTGCACAACTGTTTCTGCTCTTCTGGGCCGCACATAAACTCCCAGTTGTTGGTTTAACTTGGGGCAATTGGTGTTCCTGTTGTTGGAAGAAAAATCTGATCCAGTTCCAATCCATGAGAGTGGCGCTGGAAATAAAATGGAGGCTGATTGGAAAGAAGGACTCTGTTTATTGATGAGCAGAACCAGCCACAGCATGCAGTTCTGGGACAGCTGACAAATTGGTTGGATGGATCTTGATAGGTTCCTGTGATTTTGAACTGTTCTTGGGATTGTGCAATGAAGGTGCTTTTGTGTCTTTCGCTATTTCAATGGTGGTGGGTTAATCCTATTATGTCCTAAAGGTCACATCCTGTCCTTAGAATTTGGGTAGGGGGATGCAAATTCTTAATCCCATCCACTGGAGCTGAAGGTGTTTTGTTTGAGAATCGATTGGCCCAGTCTTCTTTAATGGGCACAAAATATCCATCTCTAAAGACTTCAGGCATCTGCTGGAGGCTGTTTTACTCTGCAGGAAACCGGGGCTGCTTTCTGCCTTTAAGAGCATGTTTTCTCCATTTCTCCTTTGGGGAAATATTATATTCTGCCTCTTTTAATGTTCCCCAGAATATTTCATTCTTCTAGGAGGGTGGGGTGGGATTCCCACATTGTGCACTCAGCTTGACTCTGAAATCAAAGTTGATTACTCTTCTCCTGGATTCAGATAGCTGCCTCATATTGTAAATATAGGGTATCTTACTTCAGCAGGGGGTTGGACTAGAAGACCTCCAAGGTCCCTTCCAACCTTGCTGTTCTTTAATTACTTTATTATTGTCATTGTATGTATATGCACAGTATTCCCATACAACGAAATTCACATAACGCCCAAAGACCAGGCCCAACACACATAACAATCCCAAAAACACGCTCCCACCCACCACAAATTCCCCACCCTGAACCACCCAAACATCCACACAACAGACCAAGTAATGCTGTCCAACAGTTCACTGATGGTGACCCTTTAGTTCATTGTTAAGTGCAATTATAGCTCAGGGATAAAAACTATTCAGAAAACGTGTGGTCCGAGTTTTAATTGTTCTGCATCTTCTGCCAGAAGGCAACAGTCCAAAAAGGTTGTAAGCAGGATGAGAAGAGTCTCTGAGAATGTTGTGCAACTTCCTAAAGCAGCGAGATGCGAAGATATCGTCCAGGGCTGGTAGCCGGAGCCCAATGATAAAACTGGGCAGTTTTAATTATTCTCTGTAGAGCTTTTCTTTTTTTTTTCTTTTTTTTGTACTATGTTCTAAAGCTTTTCCCCATTTAGCCTCTGGAATTGACTCTTCATTTAAATTATGTGGACTCTCACCGTGGATAGCGAGATAGGCAGCATATAAATTTAATAAACAAATGAAAACAAGTCAAGCCCAATTGCTGAAGTTTTCAAAGAACCATCAAAGACTTCTTTTTGCAGGAGCTTTGTGAAGCCAGAAGAATTTTGTTCTTTCAGTCATCACAGATTTATATCAGGGGTGAAATCCTCTGAAGTCTGCTACCGGTTCGCTTTGCGCACGCTTTGCGCGTGCATGCGCACCGCAGGCACTATCATGCAGCGCTGGAAAAGGAGCATTTTGAAGCCATCAGAGTCTGCAAAGGTAAGTAGAACAGCGAGGGGTGGAATCAGCTGTGCCGCACAATTTATATTAGCTAGAAAGCAGGAAATCCTGCAATCTAATCTAGATTGCACGGCACAGCTGATCTTCGCACAGCTGATTGTCGGATATACCGGTTCACCCAAACCAGTAGCGTTTTTTTACTACCGGTTCACCTGAACCAGTCCGAACCAGTAGCATTTCACCTCTGATTTATATTAAGGTAGTGCTGCTATTGGGAAATGTTTCATAGTGTTTATTGTATTCATTTATATTGTATTTTTAGTTATAAACAGTCACTAAATAAAATTACTACTATATGTTTCATTTTTAGTAAGAGATCAACATGGAATCTTGGCCAGAGACAGAAAGAGGAGAACAAGAGCGAATCCATTTCTGATCCAGATCAAGCAGACCAGACAAATCAGCCCACTGGTTGAACCTACCTCCATGTCCCCATAGTAAGCAATAAAACAGCCCTGGAAAATCAGATAACAGGCAGTCTAATAGCTTTCATCCAACGGCATGTTTACTTAACTAAGATGCATTAACCACAGCTGGACCCTGGTCAACGTTTGACAAGTTCTTCCAGCACCAGCAGAGTTTTGCTGCATGGAGAGTAATTGATGGCAGCCGAAAGGCAGCAGCTATAAAATTTATCAGTTAACCTGGCCTGTTCACTGGCAGCAGGGGGCAAAACAAACTGAAAATGATTTAGCACCTTCAGAGAGTTAAGCAGAAATATCCCCTTCCGTCTCCCCATGGCTGAAACTCCGGCTCTTTAGGGAAGGGGCAATTCATATATCAACTATAAAGAATATTGTTTTGCGTGTTGTGCTTAGTGGTTAATTCTTTACTGAGACCTGGCTAGGCCAGGAGGGGAGGGGGGTGCCCGGACGGGTTCTTAGTGCAGCATCAGCCGCGACCCCAGGGAAGGGGTGGAGGAGTGGTGATTATAGCTCGCCAGAACCTTAATCCTCGAAGGAACCCTGCCCCGGAGATTGTTGGGTGTGAGACGCTCCTTCTGAAGTTGGACTTAGGGGTCCAGGTGGGCCTTCTGCTAGCGTACCTGCCTCCTAGCTACGTTGCAAAGGCCCTGCCTGTTCTGCTCGAGGCTGTAGCAGGGCTGGCGATTGAGTTCCCCAGGTTGATGGTGCTGGGGGACTTTAATTTGCCATCGCCCGGTGAAACCTCGGAGGCAGTCCAGGAGTTCATGGCTTCCATGACAACCATGGACCTGACCCAAGTAGTTCAGGGTCCGACTCATGAGGGAGGTCACACGCTTGACCTTGTGTTTCTCTCGGGGCAGTGGAGAGATGATCTGAGGCTGAGGGGTTTAGTCACAGTACCCTTGTCGTGGTCAGATCATTTCCTTCTGAGGTTGGATTTCATGGCACCACTCCTCCACCGCAAGGAGGCGGGGCCGATTAAGTGGTTCCGCCCCAGGCGCCTAATGGAATCTGAAGGATTTCAGAGGGAACTTGGGGAAATACCTGACTCCCTGGTACACGATTCATCTGAGGCTCTAGTGGCTGCCTGGAATCGGGCGGCAACGGGGGCTTTAGATCGGATTGCGCCTTTGCGGCCTCTCCGTGGCAGCGGATCCCGGAGAGCTCCTTGGTTTACTGAGGAGCTCCGGGAGATGAAGCGCCTAAAGAGACGCCTAGAGCGACGATGGAGAGCCAGTAAAGCTGAGTCTGACCGGACACTTTTAAGAACTTGCATTAAGTCTTACTTAGTGGCGATAAGGGCGGCAAAATGCTCGCATTTTTCCGCTCTTATTGCGTCCGCCGACTCCCACCCAGCCGCCCTGTTTAGGGTGACTCGCTCCCTCCTAGCCAAGGGGGGAGCTGAAGATCCCTTGCAGGGCAGAGCTGAGGAATTTTCTCAGTTTCTGGCGGACAAAGTCGTTCAGATTCGGACAGACCTGGACTCCATTTGGACAGGGCAAGCCGAGATGACAGGGGCGAGTCTTAGTCCTGTTATATGGGACGAGTTTGAGCCTGTCACTCCTGAGGATGTGGACAAGGCCATAGGAGCGATGAGCGCCTCCACTTGTTTATTGGACCAGTGCCCCTCCTGGCTGGTTTCTGCCAGCAGGGAGGTGTCACGCGGCTGGCTCCAGGCGGTTGTGATCGCTTCTTTGAGAGAGGGATCCATCCCACAGTCTTTAAAAGCTGCGGTGGTGAGGCCCCTCCTCAAGAAGCCTTCCCTGGACCCAGCGGATTTAAAGAACTTCCGTCCAGTCTCCAACTTACCCTTTTTGGGTAAAGTTGTTGAGAAGGTGGTGTCGCTCCAACTCCTGCGGCTTTTGGAGGATACTGATTATCTGGATCCCTTTCAATCGGGTTTCAGGCGCGGCTACAGTACGGAGACTGCTTTGGTCGCACTGATGGATGATCTCTGGCGAGCCCGGGATGGGGGTTGTTCCTCCATCCTGGTGTTACTTGACCTCTCAGCGGCTTTCGATACCATTGACCATGGTATCCTTCTGCGTCGTCTTGGGGAGATGGGAGTGGGAGGCACCGTTTTACGGTGGTTCTCCTCCTACCTCTCTGACAGGACGCAGTCGGTGTTGACAGGAGGACAGAGGTTGGCCCCTAGGCCCCTGGTTTGCGGGGTGCCACAGGGCTCGGTCCTCTCGCCCATCCTGTTTAACATTTACATGAAACCACTGGGTGAGATCATCCGACGACATGGGGTGAGGTATCAGCAGTATGCTGACGATACCCAGTTGTACATCTCCACCCCGTGTCAGTTCAGTGAAGCAGTTGATGTAATGTGCCGCTGCCTGGACGATGTGAGGGTCTGGATGGGAGTGAACAGACTCAGGCTCAACCCAGACAAGACTGAGTGGCTCTGGATATTGCCTCCCAAGGACTATGTCGACTGTCCCTCCTTGGTTCTGGGGGGAGAAAAATTGACTCCCTCAGAACAGGTTCGCAATTTGGGTGTCCTCCTAGATCCACAGCTAAAATTGGAGCAACATCTTTCAGCTGTGGCTAGGGGGGCCTTTGCACAGATCCGTCTCGTGCACCAATTGCGACCCTACTTGGAGAGGGAGGCTTTGCTCACAGTCACTCATGCCCTTGTCACCTCATGGCTAGACTACTGTAACGGGCTCTACATGGGGCTACCCTTGAAGAGCATCCGGAAACTGCAATTGGTACAGAATGCAGCTGCGCGAGCTGTAGTGGGTGTACCGAGATACACCCACGTAACACCTATCCTCCGCCAGCTGCATTGGTTGCCAATTAGTTTCCGGTTGCAATTCAAGGTGTTGGTTTTGACCTTTAAAGCCCTACATGGCTCAGGGCCAGGTTACCTGCGGGACCGCATCCTACCACATACCTCCCTAAGACCGGTTAGGTCCCACAGAGAGGGCCTCCTCCGGGTCCCATCGGCCAAACAATGTCGGTTGGCGGGGCCACGGGGAAGGGCCTTCTCTGTGGGAGCCCCGTCCCTCTGGAACCAACTTCCACCAGAGATCCGGATCATCCCCACTCTGCTGGCCTTCCGTAAAGCCTTAAAAACATGGCTCTTCCGGCAGATGGGGTGAATAGGATAATCAGATTCCCCCCTGAATGTTGTGTTTATAATGTTTCTTTTTCTTTAATTATATTTTAATTTAAATTATGATCATTGTTTTTAAATGTACGTTTCTTATTCATGCTGTACGCCGCCCTGAGTCCCACGGGATTGGGCGGTCTATAAGAGCGTCTAAATAAAATAAATAAATAAAATAAATAAATTCAACAGAACTTAAGAGCAGCTGCCCTTCTCAAAAATTTCCAGCTGAAGGGGTGGAGGTTAGAGCAACTATGAGAGACCTGTGTGTGCAGCCCTTTCTCTACCCAGATTGAGCCCTTCACGTGTTTAATCGTGCCTGAATAAGGTCTCCATTTTTTCATGATCTGGATATCATGAAGGCTTACAGCCTCTGTTTAAAAATGTCCATTGTACCACAACTTCTCAATAGTGATCTCATCAAAAGGAGTTTTTCCCCCCTAGATTGCCTCAGTCACTGAGAAATGTAACTATATAACCCCTTCCCAACCATTAACTGCAGGCCACTTTAGCTGACACTGATCTGCAGGTCAGCGGTTCAAATCTCACCGGCTCAGGGTTGACTCAGCCTTCCATCCTTCCGAGGTAGGTAAAATGAGGACCCAGATTGTTGGGGGCAATATAAATATACATTGCTTACTGGTGTAAACCGCTTAGAGAGTGCTTGCACTGTGAGGCGGTATATAAATCTCACTAAATAAATAAATCAATAAATCAATAAATCAAT
The DNA here is from genome assembly GCA_023053685.1 of Diadophis punctatus similis. Lineage (NCBI taxonomy): Eukaryota > Metazoa > Chordata > Lepidosauria > Squamata > Dipsadidae > Diadophis > Diadophis punctatus. Next base: position 1,108,115 of record JALIGW010000048.1, read on the forward strand.
AAATCAATAAATCAATAAATCAATAAATCAATAAATAAATAAATAAATAAATAAATAAATAAATAAATAAATAAATAAATAAATAAATAAATAAATAAATAAATATTTAGAAGGGAGAGAGCTGGCAACGTCTCTCACACAACATGCTGGCCAGTCACGCAACTCCATTGTGTTCTCTGCCTGCAGGGGCAGCCCGCGAGTGGGGCTTTCACCCTGGTCTGAGCTGGGGGAACTCCAGTGTTTGTTCCATGGGTCAGCACTGGAGCTGTCCATGCAGCTGAGGTTTCTCCTGAGAAGGCCGACCTTTTGAGAGCTGTATGCAATGAAATTTCCTTTCAATGTATGCCGATTAGTGTACATTTAAAGCAGAGGTCTTCAAACTTGGCAACTTTAAGACTTGTGGACTTCAACTCCCAGAATTCTCCAGCTGGCTTGAGAATTCTGGGAGTTGAAGTCCACAAGTCTTAAAGTTGCCAAGTTTGGGGACCCCTGATTTAAAGTGACAATAAAGTTACTCTAAGAATATCAACTGAAATCTCATGAGATTCACAAATTGGGTCCCCTTTAAGCCCTGTCCCTGGACCCACACGTCACTCCTTGCAACCTCCTTGACCAGTGCAGTACCTCTCTCACACACCCTCAACTCTGGTGCATCTGTGTGCACCCTACCCAACCCTCTCCAAATTGGGTAGACCCTCTGCATGCACACCCTTGAGCCCCACATATATTCTCCTAACTGCACCCGGCTTCTCATGCACCCCTTCCCTTATGCACCCCTTCCCCATCCCCTCACACCTCCCTGCCTCTTCCCAACCCAGGTAGCACCTCTTGCCCCTGGTATTCACCCTGACCCACATGGCACCTCTTGTGCACCCACTCACACACTCACACACCATTTCCACACCTCCCCAACTAATGCAGCATCTCTCTCACACCTCCTCGCACCTTCAAACATCTTCCCTGACCCTCTCTGACCCCGTGGCACCCCTAGCACATCCACCAACACCCTTAGCAGCCCCCTCCCCCAACCCACACAGTGCCTCTTTCTTCCACGCATCTTAAAGTCCCCAAATTTGCAAAGCCCTGGTTTTAGGCAGAGTTCCCCCAACCTTTTCGGTTTTGCGGTCTGCTCCCGCTGTTTGTACCAATGGGGATGCACATGCACGTGTACTCGCCTGCCACGTCTGCAGCCCGGTTCTGAACGGCTCAAGGCCCGGAGTTGGGCCACAGACCAGAGGTTGGGGACCCCTGGTCTAAGAAGTCAAGCTAAGGTTTGCAGTGAGGAATAGAATGGAATGGAAGGGAAGGGAAGGGACGGGATGGGACGGGACGGGACGGGATGGGATGGGACGGAATAGAATAGAATAGAATAGAATAGAATAGAATAGAATAGAATAGAATAGAATAGAATAGAATAGAATAGAATAGAATAGAATAGAACAGAATAGAAATTTCAGTGTTGGAGCATTCACAACTTCTGGAGGCAAGTTGTTCCCCAACCTTCTTGGCTTTGCTGACTGGCAGGAGGAGGGAGAGAGGGGATGGTTCCACACAAGTTCCACCAGCTGCTGTGGCCTAGAGGTGGAGCTCTTGCCTCACAATCAAGAGGTTGTGAGTTCAATCCTAGATAGAGGCAGATGTAGGGTCTCCTGCTTGGGCAGGGGGTTGGACTAGATGACCTGCACGGTCCCTTCCAACTCTGTTAATCTAATCTGAAGTGGCAGACGAGCACGCACATTCACTGGCCTGCTGCTCGCACGAGTAGGGATGTCATGTGTGTGTGTGTGCGTGTGTGTGTGTGTTGTGTGCGTGCGCGCACTCACCCACCACTTCCTCATCCCAGTTCCAAAAGGCTCAAGGCTGGTAGTGGGCCGCAGCTTGGGAGTTGAGGACCCCTGCCTTATTTCATTCTAGGCAAATAGCTGTCCAATCTTTTCTTGCTGAGCTTTCAAGGGTAGAGCATCGCTATGTAGCAGGCTGGTCTCCTCTTTTCTTTTATTATAAAGACTTTAAAAAGGCAAAGGAGGCATCCAGAGCATTCGGGGTGTTCCTACCTGACCCTCCTAGCAAAGTTCTGAATGATTCCACCTTCACCAACAGGTTAATAGATGCCACTCTTGCAGGAAACCGGCTCTTCAACTCCAAATGATGGAGACACGAGAGAACTCCGAAGCGCCAGCTCTCTGTATCCAGTCACCTGCTTGCTTTGGGGGCCAACTGACTTCCTGTCTAATTAGCAGCCCATTAATCCAGTCATAAAGGCTGGCCTCTTGCCAAGCCATCCATGACATACACCAGGTGTTGGAAGCCTGGGAAACAAGATCATGGCATCAAACGGGATCATTGGGCTCCTCATTCCTCTGATTAAATTAAGGGGCTGCACCCGTGGGGAGGGGGGAGGGCTAAACCAGGGGCTGCCTGGAAAGCCAGACTCGGCCATCGATGTCCAATGGCTGCTCCCAGGTCATTTAACCCTGGAGAGAGGCCGGTTTGCCCTGCAGCTCTGCCAGGCACACATTCTCCTAATTGCTCCCTGAGGAAGAAGCCGCAGTCGCTGCAGGAGCGGAAGTGCATCAAGCGGCAAAGGCCAGCCTGCTTCCTCCCCCAGATGGGGAAATGGCACCCTTGCGGTAAAGAATCTCAGCAGGGTTGAATCTGGCATTGAACCTTTCGGGCTGTAGAAGATCTATTCCTGCACAGAGTTCAAGAAGGATCCCCTCAGAAAACAGGGTCTGAGACCCCAGAATGCCCCCTCCGCTCTTGCTTTGGGGGACCTGGAAGTTTTTTAGAAGAGATTGGACATAGGGTTGGTATAGGGTCTCCTGCTAGAAGCCCTCCAAGGTCCCTTCCAGATCTGCTATTCTATTCTATTCTATTCTATTCTATTCTATTCTATTCTATTCTATTCTATTCTATTCTATTCTATTCTATTCTATGCTATGCTATGCTATGCTATGCTATGCTATGCTATGCTATTCTATACTTTATTCTATTCTATTCTATTCTATTTCTATTCCATTCCATTCCATTCTATCCTAATTTCTATTCTATTCTATACTTCTATTCTATTCTTTATTCTATTCTATTCTATATCCCTATTCTATTCTATTCTATTCTTTATTCTATTCTATATCCTTATTCTCTTCTCTTCTCTTCTCTTCTCTTCTATATTCCTATTCTATTCTTTATTCTATTCTATTCCATTCCATTCCATCCTATTCTCTGTTCTTTTTCTACTCTATTCTACTCTACTCCACCCCACCCCATCCCATCCTAACTCTTAAATAAGGTCAGAGTTTATGGCAGGGAGTCGAACTAGGATACCTCCAAGGTCCCTTCCATCCCTACGCTTCTATGATAAAAAAAGGGGAATAGGAATAGTGTCACCATCTGCAGCAGAGGAATAAAAAAAAGAGTCAAGATGGCGGCTGCAACCATACAATAAAAGCTCCTCCCATTTTTACTTTCCAAATCTGTCCTGCAAAAAATCCAAAGAGGCTTTAGATGGCAGCAAAGATATACAGAAAACATTGCCTTTTTGGCCCTCCTGGTGTGGGAGCCCATATCAGAGCATCTTCTTTGGGGGAATTTTATAGATCAGCTATTCTAGAAAGAAGGGAAAGACACCCGAGAAGGGGAGTGGTGGGCTATTGCCTGAAGCAACGGCTTCTGCAGGAGATAATTAGGGAAATGAGTTACACGCCTGCTTTCTCCCTCCTACTCATTTTCTGCCCAACCCAGGAACTTCCTTCGCTGCATAGCCGAGGTCTACATTCCCACAATGTGCTACACCCTCGTTTAATATCTCCTCCCTTTCCGCCTCCACCCACCATGTGTTTTCTATATTCTCTTCTATTCTGTTCTTTCTGTCCTGTCCTGTCCTGTCCTGTCCTGTCCTGTCCTGTCCTGTCCTCTTCTCTTCTCTTCTCTTCTCTTCTCTTCTCTTCTCTTCTCTCCTCTCCTCTCCTCTCCTCTTCTCTTCTCTTCTCTTCTCTTCTCTCCTCTCCTCTCCTCTCCTCTCCTCTCCTCTCTTCTCTTTGCTTCTATTCTATTCTATTCTATTCTATTCTATTCTATTCTATTCTATTCTATTCTATTCTATTCTATTCTATTCTATTCTTCAGTCCTGTCCTATTCTCTTCTCTTCTCTTGTGTTGTATCTTATGATTCATGATAAATGTATTTATGATGACTATAATTTATTTTATTTATTTTATTTATTTATTATGGTGTTCTTATATGCCGCCCAACTCCCGAAGGACTCAGGGCGGCGTACAACAGAGAATGATCATGATTTATCACTTATATTATTTATGTATACTGACAGCTTATGCACCAAAGACAAATTCCTTGTGTGTCCAATCACGCTTGGCCAATAAATAATTCTGTTCTATTCTATTCTATTCTGTTCTGTTCTGTTCTATTCTATTCATTTAAAAAGCCACCCATCCTGTGTTTCTGAAGCTAGATGTCTTCTTTAAGTCTTTTTTTTAAAAAATAGTTTTCATTGAATAGTTTTAAAAGCACACACAACATTAAAAAAAGAAAAAGAAAAGAAAAGAAATACATATATACATAGTCTTCTTTAAGTCTTGATTCTCCTCAAGGAGAAAGGCAACTGTTTCCTGGCCTTGCCAGAATTGATCGGGGGATTTCAAGGGAGGGGCACCGGAGGGGGGGATTCCTTGTCCCCCACGAATGCAACCAAGGGTTCCTGCTCTCCAGAGTCCCCGCGAAGCCCCGTGGCACCCGCTCGGAAGGCAACTTGGCTCCCATCCTTGTACGCGGCTGCCCTCTGCTGGCCCCGGCGAACAGTTCACCTTGCCCGCCTGTGGGCGATCCACTCCCCTGGGCTTTCCTTCGCTCGGCCTCCTCCAGACCCTCCAAAGGGCTCCGCTTTTGTTCTGGGCTGCAGAAGAGCAGTCCCTGGATTTCTCAAGCCTTTTTGTCTTGACAACTTCCACAATCACACCGTATTTCTCTTCATTGGCGATGATGGAGTGCCACTGCCCCAAGGTGCCCTGGCGCAGTTTATCACCTCTCTTTCTGCCAAAGGAGCTCAAACAGCATGATGGATTCTCGGGCTTCCCCGGTTGACAGCAACAATATTATGAGACCGGAGAGATCAGAGATGATCGTGTTTCCAGTCGTGGCAGGAATCTGAATGTGGATCTTCCCATCGGCCCTGCAGCTGCCACTTCTCACTTCGGGTTGGTTACTCCTTTGATAGTTTGTTTATTAAATTTATATGCCACCCATCACTACCAATCAACTCCGGGCAGCCTATAAACAAAATAAATAAAATAATTTATGAAATGATTCGATCTTCTCTGGGAAGACCTTCTGCAAAGTCTTCCATGCTATCCAGGTTTAGCCAATCCTGTAGTACACTCTGGACTGGAAGGGACAGGTGGGCTATTTTGGGAGGAAATGAGATGAGAGCGGTAGTTGCAGGTGGTAGGAGTTGCTCCATGGACTTGGGATGGGGGGAGGGGGGTATTTATCTTGACTCCTGGAATACCACCCTACAAAGCCTTAGGAAGACCACACCTAGAATCCTGCATCCAGTTTTGGTCACCACACTATTAAAAAAAGATGTTGAGACTCTAGAAAGAGAGCAGAGAAGAGCAACCAGGATGATGAGGGGACTGGAGGCTAAAACATACGATGAATGGTTGCAGGAACTGGGCATGGCTAGTCTAGGGAAGAGAAGGACCAGGGTAGACAGGATAGCAGTCTTTCAATATTTGAGGGGCTGCCACAGAGAGGAGGGGGGTCAAGCTATTGTCCAAAGCACCTGAAGGCCAGACAAGGAATAATGGATGGAACCTTATCAAGGAGAGATTCAACCTGGAAATAAGGAGGAATTTTCTGACAGTGAGAACCTATACCATTTCAGATGATGGGAGATTCAAACGTTTAGACTTGCACACTTCTTTTACCGTAGCCTTACAGTAAAGTAGATATAGCTCATTTTGTTGTTTTTCCTGTTTGGTCCACTTGGGAAGCTGACAGATCCAGATAGAAAGACCCAGAAAATTTCTGGAGAAGAGGTTTGATACCTCCAACATTTCGTCCTACAGGCCCCAGCACTTGCTACTTATCTGGTATCTTATTTCATTCTTTCCTTGTTCCTTGTGCTTGTGGATATTCCTGACGGGGGAAGCAATTATTGAGATAAACTCTGCAGACTTCAGGTTGGTGTGTTTTTTTTTTGTTACATACCTTTTCTTCTTTGGCTTTCAACTCCCATTTAAGTTCCTTCACCATGAGATGCATAAACAAGATGTGCCTTTCTTGCTGGAATCAGCTCTCTCCTCTTTGAAAGCAGGTTAACGTTTAGCCCGTACCTCCCCATTTGGTGAAGCTCCAGGCAATGGAAGTTGAGCAAAGTTTCCCTTGCTTCCTGCCTCTTGAGCAAACCAGTGTGGAGAATAAAGAGCATGGGGACTGCCGTTCACCAGTCACTTCTCCCCCAGACATTGTGAGAGGATGTGGGAAGGTTGAAGGCTGGTGGATGATCATGGAAGCCAAGGGACTGTGCTCTCCCCACCCCACCCCCAGGCAGTAAACACTGATTTAGAGGGTTATAGGATTCACACTTATATTCTAATACAATGTCTTCAACAATAGGATATACTTCTCAAGAGGACAGGTTCAAACAGAGAAAGTAGCCACTGGGTGTAAAACTTCACCGGTGCCTTGAATCTCTTGAAGTCCTTGTTCTCTGGAGGTCCCACAATTTGCCTTATTGAGGGCATGAAGAGTGGGTTTCACTCAGGGGTGAAATGTGAAAATTTTCCCTACCGGTTCTGTGGGTGTGGCTTATTTTGTGGGTGTGGCTTGATGTCTGGTTTTAACAGATTTAAAGAGTTGGAAGAAGGGACCTTGTGTGGTCATCTAGTCCAACCCCCTGTCAAATGGCTCACACACCATGAAACAGCAGCTGTTAAATTTTAACAGATTTAAAGAGTTGGAAGAAGGGACCTTGTGTGGTCATCTAGTCCAACCCCCTGCCAAATGGCTCACACACCATGAAAAAGCAGCTGTTAAATTTTAACAGATTTACAGAGTTGGAAGAAGGGACCTTGTGTGGTCATCTAGTCCAACCCCCTGCCAAATGGCTCACACACCATGAAAAAGCAGCTGTTAAATTTTAACAGATTTAAAGAGTTGGAAGAAGGGACCTTGTGTGGTCATCTAGTCCAACCCCCTGCCAAATGGCTCACACACCATGAAAAAGCAGCTGTTAAATTTTAACAGATTTACAGAGTTGGAAGAAGGGACCTTGTGTGGTCATCTAGTCCAACCCCCTGCCAAATGGCTCACACACCATGAAAAAGCAGCTGTTAAATTTTAACAGATTTAAAGAGTTGGAAGAAGGGACCTTGTGTGGTCATCTAGTCCAACCCCCTGCCTTTTGCAGCATTGCAAAAGCACGCAAAATGGCCCCTGCCTTAAGTAGGAGCCTCACAGAGCAACAGAGCTGAAAACACAACTTTACACAACAGCACAACAACACAAATGGCTCACACACCATTTAAAAGCAGCTGTACTGACTCACACACCATGCAAAACACACAACACAAAAGCATTGCAAAAGTTTTAAATGGCTATATGGCTACTATTTTTTTAAAGCAAAAAAATAAAATAAAAAAGGTTACTTACCCTATGGAAGGAATAAGGCAGACAGAATAAGTTGCTTGCAGAGCAGATGGATGGATTGCTGGTTTCAAGCAGGCAGATTAAGTGGCTTGCAGATCAGATGGATTGCAGTTTGCAATTCAGACCAAAGGAAAAGCAGGCGTGGCTGGCTTCCAATGGCTGGGAATTGGGTCCGAAGAGCTAAGGTAAGCAAGCTGGACTCTGGAGGCTGGGTGGGAAGGTGGGTGGTTTGCTAGGCTGGAACAGCCAGGTTATATAGGCTGGGGCCCGGGGGTGGGGGTGGGTGTCGGGAAGAGCCCAGCTGATAGGTGGGAAAAGCGGTGGCCATTTTTGTTTAACAAAAGGAAAAAGCCGGGAGCAGGAAAAGCGGCGGGTGGGCAGTTAGGTACACATGGGTGGCCGGGGTACACATGGGTGGCCGGGGCTTGAGCTGGGGGCCTGGGGCCCGGTGCCCGGACCGGTACGGGGGCGTGGCCAGCAAGCCATGTGCCAAGTCCTACCGGTCCCCACGAGCCGGTGCAAACTGGGACCATTTCACCCCTGGTTTCACTTGTAGGGAATCTCTGCCTGGTGATGCCCCCACAAGAAACCATAAAGACCAGTGGTGGGTTGCTGCCAGTTCAGACCAGTTCGCCCATACCGGTGGCAGAAATTTGTACCCTCTCGCCGAACCGGTAGCGATGGCTGGCTGTCCATGCCCCCGAACCGGTTCTCCGGTCATCGCAGCTGGCAAATAACCCTCTGCGCATGTGCCGGGTCTCAATGTGAACCAGTAAGGAAAGTAAGTAGAACCCACCCCTGATAAAGACCAGAGTAACGAGGCATGCACACCCAGGACTGCCTAGGTGGGTGACAGACTGGGCATGTTTCAGAGGTGTGGACTTCAAAAAAATCTCAATATCAAAACCACTATAAGTTGTAAGAAGGGTTTGCCTTGGGTGGTCCATTAAAGAGAGAGAGAGATGTGGTGGCAGTATTGCAGGCTAATTCTGCCCACTGCCAGCAGTTCGATTCCATCCTTCCGAGATCAGTAAAATGAGGACCCAGATTGTTGGGGGCAATAGGCTGACTCTGTAAACTACTTAGAGAGGGCTGTAAGCTGTGAAGCGATATATGTCTAAGAGCTATTACTGTTGCCCTTGCTTGCTTGCTTGCTTGCTTGCTTGCTTGCTTGCTTGCTTGCTTGCTTGCTTGCTTGCTTGCTTGCTTGCTTGCTTGCTTGCTTGCTTGCTTGCTTGCTTGCTTGCTTGCTTCCTTCCTTCCTTCCTTCCTTCCTTCCTTCCTTCCTTCCTTGCTGCATAGTGTCTAGAATGCAGTATTGCATGCTAATTCTGCCCCACTGCCAGCAGTTCGATCTTGACTGGCTCAAGGTTGACTCAGCCTTCCATCCTTCCGAGGTGGGTAAAATGAGGACCCAGATTGTTGGGGGCAGTAGGCTGACTCTGTAAACTGCCTGGAAAGCACTGTGAAGTGGTATATAAGTGTAAGAGCTATTGCTCTTCCTTTTCCTTTTCCTCTTCCTTCCTTCCTTCCATGGTGAACAATGGTTAGAATGCAGTTTTGCAGGCTAACTTTATCCACTGCCAAGAGTTCGATCTTGACCAGCTGAAGGTTGACTGAGCCTTCCCTCCTTCCGAGGTGGGTAAAATAAGGACCCAGATTGTTGGGGGCAATAGGCTGACTCTGTAAACTGCTTAGCACTGTGAAGTGGTATATAAGTCTAAGCGGTATATAAGTCTAAGCGCTATTAGTTTCTTTCCCCCTCTGGTGGAAGAGGGCTCAAAATAACATAGCTAGAGAACAGCTGCAGTGGGGTGGTTCTTTTTTCTTTGGTATTCAAAGCCCTTATTTAGAGAACAGGAGAATTGATGGTGCGTTTAAGACTCAGATTTCTATCCTGCCCACAAATAGCACAACACAGCGCTCTCTCTCTCTCTCTCTCTCTCTCTCTCTCTCTCTCTCTCTCTCTCTCTCTCTCTCTCTCTCTCTCTCTCTCTCTCTCTCTCTCTCTCACACACACACACACACACACACACACACACACACACACACACACACACACACACACAAGCACACAGACCCACAGAGTCCATCGCCTCCCTCCACAGGGAAGGGGGCCTTGGCAAGAGAGGGAAAGAGCCTGCCAATTAGTGGAGAAAGTGTTGTTAATAGCAGACAATGGGAGGCAGCCAATTTGGCCAGAAATGTGCAAGATTTTGCTGGGTTTGTTCTATTTAAAAATATAGCAGCAGGTTGAAGTCAGCATAAAAGGGAGGAATGGGATGAAAGGCTGCTCGGCCCTAAAGGCATCTTCCCAGGGATCCCTCCTTGCCAGGGAGCTGGTGGGTTGGGGGGGAATGCCTGAGCCTAGCCGCTTGTGCCCCTTTCCTGCGTGGCCTTTGGATCCAATTAGTTAAAAGAGCAGCCCCTGTTCCTCGCGGCTGGCTCCGTTTGAAGCATCTCAGGCCATGATGTCATGTCTGCTGCGGCTTCTTCATTGGCCAGAGCCATCGATATTCTGCCTGAGCCACCTCTTCTTCCCTTCTTCAGAAATATTCCCTGCCTCTTTGGGGGCACCAGGCACCTCCCTGGAATTTGGACTGGGCAGGAGTGTTTCTCACCTGGAACCCGCAACTTGCACCTACAGAAATACAGCACTAGAATAGAATGAGTGAGCTGGAGGGGACCTTGGAGGTCTTCTAGTCCAGCCCCATGCTCAAGTAGGAGAACCTATACCCGTGATGGCGAACCTATGGCACGGGTGCCACAAGTGGCACGCGGAGCCATATCGGTGGGCACGCGAGCTCAGGTCCGGCGCGCATGTGCGCACCGGCCGGCTGATTTTCAGGCCTTCTGGGCCCACTGGGAGTCAGGAAACAGGCTGTTTCCAGCCTCCAGAGGGGGTGGGGAAGGCCGTTTTCGCCCTCCCCAGGCTCCTAGAAAGGCTCTAAAGCCTGGGGAGAGCAAAAAATGGGCGTGCCATTGCATGCTGGGAGCAGGGGGGGTCATGCGTGCATGTGCGGGGGTGCATGTAATTATGAGTGTGGGCACGCACACACGTGATCCCCCGCATCCCCCTCCCTTTTTGGCACGCGAACCAAAAAAGGTTCGCCATCACTGACCTATACCATCTCAGATAAGTGACTGTCCAGTCTCTTCTTTAAAATCCTCCAGTGATTGATACTGGAAGACTATCATGTCACTCTTAATTCTTCTTTTCTTTAGACTAGCCAAACCCAAATCCTGCAGCTGTTCTTCATGTTTTAGTCTCCAGGCCTTTGATAATCTTGGTTGCTCTTCTCTGAATTTTTTCCAAAGTTTCAGTGTCTTTTTTGTAGTATGGTCAGTGGTGGGATTCAATTTTTTTTACTACTGGTTCTGTGGGCGTGGCTTGGTGGGCGTGGCTTGGTGAGTGTGGCAGGGGAAGGTTACTGCAAAATCCCCATTTCCTCCCGATCAGCTGGGACTCGGGAAGCAGGGAATAGATGGGGGCGGGGCCAGTCAGAGGTGGTATTTACTGGTTCTCCAAACTACTCAAAATTTCCACTATCGGTTCTCCAAACTGGTCAGAACCTGCTGAAACCCACCTCTGAGTATGCTGAACAAAATTGTCCTCATGGTCATCTGTGTATTGCAAATGGGGATGGAGCTGAAGAAGCTTCTTGGATGAGAAGTGAAACATCTTCAAAAGAAAAAACAAGGAGGTCCAGGTGCCTCCTGAAAAAGCACCTTTGGGGCAACCATGACCTGGAGGGCTGAGAATCTCTACAGACTTTTAGCTACACAATTTGGGGTGAACACCCTTTGAATGGTGTGGGAGTATGAATGGATTTCCAGAAAAATTGCAAACTACAGGAACCATTTGCACTACTCAGGTGACCCTAAGGGGACAGATAAACCTCCAAGTGGCCTAACAACCCTCTAAAAGGATGCAAATGACCAGCTGTCTGCAAGGAATATAAATCCTTCCATTCCCCACCATCCAGTCAGAGCTGAAGAAGCTTCTTGGATGAGAAGCGAAACGTCTTCAAAAGAAAAAACAAGGAACTCCAGTTGCTTCCTGAAAAAAGCACCTTTGGGACAGCCACATTGGTTGCAGCGCAGGGACATTTGAAGCTGGATCAGTGAAAGCATTCAGGAGTTGTGTCCCCTAAAGACCCCTGCCATTTTTTTCCTCCTGTCCCACAAAACGAAGCAGCCATCAGCTCAACGGTCAAAGCCTCTTCCTCAGCGAGTCCCGAACAGCTGAATGAAATCTCCAAGCCCTCTTTCAGAATGAGAGACGTCGCCTCCATCTCACAATGTTTCCTTGGAATTGGATCCATGGGGAGCTCCCCCCCCCAGCCCCCCAGCACCGTTCCTCTTCAGAAGGAGCCACATCTGCAGAAGGATGAAAGCACACGATTAACCTACAGCTTCAATTCCAGCTAAAGAACTAATAAGAAGTTTGGATTCTATTAATTTGGACTTGGATAGAAGCAATCGCTTCTGGTCCCTCCTGCAGGTGTTAATTGCTTTAGCACTGCTAAAATTACTCTGTTATCACCAATTACCACTATTGTGGATGGTGTCAAGTGTTTATTTTGTATACATTTAAGTAATAATTGGATTGTCGCAGGTTGTACATTTTCCATTTCATTGCATTTTTATTCCAATGTTTACCTCTTTCTCCCTTCTACACCCATCTGTATTTGTATCTGCCAAAAGCAGATGAAGTAGAACACATTGTGGAACTTTGGGCTGTAATATGCTTGTTTTATGTGTTACATAATGCATAAATAATATTACTGAAGGCTTCTTTTGTCTTCATGTTACCATAAAACTCTGCTGATTTGGCTGCTACCAACCAGGCTGCCAACAGCGCTGGCAATTTATTCTGAATGCGCCTTCATTCAGGGCCCGTGATTTGGTCATTTTTCATCAAGGGTTGATTCATTACTTCCCATGCTATTTTATTTATTTATTTTATGGTAAGGAGATATCATTTCCAAAACTGGAACAGCCCTCAAATGCAGCCATGGAGTCGTTTCAAATTAAGGGGCAAAATTCAACATGAAATGGAGCCCACGGCCTCCCCACTCTGTTCTCCTGCACGTTTTTGCACCTGCCTTTTCAAAATGTCTCCCCTCGCAAAAGCAGCGCTTGGATCTTTCCAGTGGGTGGTAAGCACAAGAGAGGGAGGGTCCATTTGGAGATGAAACTTCATTTGAAAGGATGACGTTCAACCACAAAGTCAGGAGCGACTGACAAGAATTCAATACGATTGATGGTGGTGAGGGAAGTCCCCCCTCCTGGAAGAATGAAATATTTTGAGAAATATTTAAAAAGGCAGAATATTATATTTCCCTAAAGGAGAAACATGTTTTTAAAGACAGAAAGCAGCTCCCCACCACCAGCAGATATTTGGTGCCCATTAAGAAAGACTGGGCCAGTCTACAAGACAAAAGACCTTCAGCCTCAGGGTGATGGGATTAGCCCTCACTCAAGATCCAAACCAGAACAAAGCCGTTAGGACGCAATAGGAATTGCCTTTCAGAAAACAAGCCCCTTCATTACATCATCACCCTCCAAGCTTCAACCAACCTGGGAGCTCAGACAAACATGACCCCACATGGGAGTCTGACAACAACCAATAGAGTACATGTTCTTGCATAGGAACAGGAAGTTCAAGTGCAAAGCCCAGAGAAGGTATAAATAGCCCCCACTCTCAACTCCATGTGGTCAGCTGCACGAGAACCATGTGCTTGGTGGTTCTGTTCACCATTAAACCATCTTTCCAATCAGCCTCCATGTTTCCAGTGTCTTTCTCCCGGCTTGGAACAGAACCAGGTGGATATTTCTTCCAACAGTGGGTCACGCATAGCCAGATTTCTGTCATGGATCCACCCCAGGACCCCTCTCCACACAAGTTCAGAGGAGGAGGTCGAGTTTGAGTCGGCAGAGGAAAGCAGGTAGCCGAGTGTCAGTCAGGATCGGTGCTCGGAGAGTGCTAGCCTGATGGAGCAGCCTCTGCTGGGCTCCATGGGACTAGTGACAGGTTGAGGCTGAGCAGGTGAGCCGCAGCTGCAGCAAGTTGGCCAGATGAGGACCAGGAGCAGCTGCCGCCCATGAGCAATGAGAAATTCGGGGAGTCCACACCTTCTCCTGATCGAAGGACACGTAAAACAGAGAGGAGACAGGCACAATGCTGGTTGGCTAGGCTACTCACGAGGAGGTAACCTCACCTCTCATGAAGGGCTGCACCCATGTTGGCTCAGTGGTTAGAATGCAACATTGCAGGCAAACTCTACCTTCCATCCTTCCGAGGTGGATATAATGAGGACCCAGATTGTTGGGGGCAAGAGGCTAAATCTGTAACCCAGTGATGGCAAAGCTTTTTCTTCTTGTGTGCCAAAAATGGGAGTGTGTGCATGTGCTAGTTAGTGCACACGTGTGCCAGCACACAAACCCCACACACGCACTACACTGTGCATGTGCACATCCCCACACATGCGCCCCCCGTTGGGCCAATTTTCACCCTCAGGCTTCCCTGAAGCCTCCAGAATGTGAAAAATGGCCCAACGGGCAAATTGGAAGTCCATTTTTCTGAACTTCTGGTTTGCCCATTGGGCCATTTTTCGCATTTCAGAGGCTTCAGGGAAGCCTCCTGAAGCCTGGGGAAGGCGAAAATGGCCTTCCCCAAGACCAAAAATCAGCTGGCCAGTGTGCGCATGCGCACTGGAGCTGACATAGGGCAACGCCTCGCGTGCCCTCAGATATGGCTCCACATGCCACCTGTGGCACGAGTGCCATAGATTCGCCATCACAGCTTTAACCACTTAGAGAGGGCTGTAAAGTACTGTGAAGTGGTATATAGGTCTAAGGGTTATTGCTATTTGCTGTTAATCCCACCCCAGGACCTGAGTGTTGCTGGAGCAACGTGCCCAGTTCCATGCCGTGTGTGCTTGTGCCATATATCCTGACCCATCTGAATCATGGACTGCTTTGCTGAACTTCATGTGTGCCCTTTGGACTTGGTTACCCAGAGACTCTTGCCATGCTGAGCTCGGAATCTGGACCTGGGTGCCTTCCGACGACCTGGGTTTGAATAAACACCTGTGGAATTCTTGCTGTACGTGCATGTGGGAGAAGGGAGCAGGGCAGCACAGTTTCCGGGAATGCAAATATCTCTACATTTAATTCAAAAAGAAGGAGAGAGAAAACACTACACACACACACACACACACACACACACACACACACACACACACACACACACACACACCTATAATATTAGCTATTTAGCTACAAAAGCCAGTTATAATAGAGCTGGTGAATGACCCCCAAAAATTGTGTGATATTCAATGTGCCTGTAATGAAGGCCTTGGAAAAGATATTCAGATGGCATGATGTGTCTGTAGCTACAAAGATCAGCATTGTGTAGGCAATTCTGTGACACACTAGGGAAGCAAAAGTTGGGCTTTTATTATTTTAAAAACAACATTTCTAAAAAGACACAAAAGAATAAAGCTTTTTTTGTTAATTTTGGCGTTCAAATGCCCACATAATCTATTAGCAAGGAATGATGCTCACCTAACATAGAATCATAGGGCTGGAAGGGACCTTGGAGGTCTGCTAGTCCAACCCCCTGTCCAAGGCAGGAGTCCTTATACCATGCCAGACAAATGAATGTCCAATCTTTTCTTGAAAGCCACCAGAAATGGAGCAACCCCAATTTTTATTATTATTTATTATTATTAGAGTTGGAAGGGACCTTGTAGGTCATCTAGTCCAACCCCCCACTCAAGCAAGAGTCCCTATACCAAATGGCAGTCCAGTCTCTTTTTGAAAGTCTCAAGTGTTGGGGCTCTCACGACCTCTGCTGGCAAGCTGTTCCACTGGTTGATCGCTCTCACCGTCAGAAAGTTTCTCCTTATTTCCAGGTTGAATCCCTGGTCATTGGTCAGCTTCCATCCATTATTCCTTGTCTGGCCTTGTCTGGCCTTGGAAAACAGCCTGACCCCCTCTTCTCTGTGGTAGCCCCTCAAGTATTGCTATACTGTCACCCCTGGTCCTTCTCTTCGCCAGAAGTCGCCAGAAGTCCAGAAGGCAAGCTGTTCCATTGATTAATTGTTCTGTCAGGAAATTCTTCAGGGTGAATCTCCCATTGATGATCTTCCACCCATTGCTTCTTGTCCTTCAGGGGCTTTGGAGAATAAATCGATGCCCTCTTCCCTATGACAGACCTTCAAGTGTTATCAGGTCTCCTCCAGGTCTTCTCTTCGTTAGGCTACACATACCTAGTTCCTCAACTGTTCATGGTACAGTTTAGCCTCCAGCCCACTCATCATCTTCGTTGCTCATCTCTGCACTCTTGCTAGGACCTCAGGATTTTTTCTGTATCATGGTGACCAGAACTGGATGCAGTATTCCAAATGTGACATCCAGAGGTGGGTTCC
This sequence comes from Diadophis punctatus similis, assembly GCA_023053685.1. Taxonomy (NCBI): domain Eukaryota; kingdom Metazoa; phylum Chordata; class Lepidosauria; order Squamata; family Dipsadidae; genus Diadophis; species Diadophis punctatus. Next base: position 1,124,218 of record JALIGW010000048.1, read on the forward strand.
TACTGGTTCTGACTGGTTCTATAGAACCAGAAGTGGGAATTTCCCCCCGCTCGCCGAACCAGCAGCGATGGCCAGCTGGACACACCTCTGAACTGGTCCTCTGGCTTGAAATCCAGCCACCGGAGCCAAATTTATGTGAAAATAATGCTCTGCGCATGAGCAAAGCCTCCTGCACATGTGCAGACCAGTTTAACCCTGGAGTGATGGGGCGCATGCATGAGTGTAGTGAGCACGCATGCAAAACGCGCACTTCCAGCGTGACCCCGAACCGGTAGGGAAGGTAAGTAGAACCTACCCCTGGTGACATCCCATTGATGTGTGGCTATTTAATCAAGGAGAAAAGCAACCTGGAATTAAGGAGAAACTTCCTAACAGTGAGAACAATGAACCAGTGGAACAGAAGTTGCCTTCAGAAGTTCTGGGTGCTTCATCACTGGAGGTTTTTAAGAAGAGACTGGACAGCCACTTGTCTGGAATGGTATAGGGCCGTGGTGGCGAACCTATGGCACGCGTGCCAGAGCTGGCACGCGGAGCCATAGAAGCCGGCACGCGAGGGTTCCCACCGGCAAACCGGAAGTGCGAAAAAACGCACTTCCGGTTTGCCGGTGTGCTGTTTTTTGCACTCCGGAGGGTTCAGGGAAGCTCCCTGAAGCTCCGGAATGCAAAAAACTACAAAACGGACAAACCGGAAGTGCACTTTTCCGCTTCCGGTTTCATCGTTCCAGGCTCCGTTTCATCGTTCCATCGCTCCGTTTCATCGCTCCGGTTTCATCGCTCCGTTTCATCGCTCCGGTAAGTGGGCCTGTGCGGGGGTGGGGGTGTGTGCGCATGCGCAGGAGGCAGCATGGGGGGGTGTTGTGCGCATGCGTGGGGGGGAGGGAATGGGTGTGGGTACGCGAGCGCGCGCGAGCGCCCCCCCCTTTTTCGGCACGCGGGCCGAAAAAGGTTCGCCACCACTGGTATAGGGTCTCCCCCTTGAGCAAGGGGTTGGACTAGAAGACCTCCAAGGTCCCTTCCAGCTCTATTTTGATTGTGTCAAGAGGGAAACTATTTGGATTCTCAAGCTGGATGTTGACAAATTGATTGATTGATTGATTGATAACCCATCTCAGGAAGTATTTTCTACCATGTTCCATATTTTGGATTTACAACACTGTATGTATACTGGGAAGCTTTGAATTTTCAGCCCAACTCCTCCAACTAAAGTTGACCCATCCAAGGAAATCCTTCTGAGAATAACCAATAAAGGGAATGACTCATTATTATGCAGTGGGAGGAGCCAGAAAAAAGTTCCTATCATGGCTCCCACACTTTGTAACACCCTCTCTCCGAAACCTGCCCGGGGCTCTGGTCATCACACTGCAGAAGAAAGAAGGGGACTCGGGAGAAATGGGGCACCTTCAGAGGTGGGTTTCAGCAGGTTCTGACCAGTTCTGGAGAACCGGTAGTGGAAATTTTGAGTAGTTCGGAGAACCGGTATATACCACCTCTGACTGCCCCTGCAACAATCTATTCTCTGCCTCCTGAGTCCCAGCTGATCGGGAGGAAATGAGGATTTTGCAGTATCCTTCCCCTGCCATGCCCACCAAGCCACGCCCACAGAACCGGTAGTAAAAAAATTGAATCCCACCACTGCTTCACTGAATGCCGTTTGGAACTGGATGTTAATTTATCAATGGATTTATTAGCATTGTGTTTTAATTATTGTAATTTGTTTACTTTGATCTGCTGATATTGCAGTGGTTGTATTTGTTTCCTGTTGTGGTAAGCTGTCATGCATGCATACTTGATAAATAAATGGATCCATCCGTTTCCCAGGAACGCCTTGTTCTTGGGCTCTTGAGGACATCTTCCGAATTGCTCATGCTGGTATTTCTCACTTACCTGATCACTGAAAGTGGCAAACGTTTTCCCACTTCTGGATGAAATTCTTTCCATGCCACATTTTTCCACCACTCTGGAGCTTCCCTGACAGCTCAAATCTGCAAATACAAAACAGGCCTCAATGAAAAGCACCCGGCTCTCTCCAGCTGGCTGGCCTTTGGACAAACTCACATGAGGAGCAATTGCCCAAAACCCAAATCTTTATCATATGATCATAGGAATGCTACAGTCATCGTAAGTGTGAAAAAATGGTCATAACTCACTTTTTTCAGTGCCGTTGTAACTTTATTTGGTCACTAAATGGAAATTATAAGTTGAGGACTACCTGTGAAACATCCATGGGAGGGGGTGAAGTTAAAACAAGCACCCAGCAGTGAAATCAAAGGCCCACCCTTTGTGCATGCACACTAAACTGACTGACAGTTCTTCCATCTTCAGCTCTTTGGCTTCGCTGGCATCATGTCATAAAGGGATAGGTGGGAGGGGAGGAGGGGCAATGGAATGTAGGAGGTAGCAGTAGTGGGTTCTGAATTGATTTGCTACCGGTTCGCACACACACTCACAAGTGCGCAACACTTCTGCACATGCGCAGAAGCATCCCGGGAGGGTGGGCGGAGGCTCTCACCGCCGCTGCTTCTGGTTCTAAGAACCGGTCTGAACCAGGAGCAACCTACCGCTGGTAGGTAGGCGTGGGAAAGGAACTAGAGAGACAAATGGCAGGAAGGGGAGGATGGCCTTGACAGAAACCAGATGTGCCAGGCTCCGGATGGCTACAGTCTTCAAAGATACCTGGCTGAGTCCTCTGGCAGTTGGTTTACCGCTTGGGTTTGCTGCTTCTGCGCCGCGACCTGTGATTGCCGTGGCTTGGTGCCATTGCATCGACTGGGTCCTCAGGAATCATCTCGCCCAGAGTTTAGAGCAATGTGGCTCTAAGACAAGTGCCCAGGCCTGCTGGCCGGGGAAAAAAAATCTCTGGCCATGTTTGTCTTTGTCGTGCTCTCCGCTGTTGTTGCCTTTTTCTATGGTGGCTGGACTTTTGCCATCAGCTGTTTTTGGCGGCGGGATCGACTTGGCTCTCCGGAGAGTCAATCTTATCCTGGAGGGTGTTTGTCTCTCCTCCAATATCACAGCGATTTTCTTTGGATATTAGTACTCTTACCGCAGTGTCAACAAGGCCTGTGGAGGCCCCCTAGATCCCCCTGCTGGACAATCTCTCCCTCTCGAACACGGCGACACTCTCATATAATAACTATCATTAGCGCTGTAGCTGTTGCGGCTGCGAGGCCTTTTTTGGCTGACGCAGCCCCGGCTTTCTGCCCGGCCCTCTGGAGGAATTTTCGATCAGACAGGCTGCTTTATGCTGCCACGAGGGTGAACAACGAGGTGTCGAGGGAGAAGAGGAGTATAACATCTAGACCAGAGTTTTTATCTGTATTGGAAAGTCTACTGGGGGATCGGAGAAGCGGATTCCTGGGGGATATCCTGGATTTGAGCCTCATCAGCTTTAACCTTGCAAGGGAGAGCAGTGGACATTTACAAAGTAAATCGGATGTTTTTATGACCACTGCGGACCCTGGCGAAAATATCAAAGACTAAGAACTAAGCCAGACCGGGCCCGGAGGTCACACATATGCATGCCCTATGGACTCTACTATTAGTGATAATTAATTTTTTAATCTTACCTTGGAAGTGGTGTGGTTGGTTTAAAGATGGTTCGGGTTTTTGAATGTATTGTGATTGGGGAATAGGAATGTGTAGGTCTAAATATGATGTATGATTAGACAGAATGAGTGAGCCGGGGATTGGGGTTAGGTCCCCCTCCGCTGAGTGTGGAAACAGAAGCGGAGGGGGGCCAGACTATCCTATCTGGCTCAGTGTGAATGGTATGGATGACCTGCAGGGAGGGAGGAGGACCAGCGGGGAGGGAGAGGGGATCTTGGGGGGTGTGTGGAGAGCAGGAATATTTCAGTCATGATGGGGAGAGGTAGGTATAGCGGGAGCAGAGGGGTGGGCCACTCTCAGGGAATAAGACCTCGCTGTTCACAAGTGATACAAGTGAATAAGACCTCGCTGTTTACAAGAGCTGAAGTGGTGCAGTGGTTAAATGCTGCGACTGCAGGCTGACTTCTAGTTCAGCAGTTCAGTTGTTCAAATCTCACTAGGCTCAAGGTTGACTCAGCCTTCCATCCTTCTGAGGTCGGTAAAAATGAGGACCCAGATTGTTGGGGGCAATATGCTGAACTCTGTAAACCACTTAGAGAGGGCTGTAAAGCACTATGAAGTGGTATATAAGTAAAGTGCTATTGCTATAAGTGCTATTGATCCCTTGTTCCGGCCCCTCCAATGTGGTTCCATCTTGCTCAACCCGAGTACCTGGTGACCAGGGTTTTCAGGGCCCTGGGCTCAAGCTGATGCTGTTGAATGCCAGGTCAATTGTCAACAAAGCCCCCCTGGTACGTGATTTAATCACAGACTAGGGGGTCGACCTGGCATGCATAACTGAGACCTGGCTGGGCCAGGAGGGGGGAGTTGCCCTCTCTGAGGTATGCCCAGATGGGTTCTCAGTTCTGCATCAGCCACGACCCCAGGGAAGGGGGGGGAGTGACTATTATAGAATGCCGGAATCTGCATTCTCATAGGAGCCATGCCCCGGAGATTGTCGGGTGTGAGACTCTCCTTCTGAAGTTGGACTTAGGGGTTCAGGTGGGCCTTTTGTTAGTGTACCTGCCTCCCTGCTGCATTACTAAGGCCCTGCCTGGGCTGCTCGAGGCGGTAGCGGGCTTGGCAGTGGAGTTCCCCAGGCTTATGATTCTGGGGGACTTTAACCTGCCTTCAGCTGGTGAAACCTCAGATGCAGCCCAGGAGTTCATGGATACCATGACGACCATGTACCTGACCCAAGTAATCCAGGGTTCGACTCATGAGAGTGGTCACATGCTTGACCTAGTATTCCTCTCAGGGCAGTCGAGAGATGATCTGAAGTTAGGGGATATAGTCATCTCCCCGTTGTCATGGTCAGTTCATTTCCTATTGAGGTTGGATTTCAGAGCCCCACTCCCCCCACAGGGAGGCAGGACCGGTTATGTGGTTCCACCCCAGGTGCCTAATGGAGCTGGAAGGATTCCAGAGGAAACTTGGGGAGATACCTGAAACCCTAGTCCACAATTCATCTGAGTTCCTGGTGGCTGCTTGGAACAACGCGGCATCAGGGGCTTTAGATCGGATTACACCTTTGCGACCTCTCCATGGCAGTGGATACTGGAAAGCTCCCTGGTTTACCGAGGAGCTCCGGGAGATGAAACGCCACAAGAGACGTCTGGAGCGATGCTGGAGAGCCAGTAAGGCCGAATCTGACCGAACACTACTAAGAACTTTTATTAAGTCTTACCTAGTGGCTATAGGGGTGGCAAAACATTTACATTTTTCTGCTCTCATTGCATCCGCAGACTCTCACCCAGCTGCCTTGTTTAGGGTGACGCGCCACCTCCTTGCAAAAGGGGGTGGCAAGGAACACTTGCAGGGTAGAGCTGAGGAATTTGCACAGTTTCTGATGGATAAAGTCACTCAGATCCAGTCAAACCTGGACTCTGGCTGGACAGGGCCAGTTGAGTTGACAGGGGCAAGCCTTAGTCCGGTTTTATGGGACGAGTTTGAGCCAGTAACTCCTGATGATGTGGACAAGACCATGGGAGCGGTGAGCTCTTCCACCTGTTTATTGGACCCATATCCCTCCTGGCTGGTTTCGGCCAGCAGGGAGGTTTCACGTAGCTAGATCCAGGCAGTGATCAACGCTTCTTTTAAAGGTCGCGGTGGTGAGACCCCTCCTTAAGAAGCCTTCCCTGGACCCAGTGGATTTGAAGAACTTTCGTCCGGTCTCCAACTTGCCTTTTTTGGGTAAAGTTGTTGAGAAGGTGGTGGCTCTTCAACTCCTTCAGCTATTGGAGGAAACTGATTATCTGGATTCCTTTCAATTGGGTCTCAGGCGAGGCTACAGCATGGAAACTGCCTTGGTCGCCCTGATGGATGATCTCTGGCGAGCCCGGGATGGTGGTTACTCTTCCATCCTGGTGCTACTTGACCTCTCAGCGGCTTTCGATACCATCGACCATGGTATCTTTCTGCACCGACTCGGCGGACTGGGAGTGGGAGGCACCGTTTTGCGGTGGTTCTCCTCCTACCTCACCGATAGGTCGCAGTCGGTGTTGACAGTAGGACAGAGGTCGTCTCCTAGAACCCTGACTTGTGGGGTTCCTCAGGGTTCGGTCCTCTTGCCCATCCTGTTTAACATTTACATGAAACCGTTGTGGGAGATTGTCACGTAGTGAATATTGTCAGTTGTATGTTTATGCAGGGTGATGCATTCCTACCCTAATATTATGGTACATTCCATGACAAGCAGGACACGTGATGTGATCTTGTACGCATAGGTGCATTCCTGATAATCCATTATTCTTCTTGTGGCTTGGCTCTGACCGGGAGCGGTCGCATTTAATTAGCAAGAATGTAATTATTCTGAATTTATTGTTTTTGTACCGAAATAAATATTTTATTAGACTTTAACTTCGGTTTCTTTTCTAAATGTCTGACCTCCGAGAGAAAGATCAAACATCGCCTCTATGTGAGATTTATTCTCATCTTTAACAGAGATCATTCATCGACATGGGGTGAGATTTCAACAGTATGCTGATGATACCCAGCTGTACATCTCCACCCCATCGCAATTCAGGAGGCAGTGGCTGTGATGTGCCATTGCCTGGACAATGTTAGGATCTGGATGGGAAGAAACAAACTCAACCCAGACAAGACTGAGTGGCTATGGATGCTGCCTCCTAAGGATTATACCGACTGTCCCTCCTTGGTCTTCGGGGGAGACAAATTATCTCCCTTGGACTGGGTTCGCAATTTGGGGGTGCTCCTAGATCCACAGCTAAAATTAGACCGACACCTTAAGGCTGTGGCTAGGGGTGCCTTTACACAGGTTCGCCTGGTGCACCAGTTGCGACCTTATTTGGAGAAGGAGGCTTTACTCACGGTCACTCATGCCCTTGTCACCTCTTGATTGGACTACTGTAATGCACTCTACATGGGGCTACCCTTGAAAAGTATCCAGAGACTGCAATTGGTGCAAAATGTGGCTGTGCATACTGTGGTGGGTGTTTCTAGATACACCCACGTAACACCCATACTCCGCCAGCTGCATTGGTTGCCCATTGGTCTCTGGGTGCAATTCAAGGTGTTGATTATCATCTTTAAAGCCCTACATGGCTTAGGACCAGGTTATCTTCGGGACCGCATCCTACCTCATACATCCCTACGACCAGTTAGGTCCCACAGAGTCGGTCTCTTCCAGGTCCCTCCAACCAAACAATCTCGGTTGGTGGGTCCTAGGGGGAGAGCCTTCTCTGTGGGGGCTCCGGCTCTCTGGAACCAACTACCCCAGAGATCCGAACCATTCCCACCTTGCTGGCCTTCTGGAAAGCCGTTAAGACATGGCTCTTCCTGCAGGCGGGGTATTGAGACCTTGAATATCTTGGTCTCCCCCATGTAGCTTGGGTTGTTTTTAAGTCTTTTAAATTGCTATTTTATTGTTGTATTTTTTATTATATTATAGCTGTTTGTGCACATGTTGTACGCCGCCCTGAGTCCCCAGGGAGTAGGGCGGCATATAAGAATTGATAAATAAATAAATAAATAAATAAATAAATAAATAAATAAATAAATAAATAAATAAATAAATAAATAAATAAGAACAATATATGAATTGCACCAAACAAAACCTAACTTCCAAGTGTTCCCAAAACATCTCCTTGGAGCATCATTGGATACTGCTGGGCTAATCAAGTGGGGAGGTATGTGGAGCTGGGGAAAAGTGTAATGTTTTTACATGGGAATTCTCAGATCTTGCCTGTCTTCCATTGCAACTATTTAACGTTAGTAAAAAAAAGCATTTCACTTCAACCACATGGAGTCGAGGGTCTTTCTTGCCTAGGGACCTAAGTGGGGCAGGCCTGACACTTGACCCACATACCCAATGCTACTTGCCTGTTGTGACACCTTCCTCTGTGAACATTACTAATATGTGGAAAGCCAAGAAGGCTGCAAAACACATTGGAAGGTGAGACCCACTCTTGCTTTCCAAGACCCAGTTCAAGCACAGGGGCATCTGCAAAGAGATTTAAAAAAAGTCAAAATGGTGTCTTTTGCACCATGCAGGGAAAATCCTGTCTCTTGCTACAGGCTAACAGGGGTGGGGCTTTCATCTTTCAGCTTGGCCACCATCTTGATTGTTTGACCTTACCCCATGGATGAAATTTGCAAGGAAAATGCTCTGCCCTGCACCACAATTCTCCATGTAGATGGATCCATTTGTGATATGATTTAACCTTAAAAATAGGGGAACAGGCAGACACTCCTAAGCAGAGGTGGGTTGTTCCTGGTTCGGACCGGTTCTATAGAAATGGTAGCGGGAAATCCTCCCTGCTCTGGGAGGGAGCGATCGCCAGTTGGCCACACCCCAGAACTGGCTTTAATGGCAGCGCCGTATGGGCCACCATTTTGTTTTTTGCTTCTGCACATGCGCAGAAGCTTGGTTTTCGGCACTAGGCATGCTCACATATTCTCATGGCGCAGCCACACGGTGCGGGAGAAAGCGAACCAGCGGCGAGGTAAGTTAGAACCCACCCCTGCTCCTAAGGGACCAAGTGGGTCCTCGGAATGGATCCAGAAATGTGAGTTGCGTCCTCATTTCAGAACAGCCAAAGGAAAATTGCTGATTACATTAGAAGCATCAGAAAGGTGTTTCCGTGGGCTTCCCCTGTCCTGGCTGCCATTCTGCTTGTAACTTCGCATGGCATCTTGCCAGCCTGACATTTGCAACAGGGGAGGGGAGGGGAGGATTTGGAATGTGAGTGATTAAGGGGGGGATGAAGTCAGCCGGCCCTAACAGTGAGCCGCACCAATCCAGCACAAGATCAGCCAAAAAAAAAAGAGGAAATGGAGAAGGAGGGACACAGAGTCTGTTTCCTAAACAATCCGAGAACTTCTAATTGGACATTGATTGATAGCAGGCAGTGGCGAGGGAAAAAGGGGGAACTTAACTGCATCTTTCTCCTGCCAAGTTGACAGATTCTGCCTTGTTACATCTGTAACCACTTTGTTCTTAAGTAAAGTCTACTCTTGGAAAAAAAATAAAGAGCCAGGAGTCTTTCTTTACTAATTAATTTAAGTGGGATGGATGGCACCCTCTTTCTTTCTTTCTTTCTTTCTTTCTTTCTTTCTTTCTTTCTTTCTTTCTTTCTTTCTTTTTTCTTTTTTCTTTCTTCTCATCTTTTCCCTTTCTATTTGAAGTGTGTGTGTGTGTGTGTGTGTGTGTGTGTGTGTGTGTGTGTGTGTGTGTGTGTGTGTAAAGTGAAAAGCACCTGCAGAAGCGGGCAGGACGGGGGGAGTTTAAGAAGTGACAGGACAGACATTTGTCCAGAATGATATAGGGTGATGATGGCGAACCTATGGCATGTGTGCCCAAAGTGGCATGCCGAGCCATGTTGCCTGGCATGCACAGTGTCACCCATTCCTCTTCCAGGTTTCTGTCACACATGTGGATGCAACAATGAGCTGGCCCTTGTGCGTACGGCAGTGCCGGAAACCGGAAGTGCTGGTCTTCCGTTTTCCGGCCGGAGCATGTACGCCAGCCACCTGTTTGGCGTGTGCGCATGTGCAGCAGTAACTGGAGGACTTACTGGCCGGCACAGATGTGTGCGCCAAAAACCAGAATTTCCTTTTCCAGTGCGCGCATGCAACACTGGGCAGCTCCTCTTCCTGGTCGCGGCCCAGATGAGCGTGCCTGTGTGCGAAGTGCCAAAAAGGTTTGCCATCACTGATATAGGGTCTCCTGCTTGAGCAGGGGGTTGGACCGGAGGACCTCCAAAGTCCCTTCCAACTCTCTTATTTTGTTCCTGTTAGTGTTCCATGTGGAATGCTCATGTCAACTATACTGGATTATTTTAAGCTTAATTTAATGAGCTCCAGACATTTTCTGGCATCTCCCCCCACCCCAAAGAAGGGATCCACTGTTGTGCAGGCTTGAGAAAAGTCAGATATTTTGCAGGATTTTTACCACGGTGGTGCCATACAAACAGAGTCTCCCCGGATTCCTTCCTGAGCTGTTTTCCTCCTTTTGTTTACAACCGTTACTTCTCTTCAACAGCCAAGGTTTTTTTTTTTAACAGGCATTTTTACTGGCAAATTTGTACAGGGAGCCGGAGAGATTCGGTATACTGATTTGTTGTGCTGCCTCATTTTTATTTCTGCGCTTGATTTTTTTTTTCCTACCGGTGCTTCATCTTTTACAAATTGATTATCTTGTCTGGCTGGTTCCCACTGAGAAACACGGGGCTGCCTCTTTCTTCCGTCCGCACGTTTCTTCTCGCCATGCGTCCCAGCATGAAGCCATGATTTATACAAGGGGTGAAACACAGGCTTTTTGCTGCGGCAAACTTGCCGACTTCATCGTGTCGGGGAGAATCAATCACCTTGAATTCTGAACCAGAACACAATTCGGGGCCTCGTTCCCTGCAGCTCAGCCCTCCCAAGCACCAGCTGGCACCCACCCGGCCAGACGCAGCAGGAGATGCCGCAAAGGTGCACTGGGCAAGAGTGGCATGAATGAAGCCACTACGGGGAGCGATGCTCCCTCTCAGGCCGATCCCCTGCCCTCCTTGATCAGCAGCAGGCTGGCAGCAATTATAGAAGCCGAGACTTTCCCACTTCCCACTGGTTCTCCCTCTTACACGCCCACCCACGCACACACCCACGCAGAATATAGAGCCTAGAATTAGATTTGGAAAGTTTCCCAAAACTGGGAGCTCTTTTGCTTCTCCAGTCACCGATTGCTTTGCCCAACAGTCTGGAAATTAATTCTGCAGTGATGTTAAACCAGAATGAGCCTTTGCGACAAGAGGTCACCTGGAGATCAAGAAAGAGCCAATTGCTCGTATCTCTGACACGCTCGACTCTACTGGCTTTAATCTGAGCCAAAAAATAGAGTGAGAAAATTATACAAGTAAATTGCATACGTGTGTGTGCATGTGTGTGTTGTACAGGTAGTCCTCAACTTACAACAGTTCATTTAGTGAACAGCACTGAAAAAAGTGACTTCTGATCATTGTTCACACTTAATGACTGTTGCACATGGTCACATACTCGAATGGTATGGGAGTAGGAATGAATAGGATTTCCAGAGAAAAAACTCCAGACTACAGGAACCATTTGCACCACTCAGGTGACCTTGAGGACACAGATAAACCTCCAAGTGGCCTCAACGACCCTCTAAAAGGATGCAAATGATGAGCTGCCTGCAAGGAGTATCAATCCTTCCATTCCCCACCATCCAGTCAGAGCTGAAGAAGCTTCTTGGATAAGAAGTGAAACGTCTTCAAAGAAAAAAGAAGAAAGTCCAGTTGCCTCTTGAAAAAAGCACCTTTGGGACAACCATGACCTGGAGGACTGAGAATCGCTACAGACATGGTCACGTGATTTGCATTTAGATGCTTGGCAACTGGTTCATATTTATGACGGTTGCAGTGTCCCAGGGTCACGTGACCATCTTTTGTGACCTTCAGGCAAGCAAAGTCAAGCAAATCTGGGGAAGCCAGATTCGCTTAACAACCATGTTATTCACTTAACAACTGCCGTGATTCTCTTAACAACTGTGGCAAGAAAAGACGAAAAATGGAGCAAAACTCACGTAACAAATGTCTTGGTAACTTAAATTCTGGGTTCAATTGTAAGTCGTGGACCACATTTCTTGTGATTGCAATATTTCAAACTACACACGATGACTTAATGTGTATTTAGCTAATGTTACATTTTGGCACCAATACATGAAGCCACCCGTTTAAATTCTCAGCCCTGCAAATTCTCAATGCAATTAGCCAGTGAGAAAAGCATTTGCCAAAATGCCTGTAATTCTAAACCTGACATCCAAATTGCTTGGTAAGGGGAAATTGTTTGCAAAAAAAGCCCCTATATTAAGCCCCAAGCACTGTGTTTCCCATAAATATTATTGTGAAGTACTGGCATATTTGAGAAATTAGGACTATCTGAAACTTCTCTCTCTCTCTCTCTCTCTCTCTCTCTCTCTCCCTCTCTCCCCCTTTCTCTCTGTCTTTCTCTCTTTCTCTCCCTCTTTCCCTCTCTCCCCCTTTCTCTCTCCCTCTTTCCCTCTCCCTCTCCCCCTTTCTCTCTCTCCCCCTTTCTCTCTCTCTCTCTCTCTTTCACTCTCTCTCTTTCCCTCTCCCTCTTTCCCTCTCCCTCTCCCCTGTGTTTGTTTTGTGAGAGAGAGAGAATGACAGACAGAGAGACAGAGGGAGAGAGAAAGAGGGATATATATATATATATATATATATATATATATATATATATATATATATATATATATATATATATATATATATATTATTTATTTATTTATTTATTTATTTATTTATTTTGTGACATTTATATACCGCCTCACAGTGCAAGCACTCTCTAAGCGGTTTACACTAGTAAGCAATGTATATTTACATTGCCCCCAACAATCTGGGTCCTCATTTTACCTACCTCGGAAGGATGGAAGGCTGAGTCACCCTTGAGCCGGTGAGATTTGAACCGCTGACCTGCGGATCAGTGTCAGCTAAAGTGGCCTGCAGTACCTGCCTCTACCCGCTGCGCCACCTCGGCTCATATATTTATTTATATATATATAAATAATCGCCCTCAGGGATTAGCAACCCTAATCAGATTTCAAAGTCACCTGTTTACTGCAGTTTATGTCTCAGATTGAAACCAGACCCTGCCTATCCCTTTATGGAGAATATCCTATTTGTTCTCTAAAGCCATTGTTGCATGTTATGACTTAATTACTGCTTTCTTTAAACTATCCCTGGAATAGTTAATGTGACCTGCTTGCCTGCTTGGTGTTACCTTGAAAGGAGACTAACAAATGTATCAGCATGTTCCACTTAATCGGACACAAAACACCATCATTTTTGAAGCAACGATCCAGTCTATGAATATTCATACTCTGCAACTGGTACACACACACACACACACCCTTCACCTTTCCTCTAGACTAGCCTGATTAAATGGAAGCCCCTATCTGGAGCACCGAGTACAGTTCTTCAAAATGAGAAAGCCCTCCCCTCAAAAAAGAGTTTGAGAATTCCCATATAGTTTCTATGGACTCTTCTCCAGGGTAGAAATTTCTGGGTGGGGTGGAAATGATATACTTTATTTGACTAGAAGCTGAAAGTTCATCGGATGTGATTCCCCCAAAAATGTGTGTTTTTCTCTCTGTCTCTCCTTATATACACATCCTTACTTCCCAACATGAACATGCAGATCCAGAATGGAACAACTCACCGTGGCCAATTCGCCACAGCCAACTTGCTGTGGGACAATTCAACAATTCAATTTGAATTTTAATATTAATATTTTTGTTATTTCTTTTCGCCCTCCTTTTGCATCCTTTAATGATTCTATTCCACCATTTCTTCAATATTAGTGTAACTCTTGTCCTGCGGCGAGTTGGCCATGGTGAGATGGCAGTAGTGAGTTGGCCACGGCAAGTTGTCCTGAAGAATACTAGATCTAAAGAAATCCAAGTGTGATAACTTCCCCAGATGCTTCCCCAGATATTTCTCCAGATGTCAACTCGGAGGAGGATGAACCTGTTCCAGGCACATCTGTAGGGGAGTTGGTCAATGGCTCTGAGCAGCCATCTGAGAGGGATTTAGCTGAAGCACAGCTGCAGCAGGACAGCCCTGAGGCTTCAGGTAGGTAAAGCATGCAGCTGCAGCTGATCAGCGATGAGGAAGATGAACTGCCTTCTGCACCTGATCCAAGAATATGTACACAGGGCTGAAATGCTACCAGTTCAGACCGGTTCTCCCAAACTAGTAGTAAAAAATGCTACCGGTTTGGGTGAACCTGTATATCTGACGATCAGCACATGACGCATTCGGCCCGTGGGCCGTGAGTTTGACACCCTTGCTCTAAACCATGGTTATGTGTGTGTGAGAGTGAGTGGGACGGACACCAATTAGGAAAATATATGTGAATGCATTTCATTCCAAATACTTTCATTCCAAATACTTTGGCCACCTAATGAGAAGGGAGGACTCACTGGAGAAGAGCCTAATGCTGGGAACGATTGAGGACAAGAGTAGAAGGGGTTAGGGTCAGAGAACGAGGTGGATGGATGGAGTCACTGAAGCAGTCGGCGTGAGCTTAAATGGACTCCAGAGGATGGTAGAGGACAGGAAGGCCTGGAGGAACGTTGTCCATGGGGTCGCAATGGGTCGGACACGACTTTACGACTAACAACAACAATTTAATTCCTGGAAAACTTTGCAGAATAGAATAGAATAGAATAGAATAGAATAGAATAGAATAGAATAGAATAGAATAGAATAGAATAGAATAGAATAGAATAGAATCTTGGACCTTGGAGGTCATCTAGTCCAGCCCCCTGCTCAAGCAGGAGAAGCTATACCATTTCAGATAAGTGGCAGCTTAGTTTCTTTTTTTAAAAAAATCTTTATTGATTTTTCTTTTAAAAACAATACAAACATACGTACATACATACATATATACAAAAACGGACAGTGGACTAAACACACTAAACCACGAACTTAGACCTAAAATATTTTTTCAATGTTCCTTTTCAGCTTATCAATATTATTTCATTATTTATTTACATTTTATAATATTATCGTCCTTATGTTATTACAGAGTCATTCTCGAATAAATCATTTTTAGTAAATTGAGTCATCCATTTCAGTTTCTACATCTTACATTACTTTAATCTCTTAGCTCTTTTATATTATGTTTTATTATATTGCATGATATATACGGAAAGTATTTCCAACAGCATTACTTAAGAAAACCCATACTAGAAAACTAGAATAAAATAAAAAGAGACCACTATGGTAAAATACCGAAAGGGATATCTGTAACAGAAGCGATTATTTACCCCAATCTTTTAGATGAAAGAAAAATGGTAACGTACCAACAACTATTGGATGAGCATGAAAATCTCAAAACAAAGCAACAACTTAAAGAGATGGGAATAGACCTAGATTGGTGGCACTACTTACAACTGCAAACAAAATACAACAAAGATAAAATACAATTTGGTTTTCAAAATATGCATGGACTGGACAAAATATTATTGGGCTCAGAAGATAAAATGATATCAAAAATATATAATTACTTACTACAATATAATTTACAAGAAGTGGTCAAAGGAACAATGATAGCATGCGCACAAAATTTCGGATACTCAATAAATTTAGCGGAATGGGATAAAATTTGGGAGATAAATTATAAATTGACTCTTGCCGTAACATATAAAGAAAATATTTACAAAATGTTTTATAGGTGGCATCTTTATTTATTTATTTTATTAGACGCTCTTATAGGCCGCCCAATCCCGTGGGACTCTTCCTCCAGCACGGTTGGCAAAAATGTTTCCAAAAATCTCTCCAAACTGTTGGAAATGTAAAAAAGAAAGAGGGACATACTACCACCTTTGGTGGACATGCATTTTGCACAAGCAAAATTATTCTGGAACAAAATCAAAACTTGTATAGAACAAATTACTACTCACGTAACTGAATTAAACCCAGAGTTATTTCTATTGGGCATTTTTAGGACGAATATTACAAAAGAAGATAGATATCTGATATTACATATTACCACAGCAGCTAGAATTGCCTATGCCCAAAATTGGAAATTGGATAACACACCAACTATGTTAACCGTCGTTAGGAAAATTTTAGAATGCGCAGAAATGTGCAAATTAACAATGGAAATTCAAGACAAAGACGAAACGGATTTTTATATAGCCTGGGACAGGTGGTATACCTGGTTAAAACAAAATAAGTACCAAAATCTACTATAACAAAATGTCATAAATTAAGGAAAATGTTATAAATATGTTAGTAATACTACCTCAGTATAACCTTTTTCTGGTTTGGTATTATCTGATTCCTTAACTTTACTTTCTGTATATATCATGCTTAGTTTCTTCTTAAAAACCTCCAGTGATGGAGCGCCCACGATTTCTAGATGCCGGCTGTTCCATTGGCTCCACATGGCTCTTCCTGCAGGCCGGGTGAAATAAATCTTAACTCCCCCATGGATGACTGGTTTTTAACTTTTGTAATCTTTTAAATTGTCTTTATTGTATTTTCTAATTGTTCTTCTCTCTGTTGTATGCCGCCCTGAGTCCTACAGGATTGGGCAGCTTATAAGAACAATAAATTAAATTAAATTAAATTAAATCAATTGTCCTCACTGTACCTCACTAGTGCAGGTAGTCCTCGACCTACGGCCACAGTTGAGACCAGCATTTCCATTGTTAAGCAAGGCAGTTGAATCATGCCCAATGCTATGACCTTTTTGCCATGGTCTTTATCTCTTTAATGCTGACATCTGCTGAGGGCTATTAAGAAAGGTGGGGCTGCTTTCTGTCTCCAAGAGCATGTTTCTCCATTCCTCCTTTAGGAAAATATAATATTCTGCCTTTTTTAATATTTCCCAAAATATCTCCTTCGTCTGGGAGAGGGATGAGGGCTAACTTTCCGCATCACCTTTTTGTGTGCCATTGTAACTCCAAGTAGTCACTAAACAAATGGCTGCAAATGAAGGACTTGCCTGTAATAGGAAGCAGTGGGCAATTTCCGATTTCTGGACTGTTTCGTTTATTTCATCTGAAGAAACACAACATGCATAGAAGCATAGACAATCTTTGGCAAATCATTCCTGGGCTGATCAGGATTTTTAAAAGAAAAAAGATCTTTAAATCTTCTGCAACTCAACCTCCCGTGAAGCTGCATTTATCTGCTACAAGTTCTCCTGATGGTTCCCAGCATTCCTTCAATGTTCGACATGGAGGATTTTCCAACAGGGGGTCCCCATTCCCAAAGACCAAAATTGGGTTGCCCAGCTGTAAGTGGACATCCCGTGTTGTGTGAAACTAACACTTTATCTTCAGTCAGTCAAACCATATACAGCATGGCGCACATGCTTTTTATCCAATCAGCCTCCCTCTCTGATATTTCCTGAGCTGAAAGAATCTAAAGAATCAAAACTAGAAACACATAATTATACTTAGACTTAGAATAACTTTATGGTCACTTTGAATGTACACTAATCAGCATACATTAAAATGAAATTTCATTGCATACAGCTCTCAAAGGGTCTTCACCTCCAATATACACTACATAAACATGACAAAATAAATAAATAAATAATAAATAAATAAATAAATAAATAAATAAATAAATAAATTCAAAAGTATGCATATACCCACATATATGACACAGAGAAACAACACAGTCTAATTTGGATGTATACATGTACATGGCGAGAAAAATGAATCTTGAATCTTGTGAGTTTACCAGGTGGATGGCATAGGGAACAAAGTTGATACAGAATCTGGTAGTCCTGCTAGAAATACGGTACTTCGAAACCTCCTCCCAGAGGGGAGCAACAGAAACAGACCATGAAGTGGGTGTGTGGGGTCTCTAACAAGGCTTTGAGCTCTAAGCCCATAGCGCTTATAAGCAGTATCCTGAATAAGGGGAAGCAAGCTTCCTATGATCTTCTCCACTGTCCTCACCACTCTCTGTAGGGACTTTCTATCTGAGGCACTGCATCCACCAAACCAAACAGGGATGCAGTTTGTTAAAACAATTTAGAACTTGCTTGTCAAGCCCCTTCCTCACAGGAAGCCTCTGAAAACTCCTGTCACATGGCACAAAAGTACATTTTGAATAATGCTCGCAATGCAGAGAGAAAGCAGTAGATACTGGTAGAAGCAAGTCATAATTCTCAGCACTCTCTCTATGGCTTTGGAGGAGAAGGAGGATGTTTTGGGTGGGCCTGAACTCAGTTTGAGGAGTAAAACTCAAACTCAAAGTTGTTGGAATACAAAACAATTTTATTGAAGCATTTTGCTGGTAGATTTCCAAGCCTACAAGCAAGAGAAACCAGACCCAGTTACAGATCTCAGCATATTTTATACAGTTCTATCACCGGCCCATCCATCCTTCCCAGGCCCAGTTGATAGGCCTAGCGCTTAGCGCTTAGACTTATATACTGCTTTACGGTGCTTTACAGTCCTCTCTAAGCGGTTTTACAGAGTCAGCATATTGCCCCCCAACAATTTGGGTCCTTGTTTTACCCACCTTGGAAGGATGGAAGGCTGAGTCAACCTTGATGATGAGATTGCAGGCAGTCAGCAGAAGTAGCTGCAGTACTGCACTCTAACCACTGCGCCACCGTGGCTCATAGTCTGGTCACATGTTTTCCGATTGCCTATAATCTACTATCCCACCTAAATGTTTAAAGTTAGTTAAGCCCTTATTGTCACCCGAGCTTGCTAAGCATTCGTACACGCACACACCTCACTTCATTATTCCCTTATCGGTTACCTTGCTTCACAAGAATTATTCTATAGCCATAAAAAAGAACATCACTCAAGTAAAAGAAACATTTCAGAGAGAGAAACATCAAAGCAGAGACATCGCCTTTAATAGTATGAGCGATGAGGGACTCCCCCTGCCCGAATGGCAGCCCGATCATTCGGAGCTGACACTCAGCCTGCCCAAGGTTGACTTGACTATTTTCTTTGTTCACAGAGGCTTGAGAACAGCTAAAATGCTACAATGCATTAAATGCTCTCATGCCAATCCTGGTTTCTAGGAGAGGCATTTCCTTGAAAGTTAAGGTCTTATGGGAAATTGCCAGCAATACAATTGAAAAGCACATTTAAACATGGCTGTAGTGTGGCTATATGTTAAGATGCTAACTCTAGATAATTGGAACAAAGGATAACCCTGATATAAACTGTACAACATAGTATTAATGGAAAATTACAACTTATAGTGTCCAACCCCACCACCCAAGCAGGAGACCCTACACCCGTGATGGCGAACCTTTTTTGGTTCGCGTGCCAAAAGGGGGGTGGCGGGCAAACGCGTGCATGGTCCACACCCATAGTTTCATGCGCATGTGACCCCGCTCCCGGCATGCGATGGGACGGCCATTTTTCACTCTCCCCAGGCTTCAGAGCCTTTCTAGGAGCCTGGGAGGGCGAAAATGGCCTTCCCAACACACACACACCCAGAGGTCCTCCGGAGGCCAGAAACATTCCATTTGCCAACTTCTGGTTGAACCGGAAGTTCCATTTTTTTGCTCTCCCCAGGCTTCATAGCCTTTCTAGGGGCCTGGGGAAGGGCGAAAACGGTCTTCCCCACCACCCCAGAGGCTCTCCGGAGGCCAGAAATGGCCCGTTTCAAGTTGGGAAATGGGCCATTTCTGGCCTCCGGAGGGCCTCCGGGGGTGTGGAGAAGGCCGTTTTTGCCCTCCCCAGGCTCCTAGAAAGGCTCTTGTGCTTGGGGAAAGCAAAAAACGGGACTTCTCCAACCCCTCCAGAGGCTGAAAACAGGCTGTTTCCTGACTCCCAGTGGGCCCAGAAGGCCTGAAAATCAGCTGGCCGGTGCATGCATGCACGCCGGACCTGGGCCTGTCTACTGATATGGCTCCGGGTGCCACTTGTGGCACGTGTGCCATAGGTTCGCCATCATGGCCCTACACCATTTCTGACCGATGGCAGCCCAGTCTCTTCTTGAAAGCCTCCAGTGATGAAGCTCCCACAACTTCTGAAGGCAACTTCTGTTCCATGGGTTGATTGTTCTCACTGTCAGAAAATTTCTCCTTATTTCCAGGTTGAATCTCTCCTTGATCAGTTTCCATCCATTATTATTCCTTGTCTGGCCTTTGGGTGCCTTACAAAATAGCTTGACCCCTTCCTCTCTGTGGCAGCCCCTCAAATATTGGAAGACTGCTCTCATGTCTCCCCTGGTCCTTCTCTTCTCTAGACTAGCCAGGCCCAGTTCCTGCAACTGTTCATCGTATGTTTTAGCCTCCAGTCCCCTCATCATCTTGGTTGCTCTTCTCTGCACTCTTTCTAGAGTCTCAACATCTTTTTTATAGTCTGGTGACCAAAAGGACTGAGCAGTCTCCATTGTTAAGCTGGGCATGAGGGCAGCTGCTTGAAGGACGAAGACGATTCTGGGCCTGGTTGAATAGAAAATAATCTTTCATGAAATTGCATTAACAAAACAAACAAAAAAAACCCCGTTTTTAAAAAGAAAGTAAAATAGGCAAAGGGGAAAAATCCCTAAGAATTAACATACTAAATTGATACAAATCACTGAAATATCTCACATGTATTCATTTAGTTGTTTTAACAATGAATCAAATTATGCATAAAATGGTCTATTCTTGCAAAACATTGTGAAATCTATGACAAAAGAAATGTATCATTTTTAATTAGTAGCAAAAAAAGGTCTTTTCAAAAATGGATACATTACACATTTCCTGAATCCAGTCTTTGATATCCAGGGCAATAGTAATTTTCCAATAGCTCAATGTAATTCTCTTAGTTATTCCCCATTCTGGATGTAAACAATATTCCTCAAAAAGTATCAGATTTTAGAATATAATGTTAGAATATAAGACAAAGTTAACATTGATATTTTTAAATTGAAAACGTTTATCCATGTGTTTAGTTATACACTGTAGATCAGTGCTCCCCAACCGGTGTGCCGCGGCACACTGGTGTGCCGTGAGGCCATGCCAAGTGTGCCGCGGCAAAAGCTCGCATCATTCAGGGATGGCCAAACTGTGGCGCATGCGCCAAATGTGGCGCATTGGATGATTGCAAGTGGTGCATTGCAATCATCCAATGGCTGACGCCTCTCCCGCCCGTGTGACTTGCTGTCTTTTAAAACTCAAGCCGCCTCGGCTTGAGTTTTAAAAGACAGCAAGACGCGGGAGGGAGAGGCAGGTCTGGTCATTAAGCCTGCTGGCCGCTGCAGCGAGGCTTAATGAGCAGACCTGCTGCCCTGGACACAACAGCGAGGAACGCGAGGAGGAGGTACCGGGGCATGTCCCAGGTAGGACACGCGTCTCGCGCTGGGGGTTGGCAGGACGGGTGGGGCAGGACTGGCGGGCGGGATGGGGCGCGCGTTCTACCTGGGACTTTTCCCGGTAGCTCCAGTCGCGGGCTGGCTTGATTTGAGGCTTGGCAGGGGGGCTTGGCGGGGCAGGGCGCGAGTCCTCCTCCCTGCCGCTTCTGTTTGTGGAAGCCGAAGAGCCTTACCGGTAGTTTGGGAGAAAGAAAGAAAGTTTTTTGCTGCTTTCCTTCAGTGCACTCAAAAGCAGAAGCAGCAAAAAACTTTCTTTCTCCCAAACTACCGGTAAGGCTCTTCAGCTTCCACATACAGCATGGAAAGCAGTCTCACGCGTCTCGCGCTAGGGCTAGCTTGATTTGGGGCTTGGCAGGGCGCGAGTGAGGAAGGCGTCGGCAAGAGGCGGAGCCGAAAGGGAGGGCGACAGGGATGTCTGCTTCTTAAGCCAGCAAACTTCCTTGTCGCCAAGCTCCGCTCTTGCCAACGCCTCCTCACTTGCTGGATTGACTTGCCTGCTCTGGGCTGCCTTGGGCGGCTTGAGTTATAAAAGACAGCAAAACGCGGGCAGAAGAGGCAGGTCTTGCTCATTAAGCCTCGCTGGCCGCTGCAGTGAGGCTTAATGAGCAAGACCTGCCTCTCCCGCCCACGTTTTGCTTTCTTTTAAAACTCAAGCCGAAGAAGCAGGTGAGGGAAGCGGCCCCCGGCCGCTTCCCCCATCCACCTGGATGCCGCCATTTGCGGTCCTTTGCCCTCTGCGCATGCGCACAGCATTCTGCGCATGCGCAGAGGGCAAAACTCAAATGGCGGCATCCAGGCGGGCCCGCCCACCCGGGACGCCTGGGCCAATTGGCGCATTGGCGCATGGTATCATTAAGGTTGGCCACCACTGACCTACCTAATTATCAAATAAAATAATAAATCAAGTAATTCTGTTATGCCCAGTTTGACATTCCTATACTATTATACTCTTCAAAACGATATTTTGAAGATTATATTTGTTTTTTATCCAATTTTTGTATGTGGTGTGCCGTGGAATTTTGGGAGAGGCTATGGTGTGCCGAGGGTGACAAAAGGTTGGGGAGCACTGCTGTAGATTACAATATTCTTCCAAAAACATATCAAAAGCAGACATAACCAGATCATATGATTTAATGAGTTTTTTTTAGATCACTAATAGAGAAAATGTACGTCTTTCTAATGCATTGTTCGAGGATAGATTAATTTCAAGTCCCAAAAAACCCCAAACATAACATGTTTAGAACTTAGATCCATGAAGTCCATTATCAGGAACTATTCCATAAATCATAAAACCGAAAAGTACTGACATATAAACATGAAAGATATTTTCCAATTTCTGATGTAATTTCAAAGTGTTTTCATTTCAAAAACAGAACCCATTAAAAATGATAGTATCTCAGGCTTCTTTGAGGCAGCTAAGGCAGCTGGTTGGATCTGAGGAATCAAAACATGCTTAAATTGATTTTATCGCTCAGATATGTATTAATCAAAGAGGAATCCACCTGCAGTGGTTGAAAAATCCTTAAAATAATCATTACAAAGTAATTGATTTAAAGTAACTGTTCCAGATTCTGTCCATACTTTGCAGTAGAATGTCCTACCTTCTGTTTTTAAAGTAGTTTTCTACAATGTTAACATTCATGAGACTCAGCCTCAAACTCAATTTGTGTCCCAACAAGATCCAAAATAGGTCTTGTTGCACATAAATCAGGAAATGAAAGGTCTTTTTTTTTTTTTTTGCTATCTATTGACCTGAGGCATTGCCAAGGTCTTGCAGAGAAGCAACTCTTTCAGTAAGGGCATTTCTTAAGGCTGCAACTCCAAGACTTGCTATACTTGCTAAATATGGGGGCTGCCACAGAGAGGAAGGGGGGGTCAAGCTATTTTCCAAAGCACCGAAGGCCAGACAAGGAATAATGAATGGAAACCGAACAAGGAGAGATTCAACCTAGAAATGAGGAGGAATTTCCTGACAGTGAGAACAATCAACCCATGGAACAGAAGTTGCCTTCAGAAGTTGTGGGAGCTTCAGCACTGAAGGCTTTCAAGGGGAGACTGGACTGCCATTTGTCAAAAACGGTGTAGGACAGGGGTCCCCAAACTTGGCAACTTTAAGACTTGTGAACTTCAACTCCCAGAATTCTCCAACCAGCTGGCTGGAGAATTCTGGGAGTTGAAGTCCACAAGTCTTAAAGTTGCCAAGTTTGAAGGCCTCTGGTGTAGGGTCACCTGCTTGGGTGGGGGGGTTGGACTAAATGATCCACAAGATCCCTTCCAACTCTGTTAATCTGTACCTATCTGTACCTTGGAGGTCTTGTAGTCCTACCTCTGCCCAAGGTAGAGTCAAGTTACTCACCCCAGCCGTCATCTGGAGCAGACCTGGCTGGAGAAGCAACCTAAGGCTAGAGACCAATTACTCTGCCCTCGTGTGCTCCAGGAGCTCCACTCTGGCCCTTGAACTTGTTTGCCAACAAGAAGATGAAATATTTATTGACGCTTCTTGCAATCCCCCTCCAGATGTATTGAAACATGAGGTGAATATCGACAGCACATCCCTCTGCCGTACTGGAGCTGGACTATCAAGCAGTTTCTTCCTGGGTTGTTTTTGTTCAAGATCAGTGGAAATGGCCTTGGCTTCAGGCTTTTACACGGCTGGCTTCCCTCCCCCTCACATGCTCACCATATTCTGGGGGGGAGGGGGAGCCAGTTTCAGATAAACATAGATTTAGGAGTGCCAAAAACATTCAGAGATTTATTCGGAGATATTTGCCAGGCACAGCAGGGCCCTCCTTATTAGCCTCATTATTCTGCTAATCTGCCCCATGGAGCAATGAAGTGTTTTATTATGGTTATCACTGTGGTGCTCTGTGGGGGTCGAGTTCTACTTGGGGGCAACAGAAATCAGACTATGGAACACACACACCCTTCCCACATTCCCTTTCCCTGCGAATGGAAAAGGCCCGGTTTTTATTCCTCTCTGGCTACATTTAATGCTATTATTGTCATTGTAAGGGCCAGTGTGGGAATTGGACAGGTGGCTGCACCTGAAGGAACAGCTTTGGGGCTGAAGCTAAGCAGTGGCAGGTCTGGTTGAAAGCTGGATGGGAAGCTGCTGAGGAATTTGGGAGATAAAGGCAACGTGGGGAAAGCTTTCTGGAAGAAGGAATACGAAATGCGAAATAACAGAGTTGTAAGGGACCTTGGATGTCTTCAACCCCCTGTTCAAGCGGAAGATCCTATATCTATAATTGGCAAGCCATTTCTTTATAGTTGCCAAAAGCCAGTTTATTTAGCCATGATGTCCCTCAAATTGAGGCTGGGCTTCTGGGAGCCATTTCCCTTTTACCTTGAATATAAGCAATGACTACTTTTTCTCTAAAACCACATTTCTAAAAACAAAAGAGACGAGTTCTGCTTTGTGGTTTTTCAAATATAATGTAGTAGGCTGTACATACAGATGCATCTCGTGGCATCCAGCAGCTCTGTAGAAGTGTGTAACCTGGCACAGTCCGTCTGCTTGTGCTGGGGCTGGCAGTGATGCCCAATCAGCCATGCAGCACACTTGGATTCGGATTTGGGTCTGAAGGCCAAAAGCTCTTCTGGGCTCAAGGGGTGCAGTCTGGAGCACACTCTGCAACTCCACTGATTGTGTTGTTGGAAGAAATATCCATCGGGTTCAGTTCCAAGCCGGGAGAAAGACATTGGAAACATGGAGGCTGATTGGAAAGAAGGTTTAACGATGAACAGAACCACCAAGCACATGGTTCTGGTGCAGCTGACCACATGGAGTTGAGAGTGAGGGGTTTTATACCTTCTCTTGGACTTGCAATTGAGCTTCCTGTTCCTGTGCAAGGACATATATTCTATTGGCTGTTGTAGGGGTCATAGCTGGTTCTGTAGGTTGTCTGAGAAGTTTGGTTGAAGTTTGGAGGGTGATGCAATGTCCTTAGGAGATTGTGAAACATAGTGAGTCCTGTGTTTTAGTGGGTTAATCCTATTATGTCCTGAGGGATCATGTCTTAATCCCATCACCCTGGAGCTGATGGTCTTTTGTTGTGTAGATGAGCCAAGGTGGCGCAGTGGTTAAATGCAGCACTGCAGGCTACTTCAGTTGACTGCTAGTTCAGCAGTTCAGCGGTTCAAATCTCACCGGCTCAAGGTTGACTCAGCCTTCCATCCTTCTGAGGTGGGTAAAATGAGGACCCAGATTGTTGGGGGCAATATGCTGAACTCTGTAAACCGCTTAGAGAGGGCTGTAAAGCACTATGAAGCAGTATATAAGTCTAAGTGCTATTGCTAAGTGCCAGATAGGCTGGCCCAGTCTCTCTTAATGGGCACAAAATATCTGCTTGGGGTCAGGGAGCTGGGGCTCTGAGTTTCTGTTTCTGGGCTCTGATTTTTTTCATTTCTCTTTTAGGGGAAATACAATCTGCCTTTTTAATGTTTCCTAAAATCTTTCATTCTTCCAGGAGAGGGCTGGGTGCTAACGTTCTATAGTATATGCTCACACTCTGCACTGGGGGTGCGATGGCTCAGCAGTTAAAGATGCTGAGCTTGTCAGCTGGAAAGCTGACAGCCTGGGTTCGAGACCTGGTGAGCTCCTGTTCCTGCCCCAGCTCCTGCCCACCTAGTAATTTGAAAGCATGCAAACGTGAATAGATTAAGGGGTTCCACTTTGGTGGGAAAGTAACAGCATTCCATGCACCTTGGCATATAGTCATGCTAGCCACATGACCACACAGGCTCCCTTGGGTAAGAAAGAGAGATCAGCACCGCCTCTTAGAGTTCGACACAATTGGACAGGAGAAACTTTTGTCTTTACTCTGCAACTGCAGGGCCAGTCCAGGAAGAGATGTTTTGCGGTTGCTTGTCAGTCAGGTTGGGGGTCTGAGTGATGTCCTGCCTCACTCCACATGCTAGGAGAGTGGTTGGGTTGCCACAAGACACTGAATCAAAAGCCATCCAGCCCCTTCTTAGTCTAGACTGGTGGGTTGTGCCAACTGGCTCCATTCTCCTCCAGGGATCTAGCTTAGTAGATAAGATCACACCTAGAATACTGCATCCAATTTTGGTCACCACTCTATAAAAAAGATGTTGAGACTCTAGAAAGAGTACAGAGAAGAGCAACCAGGATGATTAGGGGACTGGAGACTAAAACTGGGCATGGCTAGTCTAGTGAAGAGAAGGACCAGGAGGAGACATGATAGCAGTGTTCCAATACTTGAGGGGCTGCCACAGAGAGGAGGGGGTCCACCTATTCTCCAAAGCACCTGAAGCCAGGGCAAGAAGCAATGGATGGAAACTAACCAAGAAGAGAAGCAATCTGGAACTAAGGAGGAATTATCTGACAGAGAACAATCAGCCAATGCAACAGAAGTTGCCTTCAGACGTTGTGGGAGCTTCATCAATGGAAGCTTTCAAGAAGAGATTGGACAGCCATCTGTCAGAAATGGTGTAGGGTCTCCTGCTTGGGCAGGGGGTTGGACTAGATGACCTACAACAGTGATGGCGAACCTACGCGGAGCCATATCCGAGGGCAAGCAAGGTGTTTGTTGTTGTTGTTGTTGTTGTTGTTGTTTTATTTTATTTGTCAAGCGTATATGATAACAAGCAAAGTATACACAAAGTATAAATATGATTGTATACATATATATAATAGTACAAGCATGATTATGAGTACAAGAATTATGAATATATGGGTGCAATTGGACAGGAATGGTTGGCACGATTGTGTGTTTATTCACGACCCTTACAGACCTCTTAGGAATGGGGTGAGGTCGATGGTAGATAATCTAAGATTAAAGTTTTTGGGGTTTGGGGAAGAAACAATTGAGTCAGGTAATGTATTCCAGGCATTGACCACTCTGTTGTTGAAGTCGAATTTTTTGCAATCAAGTTTGGAGCGGTTTACATTAAGTTTGTATCTATTGTGAGCTCGTGTATTGTTGCGGTTGAAGCTGAAGTAGTCGTTAACAGGTAGGACATTGTGGCAGATAATTTTGTGAGCTACAATTAGGTCAGATCGAAGGCGGCGTAGTTCTAAATTTTCAAGTCCCAAAATTTCAAGTCTGGATTCATAAGGAATTCTGTTGCGAACAGAGGAATGTAATACTCTTCTTGTGAAGTATCTCTGGACATTCTCAATTGTGTTAATGTCTGATATGTAGTGTGGGTTCCAGACAGATAAGCTGTATTCAAGAATTGGTCTAGCAAATGTTGCCCTATGTCAGATCCAGCGTGCATGCGCACGCTGGCCAGCTGATTTTCGGCGTTCTTTTTGGCCGTTTTTGCTCTCCCCAGGCTTCAGGAAAGCCTCCTAAAGCCTGGGGATGGTGAAAAAACAGCTCAACCGGAAATTCACTTGTGTGCTCACCCCCAGCCTCCTTTTTGCTGTCAGAGGTCTTCAGGAACTTCTTCGGTTTTGGACAGTTGCAGCCAGGCCTCCCATATCTCGGCCCATTTCTTCTGCAGCCAACAAGGCTTTTCGGAAGGCCTCTGCAGCCGATAACAGAGCTCTAGATCGATCCAGAGCTTTGTTATCGGCTAGAGAGGCCTTCCAGAAAGCCTTGCAGGCTGCAGAAGAAATGGGCTGAGGTGTGGGAGGCCTGGTTGCAACTATCTGAAGGTAAGTAGTTGGGCAGCTCCACTGAATGTAAGTAGTAGGTCAGCTCCACAGCTTCAGTGAGGCCTGTGCGCATGCATGGGGGGGCAGCGCGGGGGTTGTGCGCATGCGTGGGGGGAGGGCATTGCATTATGGGTGTGGGCATCTGCATGCACACTATCGTGCGTGTGCGCACCCTTTTGGAACCCGAGCCAAAAAAGGTTCGCCATCACTGACCTACAAGGTCCCTTCCAATTCTGTTAATCTGTATCTGTACCTCTGAGTGGATTCAGACTGCAGCAAATACATTTTATATATTCAAAATGCTCAGCAAGTGGGGAGAATGCTACCTACTGCATATATTCAGAGGCAATGCTACCTGGCTATAAAGGTCATGTAAACAGAAAAATAACAATACAATTAGAAGAATGCTGCTTGTAAAACCATCTCTGAAGACTGGGGCTCAAATGAAACAACAGCACAAAATTGAAAAAAATATAACACGATTTAAGAATGTGCATTCTGATATGAAAGCCACACTAATGAGGCCACACTTGGAATACTGCATCCAGTTCTGGTCAGCATGATGCAAAACAAATGCTTTTCTCTGCACTCTGTAGAAAGAGTGCAGAGAAGAGCAACAAAGATGATAAGGGGACTGAAGGCTAATCCATACAATTAATGACTAGCCCCATGATGGCGAACCTATGGCACGCATGCCGGAAGTGGCACACAGAGCCATCTCTCTGGAAACGCGAGCCGTCGCCCGTTGCTCTTCCGGGTTCCGGCGCACTGGCCAGTTGGTCTTCACGTCCGTGGGAGCACCAGAAACCAGAAGAGCAGCTGCCCAGTGCACATGTGCATGCCGAGAAGATGATCTTCTGGTTTCTGGCGCATGCATGCACACCAGCCAGCTGGTCTTCTCGCGTGCATGCATGCCAGAAACCGGAAGACCAGATGGCCGGTGTGCATGCACGTGGCAGAAACCTGAAGATCATCTTCCCAGCAGACGCATGCGCACCGGGCAGCTGCTCTTCCGGTTTCTGGCATGCACACACGCACGCGCACCCCCGTTTTGGCACTCATTGCTGAAAAGGTTTGCCAACACTGGACTAGCCTAATGAAGAGAAGGCTTAGAGAAGATATGATAGCATCTTCCAATACTTGAAGACCTACCACAGAGAAAAGGAGCTTGTTCTATATCTATAGCAATGGGTGGAAGCTCATCAGAGGAGAACCCTGGTACACAATTCATCTGAGGCCCTAGTGGCTGCCTGGAATCGGGCAGCGACAGGGGCTTTGTGGCCTCTCCGTGGCAGCAGACCCAGGAGGGCTCCTTGCTTTACTGAGGAACTGCGGGAGATGAAGCGCCTAAAGAGACGCCTAGAGCGACGATGGAGGGCTAGTAAAGCTGAATCTGACCGGACACTTTTAAGAACTTGCATTAAGTCTTACTTAGTGGCGATACGGGCGGAAAAATGCTCGCATTTTTCCGCCCTTATTGCATCCGCCGACTCCCACCCAGCCGCCCTGTTTAGGGTGACTCGCTCCCTTCTAGCCAAGGAGGGAGCTGAAGATCCCTTGCAGGGCAGAGCTGAGGAATTTTCTCAGTTTCTGGCAGACAAAGTCACTCAGATTCGGACAGACCTGGACTCCATTTGGACAGGCAGGCCGAGATGACGGGTGCGAGTCTTAGCCCTGTTACATGGGAGGAGTTTGAGCCTATCACTCCTGAGGATGTTGACAAGGCCATAGGAGCGATGAGTGCCTCCACTTGTTTATTGGACCCTTGTCCCTCCTGGCTGGTTTCGGCCAGCAGGGAGGTGACACGTGGCTGGCTCCAGGCTATTGTGATCGCATCTTTGAGAGAGGGGTCCGTCCCGCAGCCCTTAAAAGCTGCGGTGGTGAGGCCCCTCCTCAAGAAGCCTTCCCTGGACCCAGCGGATTTAAAGAACTTCCGTCCTGTCTCCAACCTTCCCTTCGTGGGTAAAGTTGTTGAGAAAGTGGTGTCGCTCCAACTCCTGCGGTTATTGGAGGACACTGATTATCTGGATCCCTTTCAATCGGGTTTCAGGCGTGGCTACAGTACGGAGACTGCTTTGGTCGCGCTGATGGATGATCTCTGGCGAGCCCGAGATGGGGGTCATTCCTCCATCTTGGTGTTACTTGACCTCTCAGCGGCTTTCGATACCATCGACCATGGTATCCTTCTGCGTCGTCTCAGGGAGGTGGGAGTGGGGGGCACTGTTCTTCGGTGGTTCTCCTCCTACCTCTCCGACAGGACGCAGTCGGTGTTGACAGGAGGGCAGAGATCAGCCCCTAGGCCCCTGGTTTGCGGGGTGCCACAGGGCTCGGTCCTCTCGCCCATCCTGTTTAACATTTACATGAAACCACTGGGTGAGATCATCCGACGACACGGGGTGAGGTATCAACAGTATGCCGACGATACCCAGTTATACATCTCCACCCCGTGTCAGTTCAGTGAAGTGGTTGATGTAATGTGCCGCTGCCTGGACGATGTGAGGGTCTGGATGGGAGTGAATAGACTCAGGCTCAACCCAGACAAGACTGAGTGGCTCTGGATATTGCCCCCCAAGGACTATGTCGACTGTCCCTCCTTGGTTCTCGGGGGAGAAAAATTGACTCCCGCAGAACAGGTTCGCAATTTGGGTGTCCTCCTAGATCCACAGCTAAAATTGGAGCAACATCTTTCAGCTGTGGCTAGGGGGACCTTTGCACAGATCCGTCTTGTGCACCAATTGCGACCCTACTTGGAGACGGAGGCTTTGCTCACAGTCACTCATGCCCTTGTCACCTCACGGCTTGACTACTGTAACACGCTCTACATGGGGCTACCCTCGAAGAGCATCCGGAGACTACAATTGGTACAGAATGCAGCTGCGCGAGCTGTGGTGGGTGTACCAAGATACACCCACGTAACACCCATCCTCCGCCAGCTGCATTGGCTGCCCATTAGTCTCCGGTCGCAATTTAAGGTGTTGGTTTTGACTTTTAAATCCCTACATGGCTTAGGGCCAGGTTACCTTTGGGACCGCATCCTGCCACGTTCCTCCCTTCGACCAGTGAGGTCCCACAGAGAGGGCCTCCTCCAGGTCCCGTCAGCCAAACAATGCCGGTTGGCGGGCTCATGGGGGAGGGCTTTCTCTGTGGGAGCCCCATCTCTCTGGAACCAACTCCCACCAGAGATCCGGACTATCCCCACCCTACTGGCCTTCCGCAAGGCAGTAAAAACATGGCTCTTCCGGCAGGCGGGGTGAAGAGACGATTCCCCCATGTATGAATGTTTTTAAATTGTAATAAAATGTTTTTAGATGTTATTTTACTGTATAGTTCTAATCTCTGCTGTAAGCCGCCCTGAGTCCACAGGATTGGGCGGCCTATAAGAACTCCTCATAAATAAATAAAATAAATAAATAAATAAAAAACCAACCTGGAAACAAGGAGAAATTTCCTGGACCATCAGAACTATTACCGTAATCAGTGGAAAACTTGCCTCTCATAGTTGTGGTTGCTCCATTGCTGGAAGTTTTCAAGAAAATTATTGGGCCCCCATTTGACTGAAATTGTCAACTCTGAAGCGAACCTGGCTGAAGCCATCTTGTGCTGCCTCATAGTTGCCATGAAGCCAGAAAGGGGGAAGGGAGGGGGAAGTAGATAGCCAGGCTCCAGTCAAAACAAAATGCTTTCTTGTGGGAACCAAGGTCATTGAAACAGGTGGCTGTTGAAAGTGGAGAAGAGCCTGCCTTACATCTTCATTGGACAATGTGATCGGTGACACCTGGGAGGGGGGAGTTTGATTCTTTTCATTAGGTGAAAACTGCGGGAACTGTTAGAGTTGGTTTTCACCGGCTGTGCTGATATGATGTATCCAATAAACATACCCTTTGAGGACTCTACCTGCCTCGCAATTATGCTTTCAATGGGTGCATTACTCAGAACGTTGAAAGACATGGTATAAGATCTCTTGCTTTGAGCAGAGAGTTGGACTAGAAGACCTCCAAGGTCCCTTTCAGTCCTATGATTCTATAATTGGAAGCCTGAGTTGCTAGGTTTCTGAACATTGGAGGCTGAATGGTTGTCCCAAAGATACTTTTCCAAAAGGCAACTTGACTATCTTGTGGTCTTTTTCCTTGAAAACATTTCACTTCTCATCCAAGCTTCTTCAGTTCTAACTGAAGGGTGGAGAATGGAATTCCCAACAATTGAGCAGTTTTTCTCAATCTCGATGACTTTAAGATGTAAAAGGGTCACAGCATCCCACGGTCACAAGACTGTCATTTGCAGACTTCTGACAAGCAAAGTCATCAGAATCAGGCAGAATCACATGTTTCATTTTAAATGAGCTGTGGTGGTGCAGTGGTTAGAATACAGTACTGCAAGCTACTTCTGTTGACTGCTGGCTGCAGTTCGGCAGTTCAAATCTCACCAGGCTCAAGGTTGACTCAGCCTTCCATCTTTCTGAGATCGGTATAAATGAGGACCCAGATTGTTGGGGGCAATAGGCTGACTTTATAAACTGCTTAGAGGGGGCTGTAAAGGGGGCTGTATATAAGTCTAAGTGCTATTGCTAAGTGCTAAACCACATCGCTTAGTGACAAAGTCAATTGTGGTCAGGAAGTGAGGAGTACCTGCATGCAATGAGTCTGGTAGGAATGCCACCCAACAGGGCCCAGAAAGAGAGTCATGGAACCCACCCTTTGGAACATTATGCCCCCCTCCATTTTAGATTGGCCCCAACCCTTACCAAAGGTACAAAAGGTGGCTTCTCTCACCAGGTCTGAGGAGCAGGAAGTGGGGCTGAGCCCAGGCATTGATTTATGTTATTGGGGGGTCTTTTTACTCCAGCTTCTATTTTCATGTCTGCTGTTTTGTTTTG
The DNA here is from genome assembly GCA_023053685.1 of Diadophis punctatus similis. Taxonomy (NCBI): domain Eukaryota; kingdom Metazoa; phylum Chordata; class Lepidosauria; order Squamata; family Dipsadidae; genus Diadophis; species Diadophis punctatus. Next base: position 1,156,637 of record JALIGW010000048.1, read on the forward strand.
TGGATGGGATTTTCATTTTTTTTAACATCGGTAGTTGCTTGGAATCATGAATTTGAGATGAGTAGCCATATAAATTAAAATGATTAATAAATAAACATTTATAATGCTCGTTCTCAATGATAAAGCAATCTTCCCATCCATCAAGACAATGAAAAAACTTCTCAAACAGGCTGAAAGTAAGTTTGAAAACCAAAACCGGTTTCTGCAGAATTTCAGCAAAGTACTAGCCAGACTTACGCGTGTGTGCTATCTGTGCTACGGAAACACGGACACTAACCTCCACAATCGATACAAAAGCTACAAGCCGTGGAAAGATCCACGCTGGGCATCACAAGATAAGACAGAAAGACCTGCACAAGGATTAGAGAACAAACACAAGCATACAACGCCATCAAGAGAGTCAAAGAATGGAAATGGAAATGGGCTGGTCAAATTGGACTGCCATTTGTCCAAAATGGTGTAGGGACTCCTGCTTGAGCGGGGGGTTGGACTAGATGACCTACAAGGTCCCTTCCAACTCTAATAAATCTAATCTAATCTAATCTAATCTTTAAAAAGTGTCCACAAAAGAGACCTAAAACAAGATGGAGTGGTAAGAAAGAGTGACAGCAAGTATGGCGAGCCCAATTGGCAAAAGAAAGCTCAGAACTGTATGGGTTGGAGACATGTGGCCGCTCAGGAAATAGTCAGGCACAGGAAGAGTTTTGTGGCTCTCGGTGTTTTATTTTCTGTGGGAAAGGGGTCCAAATGGCTCTCTGAGTGTTTAAGGTTGCCGACCCCTGCCCTACCCAAATTCTAAGGACAGGACGTGACCTTTTAGGACATAATAGGATTAACCCACCACCATTGAAATAGCAAAAGACACAAAAGCACCTTCATTGCACAATCCCAAGAACAGTTCAAAATCACAGGAACCTATCAAGATCCATCCACTCATCCAACCAATTTGTCAGCTGTCCCAGAACTGCATGCTGTGGCTGGTTCTACTCATCAATAAACAGAGTCCTTCTTTCCAATCAGCCTCCATTTTATTTCCAGCGCCATTCTCACGGATTGGAACTGGACAGGATTTTTCTTCCAACAACAGGAACACCAATTGCCCTAAGTTAAACCCACAACTGGGAGTTTCTGTGTGTGTGGCCCAGAAGAGCAGAAACAGTTGTGCAAGTGGCCGGCTCTTCCAAAGACCTCCCACATATGGGGCCTGGCCAAAAATAATATAACATGGAATACAGAATAACACCATTGGAAGAGATCTTAGAGGTCTTCTAGTCCAACTCCCTGCTCAAGCAGGAGACTCTGCTTGACCAGGGGGCGACTTGGGGGAGCTCTAGGCTTGCCCAAACCCACACAATTCTCAACCTGAACCAGAGAAAGGAGACCAGAATCAAGAAGACAGGACAACCAGCTGCTATGTTTCTGCTCATCAATAAACTTTCTTTCCTAAGCAGCTTCCATTTTATTCCCAGCTTGGAACTGGACTTGGATTTTTCTTCTCATACCCTCCCGAATGCCCCCTTGCCCCAGTAGTTGGGGCAGTAGCTAGCAAGCTTCAAAGAAAGCAAAGATAGGCAGCTGACATTACTGTTAAAGAACTTTCTTTTTCTCTCAGAAAATGGCCACACTCACAACAGTGCAAACCTCCCTTATTCAGAATAACCGTTTGGTTCTATGGGCCATCTGGCACAGCCGAGGATCTGCTTCCTGGGATTTGCTCCCAGGACCTGGCTCGGCTTTTCCTCTAATGTGAGGTGAGGCCAGTGTAGAAAGTCCAAAAATGAAAGCATGGTTAATAAGCAATTATTGCAAATCAGCCCGCTAATACCGACATCTGACATAGTTAGCAGTTAGAGCTGGCAACGTTCTTAAAATAGTTAGCAGCCTACAGGCTAACATAGGGGTGTTAATTTAATTAGCATAGTTAATAACAGCACAGCAACAAATGCAATAAGCCCAGAGAAAGAGGGTCTCACACTGAGAAATGAAGACCTTCGGCTCAGGAGGTAGCCAAGCGGTGATGAAGCCTGCAGTGGGGTTTGGCTAAGAGCAGAAAGACAAATACAGAAAAGCCAGTTCATTAGGATGTCTTGTTACTGCCAAGGAAGGGATGGATTTAAAAGATCTAACATCATAATCTAACACACACACACACAGAGAGAGAGAGAGAGACAGAGAGACAGACAGACAGAGAGAGAGAGAGAGAGAAGTGGGCATGAGGCATCTCCAGAGCACCTTTACGAGAGAGAGGTTGCTTTCTTGATAAAAGTCTTTTGATATGAGAAGACAGAGAAATAAAATGAGTTTGGATGCAGCGTTGGTCATGGTTGTTTCACCAGTTATGGGAACAAGGCCAGAAGGGAATGCCGAGGACAAGAGGCCTTGGGAATAGGAGCCAGCTCACCGCAGTCAACTCGCCCCAGGGCAAGAGTTACACTAATATTGAAGAAATACTGGGAATATGGTACAATCACTAAAAAAAAGAATGCCAAAGGAGGGACAAAATGAAATGTGAATCACAAAAATTAAAATATTTTTGAACTATTTTAAATAATTAAATTGAATTGTTGAATTGTCCTGCAGCGAGTTGGAAGTGGCAAATTGGCAGTGGCCAGTTGGCTGCACCAAGTTGCCCCATTCCACCAGGGAATGGCCAGAGAGAAGCAAGGGGGACCAGATGGCCTCTGTCCAGAAGAGAACAAGGGAAGGAAAAGGAAGAAAAGAGAGGATAAGGAAGAGGAAGGAGAGGGGGGAGAGAGAAAGGAAAGTGAGGAGGAAGGAGATTAAGGGTTGGGTAGGGAACCAGAGAGCAGCAGCAGCTATGCCACGGGCATGACTCTAGGCACCAGCCAAGACAGGCGAGGTGAGATAAGAAGTGACTGGGAGGGGCGGGGAGGGGCCAGCCAGTGGTGGGATCAGCCAGTTCTCTGAACTGCGCAACAAGTTAACAACCGGTTCACCTGAACTGGTGCAAACCGGCTGAATCCCACCTTGGATATTGTCCCCAAAGATATCAGATGAGCATTCCTGGCCCTTTTCTGCACCTATGAATCTGTGATAACCTGGTCCACTTTCTGAAGGGGGCTCAGTTCCTAGTACAGTCACTGCTTCAGCCTTCCAGTCAAGGTCTTAAAAAGAAGAGCCTTGGAACCACTAAGAGTCCAGGGAGATCCACAGAGAAGGGATTAAAGAAGTTGCGGTGTCCATAACAATGCCATCAAACACACACCTTTTTAAACAATGTGTTGTGGCACAAAGAGAGAGAAGGGGCTTTGATTGCATGATTGTGGCCACCATCTTGACTTCTTTGAACCACTCGGACACCCCCTGATTTGCTTTCCTGCTTCAATGTTTTTCCTACCCCCACCCCACCCCAAATGCTTATTTTGCTATATTACAATTCCTTCTGCTATGTCTCCTCACACCTTTCCTCTTTGCTTCTCCTCTCAGACAGCATTCCGCCTGCATCTTGCAGCTCCTGATCACACAATGAATCTCTAGGGCCTCCTGAAATGCACAAAAGTGTCCCTAATGCACAATGTTTGCTTTTTTAACTCCCTGTTGGGTGCCCATACGTTCCTTTCCACCGGCTTGACTGGGTTTTGAAATGCTCAGCCAATGAGTTCCCTTGCTTTCTCACAAATTCCTCTAAATTGGAAAGCCCAGAGTTTCGTCTTTAAACTTTCCCCTCGCAATAAAGAGAGTTAGATCAATGAGCTTCCTCTCTTGCAGCCAATAGATTAATTGCTAAAAACAAACACAAGGAATGATGCAGAACATCTGCATTATTTATACCGATTGGTGATGAACCATCAAGTCAATGTCAACTTTTAACAACTACACAGAGAGATGGGAGTGTTTACAGATTACAGATTAACAGAGTTGGAAGGGACCTTGTAGGTCATCTAGTCCAACCCCCCACCCACCCAAGCAGGAAACCTTACTACACCATTTATGACGGAAGGCAGCCCAGTCTCTTCTTGAAAGCCTCCAGGGATGAAACTCCCACAACTTCTAAAGGCAACTTTTGTATTTTTTGTATTTGTTCTTTTGTATTTGTTTTATTTGTCAAGCATATATGATTATAAGCAAAGTTTAAACAGTAAAACATGATTGAATATATATGTAATATTACAAGCATGAATAAGAGTAAAAGAGGTATGAATATATGGGTACATTAGGACACGAACGGTAGGCACGATTGTGCGCTTATGCACGCCCCTTACCGACCTCTTAGGAATGGGGTGAGATCGATGGTAGATAATCTGAGGTTGAAGTTTTTGGGGTTTGGGGAAGAAACTACTGAGTCAGGTAAAGTGTTCCAGGCATTGACCACTCTGTTGTTGAAATCGAATTTTTTGCAATCAAGTTTGGAGCGGTTTACATTAAGTTTGTATCTATTGTGAGCTTGAGTATTATTACGGTTGAAGCTGAAGTAGTTGTTAACAAGTAGTTGCTGTTGTTGAAGCTGAAGTAGAAGTTAGCAAGTAGTCATTAACTTCTGTTCCATTGGTTGATTGTTCTCACTGTCAGAAAACTTCTCCTTATTTCCAGGTTGAATCTATCCTTGTCTGGCTTTCAGGTGCCCTGGAAAATAGCTTGACCTCCTCCTCTCTGTGGTGTACACCACAGGAGAGCGTACACCATTTCTGAAAGATGGTGGCAGTCCAATCTCTTCTTGAAAGCTTCTAGTGATGAAGCTCCCACAACCTCCAAAGGCAACTTCTGTTCCATCGGTTGATTGTTCTCACTGTTAGAAAGTTTCTCCTTATTTCTAGGTTGAATCTCTCCTTGGTCAGTTTCCATCCATTGTTCCTTTTCTGTCCTTCAGGTGCTTTGGAAAATAGCTTGACCCCCTCCTCTCTGTGGCAGCCCCTCAAATATTGGAAGACTGCTATCCTGTCTCCCCTGGTCCTTCTCCTCACTAGACTAGCCATGCTCAGTTTGTGCAATCGTTCATTGTATGTTTTAGCCTCCAGTCTCCTGACCATGGGGATGCTACAATGGTCATAAGTGTGAGAAACAGTCCTAAGTCACTTTTTTCAGTGCTGTTGTAACTTGGAACAGTCACTAAATGAACTGTTGTAAGTCGAGGACTACCTGTACAGTCTTGTCCTTCTCGTTTGCCCACTGGAACCAGTCTGTTCTGCCACATTTCGTCTCTTCGGTGGCTTCCTGATCTATTCTTAGATCTGGACCAGACCAAGGAACCTTTGCCACATAGCCCAAAACTAGTTTTATTAGAACAGCTACAGCAACCGAGCCTGAACGTGCTTTCTTGTTCTTTCAATTTATCTTTGTGTGAATAAGGGAAGGGCCCACCTGACACATTTACTCAAGTGGGTTTTCAGAATTAAGCCTCGCTTGTGTCATCATTGCCTTGGTAACAGATCTTCCCACTGTCCCCCAAGGTCATTCCCTATTTCCTCCACACCAGATATAGATTTTGCATGAGGACAATTCTGGGATTCCCATTTTTCTAAGCACATTTCACAGCTTGACGTGATCGGCACAATAACCACTTCATTGGTTTCTATGCACCATGGTGGCGCAATGCTTAGAATGCAGTACTGCAGGCTATTTCTGCTGACTTCTGGCTGCAGTTCAGCAGTTCAATTCTCATTGGCTCAAGGTTGACTCAGCCTTCCATCCTTCCAAGGACGGTAAAATGAGGACCCAGATTGTTGGGGGCAATATGCTGACTCTGTAAACCGCTTAGAGAGGGCTGTAAAGCACTGTGAAGTGGAGTATAAGTCTAAGTGCTATTGCTATTCCTTTTCTCCTTCCTTCCTTCCTTCCTTCCTTCTATCCATTCATCCATCCATCCATGGTGGCACAGGGGTTAGAATGCAGCATTACAGGCTGATTCTGCCCACTGTCAGCAGTTTGATCCTGACGGGCTCAAGCTTGACTCAACCTTCCATCCTTAAATGGAAGTAAAAGTAAAATGTACTTAAATGGAAGTAAAGTAAAATGAGGACCTAGATTGTTGGGGGCAAGAGACTGACTCTGTAAACCGCTTAGAGAGGGCTGTAAAGCACTGTGAAGCGGTATATAAGTCTAAGGGCTATTGCTATAACCAATGAAGTGCAAACTGACTTCCCTTTATTCATTATCTTACAAATACTTACAGATTAACAGAGTTGGAAGAGACCTTGTAGTTGGTTAGTTGTTAAACACAGAAGTAAGAATGATGCAGCCAATCTTCTGCTTCTTCTATCAGATTCTTTTCCCGGGGCGATGAAAGCAGCAAAAGGCATTACTTTAATAAAGTGCAGCTTAACATAAATCTTACATGCAAATCAAAAAATCCAAACACAAGACGCCCTTCTAATATTCTCCACGTTGTTCCCATGTTTCTCAGTTGATGTCTATGGAGATTCTCAGTCATCCAGGTCACGGTTGTCCCAAAGCTGCTTTTTCAAGAGGCAACTGACTGGACTTTCTGGTTTTTCTCTGAAGATGTTTCGCTTCTCATCCAAGAAGCTTCTTCAGCTCTGAGTTACCAGTTTCAGTTCTTAAACTAAACTCTGGGTTTCCCAGTTGATGTTTGGCATCATTTTAACGCTTCCAGTTTCATAGGAGTCTTCCCTCTTTGCCCAACACACAGTGCCTTGTGCATGATTTACAAGACCTCCAAGATGATGGCATTGGTGATGTCACAGTGAGAGGCTTGGCTAAGTTCAACTTCAAGAGGCCACCAAAGATTGTGGTAGATAAACCAACTTTGGTGCCTGGCTATTGTTTTCCAGAGTTCTCCTAGGACTAAAGAGCCATCTCTCTCTCTCTCTCTCTTCCCTTATCTTGCCATGAGCAGCTGTAAAGGTATGTGGGAATGAGCTTGGGAGACAGGGGAAAGAGATGTTCCTTAGGGAATCAATCAATCAATCAATCAATCAGAATAGAGCTGGAAGGGACCTTGGAGATCTTCTAGTCCAGATTTTATTTTTTGTAAAGCGGGACACCATTGACGGGGGGGGGGGTTCCTAGGGGAGCAAGACGGGAGGGGTCCGTCTCTCTTATCCTGCAGCTTTGTGCACCCCCCCAAACACCCCCCCTTCATCGCAGCCAGGGGTGGGTTCCTACTGGCGCAGGCTTACCTGTTCGTCGCCGCAGAGAGGTGAAATCCTGCCGGTTTGGCTGGGCCAGTCGTTCGGCGTAGAGCCGATGGAACTGGCGGCGGTCGTGGCGTGGGGCTTCTCCCACCCGCTTCCCTCGCCCGGCTGGACGCCGCCATTCGGGTTATTTTGTCCTCTGCGCCAAAAAATGGGCCTAACGGACCAACCAGGTCTGGAAACTGAGGCTTCAGAGAGGCCTGCTAGGCCCAAAACGGGGTGCAGGGGAGCACGGGAGGTTGCGCACGCATACGGGGGGGGCAGGGCATGGGGGGCATTGAATTATGGGTGTGGGCATTGAATTATGGGTGTGGGCACGCGCTTTCGGCACCTGAGGAAAAAAAGGTCCGCCATTACTGCCTATACCATTTCAGACAGGTGACTGTCCAGTCTCTTCTTAGAAACCTCCAGTGACAGAGTGCCCACAACTTCTGAAGGCCAGCTGTTCCATTAGTTATTTATTTATTTATTTATTTTGGTTTTCTTATATGCTGCCCAACTCCCGAGGGACTCAGGGCGGCGTACAGCAGAGAAAATACAAGAATAACCAAGTAAATAATTACATTAAAAGCAAGTATAAAAGCTTTAAAAACACAATGTTAAAACCATCCAGAACCATATAACAACCATACATACTTGGGGGTGAGCTCGAGTGGATTAGGCTCTACCCCCAGCCTGCAGGAAAAGCCATGTCTTAACGGCCTTTCGGAAGGCCAGCAGAGTGGGGATGGTTCGGGTCTCAGGGGGAAGTTGGTTCCAGAGCGCGGGGCCCGCCACAGAGAAGGCCCTCCCCCTAGGGCCCGCCAGCCGGCATTGCTTAATTGTCCTCACTGACAGGAAGTTTCTCCTTAATTCCAGGGGAATTCTCTCCTTGATTAGTTTCAATGCATTGTTTCTTGCTTTGCCTTCTGATGCTTTGGAAAATAAATTGACCCCCTCTTCTTTGTGGTAGCCCCTCAAATACTGCTATCATGTCGTCGTCCCCCCCCCCCAATTCTTCTTTTCTCTAGACTAGCATACCCAGTTCCTGCAAATGTTCTTCATATGTTTTAGTCTCCAGGCCAACTAAGAGCAATCTTAGTTGCTCTTCTCTGAACTTTTTCCAAAGTCTCAACATCTTTTTTGTAATGTGGTGACCAAAATTGGCTGCAGTATTCTAGGTGTGGTCTTACTAAGTATTTATAAAGTAGTACTAATACTTCATGTGATTTTGATTCTATTAATGCAGCCTAAGATTGCATTGGCTTTTTTGGCAGCTGCCACACACTGCTGCCACATATTCAAGTGATCATCCACTAGGACTCCAAGGTCCCTCTCACAGTTACTGTTTTTGAGCCAGGTTTTGCCTAATCTGTACTGGTACCTTTGGTTTTTCCTGCCTAGGTGTAAAACCTTGCTTGGTTTTACATCTAGGCAGAATGATTAGATAAGTACACGGACTTGGACTAGATGACCTTCAAGGTCCCTCCCAACTCTGTTATGTTCTACCTCTCATAATTCAAAGCAAAGGTTATGGTAATGTTATTAAGAGTTACAATTACAGATGTAAAAATATTAATGCAAACTAATCCTTTTCTTTTATTTCTAACACTCTTGAACTTTAGTTCCTTCAAATAATGTCCTAGAATCCAGTTTCTTTTCTTTTTTTTTTCTTTGTCCTTTCTCACAAAATTCTTCAAAGCTTTAAGAAGCCTTTTTTGTAAGTCTGATATAGGAAGATTATCCAGGTCTCTCTTGATTTGTTATTTGCACATTCCTTTTAATTATTAAGACATCAGCTAGTTTCTTTTCTATGTCCAGAGTAATATCTTTTCCCATGTCATTCAGGTAACCTGTCATTTTTAAATCCATTTTCAAATCAGCCTCAATCTTGTCAGGTAAAATTTGTTTCTTCCCATAACATATTTAAATATAGACAATCTATAGGGGCAGCAGAGGTGGGTTCCTGCCGGTGCGGTTAATAGCTGTTGTTCGGCGCAGAGCCGAAGACGCTGCTGCCGTTCGCGGCACGGGGGCTTTCCCTGGGCGCTGGCGCCGCCCGCATGGACGCTGCCAATTGCATTCTTTTGTCCTCTGCGCATGCGCAAAGCATTCTGCATGCGCAGAGGGCAAAAGAACGCAATTGGCAGCGTCCATGCGGGCGGGGAAGGCGCCCGGGGAAAGCTCCCGTGCCGCGAACGGCAGCAGCGTCTTCGGCTCTGCGCCGAACAACAGCTATTAACTGCACCGGCAGGAACAGGCAGGAACCCACCTCTGAGGGGCAGACACTGTTAAAATCAACTTCTGGGTCCCATATTCAAACATATCCTTCAGTATGTCCAATGTTAAAATATTTTGCTTTGTTCTGCATTTCTAAGTTGAATTTGAATGTTCTTTTTTATTTGTAATCCTTAGCATTTCCTAGTTCCCTCTAGTGCCCAATTTTTAATTTTTGCTTTTCTTTAAAGAATTCAAGACAAAAGCATCTTCCCACAGAAAGAATTCTGTATGGTTAATTTCAAAATCTTACTGTAATTTAGCTGGATCCTGTGTCCATTTAAGTCCTTAAACTTGTATTTAAAACTTATTTCACTAAGGATTGAAGGAAATTGTCAATCCAAAGAGTCTTAGTAGCTGAAAAGCAGTTAAAAGCCATTTCAAAAAGTGATTAAAAAAGAAGTACAAGTAGTCTTTGAACTACGACCACAATTGAGCCCAATTTTTTTGTTCCTAAGTGAAACATTTGTTAAGTGAATTTTGCCTCATTTTATGACCTTTTGTGCCACAGTTGTTAAGTGAATCACTGCAGTTGTTAAGTAACATAGTTGTTAAGTGAATGTGGCTTCCCCTTTGACTTTGCCTGTCAGAAGATTGCAAAAGGGGATCACATGACCCCGGGACACTGCAACCATCATCGCAATAGCAACAGCAAGAGCACTTAGACTTATATACCGCTTCACGGTGCTTTACATCCCTCTTTAAGTGGTTTCCAGAATCAGCCTACTGCCCCCAACCATCTGGGTTCTCATTTTACTGACAGATGGAAGGCTGAGTCAACCTTGAGGTAGTGAGGATCGAACTGCTGGCAGTCAGCAGAATTGGCCTGCAATACTGCATTCTAACCAGTGTGCACCATAAATGGAAGGAAGGGAGGGAGGGAGGGAGGGAAGGAAGGAAGGAAGGAAGGAAGGAAGGAAGGAAGGAAGGAAGGAAGGAAGGAAGGAAGGAAGGAAGGAAGGAAGGAAGGAACGGTGGCAATAGCAATAGCAATAGCAATAGCACTTATATACTGCTCTATAAGCGGTTTATAGAGTTAGCCTATTGCCCCCAATAGTCTAACCCTAACCCTAACCTGGGAAGGATGGAAAGCTGATTCAACCTTGATCCTGGTGAGATTTGAACTGCCAAATTGCAGGCAGTCGGCAGTCAGCAGAAGTAGCCTGCAGTACTGCATTCTGTGCCACCATGGCTCATAAATATGAGTTAGTTGCCAAGAATCCAAATTTTGATCACCTGACTGTGGGGATGCTGCCATGGTTATAAATGTGGAAAACGATCCTAAGTCACTTTTTCCAGTGCCGTTGTAACTTTGAACAGTCACTAAATGAACTGTTGTAAGTCAAGGACTACCTGTATGCAAATTTAGTGTCCTTTCACAGGCACCAATTGTGATTTGAGCAGAATGGCTATTCCCTCAGCTCTCAGAACTCTAAATCCACCAGACACCAGTATTTTGCAGTATCTTTGCAAGCAGCAGCAATCTGGAATACTTGTGGGCGATCTCAAGCCTTCCCCTTGTCTGGAGAGGAATTATCGGAGAGCCAATCTACTAATAGCCTCTTCATTCTGCCAGAGTCATCGGCTCCACTTTCCACAGAGCTGTCTTCAGCCCACCGATTCTTCCCTGGAGGTCCCAAAGCAGAGCTTATCCACTGAGTTTCAAAATAGCTTTCTCACTGTTTGCATCCTTCACGCTGTTCTAGGATACCATGAATTGCAAGAAGTCTGTCTTTTATTGCTGAAGTCTTGCTTAAAACTTCTTCTGGGCCAATGAATTTCCTCAGGCTGCTTTCTTTCTGGATCTTTCTACCCTTGCCAAGTAGCTCAACTTCCTGGTCCATGTCTCCTGCTAATCTGCCGGGTCCCCTCCCCACCAAGAATCAGCCGCAGGTACCTCTCCCTCTGGAAAATAGCCGCAAAGTAGGTCCTGGGCAGGGGTGGGTTCTAAAAATTTTACTGCTGGTTCTGTAACCATGGCTTATTTTGTGGGCATGGTCATGTGACAGTGGGCGTGGCTTCGTGGTCATGTGACTGGATAGGAGTGGTTTGGCAGTCATGACTGGGTGAGAGTGGCTTTGCGGTTATGTGACTGGGTGGGGGTTGCTGGGTGATCATGAGACTGGGTGGTCGTGGCCAACTTGACGTCACTCACGTCAAGGGTTAGGGTTAGGGTGCCTGGCCTCTCCTCGCCTCAAAGGCCTCAACAAGATACAATTTCCCTGTCCATTTTCTACTACTGAACATCCAAAATATACTATTTAATCCTATGTATATATATATATGCCATGTGTACATACATATTACACACAGGCACACAAAAATATACATTATCTACTATATATACTGTATGTGTGTGTACACACACACAAACACACACACAGCTCTTCTAAAACTACACATTCAACCTCACTTACTGCATTTGGAAAAACATACCCAGAGTCCACTTTCAGCCACACATTTAACCATAACTTATGTAGATTAGAACATTACATATGCCTTCAGTTGTTCTTCCCTAGCTTGCACATGACTGTTAGAGCCAGGAAATGTCATGGATTGAGTAAAATGTGGTGAAACTCACTTAACAACACTCTTGCTTAGCAACCAAAATTTTGGGCTCAATTATGGTCATGTCAAGGACTATCTCTGCCTTCCTCTGCATGGCAGCCTTGTCCTAGTAAACTCAAAGTGTTTCAAAGTGTCTTCTGAAGCACATATAGTGGCAGGGTTTGTGGTACTTCCTTCCTCTCTCTCTCTCTCTCTCTCTCTCTCTCTCTCTCTCTCTCTCTCTCTCTCTCTCTCTCTCTCTCTCTCTCTCTCTCTCTCTTCTCTCCTTCCTTCCTCTTTCTTTCTTTTTCTTTCTCTTTCTCTTTCTTTCTCTCTTTCTCTTTTTCTTTCTTTCTTTCTTTCTTTCTCTCTTTCTTTCTCTCTTTCTTTCTCTCTTTCTTTCTCTCTTTTTCTTTCTTGTCTCTCTCTCTCCCTTTCTTCCACTTTTTCTTTTTCTCTTTTTCTTTCTTTCTCTCTCTTTCTTTCTTGTCTCTCTCTCTCTCTCCCTCTCTCTCTCTCCCTCCCTTTCTCCTTTCCTGTGAAGAACCCCAGAAGGTCTTTGGTAGCAGGAAGAAAAGCCAGACGTTTTGAAACTGAGGAACATGCCCATTGATCAGCTGGCATTTTTAGAGCTCCACTGTTGATTAGCTTAGTCTAAGAAGGATAGCTTAGCAGCCACTTATAATAAGCTCTCAACTCAAACTCAGTACACGTAGGGATCCCCAAACAGTGAGCTTTTCTTTCTTTCTTTCTCCCTTGAAGCCCCCCCCCTGCACCCCTTTTGGGCCTAGCAAGCCTCCTACAGCCCCCTGGGAGCCAAAAGGGGCATGGGGGCACCCTGGAAGCAGGGGTGGGTTCTAACTTACTTCGCTGCCGGTTCGCTTCCTCCCACGCCGCGTGGCAAAAAAACAAAGCCAAAAAAAGATGGCAACTGCATGCACAGTGCCGGAACTCGGCTTCTGCGCATGCTTAGAAGGAAAAAAATTCAAAAAAAAGATGGCAGCACCCACGGACCGGTACCGACCAATCCGGTTCGGTGACATCATCGTGACATCACCAGCAGGTCACTACCAGTTCGGGCGAACTGGTCCGAACCGGGAGGAACCCACCCCTGGTCCTGGGTCTTAGCTTGACCTTCTCACAGGACCTTCTCACAGGGCTCAAAAAAGTCAATATGGTAGCTATGCATGAGGAAGATGGGTGGTTAAGAAGTTTGATAGATGATAGATAATTAGATATGAGAGAGAGAGAGACAGAGAGAGACTGGAGGCTTTCAAGAAAAGACTGAACTGCCATCTGTTAGAAATGGTGTAGGGTCTTCTGCTTGGGTGGGGGGTTGGACTAGATGACCTACAAGGTCCCTTCCAACTCTGTTGGAAGACTTCTTAATAGCTAGATAGACAGATAGACAGATAGACAGATAGAGACAGGCTCAGGTCTTCAATCACATGATTATGGCTGCCATCTTGACTTTTTCAACACCCACCTCTATTGATATCGCTGCCCTCTTGGGGAAGATGCTTCTATTTGATCGATTTCCTTGGCCTTTTCTGCTGCCTGGCAGGCCAACATGGACCAGGCCACGTTTTGAGTGGGTCCAGCGATAGTTTGTGTGCACAGAGAATGGACAGGTTCCCCCTGCTGTATTCTTCTCAGAGAAAGAGAAAGTACCCGTAAATCAGCCTCCCAGGCCCTGCAGCGCCAGGCCCACCTTGTCATATTGCAGCCAGCCTCCTGCTTTATGGCGGAAATGTCCTTGAGGCCGAGAGGAGACGGTGGTGGCCTCAGCCCTCCCATTCATCAGACTGCTCAGCCATCTGGAGAAGAAAGGGAGGTTTGGCAGAGGGGAGGAAGAGAGAGCTGGAGAGCAAGAAAGGGCCAGTCAGGATCTACACTTAGCCTCTTTTTCTGTCACTGTCTGACCGGCTCTCCCCAAAACACCCCAAAACACACAAACTCTGAGGAGTGGTGCAGAAATTTGGTTGAAATGAAATGAAATGAAATACTGTAAAATAAAATAAGCAATAAAATAAATAATAATAAAATAAAATAAAATAAAATAGAATAGAATAGAATAGAATAGAATAGAATAGAATAAAATAAAATAAAATAAAATAAAATAAAATAAAATAAAATAAAATAAAATAAAATAAAAAAATAAAATAAAATAAAATAAAATAAAATAAAATAAAATAAAATAATAAAATAATAAAATAAAATAAAATAAAATAAAATAAAATAATAAAATAAAATAAAATAAAATAAAATAAAATAAAATAAAATAAAATAAAATAAAATAAAATAAATAAAATAAAATAAAATAAAATAAAATAAATAAAATAAAATAAAATAAAATAAAATAAAATAAAATAAAATAAAATAAACCATTTTATAAGCCATAAACTCTATATCAGGAATCTCCGTCTTGGGAGTTGGTGAGTAATTTGGAATTTTAAGAGCATCCCATAGCTGCTGTCACAAGATATTTGCCTTGGGGGAGGTTGCTTTCTGCTGCAGAAGAAAGAGAGAGAGAGAGAGACAAGAAAGAAAGAAAGAAAGAAAGAAAGAAAGAAAGAAAGAAAGAAAGAAAGAAAGAAAGAAAGAAAGAAAGAAAGAAAGAAAGAAAGATAGTAGGAAGGATGAAGGAAGATGAAAGAAAGAAAGAAAGAAAGAAAGAAAGAAAGAAAGAAAGAAAGAAAGAAAGAAAGAAAGAAAGAAAGAAAGAAAGAAAGAAAGAAAGAAAGAAAGAAAGAAAGATAGTAGGAAGGATGAAGGAAAACGAAAGAAAGAAAGGAAGAAAGGAAGGAAGGAAGAAAGGAAGGAAGGAAGGAAGGAAGGAAGGAAGAAAGAAAGAAAGAAAGAAAGAAAGAAAGAAAGAAAGAAAGAAAGAAAGAAAGAAAGAAAGAAAGAAAGAAAGAAAGAAAGAAAGATAGTAGGAAGGATGAAGGAAGATGAAAGAAAGAAAGAAAGAAAGGAAGGAAGGAAGGAAGGAAGAAAGGAAGGAAGGAAGGAAGGAAGGAAGGAAGAAAGAAAGAAAGAAAGAAAGAAAGAAAGAAAGAAAGAAAGAAAGAAAGAAAGAAAGAAAGAAAGAAAGAAAGAAAGAAAGAAAGAAAGAAAGACTTATGTCCACAATTGAGCCCAAAATTTTGGTTGCTAAGTGTTAAATAGCCGGCAGCTTCAGCAAGGAAAAGTCTCTTTTTGGTTAAGGAACTGTTTATTCAGCACCAACTCAGCTGAGTGAATGAAGACAGAACTGAGGGAATGACAGCCCTATTTATAGGGAGCTGTCAGAACAAGAGTCCAATGGGAGTTATTTGTGTCTCCCGTGCTCCAGCTGGCCAAGGCTTCAACCAATCGGGTTCCAGTCTTGGCCAGCAAGGTCGGGTTGTAACTCGAGGAGCTGCGGAGCACGGGGTCATGTCAAGGACTTCGCCGGTCATAACTCGAGGACTTAACACTAAGCAAGAACGTTGTTAAGTGAGTTTCACCACATTTTACAAGTTGGCCACACCCATCTGGTCACCTGACCACCAAGCCACACCCACCTGAAGGGGCGGGGGTGGGGGCACTGAGGATGAGTTTGTAGCACCATGGGGGCAGTGGACTGAAAAGGTTTGGGTACCACTGCTTTAAACCTTTCAGATAGCCCCAGGTTGAAGGAGGCTCGAATTATTCATGGGTGGTTTTTTTTTCCACAGTTTAGGATAAACCATGATTAGGATCTTCCCAAATCAACTGCTGAAAATCTCCCCAAAGCAGATTCCACAGAGAAACCCCTTCCTTCCTTCCTTCCTTCCTTCCTTCCTTCCTTCCTTCCTTCCTTCCTTCCTTCCTTCCTTCCTTCTTTCCTCCAAGATTATTTTCATCATTAGGACTTACATCGAAACCAGGCCACGTGGCTGCCATCCTGACCCCAATTCTCAGCAAAAACAGGTGCCTTCATTGCCTCACTCAAACAGTCATCTGGGCCTCCCCAACTCCCACCCACCCCACCCCACACCCACACCCACACCCCTGAACTTACAGAGTGCAAAAAAATGAGTCAAGGGCAAAAATCCTCTCTAAACGATTTAAATTTTTTTAAAAAAAAAAAGCTGGAGCACTCTCAAGTATATTGTGCTTCTCTACTCTGACAACTTTAAGACATGTGGACTTCAACTCCCAGAATACCCCAGCCAGCTTTGCAAGAAGCAATGGACAAGAAGCAATGGATAGAAACCAACCAGAGAGAAGCAACCTGGAATTAAGGAAAAAATTCCTAACAGTGAACTGCTTGCCTTCAGAAGGTGTAGGGGCTTCATCACTGGAGGTTGTTAAGAAGACACTGGACAGTCACTTTTCTGAAATGGTATAGGGCCGTGATGGCGAACCTATGGCACGTGTGCTACAAGTGGCACGTGGAGCCATACCGGTGGGCATGCAAGCTCAGGTCCGGCATGCATGCGCGCGCTGGCCAGCTGATTTTCAGACCATCTGGGCCCACTGGGAGTCGGGAAACAGCCTGTTTCCAGCCTCCGAAGGGAGTGGGGAAGGCCCATTTTTTGCTCTCCCCCAGCTCCAGAGCCTTTCTAGGAGCCTGGGGAGGGCGAAAATGGCCTTCCCCCCTCCCAACTTGAAACGGGCCATTTCTGACCTCCGGAGGGCCTCCGGGGGGTGGGGAATGCCGTTTTTGCCCTCCCCAGACTCCTAGAATGGCTCTAAAGCCTGGGGAGAGTGAAAAAACGGGACTTCTGGTCCAACCGTAAGTTGGCAAACAGGCCATTTTCTGTCTCCGGAGGGCCTCTGGGGGGAGGCCATTTTCTCCCTCCCCAGGCTCCTAGAAAGGCTCTGAAGCCTGGGGAGAGTGAAAAACGGGCATGCCATCGCGTGCGGGGAGCGGGGGGGGGTGCATGGAATTATGGGTGTGGGCACACGCACGCACCACCACCACCACCCCCGCGTTCCCCACCCTTTTGGCACGCGAACCAAAAAAGGTTCCTCATCACTGGTATAGGGCAGGGGGCGGGTTGCTCACTTACCTCGCTGCCGGAGCCATGCACACGCATCTCCATGCTTCGGGTGCACACATGCTCGCTACGCTTGTGTGCCCCATTGTGTGATTTTGCTTCTGCGCATGCGCGGAAGCAAAATCACGCCAAAATCTCACGAGGGGATGTGCGCACGTGTGAGATTTTGCGCGCGCGTCCCCTCGTGAGATTTTGGCACGATTTTGCTTCCGCGCATGCGCAGAAGCAAAATCGCCCGAAAATCACAGAAAATCAATGGGAAAAAATGGTGACGCACTGGGTAGACCAGCAGAGAGGGCTCCGGAGCGGTTGCAAAATCCGGTTGCGGTTGCGTATTGGGCAGCTCCGGCAGGAACTCATCTCTGGTATAGGGTCTCCTGTCAGAGCAGGGGGCTGGACTAGAAGAACTCCAAGGTCCCTTCCAGCTCTATTCTATTCTTCTATTCTTCTCCTGCCCTCTGGAGAATGAGGCCAGAGAAGCCGAGGTTCCCCCATGGGACAGATCAGTAGTGGGTTCTAAATTCTGTTACTACCGGTTCGCTCATGTGCACACGCGACACATGCGCAGAAGCGTCCCAGGTGGGTGGAGCCTCCCGCCACCGCTGCTACCGGTTCTCAGAACGGGGTTGAACCAGGAGGAACCCACCCACAGATCTTCAGTCTCTCCTTGGAGGAATGGTTTCCTTCGTCATCTCAACTGCCCTTCTCGGCCTCTCTTCTGGCTTTTTAAAATCCCCCTTAAATTGAAGGTTATTATTATTTTTTTAGCATATGACGTACATAGCCAGGGAAGTGCTTTTTACCCTGAAGTAGTTCTGGCAGCCTAAGATTGCTAGTTCATTTTGTTCACACGTGTGTGCTATCCACAGTGCACCACACAGGGCGAACCAGTTTTGCACCAGCTGGCTAGCAGCATTCGGGGGATGTCAAGTCATCCAGGCTTCCTTCCGCCAACCTCACCTCGCCTCGCAACCGGGCAGGTCCAGCAGACTTCCACTTCCACATGGAATGCTGTTCATTTTTCCCACCAGAGTGGTATCTATTTATCTACTTGCATTTTTACATGCTTTCGAACTGCTAGGTGGGCAGGAGTTGGGGGCAAAGGATGGGAGCTCACCCTGCCATGCAGTTGCCATGGGCTTGAACCGCCGGAGTGCCAACAGTCTCTGGCTGACAAATCCAGCATCTTTAAGCCACTTGTACCACTGTGCCCTCCCTTTAAATCATCTTTTTCTTTGAATGACCCCATAATCCCTTGCGGGGTGGAGTCTGGGCAACTGAATGGAGCTAGCAGAGTGTATAATGGCCAGATGCCCTTCCTGTTGCCAATGCAGAGTTTGATTCGGCAGATATTTTCTCATTGTGCCCAGAGAGAGAAATATCTGCCTCTACCTAGGATCGAACTCACAGCCTCCTGATTGTGAGGCGAGAGCTCCACCACTAGGCCACCGCACCACTCCCTGTGCCCTCCCTTTAAATGGGGTGCCCAAACTGAACACAATACTCAGAATGAAGAAGGGATGTCTTATAAAGTCAACCTATTGTATACTATATTCTGATAAGAATCCTGGGTGGTCCTTTTTCTGCCTGGCAGCCTCCTTTAACGCCTGGCCCCCAAAACTAATCTCTGCAGCGCTATTTTCTGCTCCATGTCTTATGCCACTAATGAATTTCTTCTCATCCCCAGCTGACTGGCCCCCTGCCTTCCTCTCTGCTCTAATCAGTCTGCATCCCCACAGCTCGTGTTTTCAGGGCATCGTCTATCATTTTTATGTCGGCTTCCACAGTGCCAGTCACTCATAAAATGTACAGCTCCGTTCTTTTATTGGTGTACATTGAAGCTACCCGTGGGGCATAAGTGCCCTCCTGCCACAATTAAGCCTTGCTCTGGCCACCTCAGACATGTGAATTGTACCATGCACAATCGGAAAAGAGCTTCGAGAATATCAACAGCCGCGTTTTAATCTATATATCCCACTTCATTAAACATGAGGGTCTCTGCCAAAGGTTAAAATGCAGACCAATGAAATCCAAATGGTCAGAGTGGCTCCTATTGAAGCTGCTATTATGAAATCAGAGAGCGCAACCAACCACATGCACGCGTGTGAGCACTGGTGTGACATGGCCATCTTGCAAGATCAATAAGAATAGAGCTGGAAGGGACCTTGGAGGTCTTGTAGTCCAACCCCCTGCTCAAGCAGGAGACTGTACACCATTTCAGAAAAGTGACTGTCCAATCTCCTCTTAAAAACCTCCAGTGATGGAGCACCCACAACTTCAGATGGCAAGCTGTTCCACTGGTTCATTGTTAGGAAGTTTCTCCTTAATTCCAGGTTGATTCTCTCCTTGATTAGTTTCCATCCATTGTGTTGTGGCCCATCAGTTGCCAGCAGAACTAGCAGCAGAGTGAGACAAGGAGAAGGTTGACGGAAGGCCTGGGCTTTGAAAGGCTGTGATAAGGAAGCAGCATCAGAGACAGGGGGGGGCTTTCCGTCCTCCCCCAGGTGGAGAGGCAGCTGTCTTCGGTGCCTGAGCTGAGTGAGGGGGAGGAACAAATGTGTGTATGCTCAGAGAGGAGAGGAGAACAAAGGAAAGCAATAAGCCGGGTCTCAGGGAGAGGCAGATGCAGACGATAGACAGCCCCTCCCTGGCTGGGAAATAAATAGGAGGGGTTTGGAAGTGGCCAGTTGTTTCTAGTATACAGCAAGCAATTTGGATTTCTTAGCTAAACCAGAGGTGGATTCCTCCCGGTTCGGACTGGTTCTATAGAACTGGTAGTAACTTGGCGGCCTGGGTTGCTAGAACCGCCAGCGACCCAGGCCTGCTATGCCCCTGAACCGGTTCTTTCGGCGGCGCTGTAGGCACTGCCATCTTTGTTTTAGCACTGTGCATGCGCACCTGTGAAGCACGTGTTTGTGCGCAAAGCATGCCCACGCACATGTGGCATGTGGCGCATGGTGCACCACTGAGCGAACCAGCAGTGAAGAAAACAAGAACCCACCCCTGAGCTAAAACCAGGTTTGTTGGGACTACTGATATTTGATTTTTTGTTTATCCATGTGAATAAAAGAGTTTGCTTGCGAAGGCTGGGTCAGAAAAGAAGGATTCCGACCGCCTTCTGATCTAAATGGATGCTTACTAAAAATGCTAAATGCTAAGTTATCCCTTGCATGATCAGAATTTCTTGAAAGGCGACCCGGCTGCCCAACTCTCAAAAGAGAAATATACAGTGCTAAGGAAGGAAGAAAATGCCCTTCCCCAGAGGAAGCCAACCTTTTCTTCTCTCTGCTTTGTGAAACCTGCACGGAGGCTGCCTTCCTCTCCTCTTCCTCTTCCCTAACCCCCCACCAGCCGAGCCCGGTGAGCGAAGGGGAAAACATTTGGGAAGAGTGCGGGAGCGTTTTCTAAATGTTCCTCTCCCAGGAGGGTAGAACAGACCCTGCAATGAAAGCAGGAGCAGGAACAGGTGGGAACACGGCAAGCGGGGAAGGGAAAGGAAAGGTCAATCAACGCTCCCATCTGGAAATCGAGGGGCATAAAATATTTAAAACATGACTAATTATGTTCAGGTTATGTAGATAATTAGACACGCTGAAAGAAAATGAAATTTGAAAATTCAAAGGTGAACCTTGTAAGCTTGAATCTAGCACCAAGTCCAGACCAGATTTCTTCCTTAAATGAACTACAGGCAGTCCTTGACTTACAACAGCGACCGTTTGAAGTTGCAACGGCACTATTTTTCACACTTATGACCGTTGCAGCATCCCCATGGTCACTTGATTTACATTTGGATGCTTGACAATTGACTCACATTTATGACGGTTGCAGTGTCCCGGGGTCATGTGATCCACTGGCGGGCTGTAAGTGATTTTGCTACCTGTTCGCACACATGTGTGCGTACGTGACGCTTCTGCGCATGCATCCCGGGTGGATGGGCGGAGCCTCCCGCCACCTGCGCTAATGGTTCTAAGAACCGGTCTGAAGCGGGAGCAACCCACTGCTGATGTGATCCCCTTTTGTGACCTTCTGACAAGCAAAGTTAAAATGGGAAGCCAGATTCACTTAACAACCATGTTACTAATTTAACAACTGCAGTGATCCACTTAACATTTGTGGCAAAAAAAAGTCATAAAAAGGGCTAAACCTCAACAAATGTCTCGCTTAGCAACACAATTTTTGTGTTGAGGACTACCTGTAATGAATCCAGAAAAAATAGAGAAAAGTCAGTTGTGAATTAGAGAAAAATTAGAGAAAGGTCAGTTGTGCCAGGCCTAACATATGGAGACGTTGTCCCCAAAATATCAGCTCATTACCCAGAATGATCCAGGGGGCAATAATTTCCATCCAAGCAAGCTATCATCACAATAGCCCACCTGTTGGAGGACTATTAATCAGCAGACAGAAACAATGGAGAAAAACAACATGGCACCACAAATGATAAGACAAATTGAGGTCATTGTAGAGAATTTCTGTAGCTCAAGGCTCAAGCAGGGAGTCCATGGTGCTCTCTGAACCAGGTTGTTGACTTGCAGACATAGGTAACTTGCTCCCTGTTTATGTACAGTAGCTTGTGAGAGTGTAGTTTTGTCCTTGGTGCTTCCTTGATTAGGCTATTGTTTTCTGCTTGATTGTTTGCCTGGTGTTAATCCCTGTTTATCTGGGTATAGGCTGCTGGAGTGGTCCGGTCTTTTTTGTTTCCTTCCTTCCTTTTTACGATCTCTTTTGAATGGTGTATAAATGTGGTTTAGCTGCTGGTTGAAATCAAGTTTCTCTTTGCCCATTGTGCAAAGTTGGCAGTAAGAGAAGCACCCATTCATCGCTCCCAGCAAGCTGGCAACTTCCAGATTATTGCCATTTTTCGACAGAGCCGTTGCAATCTCACACCGGTTATCATCCGGTGATCTAGAGATCCAGCACGTCGTGTTCCTCGTTCCTCCACATCAAGTCTGAAATGCAGGCACGGTTTTCTGAAGTGGTTAAAACCTTCGGAGAGGTGGGGGAAGACTCCGTCGCTCCCTAATTCCCTTAAAAGCTGCTTATTGAATATGTTCAGCTTGCAGAACCTGTTTTTTCCTTGAGTACCTGCATGTCTGCCTGCAGGTTCCTACATTAATTTAATGCATATGCAGATCGGTAAAATAGACAATCACAGACATCTTTGGCTCCTTCCCACCAACCCAGCCCACATCCCGAGCAGCTTCTCTTGTTTCATTGCAACCTTTTGCAGCGTACTCGGAATAATTCTCCTTTATAATCATGCTTCCTAGGTTTTAAATCACTGCTATAACTGCCTTGTTAGACCCCTGAAACTTTGCACGAGGAATCTCTGTTGTAAATAATTGCATCCAGGTATGAATACTAAGCAGGTTGGCTTAGAGTTCATGGAGAAGAGGTAATGGGAAAGCTGTTTGTTACTCCTTGCTAAAACATGAGGTACTTCACGGATCAATTGGATGCCTCAAAGTTCTTCCAGAGAGAAGGAGGGGAAGGGAGAGGGAAACAAAACCCCGGAAGGCCTGCATTTAAAGAAGAGCCGCTGTGGAGATGCGGTTTTGGGAATGCAGAACATGCTTCAGCACAGAGGCATTTGCAGGGGAGGGGGGGTCAAAAGGTGTCAGCCCCCTTTTCACATTTCTTGTGACTGTTTCTCTCAGTGCCATATGCAAATCCAGTCAAAAGTTACCTATTTAATCAATTAATAATTACTTATTTAATTAAGGAATTAACCAGTGGAACAGCTTCCCTCCAGAAGTTGTGGGTGTTTCATCACAGGGGGGTTTCAAGAAAAGACTGGACAGCCACTTGTCTGAAATGATATAATGCCGTGATGGCGAACCTATGGCACGTGTGCCACAGGTGCCAAGCAGAGCCCTCTCTGCGGGCACGTGAGCTGTCACTCAGCTCACCTCCACCGCACAGGCGCATGCACCTCCCGCTGGCCAGCTGATTTTCGGCCCATTTCCGGACTTCCGGGAGGCCCATTTTTCACCCTCTTGAGGCTCTGGAGGCTTTTCTTGAGCCTCTGGGAGGGTGAAAATGGCCTCCCCTGGGCTCCAGAGGCCCTCCAGAGGGGGCGGGGGAAGTGCAGGGGGTCATGTGCGCATGCGTGGGAGTGTGTGGGGCATGTGCGAATGTGGGGGGGAGCACGGGGGGCACATGCATTGCATTATGGGTGCCGGCATGCATGCGTGCACGCGTTCAGCACGCGACAAGAAAAAGGTTACCCATCACTGGTATAGAGTCTGCTGCTTGAGCAGTGGGTTGGACTAGAAGACCTCCAAGGTCCCTTCCAGCTCTATTCTGAATTGAACTGAATTCGAACTTCCATCCATGTAGCACAACATGCAATCTATGAGCCCAAGCTGGCAGTGAAGATGCTCATAGGAGAAGACCTGGCTTGGCAAGGGGGAAGGGCCCTCCCTTGTGACTGCCCCCAGCCATCCTTTAGGCACAATGTCCAGGTCCCCATAAGGCCACACATCCGGTTTAGGAAGAGAGGAATCCCGGTGGCTGCTGAGGATGTGGGCTTTGTGCATTTCAGATTCAGTGCTCAGGAGCCAGAGTATGAAATCTGGGATGTGGTGGCGGCACATATTTGGGTAGCTTGCAAGTCCCAGAGCTCTTGCCTGTCTTCCAGATTTTTGACTCTCCAGCCCAGTAAATTCCGTGGAATGAATAGGGCTGGTTGTTGATGGCTCTCCCTCATTTTTTTTCAAAGGGATGGGTTCCCAGCAGAGGTGGGTGTCAGCAGGTTCTGATCAGTTCTGGAGAACCGGTAGCGGAAATTCTGAGAACCAGTTCGGAGAACCAGTAAATGCCACCTCTGGCTGGCCCCGCCCCCATCTATTCTCTGCCTCCCGAGTCCCAGCTGATTGGGAGGGAATGGAGATTTCATAGTATCCTTCCCCTGCTATGCCCACCAAGCCACGCCCATAGAACCGGTAGTAAAAAATCTGAATCCCACCACTGGTCCCCAGGATATCATCACTTCCTGTAATTAAAGGTGATGCTGAGGGAGCCTGGCTGGCCCCTCTCCCCCCACCCCCCGTCTCTCCTGGCTTTTCAGGCTAATGATTTCTTAAGAAAGCAAGCAAAGTGTGGAATTGGAAGGGAGCACATTAGAGGAAGGAGGGAAGGAGGAGGCGGTGGGAATGTTTTCTCTTGTCCTGATTCACCTGAGGCGTCTTTCAGAATTATCTCCAGCTTTGTTAATCTGGAAGCAATTTCACATCTCTCTCTGTCTACCATACTTTTAAATCTGCATGGAATTACCAGGCCGTACCTAAGCATGGAGACTCCTTTGCGGAACAGCTGGTTTTAAAATACTTAAAGACGGAACCTCCACCATAGTTAATCTGCAGCTTCCTTCCAGCAGCCCTGGAGAGCATCCGGTGCAGAGCCTGAATTGGTTACGGCAGGGGTCCCCCATGGCCCACCTGTTCTCTCCTTTCTCTAGCAAAGCGCAAAAATTCCCAGGATTCTCTCACTCGCCTTCAACCCAAATGGACCACCTCAGGAGCAGAAGCAGTAATAGCAATAGCCCTTAGACTTATATACCGCTTCACAGTGCTTTACAGCCCCTCTCTAAGCAGTTTCTAGAGTCAGCCTATTGCCCCCAACAATCTGGGTCCTCACTTTACCCACCTCGGAAGGACGGAAGGCTGAGTCAACCTTGAGCTTGGTGGGATTTGAACTCCTGGCAGCCAGCAGAATTAGCCTGCAATACTGCATTCTAACCATTGCACAGCATGGAAGGAAGGAAGGAAAAAAGGGAGGGAGGGAGGAGAAAAGGAAAAGCAATAGCACTTATATACTGCTTCACAGTGCTTTACAGCCCCTCTCTAAGCGGTTTACAGAATCAGCCTCTTGCCCCCAACAATCTAGGTCCTCATTTTTTGTCCTCGGAAGGACAGAAGGCTGAGTCAACCTTGAGCCAGTGGGAATCAAACTGCTGGCAGTGGGCAGAGGGAAGGGAGGGAGGGAGGGAGGAGAAAAGGAAGAGCAATAGCATTTATATACCGCTTCACAGTGTTTTACAGCCCTCTCTAAGTGGTTTACAGAGTCAGGAAATTGCCCCCAACAATCTGGGTCCTCATTTTACCCACCTCGGAAGGACTGAAGGCTGAGTCAACCTTGAGGCTGGTGAAATTCAATTGGCCAAATTGCAGGCAGCCGGCAGCCAGCAGAAGTAGCCTGCAGTACTGCACTCTAACCACTGTACCACCACGGCTCATAAAAGAGGATTTTACTAACAGTAGTGGCTGTTAATACAATAGCCGGGTCTGCCCTTCTCTTGAAAACTGCTTGACAAATTCTCTTTTGTTGGAGAAACTGCCAAGGCATTTCAAACATTTTATGGAGCATTTTTACTCAGCTGTTCTGGACCTTGAATTTCAAACACCGCAGAGGTTGAGCCCCCTGACCCAGTGAAGTATCTCCTCCTGATGACTGCTGCTGCTGCAGAAACAGGCTAGAACAGTATTTCAACCAACCAAGCACACCTTGCAGCTTGACAAGATGTGGCCACGGAGGACTCTTTGGGGGGCTACAAATGTTGTAGGTGTGATTCCACCAGAGGTGGGTTCCTCCTGGTTCGGACTGGTTCACCCAAACCGGTAGTGACCCGCTGGTGATGTCACTATGATGTCAGAGAACCAGTTTGGTCAGTGCCAGTCCGTAGACGCCGCCATCTTTTTTTATTATTTTTTATTTATTTTTTATTCTGAGCATGCACAGAAGCTGGGTTTCTGGCACTGTGCATGCAGTCATCATCTTGTTTTTGGCTTTTATTTTTTTATTTTTCAGCACTGTGCATGCGCGTGCGTGCAAAGCGCACACGGCCCCACGTGGTGAGCCCACACAGTGTGGGAGGAAGCGAACCGGCAGCGAGGTAAGTTAGAACCCACCCTTGGATTCCACCCTCCTACCCCACTCACCCCCCCCCCAAAATCAAAAATCCCCAAAATCAAAAAAAACCAAAAGCAGTCTGCTAAACTTTTGTAGAGCAATCAACCTTTTACTTTGTTATAAACTGACCTCCAAATGAATTGATCTTTTGCACCATATTCCAAATATAAATATTTGGGCCACTGAGCCTGCAACAGCACCTCTGGGCTCAGGAGTCTAAGCCCACATGAGTAGTGACAATTTGCCACCATCCTTAAGTGTCTTGAAGATTGCTGTCCCTTCGCAACAGCCTTCCAAGCAGCTCTCCATTAGGTTCAGAGATGTCCTGAAGACGTGGACAGCCTCCACTGGGCAGCACTGCCTATTCAGCATTGCCGCTTGCAATTCTTAGCAAGAGAAGGGATGTTTTTGGCATCCCTTTCCAAAAGCTGCTTGTCTCTTCCTCTTTCCTGGACTGCAAATGGTGAACTCAGAGGAAATGTTTAGTTCCTTGATTTATTGCTTTTCACCAAAGCAGCTATAGCCCTTCTTCCAGGTTTTTGATGCATGCTGTTTTTTATTATGTCTTATTTATTTGATAAAAAACCTGCCAGGCAGGATATTTGTGGGAGGTAGCCATAACTACGCAACTGAATTCTTGCCCTGCTTGGAAATGAAATCCAAGAATAAGCCATGGTTTGTTATCAGAGGAAGGAATTTGCAATCAAGTAATGAAGGCTCATCTCAGAGAATAGGATATGATGGGATGGGATGGGAGAGCAAGGGAGGTGTGGGGAAGGGGAAGGGGAGGAGAGGAGAGGAGAAAACAGAAGGGAAGGGAAGGGAAGGGAAGGGAAGGGAAGAAAAGAAAAGAAAAGAAAAGAAAAGAAAAGAAAAGAAAAGAAAAGAAAAGAAAAGAAAAGAAAAGAAAAGAAAAGAAAAGAAAAGAAAAGAAAAGAAAATCCATTGTCCAAGGCAGGAGACCTTATACCAGCGGTGGGTTCCTATCAGTGCGGTCCACTCTATAGCACCGGTAGCGGCCCGCTGGTGACATCACAGTACCGGTGCGGTCGGTTGCCGGTACCTGGGCGCCGCCATTTTTTTTTAAAAAAAATCTTCTGCACATGCCCAGAAGCCGAGTTTCCGGCACTGCTCATGTGCTGCCTTCCTACCCCACAGTGAGTCCAAGCAGGGGAGGATGGCTGAGGGAGCGCGTGAGACGCTGAAAGAATTGGTGGCAGGACCTATCTCAGTTCCCCTCCCTTCAGCAGTCCGAGAAGCCACAAACGCGCGGTGATGATCCCAGGCATTTTTGCACGTTCGAGGCTTCTCGAGCTGCTGAGGGGAGGGGGAATGGGTGGCAGGACCTATCTCAGTTCCCCTCCCTTCAGCAGTCCGAGAAGCCACACCCACCCAGTCACATGACTGGCAAGCCACACCCACAAAATAAGCCACGCCCACAGAGTGGTAGTAAAAAAAATTAGGAACCCGCCCCTGCCTTATACCATCCTGAACAAATGGTTGTTTGGACTGAATCTCTGGTTAGTGCTTGGATGGGAAGTAAAGAGGAAAGTCAAGATCTGTAGGCTAGACCAGGAAGTTGGGAAAACATCCCAAAATAAGACAAATGGCACCCAGAAAAAAATCATATGATGAATTAATGAATCCATGAAATCACCAAGACTTGAGCTTCACTCAAGAAAGTAGAGCAAGGTTCAGCTGCTGGGTTTCATGAAGTCCTTTGATTTTCTGGTAACATGGAAGGAAAATTGGCTCCACTTGACTGAACTTTAGAACTATCATCCAGCTAGTCCTCAGTTTACAGACCACTTATTTTATGACCATTCAGTTACACCTTGGAACAGGCGTTTTATGGCCTGTAAAGCACTTTTGGCCATCGTAAAATGCCCCCCAACACACACACACACACACACACACACACACACACACACACACACACACACACACACACAGAGAGAGAGAGAGAGAGAGAGAGAGAGAGAGAGAGAGAGAGAGAGAGAGAGGGAGGGAGGGAGGGAGGGAGGGAGGGAGAGAGTAATGTGACTGGATTTTAGGCACTTGGCAACTGGCTCACCTTGTCAACCAGCTGTAACTGCAATCTGCAATGTTTCTTCCAGTTTCTGGCAAAAAAATTAAAAAATGCCTATTCAGAGGAACGGGTTCATTTAATGAGCTCACCACTTGACCACGATGTTGGCTTCCACAAAAATGTCGAAAACCCAGGTCCAGTCACATGGAGTAACCGATTAACAGAGTTGAAAGGGATCTTGTAGGTCATCTAGTCCAACCCCCTGCCCAAGCAGGAGACCCTACACCATTTCTGACAAATGGCAGTCCAGTCTCTTCTTGAAAGCCTCCAGTGATGAAACTCCCACAACTTCTGAAGGCAACTTCTATTCCATTGGTTGATTGTTCTCACTGTCAGAAAGTTTCTCCTTATTTCCAGGTTGAATCTCTCCTTGTTCAGTTTCCATCCATTGTTCCTTGTCTGGCCTTCAGGTGCTTTGGAAAATAGCTTGACCCCGTCCTCTCTGTGGCAGCCCCTCAAATATTGGAAGACTGCTATCATGTCTCCTCCTGGTCCTTCTCTTCACTAGACTAGCCATGCCCAGTTCCTGCAACCATTCTTCATATGTTTTAGCCTCCAGTCCCCTAATCATCCTGGTTGCTCTTCTCGGTACTTTTTCTAGAGTCTCAACATCTTTTATATAATATGGTGACCAACGGTGAGTTGGTTCTGGTTCAGCCCAGTTCAGTGAACCGGTAGCGGTGGTGGGAGGCTCCGCCCACCCACCCAGGATGCTTCTGCGCATGCGCAGAAGCATCACACGGGCACACAAGCGAACCGGTAGCGACGGGATTTACAACCCACTACTGGTGGTGACCAAAACTGGATGAAGTATTCTAGTTGTGGTCTTACTAAGACTTTATAGAGTGTTATTAGTACCTCAGTTGTTCAGTCGTTTCCGTGAAATACAAGGAAGTCACAATGAGGAGAGAAGCCATGTGTCCTTGCTTCCAACTCAGCGGTGGGTTGCTCCTGCTTCGGCCAAGTTCTGCGAACCGGTAGCGCTGGCAGCAGGAGGCTCCGCCCACCCACCCAGGAAGCATGCACGAACTGGTAGTAACGGGTTTTAGAACCCACTACTGTTCCAACTGAACCGGACGTCTTCAGAAGACAAGGAGGCTGGAGTTGCGTAGACATGGAAGTACGGTAGATACAGATACAGATTAACAGAGTTGGAAGGGACCTTGTAGGTTATCTAGTCCAACCCCCCACCGAAGCAGACCCTACACCATTTTTGACAGATGGCAGTCCAGTCTCTTCTTGAAAGCTTCCAGGGATTGAGCTCCCACAATGTCTGAAGGTAAGCTGTTCTGTTTTGATTCACCACGAGGCCTTGGCTTGTCTGAATTCCCATGTGCAATTCATCCTGTGGAGTGGCCTAGCATGAGAGCTCAGTTCTCAGAAATGACCTTGAACGATCCCAGGTCAATGGAAAACGCAGAAGAAGCAGGAGAGGAGAAAGAAAGGAGTTGTGAGAATGCAGGCAGCATTCGACTTGCAACCACAATTGAGCCCAAGATGTATGTTGCTAAGTGAGACATTTTTTAAGTGTGTTTTGTCCCCATTTTACGACATTTCTTGCCATAGTTGTTAAGTGAATCACTGTGATTGTTAAGTTAGTAACATGGTTGTTAAGTGAATGTGACTTCCTCATTGACTTGGCTCGTCAGAAGTCCGCAAAAGGGGATCACACGACCCCAGGACACTGTAATTGTCATAAACATGAACCAGTTCTCAAGCATTTGAATGGAAATCATGTGACCAAGTGAGAAATGGTCATGTCCCTTTATTCAATGCAGTTGTAACTTCGAACGGTCACTAAATGAACTGTTATAAGTCGAGGACTACCTGCACATCCAAATGTTATGGCTGGACTTGATTCCCATTGGCCAGTGTTTTTCAAACTGTGGGCAACTTAAGTGCAGAGGTGGGTTCCTCCCGGTTTGCACTGGTTCACCCGAACCGGTAGCAAACCGCTGGTAACATCACAGAGCCGGTTCTGTCAGTGCCAGTCCATGGACGCCGCCATCTTTTTTTTTGGAATTTTATTTTTTTGCTGATCTTTTTTCTTCTGCACATGTCAGAAGCCGAGTGCTGGCATTGCGCATGCACCACCATCTTGTTTTTGGCTTTTTTAAAAAAAAGTGCACATTTTTGGCACTGTGCATGCACACGTGCATGCACACGTGCCCATACGGCATGGCCACGGGGCGTGCAATGTTTGCGCAGCCACGTGGTGCAGGAGGAATCGAACCGGCAGCAAGGTAAGTTAAAGCCCACCCCTGCTTAAGTGGAGTTCCTGACTGGGAGTTGACGTCCAACATCTCAAAGTGTGCTAAAGTATAGCCAGACTATTAGGCCGCTGCCTAAACTGAGCAGAATTGTTTTCCAAGCCCAATTCCCACAGAGCCTCTTTAGCAAGATTTATTGAGAAGAAAGCAATGCGATTACCAGAATTCCAGCCACAGAACGCGTTCTTGGCTACAGCCAGTATTGTTTTATTTTGCTGTGAGATGGCCCAATGGCAGGTCTTTTTTGCTGGTAATGGGACTATTTCTCTGCTCTTACTGTATCTACAGAGAGTTGGCCTGCAATCTGTTTTCTGCCTCTTGTTCCTTCCTGGGGAGGAGGGACTGAGGCGCACTGGATTTTTAATGGACTGTTGTGAGTTGTGAACGTCCAGCAATTAGACTCACTTGGAGCAGGATCCAGGCTGGGAGAGTCCTGTCAAGATGACAGAAGCTCACTCTTGTTTGGCATCTTATTTTCCAGAAAGCAAGATGAGAAACAACGGATGGAAACTAATCAAGGAGAGAAGCAACCTGGAATTAAGGAGAAACTTCCTAGCAGTGAGGACAATTAACTAGTGAAACAGCTGGCTGTCAGAAGTTGTGGGTGCTCCATCACTGGAGGTTTTCAAGAAGAGACTGGACAGTCACTTATCTGAAATGGTATAGGTTCTCCTGCTTGAGCAGCGGGTTGGACTAGAAGACCTCCAAGGTCCCTTCCAGCTCTATTCTGATTGATTAATCTAGAATGAGTTTCATCCTGTGAGAAGTGAACCGGGTCCGTCCCAGGCTAATGAGCCCAGCCACTCAATTTCTTCACTAGGTCCATGTCTTTCCTGGCTGATGAGGGCTACTAATACCACCTGCTTCTTTGAGAGAGGGTATAATGCCCCTTGCCTTGAAGGAGGAGATGGTAGGATCTCCACCTCAAGAAGCTTTCACTGGACCACTGCTTTGTGACCTCTGTGACCAATTTGAAGACCTCTGCACTAAGTGCACCATTTCTGCCTTCAGTATACCTAGACCAGCAAGCCATTAAGTTGGTCCTTCATGCTTTGATCACCTTGCAACTGAACTATTGCAAATACTCTACCTGGGACTTCTCTTGAAAGTCATGAGAAGCTATAGATGGTCCAGAATGCTCTGTAGTTGCTTCGATCTCCATTAGCTTTCTGGATTCAATCCATGGTCCTGGTTATCTATATATTATTAAAACTCTGATTCCTGTAACAGGGCAAAACAGAATCATAGGACAAAAATTTTTGAACCAAAGTTCTTCACATGGGATAACTTGAATCAGAATAGAGCTGGAAGGGACATTGGAGGTCTTCTAGTCAAGCAGGAGACCCTATACCATACCAGACAAGTGGCTGTCCAGTCTCTTCTTAAAAACCTCCAATGATGAAACACCCACAACCTCTGGTGGCAAGCTGTTCCACTGGTTCATTGTCCTCACTGTCAGGAAGTTTCTCCTTAATTTCAGGTTGCTTCTCTCCTTGATTAGTTTCCATCCGTTGTTTCTTGTCCTGCCTTCTGGTCCTTTGGAAAATAAGCTGACCCCCTCTTCTTTGTAGCATTCACAAAGTCCCTCAGACACATTCCTCTTTCTTACGGAATGTGTCTGAGGGACCAGCTATCCCTCGTGGTTTCTGCCCATCCCTCAGGATCGGACAGCATCCACATGGTCCGAGTCCTATTAATGAACCAATGTCATATGGTGGAGTTCTCTGTCATGGGACCATCCGGAAACTATTCCCTCTGATCTTGATTCAGCACTGTCTCCAGATGACAGAGCTCTGTTCTCACCTTTTAAGAAATGGTCGATGTTTTTCTGGGCTTTTATATTTAGATTTATTATTAGAGTTGGAAGGGACCTTGTAGGTCATCTAGTCCAACCCCCTGCTCAAGCAGGAGTTCCTACACCATTTGAGACAGATGGCAGTCCAGTCTCCCCTTGAAGGTCGCAAGTGTTGGGGCTCTCACGACCTCCGCCTGCAAGCTGTTCCATTGGTTGATCGCTCTCACCGTCAGAAAGTTTCTCCTCACTTTCAGGTTGAATCTCTCCTTGGTCAGCTTCCATCCGTTATTCCTTGTTTGGCTTTCTGGTGCCATAGAGAACAGCCTGACCCCCTCCTCTCTGTTGCATCCCCTCAAGTATTGGAACACTGCTATCATGTCACCCCTGGTCCTTCTCTTCGCCAGACTGTCCAAGCTCAGTTCCTGCAACCGCTCTTCGTATGTTTTATTTTCCAGACCTTTTATCATCCTGGTTGCTCTCTTCTGCACTTTCTCTAGGGTTTCAATGTATTTTTTGTAGTGTGGTGACCAAAACTGGATGCAGTACTCTAGGTGTGGTCTTACCAAGGCTTTATAGAGTGGTACTAGTACCTCTCTGGTCCTTGATTGTCTCTCTCTATTTATGCAGCTCAGGACTGTGTTGGCCTTTTTGGCTGCTGCTGCACACTGCTGGCTCATATTTAGTTGGCAGTCTACCAGGACTCCAAGATCCCTCTCGCAATTGCTGCTATTGAGTGTCATTTCGCCCAGTTTGTATGTGTATTTTTGATTCGTCTTCTTTCTTTCTCTTTTGATGAACCAATTCTGCTTGCTTTGCGTCTTCATTCTTGCATTTTGTAAGAAGCCCGGAGTCGTAACAGATGGAGGCCATCTCACAAACAAATAAATGAAGGGGATTTCAGTCAGACGTCGACATCCTCGTCCCCTGAATCTTTATCAGTCTTGTAACCAATAGCCTGCTTGGTAAATAATGGAAAGTGAATATAAATTGGAAATTAGTGGCTTCTTTCAAGAGAGCTGGAAGTTACTCACTTCTGAGAAAGCCCTCTTGTGACCAGCGTGCTGACCAAGCCGTTCTGAAAATGTGAAAAGGTTGCTTGGCTCCCTTGAGCATCTTTCTCTCCCAAACTTTTAAGTACAGGTAGTCCTCAGTGTATGACTGCAATTTGAGCCTGGCAATTAGGGCAATTAGTTGTGACAGTCATAAAGCAGGTCGCCACATGAGCGATCATGATCTCCAGTTCTCCCTTCCAGTTCTGTTCTGCTCTGTTCTCTATCCCTATTCTATTTTGTCCTGTTCTGTTCTGTTATTCTGTTCTGTTCTGTTTGTTCTATTCGATTCGATTCTACTCTACTCTATATTCTTCTTCTACTACTACCACTACCACTACTATTCTGTTTCTGTTTCATTTCGTTTCGTTTCGTTTTGTTTCTAGCACATTTTAAATAACCGTTTTTTTTGCCACAGTTGGTAATCAAATGCCATGATCATTGGGTGGCTCCACTGTTTGCCACGAGTCGGGTTTTTGCTGGCATCGGAAGTAAAACCCTGGCAAAACCATAGTAAATACCATTCACAAGACTGCAGGGGGCTGCAAATGGCTGCAAGTGTGGGCCAGTGATGCATAGCCAAACTGTAGTCACATGACCCTGGGGGGAGGGGTGGAATGTCCGAACTTCAAAACTGGGTCATAAGTAGCAAGTGACTGGATTAACTGCAAAGTAACCCATCTCATATCATGGTACTTATTGACAGAAAACCATCCATCCACTCCGCGTCCTTCCTTCCTTCCTTCCTTATTTATTTATTTAATTTATTTAATAGATTTGTATGCCGCCCAACTCCCAAAGGGACTCTGGGCGGCTCACAGCATATTAAATACAAAATCTAAAAAACAGTTAAAAATTTTTAGAACAAGATTAAAATAATGTAAACAATTAAAACATTTTAAAGCATTTAAAAAAAAACACCACAATTTAAAAACCCAATGATGCACTCATGGGGCCAAGAATAATCAGTGTTATATTAAAATCATTGGCCCCAGGCCTGTCGACAAAGCCATGTTTTTAATGCTTTTCTTTTCCTTCCTTCCTTCCTTCCTTCCTTCCTTCCTTCCTTCCTTCCTTCCTTCCTTCCTTCCTTCCTTCTTTTTTCCCACTCTTTTCTCCTTCCTCCCTTCCTTCCTTCTTTCCTCCCCTTCTCTTTCCTTCCTTCCTTCCTTCCCCTAAACTTCCTTCCTTCCCTCCCTCCCTCCTTCCCTGTCAGATCCGTGATCTGCCATTCTTCAGGGGAAGGGGGAGATTTGATTCTGGTACCTTATAACTGTATTATCCTTCCCATGTATCCCATATTCTGCCTTGTATTCTTTTATAACCTTTAACCTGATTTATAACTGTTGCCTGGCACCTAAGCCGCCAGATACTTTCTCACCTCTTGGGGAATGTGAGGGGAGGGTGGACCATGTGGACTGCAGCACCGGAGAAAGCCCTGGGAAAGACCCCTTGTCTCTTTCTCAGAGTGACCAGTACAATTACATCCTGGTAGACAGCCAACTAAATATGAGCCAGCAGTGTGCAGCAGCAGCCAAAAAGGCCAACGCAGTCCTGAGCTGCATAAATAGAGGGATACAATCAAGGACCAGAGAGGTACTAGTACCACTCTATAAAGCCTTGGTCAGACCACACCTAGAGTACTGCATCCAGTTTTGGTCACCACACTACAAAAAAGACATTGAAACCCTAGAGAAAGTGCAGAAGAGAGCAACCAGGATGATAAAGGGTCTGGAAAAGAAAACATACAAAGAGCGGTTGCAGGAACTGAGCTTGGCCAGTCTAGCGAAGAGAAGGACCAGGGGTGACATGATAGCAGTGTTCCAATACTTGAGGGGATGCCACAGAGAGGAGGGGGTCAGGCTGTTCTCTATGGCACCAGAAAGCCAAACAAGGAATAACGGATGGAAGCTGACCAAGGAGAGATTCAACCTGGAAGTGAGGAGAAACTTTCTGATGGTGAGAGCGATCAACCAGTGGAACAGCTTGCCAGCGGAGGTTGTGAGAGCCCCAACACTTGCAACCTTCAAGGGGAGAATGGACTGCCATCTGTCTCAAATGGTGTAGGAACTCCTGCTTGAGCAGGGGGTTGGATTAGATGACCTACAAGGTCCCTTCTAACTCTAATAATAAATCTAAATCTTCACACCTGCGGATTGGTGGAATCCACATTGGACTGTTGGGTATGGTCTCTAATTTCCTTTATTCTAACTGTATGCCCTGAGGGACCTCAGAGCTTGCCTTGCTTTTGCCCTGTTTTCACCTCTTTCCAATAAAAGGTTCCTTTTGAAATATCAAGTTTCAAGAGTCTTTACTTTCTTGGATAAGGGGGAGAGGCTGGGCCTTACATACCCTCTCTTCCTTCCTTCCATCCATCCATCCATGAGTCACTGGCTGCACTTGCATTGTATTTGCAAAGCACCAGAGGCTGCTGGGAGGTGTAGCTCACAGGGAGTTCAAAAACTTCCAGAAGTTCATTCATATTTTTTTCCAACCACTCATAAAATCTTCCCCATGTCTTGTAATACGATTCCTCTTTATCTTTTAATCTGTTAATCTGTTCATTTCTACACAGTCTTAAAAAATATTATTTGTCCTTCTTTAGATATGTTTGCTGTTTTCCAATTTTGTGCAAATACTATTCTTGCTGCTGTTACTATATGTACTATCAAATAAGTGTCTTCTTTACTATATTTTTCTGTTAAGGTACCCAATAGGAATGAATAAAGGGAAAATAAGAATGAAAAGAAACCCAGATGACACACTTGAAATGGAAGAGAGGAGAGGGAAGGGAAACATAGAAAAGTTATATTGGACAAATATACATTAAAACAGAATATATTAATAAGTGAAAAATGTGAAGAAGAAATAGAAAAGAAAAGAGGCGAGATTTATTAGAATAAAAGAATGTAACAATTGAACAGGAGAGAAAGAGAAGGGTGAAGAGCAAAGAAGAAAGGGAGAGGAGAGGAGGGTAAGGAGGGGAGAAGAGGACAGGAGAGAAGGAAAGAGAAGGAAAGAGGAGAGCAGTAGGAGAGAGGAAAGGGATGTAGAGAAAGGCGGAAGGGAGGGAAAGGAAAGTAAGAAGAGTAGAGGGAGAAGAGGGAGAAGGGTTGTGGGAAATAAAACAGGGAAGTAAGGGGTGGCAAAAAGCAGCCTCGATGATATAAAATATGATTGTACCAATGAAATTGAAAATATGTATAGGAGTATTGTATTATTGAAAAAAAAAGAAATGATATATTTGTGATATAAATATGTGAAATTAAAAAAAAGTTTTATAAAAAAAACTTCCAGAAGTTGTGGGTGCTCCAACACTGGGGGGTTTTAAGAAGAGGTTTCCTGTTTGAGCAGGGGGTTGGACTAAAAGACCTCCAAGATCCCTTCCAACTCTATTATTCTGTTATCCATCTTAAAGCCCAGACCTTCTTTCCATTTTTGGTCTGTCCTCCCTCCCTTCCTTCTCCCTCCCTCCCTCCCTCCCTCCATTCCTTCCTTCCTTCCTTCCAACAGCAAGGCACCAGAAACCCACCCAGCAGCATACTGATTAAAATCAAATATTAATGTGACAACAACACTTTGTCTTATGCTTTTTTTTTTCATTTTCGCCTTTGCAATTTTCTCATTCGAAGTTGAAATTTCGTTGGCTTGGGCTTTCTGAAGGTGGCTTTTGAAAGTGCAGCTTGCAATTGCCTGGTGGCTGGTGAAAAGAAAGGGGGATGCCGAGATGGCTCCACAGTGGCATCCAGGAAGGGATTCCACCCGCTGGTTTGCAAGCTACTGAAGGGGGGAAATGGCTAAACTCAATCAAGGGAAGGAGCCACGAGAGGACGTTTACCTTCTGAAGGCAGCTGCAAAGGGCAAGAGCAGTTGTGCCTCAACCTTGGCAGCTTGATGTGTGGACTTCAACTCCCAGAATACCCCAGTCAGCATATGCTAGCTAGGGAATTCTGGGAGTTGAAGTCTACATGCTGGCTAGAGAATTCTGAGAGATGAAGTCCACATCCTGGCTAGGTAATTCTGGGAGTTGAAGTCCACGTGCTAGCTAGGGAATTCTGGGTGGAATTCTGGGAGTTGAAGTCCACACATCATCAAGCTGCCAAGGTTGAGATACATTATGTTAGGACTACAGCAACCAGGACTACAGGACCCAGCATCAGAGGGTATCTATGGGGTGAGGGGAGCTGCTATCAAAAAACTTCCAGAAATAGACTACATCCAAGCCTGGCCCTTTTTTTCCAATGGGGCGGGGCTTCAATTGTGGAATTGCCCCCACCCTTCTTGACTCTTTCATCCTCCCCACCGTGGCTGCCCCCACCCAGCCTCCCCCTCCTGCCAGGCTACCTGCCCCAATTGTTTGATAGCATTGAAAGTTCAAAGAAGAGGTGGGGGCTGAGCCGACATCAAAGGCCTTCTTAAAAATAACCCGGCTCAGAACAGCAGCCCGGGGCTTTATTGGGGGGGGGGAGTGAGGCAGGAGGAAGTGATGGAGAACATCTGGGAGGGGGAAGCCAGCCGGCCCCTCTGGCATTTGCTTTGCCCTGAAAACAGGAAATGCAGCTTAAGCGGAGCCATGAATCTTCTCCGTGCCTTTGCCTTCATTACCGACATCCCTCCTCCTCTGTCCCAGCAGCCGCAGCGGGTGAGGGTCTCCCTCTGCAGCCTTGCTCGAAAAGGATCACAGGTGGCAGAAAGCAGTCTGCAAATTTCATATCTGCACCTCCGTGACGATGCTCAACATCCAGCATCTCTCATTTCACCCCCTCCCCAATTCCTCTGCCAGGCAAGGCAGCATTAATCAGGATGGAATGAAGAATTAAAACGCAACCCTGCGGGTTGCCCACCTTCCCCTTCGCCAGGGAATGTTTGTACAGTCTGGGAGTGATGCTTGTCTCTCTGCCAAAATAGCTTTCCAATTTGGGTGGGGGGAGGGGCTCTAGCAAAGAGGTGTTGGGGTTTGAACCTGGGGTGAAAGAGGCGGGGGAGGTCCCCAGTAATCCTTCTCTAAAGGAGAGCTCATGGGAAGGAAGGAAGGAAGGAAGGAAGGAAGGAAGGAAGGAAGGAAGGAAGGAAGGAAGGAAGGAAGGAAGGAAGGAAGGAAGGAAGGAAGAGCTAAGAAGGGAGGGAGGGAGGGAGGAGGAAGGAAGGAAGGAAGGAAGGAGAGATGGGAAGGAAGGAAGGAAGGAAGGAAGAGCTAAGAAGGAAGGGAGGGAGGAGGGAAGGAAGGAAAGATGGGAAGGAAGCAAGGAAGCAAGGAAGGAAGAGCTAAGAAGGAAGGGAGGGAGGGAGGGAGGAAGGGAGGAGAGATGGGAAGGAAGGAAGCAAGGAAGGAAGGAAGAGCTAAGAAGGAAGGGAGGGAGGGAGGGAGGGAGGAAGGAAGGAGAGATGGGAAGGAAGCAAGGAAGAGCTAAGAAGGAAGGGAGGGAGGGAGGAAGGAAGGAAGGAGAGATGGGAAGGAAGCAAGGAAGGAAGCAAGGAAGAGCTAAGAAGGAAGGGAGGGAGGGAGGGAGGGAGGAAGGAAGGAAGGAAGGAAGGAGAGATGGGAAAGAAGCAAGGAAGGAAGCAAGGAAGAGCTAAGAAGGAAGGGAGGGAGGGAGGGAGGAAGGAAGGAGAGATGGGAAGGAAGCAAGGAAGGAAGAGCTAAGAAGGGAGGGAGGGAGGGAGGGAGGAAGGAAGGAAGGAGAGATGGGAAGGAAGGAAGCAAGGAAGGAAGAGCTAAGAAGGAAGGGAGGGAGGGAGGAAGGAAGGAGAGATGGGAAGGAAGCAAGGAAGGAAGGGAGGAAGAGCTAAGAAGGAAGGGAGGGAGGAAGGAAGGAAGGAAGGAGAGATGGGAAGGAAGGAAGCAAGGAAGGAAGAGCTAAGAAGGAAGGGAGGGAGGGAGGGAGGGAGGGAGGAAGGAAGGAAGGAAGGAAGGAAGGAAGGAAGGAAGGAAGGAAGGAAGGAAGGAAGGAAGGATGAGATCATCCGTCACCATGGACTGAGGTATCACCAATATGCTGATGATGCTCAGCTGTATGTCTCAGCCCATGGTTAGTTAAGCGATGCCATCCCTCTTGCAGTGCCTGGAGGCTGTTAGGGGTTGGATGGGGAGCAACAGGTTGAAACTGAACCCTGGCAAGACGGAGTGGCTCTGCGTTTGGGGTTTGTTGGCTCAGGGAGATTTGCCACCTTTGGTCCTGGATGGGGTGGCACTGTGTGTAATCTGGAGTTTTTCCTGGACTCACGACTCCTGATCGAAGAGCTGGTGGCGGTCGTGGCCAGGAGGGCCTTTGTGCAACTGTGGGTTGTGCGCCAGTTACGCCCTTTCCTGGACCAACAATCCCTACTCACAGTCACTCATGCCCTAGTCACTTCTCGTCTTGACTATTGAAACGCGCTCTACATGGGGCTGCCCTTGAAGAGCACCCGGAAGCTCCAGTTGGTGCAAAATGCAGCGGCCTGAATGGTTTTGTGCAGACCCCGGTGTGCACATGTATCACCTCTCCTGCAGGAGCTGCATTGGCTGCCAATTTGCTTCCGGGTGCAATTCAAGGTGCTGGTTGTCATCTTTAAAGCCCTCCATGGCTTGGAACCAGGTTATCTGTGGGACCGTCTCTTGCCGGTCACATCTACCTGACCCATCAGAGCGGGGAGGCAGGGAATGTTGCGGGTCCCAACCCTGAGGGAGATACACCTGGTGGGACCCAGGAGAAGAGCCTTCTCCGTGGTGGCTCCCTCCCTCTGGAACATCATCCCCCCAGAGATTAGAACGGCCCCCACTCTAATAGTCTTCCGGAAGGCGCTGAAGACCTGGTTCTGCCAGTGGGCTTGGGGAACGCAGAGCGGGATGGAGCCCATTCAATGGCTCGTGTGATCCACTATCGCCAGATGAGCGGGGGTGGGGGTGGGGAGTTATTTTATTACTATATTATTTGATTTTTAATTAGTTTTATACCGTAGTTTTTAAATGTTTTTATATTCTGTAAGCCACCTTGAGTCGCCATGGGCAAATAGGCAGCAATATAAATTTAATAAATAGATGGATGAATGGATGGAAGGAAGAAAGGAAGGAAGGAAGGAAGGAAGGAAGGAAGGAAGGAAGGAAGGAAGGAAGGAAGGAAGGGCTAAGAAGGAAGGGCTAAGAAGGAAGGAAGGGCTAAGAAGGAAGGAGGGAGGAAGGGCTAAGAAGGAAGGGAGGGCTAAGAGGGAGGGAGGAAGACCCAAAATGAGGAGGTTGGTTAATCCTTTGGTGGAGAGAGAGCATTTAAAAAGACTGCAACAGGCTTGAGAAGGGGGTCAAAGGAAGGATGTGGAAAGTAACAGGAAGTTACAAAATTGGGGGGGGGATTGCTAACACCCCCAAAGAGAGGCTCAAGCAGTGGTGGGTTCCTACCGGTGCGGTCTACTCTATAGCACCGGTAGCGGCCCGCTGGTGACATCACGTACCGGTGCGGTTGGTTGCCGGTGCCTGGGCGCCGTCATTTTTTAAAAAAACTTTTTAAATTTTTTTTTTTAAATTATGTTTTGTGCTTGCCCAGAAGTCGAGCTTCCGGCACTGCGCATGCGCTGCCTTCCTACCCCACAGTGAGTCCAAGCAGGGGAGGATGGCTGAGGGAGCGCGTGAGACGCTGAAAGAACGGGCGGCAGGAGCTATCTCCATTCCCCTCCCTTCAGTAGTCCGAGAAGCCACGAACGTGCAGTGATGATCCTAGGCATTTTTGCACGTTCGAGGCTTCTTGAGCTGCTGAGGGGAGGGGGAATGGGTGGCAGGCGCCTAAGATCATCGAATGGGGAGAAGCATTCAGGCCAGATGGAGCCTCCTAGAAGAACCGCTGCTGCGGTCTTGCTGCTCCCACTGGGGGGGGCTGCGTTGCAGGTGGGCAATGCCCCCCTGCTTCTCCGGCCGCTGCCAAGCTCCCGAGGCCCACGCCCACCCAGTCACATGGCTGGCAAGCCACACCCACAAAATAAGCCACGCCCACAGAGTGGTAGTAAAAAAATTAGGAACCCGCCCCTGGGCTCAAGGTTCTCTTGGTAGACTTGAACCCTGGGCCCTATCGAACAAAAGGGCATTCGTTTCCATCTCTTCCCAGCTCTAACCACCTTGGTAGATAGAAAGACAGGGTAAAAATAAATCAAAGAATTTGTGAATAAGGAGAGCTGTACTAAAAATAGGGGTAATATTCTTTCTAATAGAGTCTGCAAGCGATGAAGGGCATATAACCAATTTTCCAGAGAGATAACTGCTGCCAATAAATGGTTTCGCACAAACAGTAACAATGCAATAGACTATATTATAGAGGGACTAAATTTATTACTATTAAGGGGGGAGGCAATTTTCATTTTCTTCCCAAGACTTAATTAATTCTGCTCATTTCAGGCAAGGAGAGGGAAGGGAAGGAGGAAGGACAGAGATACATAAATATGCCACCCTGTTTTACTGATCAGCGCAGCTTGGGAGGTTTAATTGCCTTTTGAATGAATATAATAATTAC
This sequence comes from Diadophis punctatus similis, assembly GCA_023053685.1. Classification (NCBI taxonomy): domain Eukaryota; kingdom Metazoa; phylum Chordata; class Lepidosauria; order Squamata; family Dipsadidae; genus Diadophis; species Diadophis punctatus. The sequence goes on from JALIGW010000048.1 coordinate 1,198,142, forward strand.
TCCTCTTACAATGCCTTATACAAATGAGATTGTTGTCGTTTCCTTAAACATACTGGCTGTATCTGCAAACTCTTTAGGCAAAATTAATTGCTGGGTAACTTTGACCTGCAGGAAAGGGGTGCAAAATGTTCAAGGTGTAGTTGGAACCCCAAGAGCAAAGCCTCACTTCTGCTCATCTCTTCACAGATGAACATAAAGGGAGGGTGGACAGTCCCCATCATGTGTTTTCAGGCACCCTCTGGAAAGGCAGGACCCCCTCCCCCCCCCCATTGGCTGGCCTCCTGGGGTGCTGTGGGAGATTCATAGACATTGCACTCCATCTTAGCCAAGATGCTGGTCTGTGACAATAATGATCTGATTTGAATTAAACATTGCAATGAAAAATAGAATAGAATAGAATAGAATAGAATGAGTTGGAAAGGACTTTGGAGGTCTTCTAGTCCAGCCCCCTGCTCAAGCAGGAGAACCTATACCATTTCAGATAAGTGACTCTCCAGTCTCTTCTTAAAATATCCAGTGATGAAGCACCCACGATTTCTGGAGGCAAGCTGTTCCACTGGTTAATTGTCCTCACTGTTAGGAAGTTTCTCCTTAATTCCAGGTTGCTTCTCTCCTTGATTAGTTTCCATCTGTTGTTTCTTGTCCTGCCCTCCGGTGCTTTGGAGAATAATTTGACCCCCTCTTCTTTGGGGCAGCCCCTCGAATACTGGAATTCTGCTATCATGTCACCCCCAATTCTTCTTTTCTTTAGACTAGCCAGACCCAAGACCTGCAGCCATTCTTTGTATGTTTTAGTCTCCAGGCCTTTGATCATCTTAGTAGCTCTTCTCTGAACTTTTTCCAAAGTCTCAACATCTTTTTTGTAGTATGGTGACCAAAACTGGTTGCAGTATTCCAGGTGTGGCCTTACTAGGGTTTTATAAAGCGGCACTAATACTTCACGTGATCTTGACTCTATGCCTCTGTTTATACAACCCAAGATTGTATTAGCTTGATATGGTTCTGTATGCAGGATTGCAAGTTGCAGGGATTCGGATGAGGAGGCAAAGAATTACAGGTACTTTTATAGTTGCATTATCTCCACCACATTCTAGCGACTTATTGCAGCCTAAATCTAGAACTGGGTTGGCGAGACCATCCCGCAGCCAAAGGCCTCGGACGGACAGTGGGGAGCACAGAGTGAAGCCAAGAACGGAGGGGAGGAGGCAGGTTGGTAGGAGAAGCGAAGCTCGAGGGGACTTCTGCAGATTCAATTTAGTCCGGGACAAACAGAGAGCCCAGGGAAGCTTCTGTCTTTGCCTTTTTAGGACCATTTTGCTTTCCAGCCTGGAATCTCCCGTCTTCCCCTTTTATGCAGTTCTTCTTAGCTTCTGAGTCAAGGCCAGGCTAACTGGTTTTCCCACAAGCAGGAGCGGGGGAGGCATACAGTACACTCACCTGTTTAAAACACAACCTTTGAAATAAGGGTTTATTTACCAGAAACTCAGATTAAATCCCTTGGCTGCCACTTCCTCTCTTTTAAGAGACCCGATATTGCCCCCTGCTGGTGAAATTTTAAACTGGGCTGCCATATTAACATTCCAGAACGATGCCCCGAGCTACATATCCCAATTGAACACCGGCTGCCTCACCGAGTCGTATAAAGTTATTACATCGCTGTCAGTTTTATTTTCTATGTCTTTCCTAATGGCCTCCCCACCCGTGAACTACGGGAGCATGAGTCTGCATGCTCGCTAGGTGCATCTAAAGTAGATCAGCGAAGCTCAGCATCACAGAACAAGAGCAGGCTGTCAATTGTCTGTCACACAGATCAACACACATCTACCTAGGGTAAAGTGACCAGATTTTTTTTTTTTAAGCGGGACACCGAAGGGGGCGGGGCCGCCTGGACACCGGGTTTTGCCCTCTGCGCATGCGCAGAACGCTGCGCATGCGCAGAGGGCAAAAGACCGCTAATGTCGTTTCACAAGAGCCGTTCGCGTGCAGGGCAGTTTATAAATAGCGGCCGCCAGGTAGGGAGCCGGCCGGGGTTGCGCATGGCTGGGGGAGGCTCGCTAGCCCGGCAGCTCTGGCCGCAGGAAAGAGCGGGGGGAGGGTGCCGTACTGGGAAGGGCCAGCAGTCGCCGCCGCCTGAGGGGGCCACCCCCCCGCCCGCCCGCCCGCTTCGCTGCAGGGGACGCTGCACCGGATCCCGAGTCGCGCCGGCTCTCCCGCGGCCACGATGCCCGCCGACCTGATGGAGAAGAGCTCCTCCTCGCCCGCGGCGGCCATCTCGGCCAGCGCCGGAGGAGTCAACGCAGGACGCCCGCCCGCCGCCCACAGCTGAGAGGCCTGCTGCTGCTGCTGCGGCGGCTGGGCCCCCAGTCCCGGCGGCGAGAAGGCTGCGGCGGCGGCCCCAGCCTGCTGAGCCAGCGCCGGCCCGAGGGTCATGGATGCGACTCCTTCGCTCGGGCCGCCCCGCCCACCGCGACGCCGGCCTTTTCGAGAGGGCGGGGCTGCATCAGGCGCCTCTCCACCTTCCAGGGGCGGCCCGAGCGAAGGAGTCGCATCCATGACCCTCGGGCCGGCGCTGGCTCAGCAGGCTGGGGCCGCCGCCGCAGCCTTCCCGCCGCCGGGACTGGGGGCCCAGCCGCAGCAGCAGCAGCAGCAGGCCTCTCAGCTGTGGGCGGCGGGCGGGCGTCCTGCGTTGACTCCTCTGGCGCTGGCGGGGATGGCCGCCACGGGCGAGGAGGAGCTCTTCTCCATCAGGTCGGCGGGCATCGTGGCCGCGGGAGAGCCGGCGCGACTCGGGATCCGGTGCAGCGTCCCCTGCAGCGAAGCGGGCGGGCGGGCGGGGGGGTGGCCCCCTCAGGCAGCGGCGACTGCTGGCCCTTCCCAGTACGGCACCCCCCCCCGCTCTTTCCTGCGGCCGGAGCTGCCGGGCTAGCGAGCCTCCCCCAGCCCTGCGCAACCCCGGCCGGCTCCCTACCTGGCGGCCGCTATTTATAAACTGCCCTGCACGCGAACAGCTCTTGTGAAACTTGCCAAACTTGTGAAGAGCCCTTGCAAAGCCGTGCCCCCCGAAAATTGTATTTGTCTTTCGCCCCCCATGAGCCGCGGCCGGCCGTCCCTGCAGGGGAGAGCCCGCCCCCCAGCCCTCCCTCGCCCCTTTCAAAAAATCGGGACTTTTTAAGAGGGCGGGCGGGACGCGGGACAAACCATTAAAAAGCGGGTCTGTCCCGCCAAAATCGGGACGTCTGGTCACCTTAACCTAGGGGGAAAATGTACACTATTAGCCCTCGGTGCCTGTCGTGCAGGAGAGAGTAAACTGGTTGTGGGAGCTTCATCACTGGAAGCTTTCAAGAAGAGACAGGACTGCCATCTCAAAAATGGTGTAGGGTCTGCTGCTTTGGTGGGGGTTGGACTAGATGACCCACAAGGTCCCTTCCAACTCTGTTAATCTGTATCTGTATCCTTCTCCTGCCTGGCTGGTGAAGGCTGATGTGGCCTTTTGCTTTTGGCTCTGTTTCTTCACGCAAACCTGTTTTTCCACATCTTTTTGACCTTTTCAAAAAGCATTCATGTTTATACCTCTTTGGCAGGATTTTTGTGCTGAGAAGCCGTGTGGGTTGCCAACGGAGGGGGCTCCTTTCGGGCCATTTGCACCTGCAGTCCCAAAGGTGTTTTTTTTTGTACCTCTGTGAGAAGCCATCCCCACCACATAGAAGAATGAAATATTTTGAGGAATATTAAAAAAGGCAGATTATTATATTTCCCAAAGGGAGAAATGGAGAAACATGTTTTTAGAGGCAGAAAGCAGCTCCCACTTTCCTTAATAGCCCACCGCAGATGTCAGCACTTAAGAGATAAAGAGTTTATTGAAAGAAAATGTATCTAGTCAGCTCTATTCATAAGCAAATACTCTCACCCAAGAACCAAAACAGGACAAAGCCATTAAGCCATAATAGGAATTACCCAACACTTTTTCAAAACACAGGCCCCTTCATTGCATCATCTCAGAGCAGTCCAAACTTCAACCAAACCTGGGAGCTCAGACAAACACCTAGAATTGACATTTATCTTCGAGACCGCCTTCTACCTCATAGTTCCCAGCAACTGGTAAGATCCCACAGAGTTTGTCTCCTCCTGGTCCCGTCAGCTAAGCAGTGTTGGCTGATGGGCCCGCGGGGAAGGGCCTTCTCTGTGGCTGCCCCAGCTCTCTGGAACCAGCTACCCCCTGAGATCCGGACTGCCCCCACTCTATTGGCCTTCCAGAAAGTATTGAAGACCTGGCTTTTCCTGCAGGCTTGGGGCCATTGATCTCGCAATGTGCAAGGTTCGGCCTTGAATGATAAGTATGTATGTGATTTTTAACGGTTCTTTAATCATTTATGATGTTTTTAAATGTATTTTCTATATCCTGTTGTAAGCCGCCCAGAGTCCTTCGGGAGTTGGGCAGCATAGAAATACAATAAATTAAATTAAATTTCCTCTTTTGCCTATAGAGCCAGCTATGACCCCTACATGACCCCATAGAAATCTGACAACAGCCAATAGAATACATGTTCTTGCACAGGAACAGGAAGTTCAAGTGCAAAACCCAAGAGAAAGTATAAATACCCCCACTCTCCATGTGGTCAGCTGCCCAGAACCTGGTGGTTCTGCTTCATCAATAAACCATCTTTCCAATCAGCCTCCATGTTTCCAGCGTCTTTCTCCCGGCTTGGAACTGAACCAGATGGATATTTCTTCCAACACTTCAAAGAGTCCCTTGCAGCCACAGCTCCAGAGCCTTCTTGCTCTTGGGCCTTTTCCACGCTGGAAGTGTCGGTTGCATGCTTTAAGATGGGGAGGCATGGTGGGTCAGAAAAGGCAGGCTGACAAGCCTCTGAATTTTGATCACATGACCCCCGGGGATGCTGCAGTGGTCATAAGGGTGAAAAATGGTCATAAATCATTTTTTCAGTGCCGTTCTAACATCGAATGATCACTAAAGGAACGGTTGTAAATCGAGGGCGACCTGACCCTGGGAGGGTGTCATAAAACAAACCACATGCAGTCCCAAGCCATGCCTATAATTACTATGGGAATCTTTCTGGTGTGTCCTTCCTCCTGGCTTCAGCCATCAGTGGCGTGCCGTTTTTCTGAACGTGCAGATTTACCAAACAGGATTGGAGATTAGATTAGATTAGATTAGATTAATAGAGTTGGAAGAGACCTTGTAGGTCATCTAGTCCAAACCCCCGCCTAAGCAGGAGACCCTACACCTTTTCTGACAAATGGCAGTCCGGTCTCTTCTTGGAAGCTTCAATTGCGAAGCCCAGTTGTGAGGCATCAGGCACAGCTCAGGACACCTTCTCCAGTTTTCCAGGGGCAATCACTGCTTGAGCCAAGGGGCTACAATCCATCGTGGGGGGGGGGGGGGCTTTTTGAAAGTCCTGTGCAAGAAGGAAGAATGAGGAAAGTGCTTTATCCGCTCTGGGGAAGGAATTAAAGTCCGAGCGAGACTGCTTCAATCTTGCTTTAAGTCAGGGGGCGGAAACAGCTCCTTCCAGTCAGGCGACTTTGAAAGCTGAAAATATTTCTTTGGTGACTCTGAACCTTTCTTAACGGTGAAAAGCTGAAGAGTCACAGCAGAGTGGGAACAACGATTCCATCCCACTCTTCCTTTTTGGAAAAACCTTTTTTGTTCCAAACCCAAAACTGGGTCTTCTTTTCCCAACATTGCACTTTTGAATGTGAAAAAGAAGATTACAACTGAATCTATCTACAGTGGAAGATATCATGACGATCCAATTTATGAATAGAAATAACCGACTATATTTTATTTGAAATAAATTGTATCACTTTTATTACATATGTGACGGGATGAGGATTTATGGCTTAGAGGTGATAAGATCTTTTTCCCGTGAATCTAATCCTTGTCAAAATAAAGCCCAACAATAAAGTCTAAATAATAAAATATTTATTTCAGTAGAAAAGAATATAAAAACCAATAATCCTAATAGCTACATTTCTGCAATCTAAGAATCACGTCCTCCCTCATCAGAGGACAGCAGCAGAAGAGAAAGAAGAATACAATGGAATGTTAGACATGCGCAGATCACCCATCACATGTCTGCCTTGCTAGGAATATCTGAATATCATAGAGTATAACATATGAACACAGCTGACAATCAAAAATCACATGGTGACAACATGCTACATATAGAAGGAAATATCCAGGGTGCCCTGTATTCCCTTTCCTTTGGCAGAAAAAAAAACATTGGTTTTTGGAAGCAGAATTTCCTTATATTGTATTTTATAGCAACGCCCGCCCCACCCCCAACCTTTTTGGCTCAGGGACTGATTTCATGCAATACAATTTTTCCATGAACTGGGGGGGGATGGTTTCTGTTTCATTCGCTTGACTGCTGCTTACCTCCAGCTGATACAGATACAGATTAACAGAGTTGAAAGGGACCTTATAGGTCAGTGATGGCGAACCTTTTTTGGTTCGCGTGGTAAAAGGGGGGGTGCGCGCGCTGGCGCGCGCACACGTACCCACACCCATTCCCTCTCCCACACACATGCGCACAACCCCCCCCCCATGCTGCTCCCTACGCATGAGCACCCCCCCCCACCCCCGCGCAAAGGCCTTACCGAAGCCTGGGACAATAAAAAACAACGAAACGGGCAAACCGGAAGTTCAGAAACCGCACTTCCGGTTTGTCCGTTGGGGTGTTTTTTGCACTCCGGGGCTTCAGGAAGCTTCCCTGAACCCTCCGGAGTGCTAAAAACAGCACAACGGCAAACCGGAAGTTCGGAAAACGCACTTCCGGTTTGCCATTGGGCAAACCATTGCCATTGAACTTCCAGTTTGCACGTGGAGCTGACAGGGCAACGCCTCGCGTGCCCTCTGATATGGCTCCGCGTGCCACCTGTGGCACGTGTGCCATAGGTTCGCCATCACTGTTATAGGTCATCTAGTCCAACCCCGCCCCCCGCCCATGTGAAAAGAAGTTCTAGTTTTCATTGAACGTTTCAACTTCCTTTGCTGAGTTCCCTTGGTTTGGTGAGAAAGGGACGTTAAGAAGACTTGAGTCAGTAGGCACCAGACAATGGCATGGATGACCTACCTGTAGAAGCAGTTGTCCGTACCTTGCATCTCTGGTTCCCTGGCATTGGTAGGCACCTCCATCTCCTTCCCCACTTGCCTTTTCTCAAGGCTAACAGATCCCATGCAAGACTCAAAATCTTAGTTTCTAATCCCCTGGTCGTTTTGGTTCCTCTCTCTCTCTTAACCTGTTCCTATATTTCCATTGTTTTTCTTATAATGTGGTGTCCAGACATGGCATTCGACCAATCAGAATTAAGGGAAGGGTGACTTGGAAGTCATACTTTCTTAATAGCAATAGCACTTAGACTTATATGCCGCTTCATGGTACTTTTACAGCCCTCTCTAAGCGGTTTACAGAGTCAGTGTCTTGCCTCCAACAATCTGGATCCTCATTTTACCCACCTCGGAAGGACGGAAGGCTGAGTCAACCTTGAGCCGGTGAGATTTGAACTGCCAAATTGCAGGCAGCCGGCAGGCAGCAGAAGTAGCCTGCAGTACTGCACTCTAACCACTGCGCCACCAAGGCTTTCTTAATGCAGCTGAAAGCTGTTCTTCTTCTCAGCTGCATCCAATTTCTAGCTCAAAAGTGCTGGATTAACATGTCTTTAGCAAATGCTTTGATGAAGACAAAGATATACAGGTAAATCCTGGACTTATGACCACAATTGAGCCCAGAATTTATGTTGCTAAGTGAGAAACTTGTTAAGTGAATTTTGTCCCATTTTACAACTTTTCTTGCCACGTTTGTTAAGTGAATCACTGCAGTTATTAAATTAGTAACAAATTAGTAAGTGAATCTGGCTTCCCCATTGATGTTTGAGATACAGGTACTTTTACATTTGCATTATCTCCAGCACATTCTAGTGACTTCTTGCAGCCCAAATCTAGAAAATCTATTTTCTCCAATCCTGACGTTTAAGTTATGCTCATTCTGCCTAAACGGGATTCCTCTGTGTTGCTTGGGATCAATTTTCACAGTATATTTTTATGCACATATCTGTTTCTGTGAGAGAGTGAAGGCATCTTAAAACATGGGAAAGGGCTCACCTGCCCTATTTTACCACTAATGTAGTCAGTGGATTCATTGAAGTTTAGGTAATGTATGCTCCTAGAAACTAATTATCTGATCTGAACAGAAGCAACCTCTTGAAGTTTGTGCACCGAAGTCATTATTTCTGCAGTTTCTGTACTGAGCTGCTTCCTGATTGCTTTCTATTTTCAGAAACAGATGAATATTTTTTCTGAATATTGTTTGCTGTTTTGAATGCCTCTCTAATCAAATCACATATTCTGCCCTTTGATGAGCATTTTAAAATATGAAAGTGATAACTACAGTCCCAAGCTAATTTAAGAGAACAAAAGTTAGAATCCAATGGCTGCAGGATTTGGGTTTGGCCAGTCTAGACAAAAGAAGAATTGGAGGTGACATGATAGCAGAATTCCAGTACTTGAGAGGCTGTCACAAAGAAGAGGGGGGTCAACTTATTTTCCAAAGCACCAAAAAGCAGGAGAAGAAATAGCGGATGGAAACTAACCAAAGAGAGAAGCAACCTGGAATTAAGGAGAAACTTCCTAACAATGAGGACAATTAACCAGTGGAAGAGCTTGCCACCAGAAATTGTGGGCGCTCCATCACTGGAGGTTTTTAAAAAGAGACTAAACAGTCACTTATCTGAAATGGTATTATAGGTTCTCCTGCTTGAGCAGGGGGCTGGACTAGAAGTCCTCCAATGTCCCTTCCAACTCTACTCTGAATTGAACTGAATTGAGTTGTAGAATTGTAGAATTATAGGGTTGGAAGGGACCTTGGAGGCCTTGGCCCAACTATGCTGAACTTGGATTCCCATAATCCCGAGCCTACATGCTGAGGCTGATGGTTGTGGTGATGTAAAACTTCAGAAGCTGATGGAAGGCACTAGGCCCGTGGTGGCGAACCTATGGCACGCGTGCCAGAGGTGGCACGCGGAGCCATAGAAGCCGGCACGCGAGGGTTCCCACCGGCAAACCGGAAGTGCGAAAAAACGCACTTCCGGTTTGCCGGTGTGCTGTTTTTTGCACTCCGGAGGGTTCAGGGAAGCTCCCTGAAGCTCCGGAATGCAAAAAACTACAAAATGGACAAACCGGAAGTGCACTTTCAAGGGAGACTGGACTGCCATCAGTCAGAAATGGTGTAGGGCCTCCTGCTTGGGTGGGAGGGGGGTTGGACTAGATGACCTACAAGGTCCCTTTCAACTCTGTTAATCTGTTAATATCTGTTAACGACGGTTGCCGTGTCCCGGGGTCATGTGATCCCCTTTTGCGACCATCTGACCATGGGGAAGCCAGATTCATTTAACAACCGTGTTGCTAACTTAAACACTGCAGTGATTCACTTAACCGCTGTGGCAAGAAAAGTCGTAAAATGGGGCATAAATTTTGGGCTCAGTTGTGGTCGTAACTCAAGGACTACCTGTAGTTCAGGAGATCTAGAAGCTGTTTATATCCCAGGCCCAGGAGGAGGAGGAGGTCCCAAGGAGGCCGAGAGGCAGTCCTGATTTAATGCTAGGTGGACGTTGCTAGCTGGAACGTGGATTTTCAAGATTCCAGCCTCTTGGTTCTTTACCGGTCCAGCCCTGTCCTCCACACACACATGCACGCACGCACACACGCACGCACACACACAGAGTCAAGCAGATTTGTCAGTCATGGAGGTCCTTCTTCCACTATTTTGGCCTTGGTCAGATGTTGGTGGGATTTCTATGGGTCCATATGAGGAAATCCTTTTGCTTCTAAGACTCAATTAAGGCAATTACATCATTTCTCCCTCTTTCCCAGTGCCAAAAATAGTCCCTCCCAGCAGAGAAATCATCCCTCTTCTTGATCCGCACTTAAGAGCAGACGTGGCAGGAAAGCAGTTGGAAAGTGGCAGCGGTCGCCCATCGAGGGCATGGTGGGGTTGGCGTCTCTTCTCTGTTCAGGCTGCCCTCCCTTTTTTTGCCAGAGGGACAGTTCTGGCCTAAAGGGGCTCTCGGCATTCCTTCTCCTTCGAGGACATCATCAAGTGTCCTCCAATCCCAATACTTACTTCTGTGGGTCTTCCTGTTGAGAATGACCACCATTCTGAGATTTAACAGATCAGCAGAGTTGGAAGGGACCTTGCAGGTCATCTAGTCCAACCCCCCACCCAAGCAGGAGACCCTACACCATTTCTGACAAATGGCAGTCCAGTCTCTTCTTGAAAGTTTCCAGTGATGAAGCTCCCACAACTTCCGAAGGCAACTTCTGTTCCATGGGTTGATTGTTCTTGCTGTCAGAAAATTTCTCCTTATTTCCAGGTTGAATCTCTCCTTGATCAGTTTCCATCCATTATTCCTTGTCTGGCCTTTGGGTGCCTTGGAAAATAGCTGGACCCCCTCTCTGGGGCAGCCCCTCAAATATTGAAAGACTGCTATCCTGTCTCCCCTGGTCCTTCTCTTCCCTAGACTAGCCATGCCCAGTTCCTGCAACCGTTCATCGTATGTTTTAGCCTCCAGTCCCCTAATCATCCTGGTTGCTCTTCTCTGCACTCTTTCTAGAGTCTCAACATCTTTTTTATAGTGTGGTGACCAAAACTGGATGCAGGATTCCAGGTGTAGTCTTACTAAGGCTTTATAGAGTGGGATTAGTACCTCCCTTGATTGTGATTGTACCCCTCTGTTAGTGTAACTTAGCAGGAGGCCAGAAGAGACTCTTAGCCATCTCTTCCCCAAACCTTTGAGTACAAAGAATGACGCAGCCATTCAGGACAGTCCACAAATTATGCTCAAAAAAGAGGGCAGCCACAATGATGCCACCTCCACCTAATTGTAATGTGTGTTGAAGCTCTTTGTAGCGAGGATGGGACTGGCTTCTGTTTTCTCTCCAAGGGATGGAGAGAAGCTCTGGCAGGACCCAAACAATCCAAAAATCGCTTTGTGATTGGGTCGGGTGGAATTTCAGATAATCTCTATTGATTCTCAAGTGGTGTGACTAACAGCGTTGCCTCACAAGCTAACCTTCACTTTCAGCCAGCATTTGCCTTATCTGCTCGCAGCTGCCAAGGGCATCGCAGCACCACTTGGAAAAGAGATAACTGATTTCCCCTCCCCCCTTCCTTCTATTTCTTTTTCCACTCCGGTAGGTGAGTGAGGGTGGGGGAGGGGTGGGGAGATGGAGAGACTATTTGCTGTAGCTCCAAAGAAAGCCACACCTGGAGCAATCAGATCTACTGGAAGCATGGCTGGATTCCAGGCTTCCCACCACCACCATCTCCTCCAGCTGCCCCATCAACTCATGTATGCCTGGTTTGCTTTACCTTGCCTAAGGGTTAAAACCTTAACTTATCTCTATATTGAAACTCATACTTGCTTACAGTTGTTGGTGATGAATCCAACCGCCAGTTGAAGAAAATGTAATAGGTTTACATATAATATAGGTGGGTATATGCATAATTCTGCATTTATTCTGCTATATTACGTAGTGTATATTGGAGGTGGTGAGCTGTTGAGAGCTGTATGCAACGAAATTTCACTTTAATGTATGCTGATTAATGTACATTCAAAGTGACAATAAAGTTATTATTCTATTCTATTCTATTCTATTCTATTCTATTCTATTCTATTCTATTCTATTCTATTCTATTCTATTCTATTCCATTCCATTCCATTCCATTCCATTCTATTCTTTATTCCATTCCATTCCCATTCCCATTCCATATTCTATTCTATTCTATTCTATTCTATTCTATTCTATTCTATTCTATTCTATTCTATTCTATTCCATTCCATTCCATTCCATTCCATTCCATTCCATTCCATTCCATTCTATTCTTTATTCCATTCCATTCCCATTCCCATTCCATATTCTATTCTATTCTATTCTATTCTATTCTATTCTATTCTATTCTATTCTATTCTATTCTATTCTATTCTATTCTATTCTATTCTTCCAGCTGTACATCACCACCCCGTCTCAATTCAGTGAGGCAGTCGATGTAATGTGCCGGTGCCTGGATGACGTTAGGACCTGGATGGGGAGGAACAGACTCAGACTCAACCCCGACAAGACTGAGTGGCTCTGGATATTGCCTCCCAAGGACCATGACAACTGTTCCTCCTTGGTTCTCAAGGGAGGGAAATTAACTCCCTCGGAACAGGTCCGCAATTTGGGGGTCCTCCTAGACCCACAGCTAAAATTAGACCAACACCTTACTGCTGTGGCTAGGGGGGCTTTTGCACAGGTTCGCCTGGTGCACCAATTGCAGCCATACTTGGAGAAGGAGGCTCTACTCACGGTCACTCATGCCCTTGTCACCTCCCGATTGGACTACTGCAATGTGCTCTACATGGGGCTACCCTTGAAGAGTATCTGGAGACTTCAGTTGGTGCAAAATGCGGCTGCGCGTGCTGTGATGGGTGTGCCAAGGTACTCCCACGTTACACCCATACTCCGCCAGCTGCATTGGTTGCCCATCGGTCTCTGGGTACAATTCAAGGTGTTGATCATCATCTTTAAAGCCCTTCATGGCTTAGGACCAGGTTACACAGGTCCTAAGGACCGGGACCGGGACCACATTCTGCCTCACACTTCCCTTCGACCGGTTAGGGCCCACAGAGTGGGCCTCCTCCAGGTCCCGTTAGCCAAACAATGCCGGCTGGCGGGCCCCAGGGGGAGGGCCTTCTCTGTGGGGGGGCCCGCGCTCTGGAACCAACTTCACCCAGAGACCCGAACCATCCCCACCCTGCTGGCCTTCCGAAAAGCCGTTAAGACCTGGCTCTTCCTGCAGGCAGGGGGGTGGAGAGACTAATTCCACCTGAGCTCTTCCCTGGTATGTCTGGCGGTAAATATTTTTTAACTTTTTAATTTTTTTAATCTTGTTTTTAACTGTTGTTTATTAGTGTTCTTATATAATGCTGTACGCCTCCCGGAGTCCCTCGGGAGTAGGGCGGCATAGAAGAACCAATAATAAATAAATAAATAAATAAATAAATAAATAAATAAATAAATAAATAAATAAATAAATAAATAAATAAATAAATAAATAAATAAATAAATAAATAAATTTCTATTCTATTCTATTCCATATTTTATTTTATTCTATTCTATTCTATTCTAATTATTCTATTCCAGGGGTCGGCAACCTTAAACATTCAAAGAGCCATTTGGACCTGTTTCCCACAGAAAAGAAAACACCAGGAGCCACAAAACCCTTCCCGTGCCTGACTATTTCCTGAGCGGCCACAGAACTAGCATATGTAGTTGAATTAAATGTTCTGTTTTCTTCTGAAACTTTTATTTTCTTGGATTTATCCATGGTTGGCCTACCAGGGGTCGAAAAGCTCAATAAATTGCATGCCAGCAGGTATCACACATTGATGGTTGTGATGCATATTTTGAGCAACAGGGAGCCTCAGCTGAGGGATGAAAGAGCCACATGCGGCTCCAGAGCCACAGGTTGAAGACCCCTGTTCTATTCTATTCATTCTCTTCTTTTCTCTTCTTCTCTATTATCTTCTATTCTGTCTTCTATTCTATTCTCATTTCCATTTCCATTTCATCCCATACTATTCTCTGAATTATGTCCTTCCTGTCATAAAAATGCTTATTATCTGACCCAAAGTGGGACTAAAAGTTATTAAAATCAGGGAAAAACATGGTTGAAACAGAGAAGGTAGGTCATGCAACAATATTTTGTAATTGTTTTATTACGTTATGCAATATATATTTTATTTTCATTATTACATTTTATTAGGTGTTTTTATTTCTCTTGAATACCATCTAAAGGTTAGATCCTCCCATTGCACTAAAACAAAGGTTATTTTAACCATGTTTTGTTGCAGATACCACAACCAACCACAACACGTTATTCTAACACAGTGGTTCTCAACCTTCCTAATGCCGCGACCCGTGACCAGTCCCCACAACCCCACCGCAACCCACCGCAACCCACCCCACCGACGCGACCGCCGACGCAACCTCCACCCCGCTGACATCATTTGGGTTCTTTTACTCTCTGCGCATGTGCAAAGCATTCTGCGCATACGCAGAGGGTAAAAGAACCCAAATGGAAGCATCTGGGCGAAGTCTCCCGACCCCAGTGAAAGGCTGTTCGACCCCCAAAGGGGTCACGACCACTGTTCCCTGTAAGGTGCGCAGCTGCGCGGTAGCACAGGCTACAGCAAACTTCAGCACAGGACTTTTGATCTGTAGCACAGTTCGGGCTCGGTGGGAGGAGTAGATAGATAGATAATAGAATAGAATTCTTTATTGGCCAAGTGTGATTGGACACACAAGGAATTTGTCTTTGGTGCATATGCTCTCAGTGTACATAAAAGAAAAGATACATTTGTCAAGAATGGTTGTCATAGGGTTCAAGTAAGCAATCAGGAAACAATATGAAATAATCGTAAGGATACAAGCAACAAGTTACAGTCATACAGTCATAAGTGGGAGGAGATGGGTGTTAGGAACGATGAGAAAAACTAATAGTAATAGTAATGCAGCCTAGTGAATAGTTTGACAGTGGTGAGGGAATTATTTGTTTAGCAGAGTGATGGCATTCGGGAAAAAACTGTTCTTGTGTCTAGTTGTCTTGGTGTGCAGTGCTCTATAGCGACGTTTTGAGGGTAGGAGATGAAACAATTTATGTCCAGGATGTGAGGGGTCAGTAAATATTTTCATGGCCCTCTTTTTGACTCGTGCAGTATACAGGTCCTCAATGGAAGGCAGGTTGGCAGTAATTGTTTTTTCTGCAGTTCTGATTATCCTCTGAAGTCTGTGTCTGTCTTGTTGGGTTGCAGAACCAAACCAGACAGTTATAGAGGTGCAGATGACAGACTCAATAATTCCTCTGTAGAACTGTATCAGCAGCTCCTTGGGAAGTTTGAGCTTCCTGAGTTGGCGCAGAAAGAACATTCTTTGTTGTGCTTTTTTGATGATGTTTTTGATGTTAGATGACCATTTTAGGTCTTGAGATATGATGGAACCTAGAAATTTGAAGGTCTCTGCTGTTGATACTGTGTTGTCTAGTATTGTAAGAGGTGGTAGGATGGGAGGGTTTCTCCTGAAGTCTACCACCATTTCTACGGTTTTGAATGTGTTCAGTTCCAGATTGTTCCGGTTGCACCACAAGGCTAGTTGTTCAACCTCCCGTCTGTATGCGGTTTCATCGTTGTCTCGAATGAGGCCAATCACTGTTGTATCATCTGCAAACTTCAGTAGTTTAACAGATGAATCGTTTGAGATGCAGTCATTGGTATATAGAGAGAAGTGGTGAGAGTACACAGCCTTGGGGGGGGCCTGTGCTAATTGTACAGGTATCTGATGTGATTTTGCCTAGCTTCACCTGCTGCTTCCTTTCTGTTAGGAAGCTTGTGATCCACTTACAAGTGTGTTCAGGTACCGCTAGCTGATTTAGTTTAGTTAGAAGAATGTCCGGTATGATGGTGTTGAATGCTGAACTAAAGTCTACAAAGAGGACCCTTGCGTAGGTATTTGGAGATTCAAGATGTTGTAGGATGTAGTGCAGTAGTTGGGGGAAACTAGACAGGAGGCTAAAAAGGTTTTGTGCTTCCTGATGGGAATGGTAGTTTCTTATTGCCGTATGTCAAAGGAATGCTTGGATGGAGAACTACGTGTCCCAGGATGCTCTGGGAGAGAAAACAGATTAGGGACAATCAGGAAGAATAAAAGAAATCTTTTTCCTCCACCCTCCCTCTCCCCGTTTGCCTCCTGCTTTGAGACTGCAAATGAGGGGAAAGGGGGTGGGGGAAGCGAGGGCTTACTTGACTGGGAAAGGAGAGGGCTAGAAATAACATCTGTAAATAAATAAAGAATTGGGGTGATCTTTTCGCTGGTTTCTGTTGTGGTCTTGTTCCATCTGCATCCTTTCAAAAACGAGCTGTTTCTGCGTTGGGGATAAGCCCCCTGGGTTTTCTCCCACCCCCACCCTCACACTTCTAGGGTTGCAATAAAACTATCCCGGCCTCCTCCTTAGGATTCCCCCCTCCGTCCCCCCCCGCCCCTTTCTCCAAAGTCTCCGATGCGACTCAGTTCCACGTGCAAAGAAGTGCTTCAGGCTCCCTCACCGGGTTGTTGCAAGAGCTCGCTTAGCTGCAAGAGCTCACTTTGCGTGGGGTTCTGCTCTTTTTCCTCTGCCAAGGTAAGTAGTCCCCAGGGAGTAGGGCGGCATATAAGAACACTAAAATAAATAAATAATTAAATAAATAGTCCTGTGCGTGATTTCCATCCCTTCCTTTTCCCTCCAGCGTCCCCTCCAAAGTTTTTTTTTAAAAAAAATGTCTTCTGATTGTGCTCCATTAAGCACTTAAGCAGCCTCGCTGCAGCCCACTGATGGGGTTTCTTCTTCTTGAAATCCAATTTAAAATATTTAGTTCCTTAAATAAAAACTTATTCATTATCAATGTAAATTATCATCGATTACATTTACAAAAAAAGATAATCATTCAAATTCCAAATTTTTCAGAAATTAACTCATTTCATCCATTTTTAATTGTTATTCTTCCCTCCTAATAATACAGATATATTTTAAATTTAATCCATCAAATCAAACTTGCATCAACTATCTATATCAATAACTGTATTTAGTAATTGTCGTCTCCTCAGAGGACAGGGAGGGAGAGTTGGGTGAAACAATTGAGTTGTAGCCATTTTCTTATTGTTGTCTTTTGGCTTTCTGAGGCTTCTTGATGTCAGGGAATATGTTTACACTACTTCCATCTTGCTAGCCTTTGAAAGCTTCAAAGGTGATCTGGAGTTGGGAGTGCGGAGCTTGCTTTAATCTGAATTCAGTTTCTGTTTCTCTCTGGGTGTACTGTCCATTTTGCCTTGTGATTTCTACCCCCACCCACCCACTTTGCCCACCCCCTTTCCTCCTTCTCCTTTCCTTTATCCTTTAATCACTCTTTCCATTGATGGCAGTGAGGTAACTTCACTGGGTGTGTTGATATGTGTTATGTGCACCAGCAGGCTGGCTTAACACAGGAGTAATTAAAACATTTTATATTCTGATGACCGCTTCTAGGCACCACATCAGCCTGCTCAACCCTTCAAATTCACCATTTGCATTCACCAAATGCAATAAATAAATAAATAAATAAATAAATAAATAAATAAATAAATAAATAAATAAATAAATAAATAAATAAATAAATAAATAAATAAATAATTCAGGTGCTCATGGAAGAAAATGTGCTGCTCAGAGACTATACTTTTCTGCTCACATCGGAAAAAAATTAGAGGGAACATTGGTCGCGACCCCCAGGTTGAGAACCGCTGTTCTAACACATGGACCTGATCACGGCTTTCCAAAAGATGGGGCTTCTTTCTGCTTGCAAGCAAAGGAAGGGATCCATTTAAATTGACTGGAAGAGAAGAGGTTTTTCCAGGTCTTTTAAAGACAAGTGTTTCCTATGATCTTTTTCTTCCTCATCTTGAGACCCTGATCTCAAAAAAGATCCTGCTTTGGATTTTTCACGGCAGACTCTGGAGATGATTGTGATAAAACATAGAACGTGGGTTAATAAGGTTGGAGGGGACATTGGAGGTCTTCTAGTCTGACCCCCTGCTCAAACAAGAGACCCTACACCAGACAAATGGCTGTCCAGTCTCTTCTTGAAGGCCTCTAATGATGGAGAACAGATCCTGCCCGGTTGCGTTGGCCTGTCTGTCAGGTGTGCAGGGGGCCTCCTCTGTGGGTCACCCAGGCCTTTCCACCACTACTCTCTTCCAAGAAGCCTTTGGGGTGATGGGCATCTTTGGTGACAAATTGTCCTGCTCAGAATCCAGACAAATCCAAGCAATGCCCTTTCTTAAAGAAGGAGAAACCTCACACACACACACACACACACACACACGTGTTACAAACTCCCAAGGGGTACTAATAGCAACAGCACATAGACTTATATGACACTTCACAGTGCATTTACAGCCCTCTCTAAGCGGTTTACAGAGTTCAGCATATCGCCCCCAACAATCTGGGTCCTCATTTTACCCACCTCGGAAAGATGGAAGGCTGAGTCAACCTTGAGCCGGTCAGGATCAAACTCTTGGCAGTGGGCAGAGGGATGGATGGATGGATGGATGGATGGATGGATGGATGAAAGGAAGGAAGGAAAGAAGGAAAGAAGGAAAGAAGGAAAGAAGGAAAGAGAGCCGACGTGGCGCAGCGGTTAGACGCAGTACTGCAAGCTACTTTAGCTGACTGTGCAGGTCAGTGGTTCAAATCTCACCGGCTCAAGGTTGACTCAGCCTTCCATCCTTCCGAGGTAGGTAAAATGAGGACCCAGATTGTTGGGGGCAATATAAATATACATTGCTTACTGGTGTAAACCGCTTAGAGAGTGCTCGCACTGTGAGGCGGTATATAAATGTCACTAATAAATAAATAAAGAAGGAAGGAAGGAAGGGGTAAAGGAAGAACAATAGCAATAGCAATAGCCCTAGACTTATATACCACTTCACAGTGCTTTTACAGTCCCCTCTAAGCGGTTTACAGAGTCAACCTATGGCCCCCAACAATCTGGGTCCTCATTTTACCCACCTCGGAAGGATGGAAGGCTGAGTCAACCTTGAGCCTGGTGAGGATTGAACTGCTGACAGTGGACAGAGTTAGCCTGCAATACTGCATTCTAACCATTGTGGGAAGGAAGGAAGGAGGGAAGGAAGGAAGGAAGGAAGGAAGGAAGGAAGGAAGGAAGGAAGGAAGGAAGGAAGGAAGGAAGGAAGGAGCGTGCATAAGTGCACCAGCGTGCCTACCGTCCCTGTCCTAATGTTCCCTCTTATCAGTACTCATTTTATGCATATAAACAATGTTATATCTATGTATATTACCAACAAAAATAAAAATAAATAAATGAATAAATAAAAGGGAGGGAGGGAGGGAGGGGAATAGCAACAGCAATAGCACTTAAGACCTAGATACCGCTTCACAGTGCTTTACAGCCCTCTCTAAGTGGTTTACAGAGTCAGCATCTTGCCCTCCATAATCTGGGTCCTCACTTCGGAAGGACGGAAGGCTGAGTCAACCTTGAGCCAGTCAGGATTGAACTCCTGGGAGCCTGCAATCCTGCATTCCAACCACTGCGCCACCACGGCAGAAGAAAAGCTGTTTCCAAAAGCCCCGAGGGGAAGGGGTGGCCGCAGCAATTGCCCCTCCCTCCCTGCATCTCCCGCAAACTCCAACTTGCCCACTGGGGCTGCCTGTAGGGAGCTTCCGTGGGGGTGGGGGGGTCTGATTGATTAATTCCCTGGCGGGGATTCCTCTTTCCTTTGCCAAGCGGCCACGGGGCGCGGTTGTTCTTGGCCGGAGGGCACCAAGTTGGGCAAAGCGTCGCCCGGGTCGCAGCTCCAGACGGGATTGCGCAACCCTCGCGCATCTCCCCTCTCGCCTCCTGATTGCCCGGGGCGGGGCGGGGCGGGGGCGGGGCAGGAGGGGGCGGGGCTTGACGTGGGTGTGCCTCGAAGAAGCGGAGAACAATAGGTAAGCTCCGCAGTGGGCGCAGCCCGGGCCGGTGGAACCACCAATCAAACGCTCCCATCGGCTAGTGGGCGCGGCTAAGGGGGCCCGGCGACTATTTAAGCGCGCCCGGCCGTCGGCTTCCTCTTCCATATTTGGCGGGCATGGCCGGCCGCAGCTGCTTCTCTCGGGCGTCCCTGCGCGCTGCTCAGTCCTTCCTCGCCCCGAGCCGTTCGCGGTCTGCTCCGGCCGCGGCTCCGGCTCCGGCTCCGGCGCTCCCGGATCAGGATGCCGTCCCAACGGATGAGGTCCCCGCGCACAGGACGCACCTCCGCCAGCACCCGGCGCCGCCGCCCCAACCGCGGGCGGTGAATTTCTCCGATGCCCGGGAGGCTTTCCGGAGCAAGACCAGCTGCGAGCTCTTACGCGGGCTGCTCGTGCTCCGCCTCTGCGCCCTGGAACCGCTGGTGCAGCGCTCCGAGCAGGTGAGCGAAGAGCCGGCCGGTTCTTCCTTTCCCGGAAGAGCTGAACGGCCGCGGGGAAAGGGTAGATAGAGCCTTCATCTTCAGAGGCAGTCTATCTCGGCATGACAGCACGGCTTTGTCTTTTGCTTAAAATTGGGCTGATGTTGTTTTAGACGGGAATTTCCCAAAGAATGAAAAGAAATGATTGATATGTGAATCAATCAAAGAGATGTGACTGCCATTTGTCAGAAATAGTGTAGTCTCTCCTACTTGGGCGTGGGGGTTGGACTAGATGACCTACAAGGTCCCTTCCAACTCATCTGTTAATCTGTGCCCTAGGGCTGTTAAATGCTTAAACCCTGCCCTGTGTTGGTGTAACGGAGGAGCTTTAACGGCCGGTGGTTGTCCCCTCCTTGGGCGATTTCTAAGAATGGGTGCAGGGGTGCCCTTTTTCTTCTACCGCTGACTGGATCCCCTGGACATCCGCGGGGTGTTGGGGAGAGGTTGGGCTGTCAAAGCCAGGGTGGCCACCGAGTGGTTTCTCCCTGGTTGAAAGTCCACAGAACGTGAACCCTGCACTTTGCAGGCAACTCAAAGGAGCTTGAGGAGTTTGGAAGAAGCAACTTTAGGCTGGAGTTTCAGAAAGCAAAAGTGGGGGAGAGGAAAGGGAAGTAGAGAAGGACGGGAGGGAGAGGAAAGTAAGAGAGGAAGAGTGGGAGGAGAAGAGGGAGAAGGGTTGTGGGAAATAAAAAGGGGGTTAAGGGATTGCAAAAAAGCAGTCTGACTGAATAAAAACAATAATTGTCTTAATAAAATAGAAAATATGTATGGGAGTGTTGTATTAGGAATGAGAAAATGAAATGGTATATTTGTGAACGTAAATATGTGAAATAAAATAAACTTTGGGGGTGGGGGGGAAGCAAAGCTTGAATCTACCTTTATTAGCCTGAACAGCTCTGGAAATTATTCTTCCTAAGAACCGGGAGTGTTTTGCAAAAGAATTAACATCCTTTGGGTTAATCTGATCAGAGTGTGCTTGGGGTTGCCTTCTGAGGCTGCCTCTGGGGAGTTTTAAGTGAGAATGACTGCCCCCTCTTTCCACAGTTGATGCACCTCAGCCAGAAGCTGCTGGGCCAGAAGCTCTTTGAGCGGCTGATGAAACTGACCTTCTATGGGCAGTTTGTGGCTGGAGAAGACCAGGAAGCCATCAAGCCCCTCATCCGGCATAACCGTGCCTACGGCGTGGGCTCCGTGCTGGACTACAGTGTGGAGGAAGACCTGACCAGCGAGGAGGCCAAGAAGAAGGAACTAGAGTAAGAAACTCTTTCGGTGTGGCAACAGGGGGGAGGGCTGCTCTGTGTGCCAAGTGGTGCCCATCCCCTCTGCAGCAATCGTTTTTGGAGAAGTTGAGGTCATCGCCCTTTACATAAGAAGGGGCATGGCAGGGGCGTGGGGGAGGCTGGTTTTGGGAAGGATTGGAAAATTGGGATGAGGTAAGGAGTGTCCCAGCAATTAATCTACAGGAACTATTCCAATGATGTGTGATAGCCAAGTTTGCCCTGGCCTTATCTCTCCTGCAAAGGGAGCTTTTCAGCGATGAGTCAGAGGGGACCATGAACTGCTGGGGCTTTGAGACATTCCTCCGGGATCTTTTCCTTCTTCCCACAAGGCCACATGGGGGGTGGGGGGATGAAGGGAGGAGGTGAAGGCCAACCCTGCAGTTGGGGAGGCTGTCCGTTCTATGAGTGGAACCGGTTCAGGGGTAGGTTCTAACTTACCTCGCTGCCGGTTTGCTTCCTCCTGTGGCATGTGGCCATGACTCATGGGCGCGCATGCACTTTGCACGTGCATGTGCAGTGCCGAAAACTCCGCTTCTGCGCATGCGCAGAAGAAGAAAAAAAGAAAAAAATTTCGGGGGGGGGGGCGTTCAAAAAAAAAATCAAAAAAATGCAAAAAAAATATGGCGGAACAACAGCAACCGATCTGGTTCCGTGATGTCACCAGCGGTTTGCTACTGATTCGGGCGAACCGGTCCGAACCCAGGAGGAACCCACCTCTGAACCGGTTAGACCAGAGGTCTTCAAACTTCAAATAGGGGCGTTTTTGCCTTCCCCCACCCCCTAGGAGTGCTCTGCAGGCTTCCCAAACCCTCTGCATGCCCTGCTTTTGCAAAAAAACCGAGCAAAAACTGGGATGATTTTGCCTTTTTACCCCATCTAGCATAGCTGGCTGGAGAATTCTGGGAGTTGAAGTCCACAAGTCTTAAAAGTTGTCAAGTTTGGGGACCCCTGGGTTAGACTAATGTGTCTACAAGCTTGGATCTGCAATGGAGCCGCCTCCACAACTATCTTGGAGGAAGAGCTTTGTGCCATTTTTCCTCTCCGCCTTTTTTCCCCAGAATCTTCAAGATTCTTCTGCATCATTTGCAAACCAGTCGCAGGCTGTTCTACAAATGAGGCTTTTTTTAAAAAAAGATGTACCGGCAGCATGTGTTAACTTGCCCAGAGCAATACTTGTGATATTTAAAACGGGGGCACATGCTAATCTCTAGCATTGCAAGAATGAGGAAAAGTAAGGCAGGTGCTCCCAAATGCGATGCGGAAGGAAAGGAGTCCCTGCGGATTTTATTCCACTAGCTGATGCCAACTGTAGGGGACGGCACGCTCCTCCATTTTGAGGCCATGAGCCAGCACTCGGACATTCCTGTGGTCATGTGACCAGCATGATGTCAGACCACTGTTACCTTCCCGTCGAAGTGGTACCTAGTTATCTGCTCACATTTGCATGCTTTCGAACTACTAGGTGGGCAGGAGCTGGGCAAAAACAGGAACTCACCCCCATTGCATGACACTTGGTCTCGAACCCGGGCTGTCAGCTGTCCACCGGACAAGCCAGGCGTCTTAACCACTGAGATCTTGCATTGCCCTAAATGTGATGGGGGAAGGGGGTGTGGTTTTGATGAAATTATGTTGAAGGACGAGCTGGACTTGGTTGGTCAGTTTGACTTCAGGATAATTCTCCAAAACTGAAAGGAACTGGAGGAGAGACCATCAGTAAAAAGATGGAGTTGGAAAACAGGACAAGTTAGAGCAGAGAGAAAAGCACCAGGACATCCCCCACCATCCCCACCCCAGGGCATTCCTGTGAGGGACATTTGGGCAGTATTTACTGTATTTTTTGGAGTATAAGACGCACCGGAATATAAGACGCACCTAGATTTTAGAGGAGGAAAACAAGGAAAAAAGTATTCTGAACCAAATGGTGTAGTAGTATATTATTTAATAAAATACCAGTGTAGCAGAATACTTTTTACAACCATGTATACTTTTTACAAACTTCAAACTTGACAGCTTTAAGACTAGTGGACTTCAACTCCCAGAATTCCTCCTCCAGTCATGCTAGATGGGGTAATTAAAAGGCAAAATCACCCCAGTTTTTGCAAAAAACGGCTTATTTTTTTTTGCAAAAGCAGGGCATGCATAGGGTTTGGGAAGCCTGCAGAGCACTCCTAGGGGGTGGGGGAAGGCAAAAACGCCCCTATTTTTGCAAAAAAACAGCCTGTTTTTCGCTCATTTTTTTGCAAAAGCAGGGCATGCAGAGGGTTTGGGAAGCCTGCAGAGCACTCCTAGGGGGTGGGGGAAGGCAAAAATGCCCCAATTTTTGCAAAAAAACGACCCGTTTTTCGCAAAAATAGGATGCAGGGGCGGGGCTTCGGGAGGCCAAAAATGGCTGTATTCAGTGTATAAGACGCACCGACATTTCCACCCTCTTTTGGGGGGCAAAAAGGTGCGTCTTATACTCTGAAAATACGGTAAGTGGTTGGAAAGAAGTGCAGAAACCGAGCTGATGAAGAGAGAAGGACTGGCGTGACATGATAGCTTCTTCCAATGTTCTCTCTCAGAGAAAGGGCAAGGGGGGGGGGTGTCAACCTGTTCTCCAAAACACCTGAGAGCAAGAGGTAACGGATGGAAACTTATCAAGGAGAGGTCCAACCTTAGTGCTCCATCACTGGAGGTTTTTAAGAAGAGTGGGACAGCTATTTCTCTGGCGCTTGAGCAGGGAGTTGGACTAGCAGTGTCCCTTCCAACTATGTTATGCTGGTATTCTTTGCTGTGTGGCTTCCCGTAACTTGCCGCCTTCCCCTCCCAGCCTCATGTTGTGAAGAGATGACAGGGATCAGTGGTTCATCTTTTCCAGCAACAGGGCAGTTCTCCAGGAATGCTGCCAATGTTGGCATGGTGAGAGAAAACACCCCTCCCCTGGTCTCAGAAAGTTCTTGGGGGACTTGGGGTCACTCCTACTTCTTAGCCCAAGAGCTTGATTGGGTAGTGGGAGATTTGGATCCTGGTTCTTCCTCATCCATGGAGCTCGCTCTCCCCAGTCCATGCTACCTCTCAGCCCCACTCGGTGGGCCAGACCAGGAAATCCACCCAACAGGAAAGCTTAGGGAAGGTGAAGATGACCAGATTTCAGATTATAAGAGTTGGAAAGGACCTTGTAGATCATCTAGTCCAACCCCCCGCTCAAACAGGAGTCCCTACACCATTTCAGACAAATGGCAGTCCAATCTCCTTTTGAAAGTCTCAAGTGTTGGAGCTCTCACAACCTCCGCAGGCAAGCTGTTCCACTGGTTGATCGCTCTCAGTCAGAAAGTTTCTCCTTATTTCCAGGTTGAATCTCTCCTTGATCAGTTTCTTGGCTGGAGAGGGGCTGTAATGATGGAATCTTGCCAGTCTGATTCTGCTGGGTCTCCTCACTCGTACACCAGGGAATTAGTGTCTACCTGAGCTACCTCCAAATATTCTGGATTTTAAAAAAATGCCTTGGCCCCTTTTGCCTAGGAAACAGTCCCTACATGTTTCGGTCAAGATCGTCTTCCTTACTCTCTCTGCTACCTGACAGGATGGTTGTGAGCAAATGCAGAGTTAGGGGAGTAGAGAGAGCAGATGCATATTCCATTTGTATGACAGCCTAGCCCACCAAGAGACTCTGCCATGCTGAGATCTTGAAGGAAATGAAAGGTGCACGGTCAAGGTTATATGGCACAGTGGTTAGAGTGCAGTACTGCAGGCTTCTTCTGCCGGCTGCCTGCAATTTGGCAGTTCGAATCTCACCAGGCACAAGGTCGACTCAGCCTTCCATCCTTCTGAGGTGGGTAAAATGAGGACCCAAATTGTTGGCCATGGTGGATGTGACCTAGTTGGCCTCCTGCACCATGGCGGGGTGGGGCGGGCGTTTTTGCCCTCCCCGGGCTCCGGAGGCTTTCTTGGAGCCTCCGGGAGGGTGAAAATGGCCTCTGGAGGCGGAAACAGGCCCGTTTCCAGCCTTCCCGAACTTTCGGTGGGCCCGTTTTTCGCCCTGCATGAGCCTCCGCACACGCCCTGTACTTATCTGCATGTAAAACGGGCTGCGTGAGGACTCCAGGGAGGGGAGGGGTGAGCGGGGCCAGCCAGGAGTGGGATTTGGGGGTTCTCAGAACTGCACAGAATCTTAGCTAGAGGTTCTCCTGAACCCCTGTGAACCCCCAGCAACCCATCCCTGAGGAGGCACCTTTGATTTGGGGGAGGATGACCTGCCCCCCCCCGAAGGCTGCTCACCTGAGGCCTCGATCATGTTGCTTGTGCGCTCTGCACATTTTTCCAAAGTCTCCACGTCTTTTTTGTAATGTGATCAAAGGTGCAACTTTCCAGGTGTGGCCTTACCAAGGATTTATAAAGCGATGCTAATACTTCACCTGATAAGTGAAAAGTTTAATACTTCACCTGATCTTTAAAAAGTGGCCTTGAGAAACACGACTGTTCCAAGGAGCTCACTTGAGGTCACCCCTGGGTTTTGCTCGGTGCTGTCAGCCGCCCCTCCCTTTGGTTCCCGGCACAGCTTGTTCTGCACACTTTCGCTTCCTGTTTGCATTCTCCCCTGAAGACGGGCTGCTTTGCATCGGAATCTGGAAGCAGGAACTGATGAGGGAGGGAGGGAGGCCCTCCCCCCCCTTGGGAATTTGCTTGTGCCTTGCCCAGGAGGAAAGCCGAGAAGGTCCTTTGCGTCACAGGACGAATGTTGTTTCTTCTTCGGACGCAGTGTGTTCCTCGTGATTTGCCAAAGAAACAGCCTTCCGCTCTGCGATTGGCCGAGGGGCGGCATGCCCCCTTGCCCGGATTGGCTGCGTGGGAGGCAGATCCCTTATGCAACAGAGGCAGCTGTCAGAAGCATGTGCTGAGCTGGGATCCTTCTTCGTCCGGCTTCTCTTTCTGCCTGGCCTGGCGAGATCAGTTAATCCGGCTCTTGGCAAGCCTGGTACTTATATGCCATCTGATCTCCAGGGGGGCATTTCGGCTTTTGCTTTGCAAGCTTCCATTCATTTCAGAGTGGGAGATGTTCCAGGAAATTGCCCCCAAACTTGGGCCCCAAACTTGGGCCCCCCAAACTTGGCAACTTTAAGACTATGCTGGCTGGAGAATTCTGGGAGTTGAAGTCTGCAAGTCTTAAAGTTGCCAAGTTTGAAGAGCTCTGTCTTAGGGTCACAATCTGGTGATCTTCCTCCCTACCAATAAAGGAGAGTATTTGTAGCTCAGGGTTGAAATGAAGTGTCCTTGGTGCTCTCTGAGCTTGAATGTTTTCTTGCAGACATTTCATGCCCCGATGATGTAACCTAGTTTGGGTAGTGGTACGTCTAGTCTAGTCTAGTGAAAAGAAAAACTAGGGGTAACATGATAGCAATGTTCTAGTATTTGAGGGGCTGCAATAAAGACGATGGGGTCCACCTATTTTCCAAAGACAAGACAAGAAATAATGGATGGAAACTAAACAAGGAGAGAAGCAACCTGGAATTAAGGAGAAACTTCCTAATAGTGAGGACAATTAACCAGTGGAACAGCTGGCCTCCAGAAATTGTGGGTACTTCATCACTGGAGGTTTTCAAGAAGAGACTGGACAGTCACTTATCTGAAATGGTATAAGGGTCTCCTGCTTGAGCAGGGGGTTGGACTAGAAGACCTCCAAGGTCCCTTCCAGCTCTATTCTGATTGATCAATCAAACATCTGCAAGAAAACAACCAAGCTCAGAGAGCATCAAGGACCCCTCAACCTTGTCTGAGCTGGAGATGGTGTGAATTAAGGAGACTTTCTGGGACAGGAAGCTTTTTCCCCTGGTGGGCTACAAAGGGGTGCTTTACAAAGATTTTCTCTTCCATCCTGCCAACTTTGGGGGAATTTTGTCTTTGGAATGAACAGGTCTAAAGCCATCCGTTCTTTTTTGCTGTTTGTTTAGCTCACTAAAGTTCTTGATTAACTGAATCAGAAGCTTTCGCTCTCACTTTTCCTGCCCCAGAGTAAATACAGACACGCCCTGGCACTGACAGCTCCTGTCAGGGGCCATCAGGCACTTAGTCACTTCTGGGCTGGGACTTCCACCAGCATTCGCTGCCAGGTTGCTGGGAAACACACACACACACACACACACACACACACACACACAACCTTTAGTTACCTTGGAAAGTAGGCACAGCCTGATTGGACTGTGGGGAAACTGTGCAAGGCGCAGCTATATGGCGTCTTTATTACAACCGAACATGACGTGCACACTTTGGGATTTTTGGAATTCATTGAACAAGGGGTCATTTTTAAAAAAAACCAGGACATTGGCAAGAAGAGACGTTCATGCTCAAAATAGCTATTTAAACCATGAATCCTTTGGTTCCCAGCCAGGGCGACACTTCAAATGTGTGGCCAGTTCAGTGCTGACCTGGCCTGACCTGGCCCAACCTTCAGAAGCGCAGGAACAGTTACCTCCACAGCTCAGGAATCAATCAGAACAGAGCTGGAAGGGATCTTGGAGGTCTTCTAGTCCAACCCCCTGCTCAAGCAGGAGACCCCCTACAACAGAGGTCTTTAAACTTGGCAACTTTAAGACTTGTGGACTTTAACTCGTAGAATTCTCCAACCAGCTATGCTTCCTGGGGAATTCTGGGAGTTGAAGTCCACAAGTCTTAAAGTTGCCAAGTTTGAGGACCCCTGCTCTACAATTTCAGACAAGTGGCTGTCCAAAATCTTCTTAAAAACTTCCAGTGATGAAGCACCTATAACGGGTGTCAAACTCGATTTCATTGAGGGTCGCATCAGGGTTGTGTTTGACCTGGGGGGGCGTGGCCAGCTCAACCTCACTCGTGTCGGGGGCACCTGTGGCAGCCCAAGCGCTCTGCGAGCAAAAATGGACTCCTGAGCTCCGTTTCCAGCTGCAACGGCCGCCTGCAACCCTCTGCCAGTGAAAACCAGTGTTTTGCTGGCAGAGGCACCGCAGGCCGGTCCCTCG
Organism: Diadophis punctatus similis; assembly: GCA_023053685.1. Lineage (NCBI taxonomy): Eukaryota > Metazoa > Chordata > Lepidosauria > Squamata > Dipsadidae > Diadophis > Diadophis punctatus. The sequence goes on from JALIGW010000048.1 coordinate 1,226,464, forward strand.
CTGTTTCCAGGGTGACCCTCCAGGCCAGATCTAAGCACCCCATGGGCCAGATCACGAGTTTGATACCCCAGACCTATAACATCTGAAGGCCAGCTGTCCCACTGGTCAATTGTCCTCCCTGTTAGGAAGCTTCTCCTTAATGCCAGGTTGCTTCTCTCCTTGATTAGTTTCCACCCATTGGTTCTTCTCCTGCCCTCTGGTGCTTTGGAAAATAAGTTGACACACACACACCCTCTTCTTTGTGGCAGCCCCTTAGATATTGGAACACTGCTATTTAATCAAGATCTGGTAAGGCCTTTGTTATGAAGCCAGGATCCTTTCTTGGACCTCACGGAAAACATTGTGGAGTAGATATGGGGTGGGGTGGGGATTGCAGTAGAGACGCTGCCCTTGGAAGTGGATCTGGAGGAGGGACAGCCAACTCCCTCGCTTCCCCCCCCCCCCCACTTTCCTTAATCCGCTTAGGCAAAGCATTACAAATTCCAGCAGCCCCTCCGAGTCACAAGATTTAGGGGAATGAACAGCCCAAGTTTCTTGCAACTCCTCGGGTTGCAAATTCCCCAAAAGCTCCCGGGAGCTTCTGCTTTGGCCTAATAGGCTTCACTTGGGGAGTGTCTCCATCTGTTGCTGCCGTCTCCTCGTGCCCCCTCCCCCCACCACTCCCCCTCCCTGTGCATTCCATTCTGTTTTCTGCTTTCCAATGTGGAGACTGCAGTCCAGCTAAATCCCAGATTCCTGGATAAAAACCAGAAGACCTAAGGCCGGGATGGCGAACCTATGGCACATATGCCAAAGGTGGCACGCAGAGCCTTCTCTATGGGCATGCCTTCCGCTGGCAAGCTGGTCTTCAGATCTCTGCATGGGGGGTGATCACATTGCATTTTGGGGGGTGCGCATGCATGCGTGTAGGGGGCCCCGCACCCCCCTTTGGGCCTGGAAAGCCTCCTGCACCAACCCAGAAGCCAAAAATGGGTGAGGGGCGGAGCGGAGCGCATGCACGGGGAAGCAGGGTCTGTGCATGGGGGATGTTCACACTGTATTTTGGGGGTTGCGAGTGTGTGCTTGTTCACGCGTGTGCGCGCTTTGGGCACTCAGCACCAAAAAGGTTCACCATCACTGACGTAAGGGATCTTAGAGGTCCACTAGGCCAACCCTCTACTTAGGGCAAGGGGGACTCAGAGGCAAGGGGCTGTCCAGCCTTTGCCTGAAAACCTCCAGGGGTCTTTACCCACATAGGGGCACGAACTGACTTTCTCCAAAGGTCTGCAGGGGCTGCCCTCCCATAGTTGTCCCACCCAGCACAGCTGAGCTTTCCCTTCCAGTTTGCACTCTGCTTGGGCACCATGATCCTTCAGTCCCTTCGGGTCTTATCCAATATTAAAAAGGGAAGCTTATGCTATCCTAGTGCCCACATATTCTGATATTGCCAAATTTACGTGTAAGGTAGGCTGGCAGGCCCCAGTCCTAACTCCTCCGGTTGCCTCTGGCCAGCTGTGGTCCCCTTGCCTGGGCTGTGTTCAGTGCTTGCAGAGTGAGTGACTTGGAATGCGTAGCCTGGAGACCCATGGCAGAAAGTAAAAGTTTTCTTCCTTCCTTCCCAGCTCCTGCGTCTCTGCATTTGAGAAGGAGACAGGCAGTAAGTAAAGTTGCTGCGGAATGCTCCGGCCTCTTTAACCTCCCACCGCTTGTTTGGGGTCTCCTGCCTGTCCTGCAAGACTTTGGCCCTGTTGCTTTTTGCCCTCACAGCCGAGAGGCAACATTTTCTCTCTGGTTGCTTTTGAACCAAGGGACCCAAAGGTGCTTTTTTTCAAGAGGCAACTGGACTTTCTGGGTTTTGTCTTTGAAGACGTTTCCCTTCTCATCCAAGAAGCTTCTTCAGCTCTGACTGGATGGTGGGGAATGGAAGGATTGATACTCCTTGCAGACAGCTGGTCATTTGCATCCTTTTAGAGGGTCGTTGAGGCCACTGGAGGTTTATCTGTGTCGTCAGGGTCACCTGAGTTGTGCAAGTGGGTGTGGAGCCGCCTTCGAACTGTTGAAAGGACTGTGTCCTTCCGTTCCCCATCATCCAGTCAGAGCTGAAGAAGCTTCTTGGATGAGAAGCGAAACGTCTTCAAAGAAAAAACTAGAAAGTCCAGTTGCCTCTTGAAAAAAAAGCACCTTTGGGACAACCATGACCTGGAGGACTAAGAATCTCCATAGACGTTTTGACCAAGGGCTGCTGACCGGGGAGCCCCCAGGGAGCCCCCGAAGAAGCTGTAGGTCCAGAGGCCCTTTGGGGTCTTTTCATGGCATGTCAAGGGGCCCCAGCTCTTTTCCGGGGAGAGGGGGGGAGTAGGAATTCTGAACAGTAAATAGCTGTCCTGTTTGTTCCTTAGCTCCCCAAAATGTGCTGAGAGAAAAAGGGCGAAGAGGTTGGGTTCCTTGTGAGGGGCTCTGGAGGCCCCAAATGGATGCCTCTGGTCCAGGCTTGGTCACCCTTCCTGCTCTTTTGGCCTGGCTGATTTTGCTCCACGTTATGAGTGCAAGGCAGATTTAGCCAATCCCCCAAAGGCAACCAATTTAAACCATTATAACTAGCAGGGATGATCAGCCAGGTTTCTCGGTTGAGCATGTCATAACATTGCTTTGAGGGGCGAGGGGGGGGGGGGCTTGACGTGGCTTGGGGTCCAAAGTGGCTGGAGCTTCTGGGGCTAAGAGGGGCTCCCTTCCCTGCTGGCTGTCCTTTCAGAGCAGAGAGAAAAGCGCTACAGCGTCCATCAGAAGTTTGGGGATCGGCGGGATGGCGTCACTGGCGCCCGAACCTACTTCTACGCCGATGAAGCCAAATGCGACAGTCACATGGAGACGTTCCTGAAATGCATCGAGGCCTCAGGTGAGCAGCCTTTGGGGGGGGCAGGTCATCCTCCCCCAAATCAAAGGTGCTTCCACAGGGGTGGGCTGCTGGGGGTTCGCAGGGGTTTGGGAGAACCTCTAGCTAAGATTCTATGCAGTTCGGACGACCCCCAAATCCCACTCCTGGCTGGCCCCGCCCACCCCGCCCCTCCCAGGAGTTCCCACGTGGCCCATTTGGGATGCAGTTAAGTGCAGGGCGCACACAGAGGCTCGGGGAGGGCGAAAAACGGGCCTATTGGAAGTTTGGGCCTCCGGAGGGCCCAAACTGGAAGAGAGCCTCCGGAGCCTGTGGAGGCCATTTTCGCCCTCCTGGGGGATTGCAGAAATCCTCTGGAACCCGGGGAGGGCAAAAACGCCCCCACCCCGCCATGGTGCAGGAGGCCGACTAGCCATGTCCACCATGGCCATGCCCACCCAGCAACTAGGCAGAGAACCCCTTGCTAAAAATGTTGAAGCCCACCCCTGTGCTTCCTCCCATGGGAAGGGCAAAAGGATGCAGGACCCCACCCCCTGTAGAACCTGCCTTCCAAGCTGGGATGGGCAAACATGTGGCCCTAGATGATGACCAAGAATCAGGCCACTGGGGAGAGATGAGGGGAGTTGGAGTCCAAGCAGGCCTTGGGCTGTCTCCTCCACTTTGACTGCCCTGAAGCATGTTGCCACCTTGGCAACTTCACTGCTGCTGTTCAGTTCTGTTAGTGGAAGCTGATGTGCTCAGAGGAGATCTTAGATCTCCAACCTTGGTAACTTTAAGACTTGTGGACTTCAATTCCCAGAGTTCCTCAGCCAGCAAAGCTTGTTAAGGAGTTATTGTGCTGTTGAGCACGTGCACAGCGTAATGCAATTGTTGCAATTTGATATGAATGCTATTCAGTCAATAAACAGATATGTTTAGTATTTACAAATAGTTTACTTTAAAAAGTAGCAAAGTTCAGTAGGAAGTCCAAGTCATACACAGTAAGTCAGTCAATGCGAAGAATCTTCTTCTTGCCTATCTTTGTTTTAACTAGTAAACAAAGATTACAGCTAACAATCAAATCTACACTATCACAGATAGTTACTCGTTACACAGCAGCTCTTCACAGTAATTTCACACAAAGTCAATTACTCAACAGTGAAGCAGCAGAGAGAATCAGCAGAGAGAATCATCACTCCGGAACACACGATCACAGTCACCTTAATCACAACACACATTCTGAGCATGCTCTCTTGCTTCCTTATATAGTAATCAGCCTGCAATGCATTTAAAGCAATATACACATAGCATTGATTTGTGGCTTGTTCATATATTAGCATACCCAATCGTTTGAAGAGGGTTCTAACAAAGCTTATCTAGATTGGGGGAGTTCAAGAGGCCCCTCTTGGCATCACTTGGGGGTCACCTGTCTCAAGGCTTCTTGAGAGCCTGGGTGGCTTCTGACCTCCTTGGTCCTCAGGACAGTGTGGCTAAAGGGCTCCTGGGGAGGAGATGCTCAGAGGCCCCTTTGGCTGATGGTCTTTCTGCACCCGAAAGGCCCCAAGCACTAACTTTGTCGTTTTTTAGGCGGAAGCTCAGAGGACGGTTTCTCTGCCATCAAGCTCACAGCGCTGGGAAGGCCGCAGTTCTTGGTATGTGATTGTCTGGTCTGGATAGGTAGTGTTTGTTTTCTTGGCTCCCTACCGGCCCATCACCATTTAGCTTGTCTCAGGCCCTCGGGGGTTAAGAAAGACCCCGCAGACTGCCCGATGTGGCTCAGGTCTCACTGGCAGTGCCTCTCACTGCTGGCAAAGCCGGCAGTTGGGATCCCCTCCATGAAACAGGGTCAATACCAACCGCCCCAGTTGGTGCATTCTAAAAAAGAGTAAAACTTTATCGAAAGCTCCATCTAGGACAGTGTTTCCCAACCTTGGCAACTTGAAGATGCTTTGCTGGCTGGGGAATTCTGGGAGTTGAAGTCCAGACATCTTCAAGTTGCCAAGGTTGGGAAACACTGATCTAGGAGATACAGCAGAAGCAAAGTCGGTTCTGAGGTTTTCCCGTGAAAACCGGCATAGGGTAAAAAAAACACCTTTTCTTCCCTGGGCCACCCCAGTTCAATAGCAATAGCAATAGCACTTATATACCGCTTCATAGTGCTTTACAGCCCTCTCTAAGCGGTTTACAGAATTCAGCATATTGCCCCCAACAATCTGGGTCCTCATTTTACCCATCTCGGAAGGATGGAAGGCTGAGTCAACCTTGAGCCGGTGAGATTTGAACAGCTGAACTGCTGAACTAGCAGTCAGCTGAAGTAGGTTGTAGTGCTGCTTTTAACCACGGCGCCACCTCGGCTCCTTTCATTGTCCACCAATTACATGCTGTGCTTTTGTTTTGGGAAAACGTTCTGCAACCGGTGGCTATCTCTTCTCAGGCGACAGAAGGCTCTTGTGCATTCCTTAGTCCTCCCCCTTCCCTAGGAATTTACCTCCCCAAAAAACCCCTCCCGTTTCTGTTTGGCAAACTGCCAGCCGAAATCAGGTGCAGGCAACAAGGAAGCTGAGTCCATTTTGGCAGCCAGCTTTCAGGACCCAGGAAATGTGCCCTTCTCTGCCATGGCGCCTGACTCTGGAATGGGTCCCTGGGGCCGTCCCGGAAGCCCCAAAGCTGATCTCCCGGGCCTGGGCCTAGAGTGCTTGGAGCTTCCTGGTTAGGTTATGTGTGTCCTGGGTTACACACTGTACAGTCCGGTGTACTTTGTGGCTTTGCCATTTTGTTCCTCATTCTCTTTATTTTGTTATGTTTGAGATATTTTTATTATTGTGAGCCACCCAAATTCGATCAGGAGATGGGCCGGCACCAAAGCTTTAATAAAATTAATAAATACTTTGTAGTTTGGCAACATCTGGAGAACCATGCACAATGCAACCCTTTGCAGGGATTGGGTGCAATTTGAAATCTCATAATTACCTAAAACAGCAGGAATGTTAATCTTTGCAGTGGAAATAATCAGGCGTCTTGCAATTGGAGGGTGACCGATGTGTGGTTCCAGAAGCATGGGTTGGTCACAATCCTCCATGTGCAGTTTATACATGGGAGGAAGCCAACACTAATACCCTAAGACACACATGATTTTTCAAGTGGTGAAATTTCATGTATCCGGCTATATTTCTTTTTACAAGAGGCACGTAAAGTATAAGCAGTAGTGCTGGTTTTAAAACCTGAATGCAAAGCAGCTGTTAGTAATTCCAAATATATGTCCTGAGGGGCTTACCCAGGGGTGAAATCCTCCCGGTTCGCCCTGGCCCGTCCTTCGGCGTATAGCCGATGGAACAGGTGGCGGTCGCGGCGCGGAGCTTCTCCCGCCCGCTTTCCCAGCCCGGCTGAACGCCGCCATTCGGGTTATTTTTCCCTCTGTGCATGCGCGCGCATGCACAGAGGGAAAAATAACCCAAATGATTGTGGTCAGCCGGGCCGGGAAAGCGGGCAGGAGAAGCTCCGCGCCGCAACCGCCGCCAGTTCCATCGGCTATACGCCGAAGGACGGGCCAGGGCGAACCAGGAGGATTTCACCCCTGGGCTTACCACTTCAGTTTTCTGATGTCATTTTGAACAGGAGTCTTTGTGCATGCAAGGAAGGGATAGCACATGCTCACAAATTGGTTTCAAAATGTTTAACCCATCTGTCTCTGCTTGGAGCCTTTGTGGCAGCTCTTTGTGAGCTGCTAGAAAGTTCCAGTGTTTGTTGTTGTGACTGAATCCTAGATCCCCTGGGGAAGCCTTTGAAGACCCTCCTCATGTTAAAGATTTGAGACCTAGGCAACAAAATTGTTTGTAGCAGGGAGGTAGCTTTATATCAGCATAAAAATATACCTAGAATGATTAGACGTATAGATGTATTAACATAGAAAAGAGTTAAGGTTACTATTAGTATTATAAATTATGGGAACTTAGTGAGATGAGTTGCTTGGATGTTACCCACAAAATATATATGAATGGATACACTCTGGGGTGAAATAAGAGGGAGGAAGAGGGGGTGGAGGAGAGAAGGAAGAGAGAAGGTGGGAGAAGAGAGGGAGGTTAAAAGGCAGAAGGAGGAGGGAAAGAGAAGAGAGAGGTGAGGAGAGGTTGAGAAGGAAGAGGAGAAAGTTAGAGGAAGAAAGAAGGAAGTAGGAAGAAGGGAGAGAAGGAGAAAAGGTAGAGAAAAGGGAGGGAGGTAAGAGAGAGGGGAGTGGTATGATATGGTATGAGGGAAACAGACGGGCAACTTGACAATGATGTATGTAAGATTATTATGTTGGTTTAGTGGATAATAATGTATAAATGTATGTTTATGCTTCCTTCCTGTGAAAAAGCCAGGCTTCCTTGGGGCTTAATTGTTTCCAAGAGTCCATTTTTGTTTTTTTAATGGTTGCTTGATGTTACCATCCAATTTGCATTTACAAAGTTGGTGGTGGGGGAAAATATCTGCTAACTCTAATTTTGATGAAATGGCCTGCAGGACTTTGGTTTTTAGCAGATGGGATTAAACTGATGTGGATCATAAGGGAGCCCCCCAATTTAGAAGGAGCATTTTTTTTGCGGTGGCCTAGAGGTGGAGCTCTTGCCTCACAATCAGGAGGCTGTGAGTTCAATCCTTGGTAGAGGCAGATATTTCTCTCTCTGGGCACAATGAGAATATATCTGCTGAACAAAACTCTGCATTGGTGACAGGAAGGGCATCCGGCCATTAAAACGCTCTGCTAGCTCCATTCAGTTGCCCAGACTCCACCCCGCAAGGGATTATGGGGTCATTAAACGACGGTGGTTTTTAAAAAATTATTTGCTACTCCAGGACTATAGTTTGCGAAGGCTACTGTTCTGCCCCAACTACGGACCAGAGAAAACGTAGCACACACGCAGTTTGTTCAAACCTATATTTAATTGATTAACAACTACTAATAAACTGGCTTAGTAGTGTTCACACACAAACAAATCTTAAAACAGTCTTTTCTTGAAAAAACCAGCTGTTAATTATACAGCATTAGCAGCTGGCATAAGTCCATAAAGTCATAAAGCAAAGATAAGTAATTAGTCCTGGATATCTCAGGAAGCTTACAAAGGTTGGCAAGATGCCTGGAATCAATCCACAAGAAGTAAGCCAAAACAGATAAGCCGAGCAGAGGTTTTCCAAACAAGAGCACATGAACGAACAAACTATGAAATGAGTTGTTTCCTGCAGAGCTTTTTCCGTCTTTGTCATTCCTTAAGTAGGCTAGGAGAGTGGCCAATTAGCCCCAAGCCTACTCCTGAGGAGACCTCCTCCTGAGTAGCCATTCCTGCCTTTTGGCAGCTCTGCGTGCCCGTGCATTAAGAAGAGGCTCCTCCTCTTCTTCCTCATTACTGATGTGAGGTATTGGAGGTTCCGAAGGCCCTGGCTGAACCTCTGCCTCTGGCACCGAGTCCTTGCCAGCCTCCACACTGTCCGACTCGGGTGCCAGCTGCACAGGCTGCTTGTGCATCACCTCTTCGGCTTTGTCTCGGACAGGATCTGCTACCAGCTGCACGGGCTGCTGACGGGTCACAACAGCTACTGCCTTTCCTGGTTGACAGCTAAACACTTATCCAAAGGTCTGACCCACCAAGGCCCATCCTAGGTTCCTGGTCAATGCAGGGCTTTGGACTGACCAGACCTCTCAGGGATATTTTGTGGATGTTTTAACTCAAGACAGGGCTGCTCACTCGGTCTCTGCTTGCCTCCAGCTGCAGTTCTCGGAGGTTCTGGTGAAATGGAGAAGCTTCTTCCACCAACTGGCTGCTGAACAGGGCAAGGTGGGCTTGGCAGCTCTGGAAACCAAGCTGGAGGTAGAGAAACTACAGGTGAGTTGCTGATGGGGGGGGGGTTAGCAAAACGGAGTTGGCTAAAGGAGATCCCATTTCTGCATTGAGAGAAAACACCTGTTGGAAAACAGACGCTGGGAGCAAAGTAGAGTTGTCTTCTTTTGACTTGGCTGTAGAGGGGCTTTTCCTGCCCTAAGCCAAGGGTCCACAACCCACGGAGCACTACTGCGCCGTGGCCTATTCAGAACCGGGCCATGCGAGTGGCAGGCCTGCATACCTGCGTGCAGCTCGACTTGCACAAGTTGCTGCTTGCACAGGCATGTATGCATCAGCCTGCCGCTTGTGCGGCCCAGTTCCCTGCCCCCGCCCCCAATCCCAGCCACAAAGGTTGGGGACCACTGCCCTAAGCTCTTCCCTGGAAACTCAAGTCTTGAAACGTAGAGAATGTTAACCTGCAAACGTTTTCCGCTCTTTCTTCTCTGGCATCCCCTCTTCCTCTCTTATTTGGTCTCACCCCCCATTTTGTCTCTCTTCTTATGCTGGACTACCAGGAGGGGAAGAATTTGCAAAGGCTGCCTGTGGCTCTAAGGCCCCAGGCTGCTCTGTTCACCCCTTCCCTTCACTCACTATCTGAGGCTCCCCCTTTTTTTGAGCTTTCTTTCCTACAGCTCCTAACCACGCAGCCTACACTCTGTTGGCTGGCGGATGAGAGCTGGGGAAGACGCTCATGTCCATAAATGGAGGTGGTACAAAATACACCAAGGCCCAAATGGTCCTCCATTTCTGACCTAGATATGGCTCTTACAGCAGGGGTGTGAAACTCAAGGCCCGCGGGCCGGATTCAGCCCACGGGATGCCTAGATCTGGCCCGCGGGGCCAACCTGGAAACAGCAAAGGACTGGCCTGCAGTGCCTCTGCCAGGGAAAACGGGGCCCGGGGTTGGCCCAGGCAGCCCCCTGAGCTCTGTTTTCGCTGGCAGAGGGCTGCAGGAGGCCGTCGCAGCCAAAAAAGTGGCTGGGGGGGGCATATGGGCCCCGATCCCTCTTTTTGCTGGCAGAAGGCTGCAGGAGGCCATTGCAGCTGAAAACGGGGCCCGGAGGGGCCGCATGTGCCCCTCCCTGAGCGCCGTTTTTGCCAGCAGTAAACTAGCAAAACAAACTAAAAACAGAACAAAAGGAGAAATGTTTCCCCTTTTCCATTTGAGCATGCAGGAAGGGACAGGAAAGGAGAAAGGGAAAGAGGAGAGAAAGGGAAAAAGAAGGAAAGGCGGGAAGAGAGCAAGGAAGGAAAAATAAAGAGGGGAAGGAAGAAGAATGGAGAATGAAGAGGGAAGGAAGGAAGGAAGGAAGGAAGGAAGGAAGGAAGGAAGGAAGGAAGGAAGGAAGGAAGGAAGGAAGGAAGGAAGGAAGGAAGGAAGGAAGGAAGAAAGGAAGGAAGGTTATAATGTGAGGAAGGGTCTGAGGGAAATCTTGCCTTAGCACTTGGCCATCATAGGAGCCCCCAACACGAGTGACATCGAGCTGGCCACGCCCCCCTAGCCACACACATCCCGGCCCTCCGAGGTCAAACAGAACCCAGCTGCAGCTTTCAGTGAAATTGAGTTTGACACCTCTGCTCTACAGGGTTCACTGGAGGTCAGAAAGCTCCATTCCCAGGCCAAAAAAACCAGTTGGACCAATTCTGATGAAGTCAGAATGGTTCATTCCAGCATTGAGATGCTTCCGCTGATGAGAGCTGAACAAGGCATGTCGGTATTGGGAAGCCTTGATCTCAAAATGCTGGGCTGCTTCCATCCCAAACCTGATTCGTGCTTGGCACAAGACACACTTCAAGAACAAGACCTGAGTGGGCACTGCAGGACTCAAGTGGCTCTTTTTGGTCCTGGCAGGAGGCCCTGGCCAACCTGGGAGTTGCCACCAAAGCTGAAAGCCAGCAGTGGTTCGCGGGCGAGAAATTGGGCCTGACGGGGTAAGTGCTGTTCAGCTGGCTGGTTCTGGGTTCCATGAGGACATCAGCTGTATTATTGGGGGGGGGGAGGCAGATCGTTTGTGCATCCAGGTCCTGTTTTGGCCTCTTTAAAGATACATTTGTGTTTGAAAACAATTATGGAGATTCTCAGTCATCCGGGTGTGCCAAAGGTGCTTTTTCAAGAGGCAGCTGGACTTTATGGAACTTAAAGTCCAGTTACCTTTTGAAAAAGCACCTTTGGGAGAGCCATTTCAAAATGAAGCAGGAAAGGGGACCCTGGGTGGCCCCAGAGCATCTTCCTTGCAAGGGAGAAGAAACAGGACTTGGTGTGGCTTCCCTAACTCCAAAACAGAATCACAAGTTACGGTGGGCATCCTTAATTCTCAGACTGACTCAGGATGCCCCTTGCCAACATCTCAGTGAAAAGACCAGTCAGTTGCTGGTTCACAACAAGGGAGAAAGAGAGAAAACAGAGGAGTCTTTCCCACCCACCCACCACACGCATTCTGGGACAGATAATTCATTTGCCAGAATTCTTGTGAACCCTCCCTTTCCCACAACAGCACGACCCATCCCTTAATCAATCTCACCGAAGAGACTCTGGGAGAATCATCTTTTAGAAAAGGATTCTCTTTGATTTAGGCCAAGGCTCAGCAACCTCAAACACTCAAAGAGCCACAAAGGTCTAACCCAGAGGTCTTCAAACTTGGTAACTTTAAGGCTTGTGGACTTCAACTCCCAGCTGGAGAATTCTGTGAGTTGAAGTCCACAAGTCTTAAAGTTGCCAAGTTTGAGGACCCCTGGTCCAACCGGAAGCCCCCCGTTCAATTCTGGAGCCGACTAGAAGTCCAGTTCCCCCACCATAGAGTCTCCTCTTAGCGTGGCATCCTTTTTCTTCTACCTGTCCTAACCGAAAGCCCGATCAATTGTGGAGCCAACCGGCAACAGGGAGCCACAGCAGAGGGATGAAAGAGCCACATGCGGCTCCAGAGCCGCAGGTTGCTGACCCCTGATTTAGGCCAATGCCCCGAAGTCTGATTCTAGAGATGACAAGTCTCATGAGCCCACCAAGTCATGAAATATTTGGGTCATTTTTGAAATTAGATGTTAATATCTAAGATTACTGAGTCCTGGACCTGAAGAGTTTGAGACCTCCCAAAAAGGAGTTAAGACAAGACCAAGGCGATTAGAGCAAACCTCCCTTTTTCCCAACCTAACGTCCTAAAACTGAGCAGTGGACGACTACGGGACAGTAAAGAGCTCCCCCGCCCTGCCCCCCGAATGTGAAATAGCCTCGCTGCCACCAGATGGCCATCAATTGGGCACCTTCATGGGACAAGACAAACCCATGAAGGAAAAGACCATTAGAAACATGATGGCTAAAAGTTATCCAGCTCAAGAGGAGAAACTCTTGAGCCTCAACAACTTTAAGAAGTATGGACTTCAACTCCCAGAATTCCAGTTGCCAACTTGAAAAGCTCATCTCATCCTATCTCAGAGGTCATCAAACTTGGCAACTTTAAGACTTGTGGACTTCAACTCCCAGAATTCTCCAGCCAGCATAGCTGGCTGCAGAATTCCGGGAGTTGAAGTCCACAAGTCTTAAAGTTGCCAAGTTTGGGGACCCCTGCTTTAGATGCTTTTCTTTTCCTGTAAAAAAGGAAGTTTGGGCAATAAACTAAACAGGTTAACCTGAGCGCTTTCATGAAAGGAGGCCGGGTGGTGTTGCAGGAAGCGGAGATGGGAGGCAGGAGGCAGGATTTAATTTAATTTAATGGATTTCTATGCCGCCCAACTCCCTGGGGACTCTTATGGAGGGCTGCAGAAATCAGTATTTATTCCTAAAATCTCTTGACAGATCTAGCCAACCCCAGTTCCTCCAGATAAAAATTGGGATGGGGGGGCTGCTGTTCTCCACCCCCTCCCCTCACCAGAGCTTGCCATCAATATCTTTTCTCAGGACGGTGGACTTGCTGGACTGGAATAGCTTGATCGATGGCCGGATAGAGATTTCCAAACTCCTGCTTGTTCCAAACCTGAAGGTAAACACACCAGACCTGCCAGGAAGTTCTTGGCTGTGATGGAGAGGTGGGGGGGGGGGAAATGTAGCAGTTTTAGGAGACTTCTGGATCGACATTTGGACCACACACTTCTTGGTTTAGGACAGTGGCAACTTTTAAGGTGTGTGGACTTCAGCTCCCAGAATTCTCCACCCGGCGTAGCCTTAAAAAGCTGCCAGTGTTGAGAAATGCTGGCTTTAGGGAGCTTCGGTTTTAAAATTCTCCCAAATTACAGAAAGGCTGCACGGTTTTTTTTCCCCTGTCAGGTCACATTCAGTTCAAGGATTCAGAATCAGAGAATGATGTGTTGTTTCTCTAAAGATGCTAGTCCTCAGTGAGTTGTCTGCCCCCCCCCCACACACACACACACTGCCCCTGTTAAATATCAGGGCTGCAAACATCTGTAGAGGAACGTCCATTCGTTTCACAAGAGCTGTGAGGCACGTTCGCTGCATTTAGGATGGGTGGTTTATTGTTTATTTTAAATTTTTTATTCACTCAATTGATAGGCCGCCCATCTCATATCAAGCATCTCTTGGCCTGCGTGTAACCTCTCCTCTGCAGCTGAGTGAAGGAGCAGGGCGGAGTCTTCACTTCCCCTGTTCTGAAGCGGCTGCAGAAAATCCATCCTTTGGCCAGGCTGGCCGGCTTTTAAATAACTCAGGAATGGCTCCTTGAGCTTCTGCTGGAAGAAAATAATGGACAGAAAAGATAAAGGACCGGGATAGCAATAGCACTTCTATACCGCTTCACAGTCCTTTACAGCCCTCTCTAAGTGGTTTACAGAGTCAGCCTCTTGCTCCCAACAATCTGGGTCCTCGTTTTATCCACCTCGGAAGGACGGAAGGCTGAGTCAACCTTGAGCCTGGTGAGATTTGAACTGCCAAATTGCAGGCAGCTGGCAGTCAGCAGAAGTAGCCTGCAGTACTGCACTCTAACCACTGCGCCACTGAGGATGCTCTTTGGCTGGCAGTTGGGAGCATCTGTGGCTCCCTCCTTCCTTCCCCACCCCCATCCCCACCCCACCCCTGTTCAGAGCCACTGTAACAGTGAGAAGCCTATTTTATTGGGAGACAAGCCCCGTTTGCTGACCTTTCAGTGGCTTGGACAGATGCAGCGTGATGGCCATTGGGGTAGGGCAGGGAGAGAAGGTTCTCCTGGGGAGCCAGCCCACCATCCCATCTCTGGGCTGCAAGGTCATGGCAGGTTCTTTAAGGCCGAGCTCGGTTTTCGTTATAGTTGTGCAAAAATTAGACCTGGAGACTAGATTTTGAGCAAATCGGGGGGCCATCAAAGCAGGTCCAGGCATGCAGAGAAGGTGTGCTGTCCCACTCGCTCACGTGCATCACGTAATGGTGGCTTAGTGGGTTTATTAATATTCCCCAGCAATAACCTGGGTAAAAAAAAATTTGCTACAATATTGAATTAGTGAAGTGGGAAAAACTCTGGGGGAGAAATTACAAATTTTGGCAGCTTACAAAGAAAACCTATGCAAAATGTTTTACAGCTGGCATCTACCCCCAGTGAGATTAGCAAAAATGTTTTCAAATAGATCACCGGATTGCTGGAAATGCAGACAGGCCCAGGGAACATGCTATCATATGTGCTGGACGTGTGCAGTAGCAAAACAATATTGGACAAGAATAAGAAATTGGCTAAAGGAGCTAACCAAACAACCAATAGACATAAAACCAGAATTATTCTTATTAGGCATAATTACAGGAACTATGACAAAAAAAACCGCAATATCTGATGTTACATGTCATAACTGCAGCCAGAAATCCTTACGCGCAAAACTGGAAAAATATAAATATACCATCAGAGGAAAGTGTGATAAGGAAAGTGTTAGAGTGCGCCGAGATGGATAGACTGACAAAAGAAATAAAAGATAAAGGAGAAACTGAATATTACTTAGTATGGAATGCATATGGCATAACTGTTAGAAGATAGGTGTAAGGATTAAAAAATTATTAAGAAAAGAAGATTAAGGAGATAGAAAATAGCAACAAATTTGTATAAATATATATATATATATGAACAATCAGGAATTGTATCATAAATTAGTATATTTGTATATTAACGTGGATAAGGGAACCACATCAGTGGTGGGTTCCTACCGGTGCGGTCGACTCTGCAGCACCGGTAGCAACCGGCAGATTACGCAATTTGCATGCGACAGCTCCGGTGCTGTCTTCACCGGGCCGTCGCACATCCCCATCTTTTTTTCAGAATTTTCAGGCTTTTTTGGCTTCCTGTGCATGCACGGAAGCAAAATCTCGTGAGGGGACACATGCATGCGTGAGATTTCAGCGATTTTTTGCTTCCGTGCATGTGCAGAAGCAAAAAATCGCAAAAATGTCATGCACGCGCGTGTCCCCTTGCAAGATTTCAGCGATTTTTGCTTCCTGCGCATGCACGGAAGCAAAATCGTGCAAGGGGGCGCACGTGCATAGCGCACATGCACACGCACAAGATGTTGCGATGCGCGCACAGCACTCCAGTAGCTAGGTAAAAGAGCAACCCGCCCCTGAACCGTGTGTGTGCGTGTGTGCGTTTGTGTGCGTGTGTGTGTATACCAATACGGAAATGTTGCAAAAAGGAAACTGTGATGTGAAATGGAAAAAACTGTTTAATAAAAATTATTTTTAAATATATATATATATTCCCCAGCAATTCCCTTCACCAAAACCCCAGAACTATCCCAATGAAGAATGTTCTGAAGCTTCATTTTAATGTCTGGAAATACTTTCTAATCTCACCTCTCAACCTCTCAGACAGGCCAGCTTGAGCCCCTCCTCTCTCACTTCACCCAGGAAGAGGAGAGGCAGATGAAGCGCATGTTGCAGCGCATGGACGTCCTGGCCAAGGTGAGACACCCACCCCCCACCCCTTTCTGCTTTGGGGGTCGATGGCAGCCACAGCAGCAGCAGACAAGCTGCTCAAAGCATTTCTTATAGGGTCGCAGAGGGGAGGCAAAGCCCCAGAGCAAAATGAGGGAAAGGAATACCCTATTTCCCAAGAGTCCGCATTAAAAGTATGTGCCAATCTCTATTGGCATTCAGTGTTTTGTCAAAAGTATTGGTTTTTAGGTAGCGCATTCCATGGGCACACTTGTTAATCAGGCTACAGTTGGAAGGGACCTTGGAGGTCTTCTAGTCCAGCCCCCTGCTCAAGCAGGAGACCCTATACCAGGGGTGTCAAACTGAAGGCCCGGATCCGGCCGCGGGGTGCTTAGTTCTGGCCCATGAGGCTGCCCTGGAAACAGTGAAGGATCGGCCTGCGGTGCCTCTGCCAGCAGAAAGAGAGCTTGCGAAGGCTCTTGCACGTGGCCCTCCTGAGCTACTTTTCCACTGGCAGAGGATTGCAGGAGGCCGTCCCAGCCGAAAACAGACCTCGGGAGCCCATTTTCACTGGCAGAGTGCTCAGGCCACCACAGGTGCCCACTGACATGACTGATGTCATGCTGACCACATCCACCCCGGCCTCTGAGGTCAAACACAACCCTCATGCAGCCCTCAATGAAATCGGGTTTGACACCCCTGCCCTATATTTATATTTCAGACAAGTGATTGTTCAATCTTTTCTTAAAAACCTCCAGTGATGGAGCGCCCACGATTTCTGGAGGCCAGCTGTTCCACTGGTTAATTGTCCTCACTGTTAGGAAGTTTCTCCTTAATTCTAGGTTGCTTTGTTCCTTGATTAGTTTCCATCCATTGTTTTTTGTCCTGCCTTTAGGTGCTTTGGAGAATAATTTGACTCCCTCTTCTTCGTGGCAGCCTCTCATATATTGGAAGACTGCTATCATGTCTCCCCTAATTCATCTTTTCTCTAGACTAGCCATACCCAATTCCTGCAACCGTTCTTCATCTGTTTTTGTCTCCAGGGCTTTGATCATCTTAGTAGCTCTTCTCTGCACTTCACCCAAAGTCTCAGCATATTTTTTATAATGTGGTGACCAAAACTGGATGCAGCATTCCATGTGTGGTCTTACTAAGGTTTTATAAAGCAGCATTCATAAATACTTTACGTGATTTTGATTCTATGTCTCTGTTTATACAAGCAAGGATTGCGTTAGCTTTTTTGGCTGCTGCTGCACACTGCTGGCTCCTATTTAAGTGATTTAAGTGTTAATCATCATCTTTTACTCTTCCTTTTTAGAAAGCTGTCGGGGTGGGTGTGAGGTTGATGGTGGATGCAGAACAAACCTACTTCCAGCCAGCCATCAGCCGCCTCACCCTGGAGATGCAGCGCCGATTCAACCAGGAGAGGCCAGCCATCTTCAACACGTACCAGTGCTACCTGAAGGTGAGATTTCCTGGTAGTCTCCTACCCAAGTTTTGATCAGGTCCAACCTGGCTTGCTTATGAGCCCAAAGCAGTCATCAAGCTGAAACACACACACACACACACACACACACACACACACCAAAACAGCTGAAGTAAACAGGTGGCACTAATGGATGACAGGAATACTGGAGGAAAAAAGACTCCAGATATATTGACGATTGAATTTATTTATAAGGAATTCTAACTGGTATTTCTTATTAAACAATCCTAAATTAGAATAGAATGAATAATAGAATAGAATAATAACTTTATTGTCACTTTGAATATACACTATTCGGCATACATTAAAGTGAAATTTCGTTGCATACAGCTCTCAAAGGGTCACCCCCTCCAATATACACTACATAATATAGCAGAATAAATAAATAAATAAATAAATACAGATAAATACAGAGTCTAGTTCAGATGTATACCTGCACATGGTTAGAAAAACTAATCTTGCGAGTTTAGCAAACGGATGGCCTAGGGAACAAAGCTGTTACAGAATCTGGTAATCCTTCCAGAAATAGTCTAATCTAAATCAGATTATGTTGAAATGTTCATTGGGATCTGCAGAATATAAAGATCACCCATCCTTTATTATCTGCTAAAAGGTCTTTCTAGTTACCCCTCACCACCAAATATTGGGCTAAGTAGATGATGCTGGAATAGAGCAGAGTGGAGAGAATCTTCATCCACTAATATGAAATGTAATTTTTTACAAAGGAACAAATCTCAAGATCTTTGGATTACAGCAACAGCCCTTAGACTTATGTACTGCTTTACAGCCCCCTCTAAGCAGTTTACAGAGTCAGCAAATTGCTGCCAACAATCTGGGTCATTTTACCCACCTCGGAAGGATGGAAGGCTGAATCAACCTTGAGCTGGTCAGAATCGAATTCCTGGCAGTGGGCAGAGTTAGCCTGCAATACTGCATTCTAACTACTGCACCCCAAGGCAGGAAGGAAAGAAGGAAAGGAAAGGAAAGAAAGGAGAGAGAGAGAGAGAGAGAGAGAGAGAGAGGGAAAGGGAAAGGGAAAGGGAAGAGCAAAACAATAAGAATAGAACTTATATACTGCTTCACAGTGCTTTACAGTCCCCTTTAAGCAGTTTACAGAGTCAGCAAATTGCTGCCAACAATCTGGGTCATTTTTCCCACCTCGGAAGAATGGAAGGCTGAGTCAATCTTGAACCATTATAAGTGCCAGGAGAATCCTGTTTTGCCTTGGAAACCTTCAAAGTACAATTGAAGGCACATTTCTGCCCCAGCAGATACTCAGCCTCTTCCTCCTCCTCCTCCCCCCTCCGCCCCTCCCAACAGGAGGCCTACGATAATGTGACCATCGATGTGGAGCTCTCACGCCGGGAAGGGTGGCATTTTGGAGCCAAGCTAGTGAGAGGCGCGTACATGGAGCAGGAACGAAGTCGGGCAGCCGAAGTGGGCTATGAGGACCCCATCAACCCAACCTATGAAAAGACAAGCGAGATGTACCACAGGTGGGGAGAAGGTGGTTTTGGGCTCTGAGGCTCTAAGAGGGGAAGGGATACCTGGGAGGTCATCGGACACCTTCATCCATCTTTCCTGCAGATGCCTGGACTACATCTTGGAGGAGATCCGACACAGCCGGAAGGCCAACGTGATGGTCGCTTCTCACAATAAAGAGACGGTCAAGTTCACCCTTGGCAGGTACTGGTCAGCGTGAGGCCCACCAACCCACCTGACAGAGCTTGAAGAGGGCTCCTCCTAGAATTCTCAGGCAAGGGCCATCTTACCCTGGACACTCTGCCAGATGGTGTCTGCACACCTGCAAGGAGGGTTGGGGAAGGCAATTCTAGAACCAGGTGGAAGAGCCCATCTGAAGCCCACCAGGTTGTCTTCTGAACTCCTTTCTTCTTCTTCCTCTTCTTCTTCTGCAGGATGGCAGATCTTGGCATCCACCCCTCGGAGAACAAGATCTACTTTGGGCAGCTCCTGGGCATGTGTGACCAGATCAGCTTCCCTCTTGGTAAGGCAGGGCTTCCAGAAGAGTGATGTGACTCTTGGCCAATGGGGGTGGGTGGGTTGTCATTTGCGTCACAGCTGAGCTTTTCATTGGAACCCCACATTCTTCAGATTCCAAGAAGCTCAGGCACTGGACCAGGGTGGACTTTCCTATCTTTGTTAACCCTCCATCCCTTCCTCCCTTCCTTTTTTCCTTCCTTTTTTCCTTCCTTCCTTTCTCATCAAAACCCCTCCCTCCACACCCAAATTGTGCTGATCTTGGAGAATCACAAAAATTAGGTAGGGGTTGCAAACAGGATGACACTAAGCTAAACCCTCCCCTATACAGGTAGTCCTCAACCTATGACCACAATTGAGCCCAGAATTTATGTTGCTAAGTGAGAAATTTGTTGAGTTTTGTCCCATTTTACAATCTTTTCTTGCCACATTTGCTGAGCAAATCTCTGCAGTTGTTAAGTGAATCTGGCTTCCCCGTTGACTTTGCTTGTCAGAAGGCCGCAAAAGGGGGCATCACGTGACTCCGGGACGCTGCAACCGTCATAAGTACAGGCCAGTTGCCAAGTGTCTGAATTTTGATCACCTGGCCATGGGGATCCTGCAACGGTCGTAAGTGTGAAAAATGGTGATAAGTCACTTTGTTCAGTGCCATTGTAACTTTGGCCAATAAGTGAACGGTTGTAAGTTGAGGACTCCCTGTATTTCAGAGCAGGGCAGAGGAAACTATGGTCCAGGGGCTGCCCCCCTCCCCTCCCCCACACTCACAATGCCTTTGTGTGTCTTCCCAGAATTTGGGGGGACGGGGGGGGGACAAATCTTTGGATTTCACAGTAAAGGGACAAAGAAGTGTTAAGTTTTGCGGAAGTGTTAAGAAGCACCTTTTTCACCTCTAAAAATCTCTGTTGCTAAACAGGCCCAATTATGTTCCCTTTTTCAGTTAATCCTTAACACGTAAGCGCAGAATTCCTTTAGTCAACCATTAGGAGCCAAGCATTAGGAGAGGGGTCTGGTGGCGCCTTTTCTGACAGATATATTTTATTAAAAGGCATAAGCTTTTCTGGCTCCTTTTGCTAAGATGGATTCATCAGAAAAGATGCTGCCAGGCTCCGATTTTAATCCTGAAGGCTGTGTGGCTTTTGTGCGTGAAGAACTTGTACACTTGTGACTATTTCCCCCACCACAACAGCCCTGTGAAGCGAGTTGGGCTGAGAGAGGGACTGGCCCAAGGTCAGCCGGTTGGCTTTCATGGCTCAGGTGGGACTAGCAATAGCAATAGACTTACTGTATATACCGCTTCACGGTGCTTTACAGCTCTCTCTTAGCGGTTCATAGAGCCAGCATATAATCTGGATCCTCATTTTACCCACTTTGGAAGGACAGAAGGCTGAGTCAACCTTGAGCCGGTCAGGATCGAACTGCTGGCAATGGACATAATAAGCCTGCAATACTGCATTCTAACAGGGAAGGAGGGAAGGAAGGAAGGAAGGAGGGAGGGAGGGAGGGAGGGAGGGAGGGAAGGAAGGAAGGAAGGAAGGAAGGAAGGAAGGAAGGAAGGAAGGAAGGAAGGAAGGAAGGAAGGAAGGAAGGAAGGAAGGAAGGAAAATAGCACTTAGACTTATACTGTATACCGCTTCATAGTGCTTTACAGCCCTCTCTAAGCGGTGCAGTGGTTAAATGCAGCCATTGCAGGCAGACTGCTAGTTCAACAGTTCAGCTGTTCAAATCTCACTAGGCTCAAGGTTGACTCAGCCTTCCATCCTTCCGAGGTCGGTAAAATGAGGACCCAGATTGTTGGGGGCAATATGCTGAACTCTGTAAACCGCTTAGAGAGGGCTGTAAAGCACTATGAAGCGGTATATAAGAAAAGTGCTATTGCTATTGCTATTGCCCCCAACAATCTGGGTCCTCATTTTACCCACCTCGGAAGGATGGAAGGCTGAGTCAACCTTGAGCCTAGTGAGATTCGAACTGCCAAATTGCAGGCAACTGGCAGTCAGCAGAAGTAGCCTGCAGTACTGCACTAACCACTGCACCACAGTGGCTCATGGGAATCCCACCGTGGGACTAGAACTCACCGCCTCCCAGTCTCTAGCCTGATGCTTCAACCACCAAACCAAATTGGCTTGTGACGTCGATTTGGGGGCGGCGGGAGGGGAGGCTGAGTTGAGAAGGTGCAACCCTCTGACTTCTGGGTTTCCTCCTCCCTCCAGGTCAGGCTGGGTTCCCCGTGTATAAATACGTCCCCTACGGCCCCGTGAAGGAGGTCCTGCCTTACCTGTCCAGGAGAGCCCAGGAGAACCGAGGCCTCCTGGCGCGAGCAGGGGAGGAGCAGCAGCTGCTCTGGACTGAGCTGAAGAGACGTCTGTTTGCGGGGGGCCTCTTCAACGCACCCAGCCCCCCTTAAGTACTTGTCCCCAGCTGCCTCGACCCTCGGAACTGCTTGGACAGAGACCCTAGTCAGACCAAGTTGTAGACGCTTCCTTGCTGGCTGACCGGATTCTCTCTCGCCCGGTGCCAGGGTGGCACAGCTTCTTGGGGCCTGGGAGCCTGGCAACAGAAGCTCCGAGTGTAGCAGCTACTCTAGCATAATGCGCCTTTGTGGCACCTGCCCGTTGCCATCTCCCAGATTTGACACCGGGTACTCTGGGCTACTGAGTGATGAGGTTCAGAATCGCCTTCTCCAGATGCCCTTTGTCACCTCTTTGCTCTTCTCTTTGTCCTTCTCTGGGACGAAGATGGCTGTACCAATAAAATTCTTTTCAGAAACTGCTTGAGTGACAGCCGGGTTGCAGAAGAGCCTTTCCCCAGGACAGCCTTTGAAATTCTGGTTGGTCTCTGGATGAGATCACATCCCCCTTCTCTGAGGTTTGCAGCTCTTGCAAAACTGCCATCTATTTAGCCACAGTTTATTAGTGAATCAAGCAAGGTTTGCAAGGGCTTAGAAAGGAGTAAGATAATTCTCGGAAGCCAGCCAGGATTTCTTAAAAAACAATTTGCACCAGACAAATCTTAGTTTGCTTTGACAACCTGGCTAGATTACTGGAGGAAGAGAAGGCTGTGGTGCAGCTGCCCAGACTTTAATAAGGAATTGGGGGGGGGGAAGTGGACACAGCCTCCTTGAATAACTGGAAGAACGTCCGACGGAGGGATCTGCAGTGGGCTGAGCTACTACAGCCAGCCCATGGTCCTTAAGGGGTCCATGTCCAAAAGGAGGGAGAGATGCAGGGGTACCCGACCATGGAAGTCCCTTGGGAGTTGGGCGGCATACAAATCTATTAAATTAAATTAAATTAAATTAAGTCCTTCAGCAGTGGACAGTCTTCCTCCTGGACTCATGAAGGCTTCATCCCTGGAGGCTCCAAGAAAAGGTTGGACAACCATTTCTCTGGGATACTCTGAGGCAGAGGTCTTCAAACTTGGCAACTTTAAGACTTATGGACTTCAACTCCCAGAATCTCTCTGGTCAGTCACAGTCAGTGTTGGCAGGGGGACAGAGATCGACCCCGAGGCCCCTCGTCTGTGGGGTACCTCAGGGTTCGGTTCTCTCCCCCCTCTTATTTAACGTCTACATGAAACCGCTGGGTGAGATCATCCGACGGCATGGGGTGAGGTTCCAGCAATATGCTGACGACACCCAGTTGTACATCTCCACCCCATGTCAATTCAGTGAAGCGGTGGACGTGATGGGTCGGTGCCTGGAAGATGTAAGGGTCTGGATGGGGGTCAACAGGCTCAAACTAAACCCAGACAAGACTGAGTGGATGTGGATATTGCCTCCAAAGGACCAGGTAGATCATCCCTCCATAGTCCTGGGGGGAGAAAATTTAATCCCCACAGAACGGGTTCGCAATCTGGGTGTCCTCCTAGACCCATAGCTGAGATTAGACCACCACTTGACAGCTGTGGCTAGGGGGACCTTTGCACAGGTTTGCCTAGTGCACCAGTTGCGGCCCTATTTGGAGCAAGAGGCTCTTCTCACGGTCACTCATGCCCTTATCACCTCACGGCTTGATTACTGCAACACGCTCTACATGGGGCTACCCTTGAAGAGTGTTCGGAGACTGCAGTTAGTCCAGAATGCAGCTGTGCAAGCTGTTGTGGGTGCCTCAAGATACACCCACACTAAGCCCATCCTTCGCCAGCTGCACTGGCTTCCGATTGGTCTCCGGACACAATTTAAGGTGTTGGTTCTTATCTTTAAAGCCCTACATGGCTCAGGACCAGTTTATCTGTGTGAGCATCTGCTACTGCATTCCTCCCAGCGCCCTGTGAGATCGCACAGAGTCATCTCCTCCAGGTCCCGTCAGCTAGACAATGTCGGCTGGCGGGTCCGCGGGGAAGGGCCTTCTCTGTAGCGGCTCCGACCCTTTGGAACCAATTACCTCCTGAGATCCTTACTACCCCCACCATACTGGCCTTCTGGAAAGAGCTTAAGACCTGGCTTTTCCGGCAGGCATGGGGTCAATGACTTGAAGATATGGTCTTGTTAGATCGGCCCAGGTATGCATGTCGGAGTGAAAGTTCTTTTTAAATAATGTATTGTACTTTTTAATATGCTTTTAAATTGCTTTTACTGATTGTGGTTTCTATACTTTACTGTGAGCCGCCCAGAGTCCCTCTGGGAGTTGGGTGGCATAGAAATTCCAATAAAATAAAATAAACTAATTCTCCAGCCAGCATAATCTTAAAGTTGCCAAGTTTGGGGACCCCTGCTCTGAGGATTCCTGCCCTGGGCAGAAGGATGGACTAGAAGACCTCTAAGGACTCTACCAACCCCAGGATTCTAGTGCAGTTGGCTGGGGAGGGGTTTCAGGGCAAGAAATGCCATTGGAGTTAAGTCGGGTTGTCCAGTAAAAAGCTGGACATGAAACTCAAATGATGAAAAAAATAAGATTTTACATTTAGGCAAGAAAAACCAAATGCACAGGTATAGAATAGGTGGTGCCTGGCTCAAAACTGCGAGAGGGATCTTGGAGGCCAAACACTTAAATATGAGCCAGCAGTGAGCTGCAGCTGCCATAAAAGTCAACACAATCCTAGGCAGTATTAATAGAGGAATAGAATCGAGATCACGTGAAGTGTTAATATTTCTTTATAATGCTTTGCTAAGATCACACTTGGAATACTGCATCCTGTACTGCACAAAAGATGTTGAGACTCTGGAAAGAATGCAGAGAAGAGCAACAAAGATGATTAGGGGACTGGAGGCTAAAACATATGAAGAACAGTTTCAGAAATTGGGTCTGTCTAGTTTAATGGAAAAAAAGAACTATGATAGCAGTGTTCCAATATCTCAGGGGTTGCCACAAAGAAGAGGGAGTCAAACTATTCTCCACAGCACCAGAGGGTAGAACAAGAAGCAATGGGTGGAAACTAAACAAGAAGAGAAGCAACCTTGAACTAAGGAGACATTTCCTGACAGAACAACCAATGGAATGACTTGCTCTTAGGAGTTGTGCTCTGTTACTGGAGATTGGAGAACCATTTGAGTGGAATGGTATAGACTAGAGCAGTGATGGCAAACCTTTTTTGGTTCGTGTGCCAAAAGGGGGGGGATGCGGGGGATCACGTGTGTGCGTGCCCACACTCATAATTACATGCACCCCCGCACATGCACGCATGACCCCCCCTGCTCCCAGCATGCAATGGCACGCCCATTTTTCGCTCTTCCCCAGGCTCCAGAGCCTTTCTAGGAGCCTGGGGAGGGCGAAAACGGCCTTCCCCACCCCCTCTGGAGGCTGGAAACAGCCTGTTTCCCGACTCCCAGTAGGCCCAGAAGGCCCGAAAATCAGCCGGCTGGTGCACACATGCATGCCGGACCTGAGCTCACCGATATGGCTCCACGTGCCACTTGTGGCACCCGTGCCATAGGTTCGCCATCACGGGACTAGAGTCTTCTTCTTGAGCAGAGGGTTGGACTAGATCAGGGGTCGGGAACCTATGGCTCGTGAGCCAGATGTGGCTCTTTTGATGATTGCATATGGCTCGCAGATAAAACAAAATATTCTCACTTGTTTTAATTAAGGTGACCAGACGTCCCGATTTTTTAAAACAATGTCGGGACATCTGGTCACCTTAAAACACCCACCCATGCCTTTCTCTCTGCAAGGCGGGCGCAGAGAGATGACGTCGCTGCTGTCGGCGCCCCACGCTGATTGGCTGTTGAAGGGTGAGCGGCGGCGGCGACAGCAGCAAGCCGGGAGCGCTCGCCCAGAATTGGAGTCAGCGAGCAGCCGGGCATCGGGGCTCTTCCCCTGCCTTCTCCATCCTCCAGGGTCGCCACTGCGGGGGTTCCGTCTCTCCGGTGGTGCCTGCGTTGGAAGGGAAGGGGGGGAAAGAAAGGCAGCCTGCGGGGCTTGGCACGGCTGGGAGTTGCGAGGCGGCGTAGCAACCGGGCTGTTCCTCCGGGTGTGCTAAAGTGCTCGAGTTTTTTCTCTCTCTCACACACACATGCACAACCTTCCAACGACCGGGTCGGACTGGATCTCCCAGCACGACTTCCCAGTCGTTGGAAGGTTGTGCATGTGTGTGTGAGAGAGAAAAAACTCGAGCACTTTAGCACACCCGGAGGAACAGCCCGGTTGCTACGCCGCCTCGCAACTCCCAGCCGTGCCAAGCCCCGCAGGCTGCCTTTCTTTCCCCCCCTTCCCTTCCAACGCAGGCACCACCGGAGAGACGGAACCCCCGCAGTGGCGACCCTGGAGGATGGAGAAGGCGGGGGAAGAGCCCCGATGCCCAGCTGCTCGCTGATTCCAATTCCAGGCGAGCGCTCCCGGCTTGCTGCCGCCGCCGCGCGTGAACGCGGTCCGCGGCGGGAAGCGAGTTCAAGCGACCCTCCGCCGCTGCCGGCCTGCAACCCGGCACCCCGTCCTGCGTGCCCCCCCCCCCCCCGTGCCCCGTACTCAGCTCTTGACTTTTGCCCTCTGCGCATGTGCAGCGTTCTGCACATGCGCAGAGGGCAAAATTCAAATGGCGCCGAGGCGGGCCCGCCCCCCCGTCCCGCTTAAAAAAAAAACATCAGCAAATCCATGCAGCACCAGAAGTCGCATTAATGGTGAGTGTTATAACAACATTATTTAAAAGAATAAATTCAGAGGCTTATTATACTGACATTTAGTTGAATTCACTTTTAAAATATATTATATGGCTCTCACTGAAATAAATTTCCAAATTTTTTGCTTTCATGGCTCTCTTAGTCAAAAAGGTTCCCGACCCCTGGACTAGATGATCTCCAAGATCATTTCCAATTCTGTTGTTCTGCTTTTTTAAAACGCTTCCCCACCAGAGTGACAGGATGTGTTTCAGCTCTCTTGCTGGTTGGTCCTTTTAATAGCAATAGCTCATAGACTTATATACCGCTTCATAGTGCTTTACAGCCCTCTCTAAGCGGTTTACAGAGTTCAGCCTATTGCCCCCAACAATCTAATTCCTCATTTTATCGACCTCGGAAGGATGGAAGGCTGAGTCAACCTTGAGCCTGGTGAGATTTGAACTGCTGAACTGCTGAACTAGCAGTCAGCTGGAGTAGCCTGCAGTAGTTGCATTTAACCACTGTGCCACCTCGGCTCCTTAAGCACTACTCCTTTTAAGCACTACTTAAGCACCCTTTGAAATAAAGTTTTACAATGGTTAATTTCCAATACCAGGTTGAGAACAGCTGGTCTAAGTGCTATTGCTATAGCCTGCAATTCACAAGGTGTCCACTAGATGGCAGTGCACCACTCCATTCAGGACAGCCCAGCTATAGCAGAAACCAGCATTAATCTGCATGACAGAATTTTAAAAAGCCAGGAAGCTGAAGGCAGGACGGTTCTGCGCTTTTGGTGCAGAAGAAGACCTCTTTATTGCAATGAAAGGCCAGCAGATCATAAAACTTTCTCTCTCAGCAAATCAGAAAATGAACTCTGTCTATCAATCCATCAGGTGTGCATGTTGCATAGGGAGGGCAGAATTCGTGAACATCTGAAAATAAAAATAGGAGAATATGAAAAGAATTATGCCACCAGGCTTGAAATTTTGGACCTGGATAACCTAGAACTACGCCGCCTACGGTCTAACCTAAGCTTAGCAGTGGTGGGTTCCTCCCGGTTCGCACCGGTTCTATAGAACCGGTAGCAAGCCGCTGGTGATGTCACAGAGCCGGTTCTGTCGGTGCCAGTCCATGGATGGCCCCATCTTTTTTGGGGAATTTTTTTTTTGGGGGGGGGGTTTGCTGATTTTTTTTTCTTCTGCATAGCACAGCCATGCGGAGCGGGAGGAAGCGAACTGGCAGCGAGGTAAGTTAGAACCCACCCCTGAAGCTTAGTACACAAAATCGTCTGCTACAACGTCCTACCTGTCAATGACTACTTCAGCCTCAACTGCAATAATACAAGGGCAAACAATAGATACAAACTCAAAGTAAACCGCTCCAAACTCGATTGCAGAAAATTAGACTTCAGCAACAGAGTGGTCAAAGCCTGGAATACACTACCTGACTCTTGCTACATCCTCAAACCCCCAAAACTTTAACCTTAAGCTGTCTACCTCACCCATTCCTAAGAGGTCTGTAAGGGGGCGTGCATAAGTGCACCAGCATGCCTACAGTCCCTGTCCTACTGCCCCCATTTATTCATACTCATTTCTTGTGTATATACCTATACCTGTTTATACTTATGTGTTTATATGTTGTGTTCATACTTATACTTGCTTTCTCATACATACTTGACAAACTAAACAAAACTAAACTAGAATATCCAAAAGTAAAAAATGCAAGTACAACTGGTCAGAATTTAGGCCAAGAAATTTGCCTAAATGTGAGATTATCAACTCTGACCGTGCCAGCATAAAACAATATAATGAAACGTGTATAGGGGTTGATAGCCCTTCATTGCATGGCAACCTTTGAGTATTAATCTGCCAAAACTTCTGGGTTGCAAGACTTCTGGAGATGCCTGAAACCACACCTGGTTTCTGCTTTTCAAGTGCTGGAGAAGCGTTTGGATTTCCCCTGGCGCCTCTTGAGCTGGCTTGACTGGCAGAGGGGGCCAAGGGTGTTGCTCCTGGTGTCATCCAGTTGTCCCATTTCCTGCAGCCCCCCTAGCTATCCACACTTCCCAAGCTGGAAAAGTCAAAGCAGGTCCTCCATTTAAAGGAACAGCAGGAAGCCAGAGAGGCTGAAGACCAGGGAGAGAATTATATTGTGCAAAGCAAAAAAAAAAAAAAAAAAAGAACATAGAATCATAGGGCTGGAAGGGACCTTGAAATTTAGAATGGAATGGAATGGAATGGAAGAGGAGAGGAGAGGATGGAATATAGAAGAGAGAAGAGAGGAGAGGAGAGGAGAGGAGAGGAGAGGAGAGGAGAGGAGAGGAGAGGAGAGGAGAAGAGAAGGGAAGGGAAGGGAAGGGAGGGGAGGGGAGGGGAGGGGAGGGGAGGAGGAGAAGAGAGAAGAGAAGAGAATATAGAAGAGAATATAGAACAGAACAAAACAGAACAGAACAGAACAGAACAGGCTGGAAGGGACCTATGCCATCCCAGACCGATAGCTGTCCAATCTTTCATTGAAGATCTCCAACAATGGAACACCCACAACTCAAGGGGACAAGCTGTTCCACTGATTAATTGTTCTCAGTATCAGGAAATGCCTCCTCAAATCCAGGTTGGATCTCTCTTTAATGATCTTCCACCTATTACTTCTTGTCCTGCCTTCAGGTGCTTTGGATGATAGGTTCATCCCACATCTCTATGACTGCTCCTCAAGTACTAGAGGACAGCTATCATGTCACCCCTAATCCTTCTCTTTCTTAGGCTAGACATACTTAGTTCCCGTAGCCCTTCATCATGTAGTTGAGCCTCCAGTCCCCTTATCATCTTGTTTGCTCTTCTCTGCACTCTTTCTAGGGTCTCAACACCTTTTGTAGCCTGGTGATTTATTTATTTATTTATTTTGTGAGATTTATATACCGCCTCACAGTGCAAGCACTCTCTAAGCGGTTTACACCAGTAAGCAATGTATATTTACATTGCCCCCGACAATCTGGGTCCTCATTTTACCTACCTCGGAAGGATGGAAGGATGAGTCAACCTTGAGCCGGTGAGATTTGAACCGCTGACCTGCGGATCAGTGTCAGCTAAAGTGGCCTGCAGTACCTGCCTCTAACTGCTGCGCCACCTCGGCTCTGTGATACAAAACTGGACACAGAATTCTAAGTGTGTCCTCACTAGTGCGGTACAGAGCAGTATTATACTAGTCTATACTATGTGCAACAACAGCCAAAGAAGCCAATGCAATCCTAGGCTACATAAACAGAGGGATAGAATCAAGATCACGCGAAATGTTAATACCACTTTATAATGCCTTGGTAAGGCCACACTTGGAATACTGCATTCAGTTTTGGTCGCCATGATGTAAAAAGGATGTTGAGACTCTAGAAAGAGTGCAGAGAAGAGCAACAAAGATGATTAGGGGACTGGAGGCTAAAACATATGAAGAACGGTTGCAGGAACTGGGTATGTCTAGTTTAATGAAAAGAAGGACCAGGGGAGACCTGATAGCAGTGTTCCAATATCTCAGGGGCTACCACAAAGAAGAGGGAGTCAAGCTATTTTCCAAAGCACCAAAAGGCAAGACAAGAAGCAATGGATGGAAACTAACCAAGGAGAGAAGCAACCTAGAACTAAGGAGAAATTTCCTAACAGTGAGGACAATTAACCAGTGGAAGAGCTTAGCTTCAGAAGTTGTAGGAGCTCCATCATGGAGGTTTTCAAAAAGAGACTGGACAACCATTTACTGTATATGAAATGGTACAGTCAGAACATAGGACACAACATCCATTTGGCAGATTGGGAACAGATATGGAACAGAAATCTTAAAATATCTAGGTCAGTAGCATACAAAGAAAATTTTTACAAAATGAGTTATAGATGGCATTTAGCCATAAATTTTTGCAATTAGACTTGCAAAAATTTATCCAAATTTGAATCCTATATGCTGGAAATGCAAAAAAAACACAGGGTACCTTCTTTCACATGTGGTGGCTGTGCTCAGAAACAAAAAAATTTTGGAACACAATTCATAAATGGTTAACAGAAATACTCAATGAGATATTAGAATTCACTCCAGAACTATTTCTCCTCGGCATATTTAAAAAAGATTACCACAAAGATATCAAATACCTAGTCCTCCATATCACAACTGCAGCTAGGATAACCTTCGCACAATTTTGGAAGAATACAGAAATACATCCAGAAAATGTAATAGTTAAAAAAAATGTATGAGTGTGCAGAAATGGAAAGACTAACAATGCACTTAAGGGCCAAAGTGATTCGGATTACTACAATATCTGGGAAAAATGGTACAAATGGATTAAATTAAGAAGGGAAGAAAAGAAACAGTGAAATTATAGACTGTAAAATGTAAATATGTAAATTAAATTATATGCGTAATTAAGATAAGTGATATAGAATCTAACTGTAATAAGGAATATGTGAAAATGAAAACATTGTGTATGATTGTAGAAATGCTTTAGGAAATAGGGAAATTGTTATTTTAAAGAAAAAGGTTGAAAATCAATAAAATTTATTTTTTTAAAAAAGAAATGGTACAGTCTCTCCTGCTCAAGCAGTGGGTTGGATTAGAAAACCTCCATGGTCCCTTCCAATTCTATTATTCTATGTTGTATGTTCTATTATCACTTCTCATGATCTTGATGCTCTCCCTCTGTTGATGAAGCAAGGACTGGCTTTTTTTGGTTTTTCTCCTTCCTTCCTTCCTTCCTTCCTTCCTTCCTCCCTCCCTTCCTCTCCTTCCTTCTTCCTTCCTTCTTTCCTTCCTCCCTTCCTCTCCTTCCTTTCCTTCCTTCCTCTCCTTCCTCCCTCCCTCCCTCCCCTCCCTTCCCTCCCTCCCTCCCTCCCTCCCTCCCTTCTTCCTTCTTCCTTCCTTCCTTCCTTCCTTCCTTCCTTCCTTCCTTCTTTCTTTCTTTCCTTCCTTCCTTCTCCTTCTTTCCTTCCCTTCCCTTCTCTTTCCTTCCTCCCTTCCTCTCCTTCCTCCCTTCCTTCTTCCTTCCTTCTTTCCTTCCTTCCTTCTTCTTTCCTTCCCTTCCCTTCTCTTTCCTTCCTCCCTTCCTCTCCTTCCTTTCCTTCCTTCCTTCCTTCCTTCTTTTCCTCCCTCCCTCCCCTTCCTTCCTTCCTTCCTTCCTTCTTTTCCTCCCTCCCTCCCCTTCCTGCCTACCTGCCTGCCCCCAATTCAAAGGACAGCTTAAAACAAATGTGAGAGTAACAGCCCAAGAAGCTATACTAGACTTCATAGGGAAAAAGGGTCTTTGGGGGGGGCGCATTTTCTTCTGACAGGCAGCCTGGGATCAGAGGTAAACAACTGGCATTCCTTGTCTGGATTCATGTATTATGGTAAGATCCCCTTTTCTGAGACCACCATTTGTTCAAGCCACAGTTGGTTAGCTCCACCCTGCATCACCCAGCAAACCATGCAGCAGCTTCACACATGGGAATCCATTTTTCCGGAGGGGCTGGAAAAGTGACCGTCCCTCACTATTTCCCTCTGGCCCCAGGCACCGTTCTAGCAGGTCATAAATGAGCACAAGCCATGATAGGTCGGTCAGTTGGGCAGAGGGGAAGGAGGCGCTCTGTTGGTTCTCAAATGGAGGTAGCTGGTCCTTCTGGGACTGCACTGATGCAGAAGAGCCCAAGAAAGGGTTGGGGAGAGAATGGGCTTTGGACCACAGCCCCTCCTGCTCTTACACCAGAGAAACACCACACAGGGCTGGCTTCTCACCACAGCAGGTCAAAAACTTTGGTGTCCTTTACATCAAGCCGGGGACTCCATGGAAGGTCCGTGAAGCTTTCTTGGCAGGGACAGAAGTTGAGATTTCTTTGACTATTAGTAGCTCAGGTTGGTAGTTACGTTGTTGATTTGAGCTTCAATCTTGGCGATTTGGTTGCAAACATTTCATCCCCATTCGAGGAGACACCTTCAGTGTGCTTTGGATTGATCAAAGACGTCTCCTCGAAGAGGGACGACACATTTGCAACCAAATCGCTAAGCTCGAAGCTCAAACCAACAACCTAAGGACGGAAGTGTTTGGACTGTTCTAGGATCCTGTTTGGTCTTTCATCCAAGAAGCTCCTCAGAGGATCAGCTGTCATCTCCTGGGACAAAATTTGTGGCTTGATTTCCCAGTTAGTGCAAAGCCTTGGAATTTCCGGGAACTCTCTCCTCCAAGTGTTGGAGAGGCCCAGCCCTGCTTAGCTTCCAAGACAAACCAGCGGAGGGGCCACCATGGGCCAAGCTTTGGGGGCAAAAGCGGGGCTTCCAGAGGCCAAACCGTTGAAGGATTCTGCTTTAGTTCCCCTGAATTCTTGGGGCTTCCCTTTCTGTGAACTTCCCTCTTCCTAACCCGCTTAATTTTAGTTTGAAGCCTTGAAACTACCGGAGGCAATGAATTCCCCGAGATCCGGGCACTGAGGACGGGTCGTTCGGGGAATCCCACAATCTGCACCGGCCAGTCCCGGGCATCCAGTCCCAGCCACGCCCGCAAAAGTCCCGCAGCGCAAAGAGGTCCGCAACTGCCGCTTCCAGGCCAGCCTACCTGGCAGGCCAATTGCAACCCGCAAAGCCGCGGAGAGGGGATCCCGGCGGCCGCTTCGGAGGGGAGCAGAGCAGCCGGGCAGGACGGGAGGGCCGGGGCTTCCCTCCCTCCCTCCCTCCCCTCTTCTTGAGCGGCCCCAGCTCTCCAGCCCGCGGCACCGACGCGCCTGCCCGGTCCGGAGCGCCTGGGAGGCTGGGGCGCGGGGGGCACCGTTTGCTGGCTGGCCGCCCCGCCCGCTGCTCCTGCCGCCGCCGCCGGGGGCGAGGGCCGAGGGGGCCGAGTGGGCGGCGGCGGCGGCTCTCGCGCTGCCGCTTCCGGCCGGGATGCTGGAGCAGGCAGGAGGAGGAGGAGGAGGAGCCGCCGTCGGGGAGCCCAGCTGCCCCAGGAGGGCCGGAGGAGAGCGCAGCTCCTCACGCATGGAGACGCCGCCGAGGGCCCGGCTCGCCGGCGGGGGAGCGGCTGCGGGGGCCGGCCGGGCGCTCCTGCCCCTCGGCCCGCGGCTTCTGCCGCTCCTGCTGCTGCTCTTCTGGGCCGGCGGGGCTGCGCAGGAGCTGAGTCCGCGCGGGAGGAACGTCTGTCCGGCGCCGGGGTAAGAGGATGGGCGGCGGGGGGGGGCTGCGCTCGCTCGTCCTCGGGGCCGGGCTTGGGGGGGGGGGGAGAGACGCTTCATCCCGGCCAGAGTTGGGGCGAAGCTCTCGCGCCTGCTGGCCCCCCAACCGGAGTCCCGGGAACGCCGACGCCCCTTCCCTCCCAGGCCCAGAAGGAGCTCCGGCTTCCCAGCGGAGGGAGGCGGCATTCCCCGCCCAACCTTCCCGCTCTGTCCGGGGCTGCGGAACCGGGGTCGTCGGTGAGGATCTCCAGCCACCCCGACGGGGGCCGGGGGGGCGGGCAGGGAGGCGCGAGGACACCCCCGCCGAAAGGCCAGGAGGAGCCGGTGGAGGGTCCCCGCACGCGGCAGGGCTCATCCCGCCGCTGACAGCCCCGGTGCCCCCTCTCCCCCCCGCCCCGGTGGCCCGAGCGCATTTTGACACGCCGCAGCCCCGGGCAAGTTTTGCTCCAGGCGCCTCTTCTTACCGGAGACCTCCGGAGGGACCCCATTTGTCCTCCGGGGGCGAGGGGCTCTCCTGAGTTAGAGACCCGGTTGAGCAGGGCAGGAGCCCTGGCTGGGGGGGGGGGCGCCTCTTGGAGGGGCGCTAATTGCAGCCCTCTTAGAAGCCTGTGTTTAAATTCCGAGGGAAGGGTGCCAGCAGCAACCCAGCCTCCCCTCCGCCCCCGTCTCTCTCTCTCTCTCTTTCTCTCTCTCTCTCTTTCTCTCTCTCCCTCTCTCTCCCACCCCCTCCCCCAGCAAAAACTGCTTTCTGCTGCGCTAACCCATCCGTGCATCCCGGCTCAGAAAGCGGATTTCGGTCCCTTCCTCCTCTTTGCCAAACCACCCCCCCCCCCCATTGTTCGCTGACAGCCATGTTGGGCCGTGAGTGCAAGATTTCCAGAATGAAAAAATCCACAGATAAAAGGCAGGCGCCGAGGTTTTGGGAGACCCAATAAGTTTCCCCTCTTTTTTCCATGAGGTTCAAAGAATAACAACTAACGCGGCGCGCCCCCCACCCCCCACCCCCCACCCCCACCATCCCCTTCCAAGTGTAACCTAAAACCCAGTGGAAAGAGAGGCTACATCTGTTTTTGATTTAAAGTCTTGCAAACAAGCTCTCTTCGCCTTTTCAGATTCTGCGGTGGAATTTCTGGCTAAGCCTCGTACCCCCCCCCGCCCCCCACCCCACAAGTTCTCTGACCCACATTTTTCCTATCGAGACAACGTCTGTTTTGCAATGGAAGAAAACCCGTGGAAAGGGAGAGGGTGCAATTTAGCTTTTTGTGGGCATTTGGAGAATGTCCTTGCCCTGCAGATTATGAGCTCCTGTTGCTATCAAATCACAAAAGAGAGTTTGGCTGCAGTCTTAGAGAAATGGGGGTTCACACACAAATGGGGGGATGAGGAGTTTGCTTGCTTGCTTGCAACAGCAGAAGAAGCTAGAAGCATCTACAGCTGGGACTTTGATTGCTTGGAGCCCATTTCTTAACTACCGTAATTGCATTTTTTTTTCTTACATCAGAGGTCTTCAAACTTGGCAACTTTAAGACTTGTGGACTTCAACTCCCAGAATTCTCAAGCCAGCTATGCTGGCTGGAGAATTCTGGGAGTTGAAGTCCACAAGTCTTAAAGTTGCCAAGTTTGGGAGCCCCTGTCTTAAATATTAGCAAACCAGCTCCTCCAGATGAGCACTTTCAGTTCCATTTCAAGAACCTCCATAGGAAGAGAGCTGGCACTTTCCACAATTTTGGGAGTGCAGCAGCTCCTGTGTGCTTTTTCATTGATGTGTCAATTAGCATTGACAAAGGAAAAGGCAAAACTCTGTGTGGCTGTCCTGGCTTGGATGCTGCCCAGGGTGTGTGTTCGTTTGCGGGCTGGGTTTGCACATTAGACTAACTGGAGAATTCCCAGGTCGGCATGTTGTGAGAATCTAGGCTTATAGGCATGAATCTGAGCCTTTCATGAGCCAGAGAAATCCTTGTGGGTGAGGGTCGGAGACTCTAGAGGACATCTTTGCCCACAAAGCCCACTTCACACATGAAAAAGTTGTGGTGTATTTTATTTATTTATTTATTAGGCTTTCTTATATGCCGCCCAACTCCCGAGGGACTCAATTTATAAAGCAGTATTAATACACGAAGTATATAAAACCTGTATATAAAACCTGAGTAAGACCACAGCAGGAATACTGCACCCAGTTTTGGTCACCACAAACATACTAAGAACGATTGCAGGAATTGGGTTTGGGTAGTCTAGAGAAAAGAAAGACTGGGGGGGCATGATAGCAGTCTTCCAGTACTTGAGGGGCTGCCACAAAGAAGAGGGGGTCGACTTATTTTCCAAGGCACCAGAGTGCGGGACAAGAAACAATGGATAGAAACTAACTAAGGAGAGAAGCAACCTGAAATTAAGGAGAAACTTCCTAAAAGTGAGGACAATTAACCAGTGGAACAGAAGTTGCCTTCAGAAATTGTGGGCGCTCCATCACTGGAGGTTTTTAAGAAGAGACTGAAATGGTATAGGGTCTCCTGCTTGAGCAGGGGGCTGGACTAGAAGACCTCCAAGGTCCCTTCCAACTCTATTCTAATTGGGGCATCAGGTGTGCAGTCCCAGATGTCATATTGCCTTTATTTTACCCACCCGGCCACCCCTGCTGATACTACCCTGTTTCCCCCAAAATAAGATATCCCCTGATAATAAGCCCAATCAGGCTTTTGAGTGCATGGCAATAAGCCAAGCGCTTATTTCAGGGTTCAAATAAATATAAGACAGGGTGTTATTTTTGGGGAAACATGGTATACAATAGCTTAGGTGTATGGGCATTGCATGCTCTATGCTTGGGACCGAGTCTTGCAGCAGCTGAGCTGGCTCTAAATTCACATTGAAGTGCAGTTTGAAAGACTTCATTTGGATGTGGAAAATGTCAGGCTCATGAACCACTGTCCCCTCCAGCATCTCAGATCTTCTGTTTGGTGGCAAGGTGAGGAGGTGGCCAAAACTGCCTTCACTCTTTCAGGTGCGGCTACACTACACTCCCAGTGTTTCCCCACTGCATCCTTCTCTGGAGCTGCTCCTGACAGAACAACAGAACTGGTACTAGCACTTAGACTTATATGCCGCTCCATAGGACTTTAGAGCATTCTCCAAAGTCCCTGACAATCTGCAGGATCGGACTCCTGGCAGTGGGCAGAATTAGCCTGAAATACTGCATTCTAACCATTGTGCACGATAGATGGATATGTGGGTGGGTGGATGGATGGGAGGGAGGGAGGGAGGGAGGGAGGGAGGGAGGGAGGAAGGAAGGAAGGAAGGAAGGAAGGAAGGAAGGAAGGAAGGAAGGAAGGAAGGAAGGAAGGAAGGGAGGGCGATAGCAATAGCAATAGCAATAGCATTTAGACTTACATACCACTTCACAATGCTTTACAGCCCTCTCTAACAGGTTTACAGAGTCAGTCTCTTGCCCCCTACAATTTGGGTCCTCATTTTACCAACCTCGGAAGGATGGAAGGCTGAGTCAACCTCCAGCCCCGTCAGAATCGAACTCCAGGCTGTGGGCAGAGTTTGCCTGCAATTCTGCATTCTAACCACTGCTCCATCAGGGCTTTCCCATCCTCTGCCTGAAGATGCTAGGATGGCCCAAAAGAGCCTGTTTGTTAATGTGGGTGCTTGCTAAGATTGTAGCCTGTGAGCTGGTTGGTGATTAGTTTGTATTAAGAATTGTACTGCTTTAGCTTGTTTTCTGTTATCTGAGTTTTTGTTATTCAATACATGAAACAGGTGAAGCTGTCATACACATCATATTTGCAAACACTGGGGTCTCCTTGTGGAACTCAGCTCCTAGTGGAGTTTGACATTATTTAAAGAAACTAAGCAAGTTTCTAGCCCTCAGGGCTCAAAGTAGAGATGTAGTTAACTCTTGTAGGATACAATTTGAATTCAGGCAAGTGGAGTCCAGGACTCTGTGCTAAGCAACTGCTTGTGGCTTACCGATTCTGCTGTCCTAAAGATATATTTTTCGTTTGTTTGTTTGTTTGGGTGCAGAAGAAAGGGGAGGCTGCTGTTCTTGTTTTTGTCAGCACCTCCACATACCACTTTTAGGCACTTTGCAAACTTCAGCTGCTTTGGGGACAAGAAATAAGGAAGCAAGTAACATCTCGTGGAGAGTCAAACTCACTGCCAGTATGATGCTTCCTCATATCCCGAAGGGTGGGGCTGCGTTAGTTCCTTTTCTTGCCTTTTTTTTTCCTCCCACACTTTCAAAGAGAGAAGAGTCAGCTTCACTACGTTTCTCAATCTTGGCAGCTTTCAGATAGTCAGTTCCCAGAATTCCCCAGACAGCATCCTTGATAAGCTTCCATCCAGGAGAGATCCAACCTAGAACCAAGGAGAAATTTTCTGGGGGTGAAAACAATCAGCGGAACAGCTTGCTTCCAAATGTTGTGGGTGCGCCACAGTGGTGGGTTCCTACCGGTGCGGTCCACTCTATAGCACCGGTAGCGGCCCGCTGGTGACATCACAGTACCGATGCAGTCGGTTGCCGGTGCCTAAGCGCCGCCAGTTTTTTTTAAAAAATTAATTTTAAAAAAAAATTTCTTCTGCGCATGCCCAGAAGCCGAACTTTCGGCACTGCGCATGCGCTGCCTTCCTACCCCACAGTGAGTCCAAGCAGGGGAGGATGGCTGAGGGAGCGCATGAGACACTGAAAGAACGGGTGGCAGGAGCTAGCTCCATTTCCCTCCCTTCAGCAGTCCGAGAAGCCACGAACGCGCGGTGATGATCCTAGGCATTTTCGCACGTTCGAGGCTTCTCGAGCTGCTGAGGGGAGGGGGAACGGGCGGCAGGAGCCTAGGATCATCGAATGGGGAGAAGCATTCAGGCTGGACGGAGCCTCCTAGAAGAACCGCTGCTGCGGTCTTGCTGCTCCCACTGCGGGGGGCTGCGTTGCGAGAGGGCAATGCCCCCCCCCCCACTTCTCCGGCTGCTGCCAAGCTCCTGAGGCCCACGCCCACCCGGTCACATGGCTGGCAAGCCACACCCACAAAATAAGCCACGCCCACAGAGTGGTAGTAAAAAAATTAGGAACCTGCCCCTGGTGCGCCATCATTGGAGGTTTTCAAGAAGAGACTGGACAGCCCCTTGTCTGAAATGGTATAAGGTTTCTGCTTGAGCAGGGGGTGAGACTAGAAGACCTCCAGGGTCCCTTCCTGCTCTATTCTGATTGAATTGAGCTTCCATGCAGCTCTCCTAAAGGTGCTTTTTCAAGAAGCAACTTGACTTTCTTGTTTTTTCTTTTGAAGACATTTTGCTTCTCATCCAAGAAGCTTCTTCAGCTCTGACAGGATGGTGGGGATGGAAGGATTGATACTCCTTGCAGACAGTGGGTCATTTGCATCCTTTTAGCACTTGGAAGTTTATCTGTGTCCTCAGGGTCACCTGAGTGGTGCAAATGGTTCCTGTAGTCTGCAATTTTTTTCCTCTGGAAATCCATTCCTACTCCCACACCATTTGTTCATCCCAAATTGCATAGCTAAAAGTCTGTAGAGATTCTCAGTCATCCAGGTCATGGTTGTCCCAAAGGTGCTTTTTCAGGAGGCAACTGGACTTTCTTGTTTTTTCTTTGAAGACGTTTCATTTCTCATCCAAGAAGCTTCTTCAGCTCTGACAAGATAGTGGGGAATGGAAGGATTTGATACTCCTTGCAGACAGCTGGTCATTTGCATCCTTTTAGAGCAGAGTTCTTCAAACTTGGCAACTTTATGACTTGTGAACTTCAACTCCCAGAATTCTCCAGCCAGCATAGCATAGCTGGGAGTTGAAGTCCACAAGTCTTGAAGTTGCCAAGTTTGGGGACCCCTGTTTTAGAGGGTCCTTGAAGCGCTTGGAGGTTTATCTGCGTCCTCAGGATCACCTGAGTGGTGCTCCTGGTTCCTGTAGTCTGCAATTTGTTTCCCTGGAAAAGAAAAAACAAGAAAGTCCAGTTGCCTCCTGAAAAAGCACCGTTCGGATAACAATGACCTGGATGACTAGAATCTCTACAGACTTTTAACTGGACAGGTAGACTTTAGATGGGCCATCATTTAGATAAGACAGACCTCACAATGGGTCCAAGCTGTTCTGTTGCATGATGCCATCTGTATCTTAGCTTTATGTCTAAGTGCCAGTTTGGTCTAGTGGTGAAGGTACTGGGTTAGAATAGAAACCAGGAGATGGGGAGTTCTAGTCCCACCTTAGCCATGAAAGCCAGTTGGGTGACTATGGACCAATCACCAGGAGGCAGTGAGTTCTAGTCCTGCCTTAGCTATGAAAGCTGGCTGGATGACTTGACTTGGGGCCTATTGTTTATTTATTTATTTATTTATTTATTTATTTATTTATTTATTTATTTATTTATTTATTTATTTATTTATTTATTTATTTATTTATTTATTTATTTATAAATTTTCTATGCCGCCCAACTCCCAGGGGACTCTGGGCGGCTCACAATCACTCTCTCTCAAGCCATTCCCACATCACAGGGTTGTTGTGGGAAAATAGGAGGAGGAAGGAATATTAGGCATATTCACCACTTTGAGTTATTTATAAAAATCATAAAGCAGGATAAAAATAAATAAAATGAAAATAAATAGAAGCCTAGCTAAAAGACCAACTTACCTGCTCTTGACTCATTGCTTGTTCTTAATGATCTTGCCTAAATCTTTCTCACTATCAGATCCCTTGCAGATAAAACTGTCTGTCTGATGCAAGGCCCTTGTTGTTGCTGTTGTTGTTGTTGTTATAAACTTTAATTCATTAAACATGAAACTCAGTCAACTAAACATTTAAAGATGTATCACAAATATCACTGACTGGCTCTGTTGGTTGATACGGGTTGCTGCCAGCATCCTAGCTGTCAACCAAGTATCTTCTTAAGATGTACGATGTTCCAAGTAGCACAGTCTTTTGCAGTTCCGCTGGTGTTATTGCAGGAAGCTGCAATTTCTTGATGTGCTTTGTAAAATTCTTGGACATGGTATACCAAGTGCCCCGATGACAATGGGTATCACTGTTACATGTTTCATCCATAGTTTCGATGGCCGGGTCATGATATTTTTCCAGTTCTTTTTCTTCGACTCTGGCGTCTCCTGATACAGAGATATCAATAAATTGTACACTTCAGTTTTTGACGACTGTGATATCTAACGTTGTTGTGTTCCAAATGACGATCCATCTGTATTCAAAAGTCCCACTAGATGATGATGATTATTATTATTATTACTACTACTACTACTATTCATTGCAAAGTCAGCCAGATGTTGTTGTTGTTATTATCCTTAGCATCTGAAAGGAATGAAAGTGGAGCAGACTGAACATGAGTATATGAACTGTTGGACAGAGTGTGGTTGATTGGTTGATTAATTTTTAATTTATTTTAAATAATTGAATTGTTAAATTGTCCGGCAGCGAGTTGGCTGTGGTGAGTTGGTCATGGCAGGTTGGCAGCAGGAAGTTGTCCCATTCTGCTTGAAGCTATCCAGGGGGATTCTCCCAGGATTGTTCTCAAGCTCCTTGCCCCACCCCCCGGGTGTCCATGAAGTGCCCCTGAAGAATATCGTGCTAAGCCACGATAGGATGGACACCTGCCCCTCCCTCCCCCACTGTCCAGAGATCAAGCCAGGCTCTGCTGCCAGCCAGGCATCCCTGGCAATCCAAGGGTCAGGCTCAGCTGTGCAAAGAAATCAATCCATAGACTTTGGGACAACAGGGCATGGTTCAAAGATGGTTTCACTCACCTCCTGCAGTAGGCCCCCTCCTTGTTCATTGCAGTAGGTCAGCCTTCCCAACGGGATCCCCTCTGGGGATAGGGGATTACAGCTTCTATCATCCCCAGCCAGTGTGGTCTGCCCCTGTTGAACAGGGCGGGTGGAAACTGTGTTCTGGCTCGCAGATTGGAGGAGCCTCTTGGAATGGCCACTGATGGGCTGGTTCTATTTTTACTGTTTTTTTCATCAGTCCGAATATTTTAACAGGCGTCCTTTGAGGAGCCCTTCCTGGGGAAGTGCAGAAGCAGAATGGTGAAGCTAGATTAAGAACAGAGCTATTCGGAATTAAAAAAACAAAACAAAAACAAGATCCAAACCTCCAGCCCAGGGGTGAAATGCTACCAGTTCGGCCTGGTTTGGGCGTACCGGTAGCAGCGGGCGGTGGTGGTTCGGAGAACCGGTAGCAGCAGCAGCAGCAGCAGCGAGAGGCTGCGCCCATCCTCCCAGACGTTGCCATTTTCTTGTTTTTAACCTTCTGCACATGTGCAAAGCGTTCTGCGCATGCGCAGAGGGTGAAAAAGTGCACGCTTCCAAACTGGTAGGGAAGATAAGTAGATTTCACTGCTGCTCCAGCCTGCATTTTTTAAATTAAAAAATTACATGGAATAAAACATTTTTATTTGCTCATCTGAAACCAAGTCCATGGATGAAATTCCATGTCTCGCAATGGGGCATTTATTCTTATTGGTACATATTTCTTTTTATCTCGAGGCAGTCCAGGTAGCAGGTAGAAGGAGAGTAAA
Organism: Diadophis punctatus similis; assembly: GCA_023053685.1. Classification (NCBI taxonomy): domain Eukaryota; kingdom Metazoa; phylum Chordata; class Lepidosauria; order Squamata; family Dipsadidae; genus Diadophis; species Diadophis punctatus. Next base: position 1,268,203 of record JALIGW010000048.1, read on the forward strand.
TGAAGCCAGATCTCCAGATGTGAGGGAGGCTGGGCTTAAAAGGATCACCCCTCCAAAGTCATTTACTGCATAACCAGAGGGATATAGAATCAAGAACACGTGAAGTGTTAATACCACTTTTTTGGTCACCACAATGTAAAAAAGATGTTGAGACTCTGGAAAGAGTGCAGAGAAAAGCAACAAAGGTGATTATGGGTGGAATGGGTGGAAACTAATCAAGGAGAGAAGCAATTTAGAACTAAGGAGAAACTTTCTAACAGTGAGAACAATCAACCAATAGAACAGCTTGCCTGCAGAAGTTGTAAATGCTCTAACACTGGACGTTTTTAAGAAGAGATTGGACAACCATTTGTCTGAAGTGGTGTAGGGTATCCTGCCTGAGCAGGGGGTCACCAACCTATGGTCCGCAGATCACTGGTGGTCTGCGAGACAATTTTGGTGGTCCCCAGAGAAATCTTTGTATTTTTGCATGTTTTATATTGCACTTGTCCACAAGCTACGGCCCCCAAGAGCAATTAACCTGGTGCGCGTGCGGGAACACAAGGCTGCACCGTCCAAATCACCCCGCCCACATGCCAGCCCCCACTCTTAAGGGTGTATAATTTCTTTAGGGTTAGGGTTAGGCATGCCCTCCTCAGCCAGGCCAGCCCCACTTTCTTCGCTGGGCCGGCCTCGGCTGGAGACGCAGGGTCGCCCAGCTTGGAGCCTGAGAGGCGGACGAGCTGTTCCAGCTCCGAGGAAAGAAGCGGCGCAGTCACGGAACCGTTCTGGTCGGGAAGGTGAGCCTGCCAGCCAGCCAATTCATATTAGTGATCTGCAGGACTCAAAATTATGAATTAGGTGGTCCACGGGATTTAAAATTATGACCTTGGTGGTCCCTGAGGTCCAAAAGGTTGGGAACCCCTGGACTAGAAGACCTTCTTGCTTCAAACGCTCCACTATCATCCCAGTGCCGAAGAAGCCCTCCATCAAGGAACTGAATGACTACAGACCAGTTGCTCTAACATCTGCATTACTATTACTATTAGTTTTTCTCATCGTTCCTATCACTCATCTCCTCCCACTTATGACTGTATGAGTGTAACTTGTTGCTTGTATCCTTATGATTTATATCAATATTGATTGTTTCCTGATTGCTTATTTGTACCATATGACCATCATTATGTGTTGTACCTCATTATTCTTGACATTTATGTACACTGAGAGCATATGCACCAAAGACAAATTCCTTGTGTGTCCAATCACACTTGGCCAATAAAGAATTCTATTCTATTCTATTCTAATCTGACACCAGGATATCACTCTAGATTTGCAGCTCATCCTTTAAACCCGACTGGACTCCGACCGAAGAAAGCAGCCTTCTAAATGGTGGATTGGCCTGCAGTTTTTCCAAGTCCAGATGATTGGTCAGATACAGTCCTCCACTTATGCCCTCACTTGCCATCTGAATTTTGATTGCTAAGCAAGGCAGTTGTTGTGCGAGTCACACCCAATTTTACAATCTTTTTTTTGCCACTGTTGTTAAGCAAATCACTGCAGTTGTTAATTTTGGTCATTAACGGATTCCAGCTCCCCCATATTGAACTTGCTTCTCAGAAGCTGGCTGGGAAGGTTGCAGGTGGCGATCACATGACCTGGGATGCTGCAACCATGCTAAATACATGCCGGTTGCCAAGCACCCAAATGTTGATCACATGACATTGGGGAGTAGAGTAGAGTAGAGTAGAGTAGAATAGAATAGAATAGAATAGAATAGAATAGAATAGAATAGAATAGAATAGAATAGAATAGAATAGAATAGAAGTGGAAAGGGACCTTGGAGGTCTTCTAGTCCAGCCCCCTGCTCAAGCAGGAGAACCTATACAATCTCAGGCAAGTAATTGTCCAGTCTCTTCTTAAAAACCTCCAGTGATGGAGCATCCACAACTTTGGTTGCAAGCTATTCCACTGGTTAATTGTCCTCACTATTAGGAAGTTTCTCCTTAATTCTAGGTTGCTTCTCTCCTTGATTAGTTTCCATCCGTTGTTTCCTGTCCTGCCTTCAGGTGCTTTGGAAAATAGCTTGACCCCCCTCCTCTCTGTGGCAGCCCCTCAAATACTGGAATACTGCTGTCATGTCTCCCCTGGTCCTTCTCTTCACTGGACTAGCCATGCCCAGTTCCTGCAACTGTTCATCGTATGTTTCAGCCTCCAGTCCCTTGATCATCTTGGTTGCTCTTCTCTGCACTCTTTCTAGAGTCTCAACATCTTTTTTTATAGTGTGGTGACCAAAACTGGATGCAGTACTCTAGGGGTGGTCTTACTAAGGCTTTATAGAGTGGTATTAGATCCTCCATGGCTGAGTCCCTGAGGTCAGCAAGAGATGACTTCAAAGAAAGGGTCTTTTATTTTCCTTTGTATGAATTCCGTAGATAAATAGAACTTCCAAAATCAGCCCCAACAGCTGAAGATTAAGCTAATTCTTTTAGTGGCATCCTGAAACTCTGGACACATGGATTTCTCCGCTTGCTGTTGGGAAACTGTCACTACTGTAGTTATTATTAATAATCTCTGCCAGTCCTCCTGTCTGTGCAAAGCCAAAGGAGGGAGAAGAGTTTGGGGCTGTCAGCTGTTTTTAGCAGCAACTGCTTTTGCAAGTCAAAGTTCGAGATTTATTTTCAAGACCCCGCAGAAAGAATTCGCCTGCATTTTTCCCCTATCAATTTTTCTCTCTTTAGTCTGATAGCAAAGACAATTTGCTTTTAGAACCTCCTTCCAAGGGGAATTTGGGCCGAGTGCGGTTTTCCTGCATCCGTTTAAGTGGCAAAAGATGGTTGTGAGTCTCCTTTCTTTCCTCCTGCATCTTCTCTCTGTGCTCTGCAGCCTCCCTGGTCTCTCATGCTCCCATTCATGCCAGAACATGAAAGGGCTGGACAGCCAGCAAAGTGAGGGGGATAGGATAGGATAGAATAGAATAGAATAGAATAGAATAGAATAGAATAGAATAGAATAGAATAGAATAGAATAGAATAGAATAGAATAGGAATATAGATTATAGACCCGTGATGGCTAACCTATGGCACGCGTGCCACAGGTGGCACGCAGAGCCCTCTCTGCGGGCACCACGAGCCACTGCCCAGCTCAGCTCCACTGCGCATGCGCGTGTGCCTCCCACCGGCCAGCTGATTTTCAGGTATCTGCCACACATGCACGGAGGGCTTCGCGCATTCAGGAGATGCCCGTGCATGCATGGTGGGGGGGTCGCACAGGTACACGTAGGGGTGGGGGGATTGTGGGGGGCTGCAGCAGCCCCCCACAGCCCATTTTTTGTCCCAGGAGGCTGCAGGGAGGCCTGCTAAGCCCAAAACAGGGCAGGGGGTCGCATGCACATACGCGAGGGGGGCAGGGGAGCACAGGGGGTCGTGTGCGCTTTCAGCACACAACAAGAAAAAGGTTACCCATCACTGCTATAGACTATAGAATATAGAATAGCAATAGCGAGCTGGAAGTGACCTTGGGACCTTCATATGTTTTAGTCTCCAGGCCTTCGATCATCTTAGTTGCTCTTCTCTCAACTTTCTCCAAAGTCTCAACCTTTGTTGTTAAATGAATCACTGCAGTTAAGTGAGTCACCCAGTCATTAAGCAAACCTGTCTTCCTCCATTGAATCTGTGTGTCAGAAGCCGGCTGGAAGGTCACGGATGTTAGTCATGTGACCCGAGGATGCTGCAACCACCATAAATAATATGCCGGTTGCCAGGCACCCAAATTCTGATCACATGATTGTGGGGATGCTACAACAGTCACAAGTCATAAGACCGATCATAAGTCACTTTTCTCAGTGCTGTTGTAACATCAAGCAGTTGCTCAGTGAATGGTTTTAAGATGAAGACGATGCGTATTAGCTAGCCTCTCGGAGAGGTTGGGGTTTAACAGAGTTGGAAGGGACCTTGCAGGTCATCTAGTCCAACCCCCTGCCCAAGCAGGAGACCCTACATCTGCCTCTACCTAGGATCGAACTCACAACCTCCTGATTGTGAGGCAAGAGCTTGCTGGAGCTTCCCAAGGAAAGATTGGACAACCATTTGTCCGGGATAGTATAAGAACTCTTGGCTTGCACAGGGATTAGACTAGAAGACCTCCAAGGTCCCTTCCAGCCCTAGGATTCTATAGTTTAAAATGTGTATTATCACATTAGGGATGGGCAGCTTTTGATGATCATTCATGATTGGATGCAGCCATCAGGCAGGGGTGAAATGCTACCAGTTTGGCCTGGTCCGAGTGTACCGGTAGCGGCGGCCGCCGGTGGTTCAGAGAACCGGTAGCAGCAGCAGCATGACTCTCCGCCAACCCACCCAGATGTCGCCATTTTCATGTTTTTAACCCTCTGTGCATGCGCAAAGCCTTCTGCACATGCACAGAGGGTGAAAAAGCGTGTGCGACGGGGGTGCATATGTGAGCGAAGCACACGCTTCCGAACCAGTAGGGAAGGTAAGTAGATTTCACCGCTGCCATCAGGGAACTGAGGTGGAAAATATTTGTGGTTGGAAGTTTTCCCCTGGTTTTAGTCATGTTGCTGCTGGTTTTATTTTCACAACTGTGCTTTGCTTTATTTATTTATTTATTTATTTATTTATTTATTTATTTATTTATTTATTTATTTATTTATTTATTTATTTATTTATTTATTTATTTATTTATTTATTTATTTATTTATTGCATTTGTATGCCACCCAACTCCCAAAGGATTCTTATTTTGGTATAAGCCATCGTTTTCACGTGTTTGTCCTCTTCAGAGGGCTGAGAGATGAAGCTGCTCTCGGGGTTGCTAGGAAGATCACAACACAAAGTTGTGGGATCTGTGGGGGTGGCTTTACAGCAATCATCTGCTCACCCATGATCTGAACATGTCAAGTGAGAAAGTTCAGTATTCCCAGCCTCCTATTGCTCCAAATCTTCTTTAGGGTGTAAATCAGGGGTGGGCTGCTGGGGGTTCGCAGGGGTTCGGGAGAACCTCCAGCTAAGATTCTGTGCAGTTCGGAGAACCCCCAAATCCCACTCCTGGCTGGCCCCGTCCCCCCTGCCCCTCCCAGGAGTCCCTGTTTTGGATGCAGGTAAGTGCAGGGCGTGCACGGAGGCTCGGGAGGGAGAAAAATGGGCCTACTGGAAGTTCGGGGAGCCTGGGGAGGCCGTTTTCGCCCTCCAGGAGGCTCGAGGAAAGCCTTCGGAGCCCGGGGAAAGCAAAAACACCCCCCCAGCTGTGATGCACGAGGCCGACTAGGCCACACTCACCATGGCCACGCCCACTCAGCAACCGGGCAGAGAACCCCTTGCTAAAAATTTTGAAGCCCACCCCTGGTGTAAATCTACTATTTGGTGACTTTTGCGGCTAAGCTGAAAAAAATAATCCCTACGTTATTCATAGATATGTTGCCATTCTTGGGGAGGGATGAGGGTCGGCGAGGAGAGGGCTGGACTGGCCAGGCATACTGATGCAGTGGAAGCAGGTGCATAGGAGGAGGCCATGAAGGAGGCGAGGAAGAGGCTTCCCTCTTGCAGCGCGGCCTTTCCAAGTGCTCAGGAGACTTTGCGCATGTCCTTCTGCTTGGCCTGAGATGCGAAGATCCTTTGCAATTTTCCTAACTGAGTTCCGTTTCCTTTGCAGGTCCTCTGGATTTGTTTGCTGCCCAGGATGGAGACAGCAAGAGGAGGAATGCCTGATAGGTAAGATCTCACCTGTCCTCCTTTTGAAGGCCAGTTGGAAGGTCTGCACGAGCCTCCGTGGAGTTTGGGGGGAAAGAGAGAGCGACCCTTCCTCTTCTATTTCTCCAGTGGCCCTTGGGGGCATATAGGGGGTTGATGGGCAAAAGTCTGACCCCGGGGTGTGTGTGTGACTGTGAGGAAGGTCCCCTGAGGGTCTCTGCTCTGGGAGTGCCAATATTTCTGCTTTACTAACTGCATCATGAACCTGGGCCAGAATGCGGAATGGGAACTTGCTGCAGCCAACCTGCCACGGCCAACTCACTGCAGGAGAACTCGCCATGGCCAACTTGCCACGGGACAATTCGTCATGGGACAATTTAGCAATTCAATTTACTTATTTAAAACAAAAAAAAACCTTCCATTTTTGTCATTCTGGTTTCATTCTGTCCCTCCTTTTTCATCCTTTCTTTAATGATTCTATACCACCGTTTCTTTGATGTTAGTGTAACTCTTGTCCTGCGGTGAGTTGGCCGTGACCAGTTGTCATAGACCCCCCAGGGCTGAGTTCTGTGTCTCAAGGAGGAAGCACACTCTGGGTTTACGCAGCACAGTTAATCTGATTGCACTGAATTAACCCAATTTATACCACAAATAGGGGGTGCAGTGGCTCAGTGGCTAAGACGCTGAGCTTGTCAATCAGAAGGTCGGCAGTTCGGCAGTTCAAATCCCTAGTGCCACGAAACAGGGTGAGCTCCCGTTACTTGTCCCAGCTTCTGCCAACCTAGCAGTTCGAAAACACATTAAAAATGCAAGTAGAAAAATAGGGACCACCTTTGGTGGGAAGGTAACAGCACTCCGTGTGCCGTCGGCGTTTAGTCATGCCGGCCACATGACCAGGGAGACATCTTCGGACAGCGCTGGCTCTTCGGCTTAGAAACGGAGAGGAGTACCGCCCCCTAGAGCCGGGAACGACTAGCACATATGTGCGAGGGGAACCTTTACCTTTATACCACAAATTGTCAAATATATTGAACAACGTGCTAACCATTTTGGTTCAGCTTGTCCAATATGCTTTAACCGGTTACTGAATCAACCTAGTTTCCAGATTCTCGTGGTATATTGAAGCATAAACTAACCTTATTGGTTGGCTTTTGCATAAAATGGGGGATCCTTGGTGCTTGAGCTTGGTTGTTTGCTTGCCGACATTTTCTTATTCAGTGAGGTAAACATCTTGAGGACTAGAAGTAATAGGCCAAGTCATCAGAGTAAATTCACCAAGGTTAATCCCAAGAAAGACTAATAAGATTGCAAATGGAGCTGCTCGTTCCTTGGTTAAGTGAATTGTCCCATCTGGCCATTTTATGGTTAGAACCATAGTATGGAAAGGTTGGAAGGAACCTCAGAGGCCATCTAGTCCAGAATCCTGCAGAATGCACTTAAATTGATTCCCAACAGTTCACCGTCCAGCTTCTGTTTAAACTCTTCCAGTAGTCACCACACAATGTAGTTCGTTCCTCTAGTGCAGGGGTCGGCAACCTTAAACACTCAAAGAGCCACAAAGGTCCTAACCGGAATCCCCCCCCATTCAATTCTGGAGCTGACCATAAGTCCGGTTTCCCCACCATAGAGTCTCCTCCTAGCGCGGCATCCTTTTTCCTCTACCTGTCCTAACCAAAAGCCCTATCAATTGTGGAGCTGACCGGAAAACCCGCCCCTTGCGTCCCAGAGTCCAGGAGCCCCACTGAAGGGCAGCTTATCTCCAGGAAGGCATCTTGGCTCTGATAACTGACCGTAACTGACCCTTTAGCCTGCAGGGATGAAGTCATAAAGCCATCAGAATTCCCTCCCTTCTCCTCCTATCAGAGGGCACCTGCTCCTCCACCTTAGTGACCTCCACCTGTGCCACACAAAGGTCTCTAGGAAGCTACCAAACCACTCACTAAAGCTGCCTATTTGTCATTTTTTGCAAAGTAGCCATAGCTCTTTGGATGTGGATTGCCTCTTGCTATAGAATAGGGGTGGGCAACCTTAAACACTCAAAGAGCCGCAAACCGGAAGCCCCCCCCCCCTGTTCAATTCTGGAGCCGACTGGATGTCTGGTTTCCCCACCATAAAGTCTCCTCCTAGTGCAGCATCCTTTTTCCTCTACCTGTCCTAACCGAAAGCCCTATCAATTGTGGAGCTGACAGGAAAACCCGTCCCTTGCCATAGAGTCTCCTCCTGGCACGCCCTGCTTCTCCCCACCCTAACCAGAAGCTCCTCTCAAAATTGTGGTGCCGACCGGCGACAGGGAGCCGCAGCAGAGGGATGAAGGAGCCACATGCAGCTCCAGAGCCGCATGTTGCTGACCCCTGCTCTAGTGAATAGCACTTAAAGCTGGGAAATTATTCCAGACGCCCAACCAAAAATTTTCTTCCTTGAAATTTCAGGGGGCCGCCCCCTTTTTTTCTTGTTTTGGAAGAAGTCTGAACGATCCTTCTGCTACCCGAAGAGAAGCCCCTCGTCTCCCTGCAATCTTTGGTTCTGTGGGGCAGGATGGAGAAGGGCTTCAGCTATTCCTCCTGCTTTCCTTCTGGGCCCTTTCCCACCTTGGTTGCTCTTCTCTGAACATTCTCCTGTTTTTCACTTTGGTCAGACTGGATGCAGAACTTCACCCTGGTCTTGAGCATAAGATGAGATGCACGTCTGTGGTTGTAACTTGCCTTGGTCCAGTGGGCGAGGATCCCTAACTGTTGTGGGCCAGTGGGAACGAGGAGGGCATCATGAGGATGCACAGCTGCTCTCTAGATGCCCCTTTTGCAAAAGGTCAAGAGCTGGGCTTAGAGAGCAGCAGGACTACTTAGGAAAGGGGCCAGCGGGAGCCGGAAACCAAGCAGGGAAGGCAGTTGAACAGAGTCAACCACTTCCAGGAGCCTGGGTGGACGTGGTGAAGTTCCCAGGGACCAGGTCCTTTTGAGGGTGGGGATAGGGGTCTTGATTGTCCTCTCCAACAGATGCACTTGCTGCCAGTCTCCTGCACCCCACCGCACTCCTCCCAAACCCAAGGCTGCCATTTGCTCCAGAGTGCTGGGCTGCAGCTTCCACCCTCCCTATTTCCCCAAAGGGCCAGTGGGGGCTAAACTGTCCTAAGGTTCTAGTCTCCTGCCCGCACAGTCACTCCCTGGGGCTTTTGGCCAGTTGACTCTCTTGCAGCCCATCCTGCCTCGTAGGGCTGTTGTGATGAGGATAAATAGGAGGCGGGTACATTGCCATGAGCTTCTACAGGTACCGTGTTTCCCCGAAAATAAAACCCGGGTCTTATATTAATTTTGCTTCAAAAGACATATTAGGGCTTATTTTCCAATTAGATCTTATTTTCGGGAAAATACAGTACCAAATGCGTTCATCTGGCTGACGATCTTAATTGTGGCTTATTTTGGGGGTGGGGCTTATATTATGAGCATCTTGCAAAATCCTGCTAGGGCTTATTTTCTGGCTGGGTCTTATTTTTGAGGAAATACGGTAGGCATCGACATATCACCATTATAGAATCTGCCCATTATGATCGTGTCATGCTGGTCATAAAGTGTTTTATCATATGACTGAAACAATTTGACAACCATTTTGTGTGGTGGTCATTAAGCGAACGATTGTTCACTATGAGGCCTTTTTGACGAAAGCCAGAAGGAACCACGGAAGGCCGCAAATGGCCCTAAAATGCAGGCCAGTTGCCAAACCCCCAAAATGTGGTCATGTGACCAGGGAGGGGGGCTTGGTCAGCCATCAGACCTTTGCTACTAGTACATTTTGGAGGGGAGTTCAAATGGCCACTAAGTAACTCGTTGTAAGTCAAGGACTCGGGGTATACGGGTAGTCCTCAGCTTACGATGCAATTGAGCCCCCAAATTTTCTGTTGTTGAGTGAGTTCCCCCCCCCCACTTTATGACCTTTCTTGCCAGAGTTGTTAAGTGAATGTGGCTCCCCCATTGACTTTGCTCGTCAGAAGGTCGCAAAAGCGGATCACGTGACACTGTGACCGTCCTAAATTTGAGGCAGTTGCCAAGTGTCCGAATTTTGATCATGTGGATGCTGCAAAGGTCATAACTCTGAAAAATAATCATAAGTCCCTTTTTGCAGTTCCGTTGTAACCTTGAATGGTCACTAAGTGAACTGTCATTAGATTGAGGACTCCCTGTACAAAAGATCTGCCTGATAAATTGTCATTTCCTGAAAGATTTAAAGCAGGTGGACTGGGAAAAATCAACCAGGAAGAGACAGAAATTTTACTTTTGTCCTCGACCTAGAGAACATCCCCAGTGGCACACAGACGCTACACTGGATCTGCTTACCAGAAGTCTTACTCACTGCTTACCACAGTGTTTCTCAAGCTTGGCCACTTTAAGAGGCATGGACTACAACTCCCAGAATTCCCCAGTTAGCTTGGCTGGCTGGGGAATTCTGGGAGTTGCAGTCCACGCCTCTTAAATCGGCCAAGCTGGAGAAACACTGGTTTATAGCTATCAGATTAGTCCTGCCAAAAAACAAAACTTAATTTTTGCAGTCTTTTCTTGCTGCAGAATTAGGATTGACAGCTAAGCCCCAGAGCCTGGCTGTGGCCTCCCTGCCAGGCTCCCCGATCCTAGACCTCCGGTTGAGAGCCAAGGAAAGGAGCCCGTGGCTGCCTCTCTGTGTGCGCCATTGTCTGCGGCCAGCCCGGCTGGAACTTGGCCTCCAGAAGTTCCGGTTCCAGTCTTTTGCAGGCAGAGGAGGGGCCGAAAGCCGAAGCAGGCTGGGCATTCTCGGGACTTGGAGTCCCAAGGCACCGATGGGAAAAACTTGGAGAAGTTATTTTTAGACGCCTGGTCACTGTGCTGCTTTTCCAGCTGGCGGAGGGAGGCCTCTTCCTTTCCTGCCCAGCCATATATTTTGCAATGCGCTTGATCTCCAGAGCTTTGGCGGGGGGAGAAGGGATGTGGAAATGGCCAAGAGCAAAGCCACAGAAGAACGTAGTGTGCAAATTCACTGGATTGTGCGGGGGGGGGGGGGGCAGAATATCCAGCTTGGAAGCAGCTGGAGATTCCTGCCTCTGTTCTAGGAAGCCAAGCCAGAGGTGAATGTTTGGGAGGTTGGAGGTGGCGCCATTTGTGCACCTCTCTCCTTAGGATCCAGGCCATGCTTCCAGAATTTTCCAGTCTTTTTTTTTATGGAAATATTTTTTAAAAAGTATTTTATACCAGTTCAATCATCTAATCCAGGGGTGTCAAACTCAAGGCCCGTGGTGCTTAAATCTGGCCCTGGTGCCAGCCTGGAAATAGCAAAGGACCAGCCAGGAGTGGGTTCCTCCCGGTTCAGACCGGTTCGCCCAAACCGGTAGCAACCCACTGGTGATGTCACGATGGCGGCACCCATGGGCGCCGCCACATTTTTTTTGAATTTTTTTTATTTCCTTCTGAGCATGCGCAGAAGCTGAGTTCCGGCACTGTGCATGCAGTCACCATCTTTTTTTGGCTTTTTTTCCGGATTTTTCGTTACTGCACATGCACGTGCATGCAAAGCGTGCCTCTGGAAGCCAAAATGGGGCATAGGGGGCCCCGCACAGCCCTCGCACCAGAGGTGGGTTTCAGCAGGTTCTGACCAGTTCTGGAGAACTGGTAGTGGAAATTTTGAGTGGTTCGGAGAACCGGTAAATTCCACCTCTGACTGCCCCACCCCATCTATTCTCTGCCTCCCGAGTCCCAGCTGATTGGGAGGAAATGGGGATTTTGCAGTAACCTTCCCCTGCCACGCCCAGCAAGCCACGCCCACAGAACCGGTAGTAAAAAAAAGTTGAATCCCACCAGTGCCTTGCACGGCCCATTTTAGGCCTGGACGGCCTCCTGCAGCACTTTGCCGGCCAAAAGAGGGGCTGGGGGAGGGGGCGCGCATGGATGAGAATTACAATGCTGATCCGGTCCTCAAAGAAATCCAGTTTGACACCCCTGATCTAGTCCCTTTTTTAAAAAAATGAGCAGGACGTTGCATTTCTAACATGCAACAGCTCGCCCCCTCCTCACTTTGGGGGAAGATGCAGTCCTCCCCCAGGCTGTGAATTCCCCATCCTTTGCCCAGAGGGTCTGGTCCACAGTGCGACTTTGCCAGCCTCACTGGATTTAACGTCTGTTGGGAAGAAGCGTTGAAGGCTGTAATTGGTCAACCCTCCCAAAGCAGAATCTCTGCAAATGTGCTAAGGTGGAGTGGCTATGAACACTCTCCCGGTTCCCCTGGAGACAGCAGGTTGGGTGAGGATTTTCAGGGGGTGCCTTGAATTCGGCAAACCTGGCAGGGCCCCATGGGCACAGAAGGGGAGGTATGTCAAGCATTGAGAGGCTGGATGGATGGAGGCATTGGCCAGTCCCATAGAGCCAAAGTCCGTCCTGAAGAGCATGGGGGCCCAACAGAGCTGGAGAAGGAGCAGAATTGGGGGTGCCATTGGAGAGACAAAGGCCAGCAGAGATGATCATGTGACTACATTTTGAGGGCAGCCCCTAGCTGACCGTCTGGCTGATCTGGAGTGGAAGCCAGGTTGGGTCAGGACTTGGCTGGGAAGAAGCCAGCAGAGTCTGGCATGACCGCCGGATCGGGAAGACAAAGTAGCAAAACCACTTTCCTGCAAAAACCTTGAGGTCTTAAATTGATACACCATTTTCATATTTGTATATTTATAATCCACTTTGTCTTTCAAACGAGATCACTTAAATAGGAGCCAGCAGTGTGCAGGAGCAGCCAAAAAAGCTAACGCAATCCTTGCTTGTATAAACAGAGACATAGAATCAAAATCACGTAAAGTATTTGTGAATGCTGCTTTATAAAACCTTAGTAAGACCACACATGGAATGCTGCATCCAGTTTTGGTCACCACATTATAAAAAATATATTGAGACTTTGGGTGAAGTGCAGAGAAGAGCAACTAAAATGATTAAAGGCCTGGAGACTAAAACATATGAAGAACGGTTGTAGGAATTGGGTTTGGCTAGTCAAGAGAAAAGAAGAACTGATAGCAGTCTTCCAATATTTGAGGGCTGCCCCACCAAGAAGAGGGGGTCAAATTAGAGCTGAAGTGGTGCAGTGGTTAAATGCTTCGACTGCAGGCTGACTGCTAGTTCAGCAGTTCAGCTGTTCAAATCTCACTAGGCTCAAGGTTGACTCAGCCTTCCATCCTTCCGAGGTCGGTAAAATGAGGACCCAGATTGTTGGGGGCAATATGCTGAACTCTGTAAACCGCTTAGAGAGGGCTGTAAAGCACTATGAAGCGGTATATAAGTAAAGTGCTATTGCTATTGCTATAAATTATTTTCCAAAGCACCAGAAAGCAGGAGAAGAAACAATGGGTGGAAACCAATCAAGGAGAGAAGCAACCTGAAATTAAGGAGAAACTTCCTAACACTGAGGACAATTAATTAGTGGAACAGCTTGCCACCAGAAATTGTGGGCGCTCCATCGCTGGAGTTTTTTAAAGAAAAGACTGGACAGCCACTGGTCTGAAATGGTATAGGATCTCCTGCTTGAGGAGGCTGGACTAGAAGACCTCCAAGATCCCTTCCAGCTCTATTCTGATTGATTGATCTCATTGGGGGGGGGATAATGTCCATTTGTCCAAGGGCTATGCTGAGCTCCGGCAGGACTGTGCAAACTCCATGGCTTGGCATTGATTCCGGAGTTAGTGCATGCGGTGTGTCCCTTGAAGCTGCCCTCTGAAGCCTCCGGGTGGGACTGTACTATTCCCCTCCCCCCTTTGGAAAAGCTGGATAATAACCACCTAATCTTCCCCAAAGTCCTCCACGGATGCACTAACCGCTTCCCTAACTCCTCCTTTGCATGCGTCCTCGTGCCCTGGACTGCCATGTGCCAGGGAGCTGCTCTCTTCACTCATCAACTGAGTAAGTATACCGCCTTCCCTCTGGCGGTCATTGTGCCACCCAGGGATGATTTTCACTTAACTTCCCTACCGGTTCGCAAATGTGAGCGCACGCGCCACCTCTGCACATGCTCACGGCCAACCGTGCAGGCACTTTACTTGCACGCGTGCCTTCCATGCATGCACCCGGCCTCAAAAACGTGCACAAATAGAATAGGATAGAGATGGAGCGGGTGGGCAGGGCCACCCGTGATTTCCACTACCAGTTCGGGCAAACCGTACTGAACCGGCTGAATACCACCTCTGGTGCCACCCCCGCTGGGTTGCCTTCCCTCTGGGACAGCCATTCTGTCTCTCTTCCCCACCCGTTTCTCTCTGCTCCAACTAACTCTGTCTCTGATCCTTCCTCAGTGCCTCTCTCCATTCCTTGTTCCCATCCCTTTGGGGGAGCATTGGGCAAATTTCCCTTTGCTTTGCTCCCCTTGCGGGAGGGGCTGTTTGGGGAAGCCCAGGTTGTGATCTGGCATTTCTCCCTTGGGGGCAACGGGCTGAATTGGCAACCTGGAGAAAGGTGAGGCTTATGGAGGCTCCTGGGAGACCTAGGTCACCTTCCCTGCTCCGCCATTTGCAATATGCAAGTAAAAGCTTTACAAGAGAATCAGGAGGTGGGGTTGATGTTTCACTGCAGAACTTTGGTTTGCAGTCAATGATGGACGCTGTCTAACCAGGGGTCTCCAACCTTGGCAACTTTAAGCCTGGCGGACTTCAACTCCCAGAATTCCCCAGCCAGCAAAGCTAGCTGGGGAATTCTGGGATTTGAAGTCCGCCAGGCTTAAAGTTGCCAAGGTTGGAGACCCCTGGTAAATGGCTTTACAATTATTTTGCAGAGAATTTGGGGCATTTGTGGTAAATTAAATAGCTTTCTACAAGAGAAAAGTATCAAGTAAGTCCTTGACTTACGACCACAGTTGGAAAGGACTCCAAGGCCGTGCAAATTAAGTGACTTGCAGCCGATTTTGCAATCCTTTTTGCCAAGGTCGTTAAGCGAATCACTGCAATTGTTAAGTGAATCGCACAGCCATTAAGCAAATCCATCTTCCCTCATTAACTTAGCTGGAAAGGTAATATTTAATGTTAATTAAGCGGGCTGGAAAGATCGCATAATGCGACCCCTTGACCCCGGGACCCTGCAACCATTGAAAATACATGCCGGTTGCTGAATGCCCGAATTTGGATCATGTAACCACTGAGATACTGCAGTAATTGTAAATGCGAGCACTGGTCATAAGTCACTTTTTTCAGTGTCATCGTAACTTCGAACAGGTCGCTAATCGAATGCTGTAAGTCGAGGATTTACCTGTACAGGTCATCCTCGACTTACAACAGCTCACTTAGTGACAGTTCAAACTTGCAACGGCACTGAAAAAAGTGACTTATGACCGTTTTTCACACTTACAACCATTGCAGCAACCCCGTGAGCACGTGATCAAAATTCGGACGCTTGGCAACTGACTCGTACTTATGACCATTGCAGCGTCTCCAGGGGTCACGTGATCCCCTTTTGCAACCTTCAATGCGGAGACCAGATTCATTTAACAACCGTGTTACTGACTTAACAAGCGCTTAACGTTCGCTCAACAATGGTGGCAAGCGAGGTCGTAAAAATGGGGCAAAGCTCCCTTAGCAAATTTCTCACCTAGCAACATAAATTTCGGACTCCATTGTGGTCGTAAGTCGAGGACCACAGAATAGTTTCCCCGGAAAGGATCAAGTGGCCAGTGAAAGCAACGACAAATGGTATAAATCACAATGAACTAACCAAGATGGGGACATTCCTTTGGCTGAGGAACTCTGGGAGTTGAAGTCCACAAGTCTTAAAGTTGTCAAGGTTGGAGACCCCTGGTTGATTTCTCTCCAAGCCAAAAGGCCTACAGCAAAATCTCCAAGTGTGGGGAGGGGAGGGAATGGGGGAGAAGCCTCTGGAGCCCCCTCACCTTCTTTTTTCTCCCCCTGCAGCCGTCTGCGAGGGCAACTTCACCTGTACCAACAACGAGGTGTGTGTGAGGCCCAACGAATGTCGCTGCCGCCATGGCTATTTTGGGGCCAACTGCGAAACCAGTAAGCCTGGGAGCATCCTCCAGACTAGGGAGGGCGGGGAGGGGGGGAGGAAACACCTGCAAGCCTCCCCCAGGGAAAGAGGGCCATCAGGAGCCAGAACCACCCAGGCCAGAGTTCCCACCCCCCCTCAGCGTCCAGAAAGTTGCGCATTTGAGAATTCCCAGCTGTCCGGCAGAGAAGATAAATGAGGGAGGGGAGGGGTTGGTGATGATCATCATTATTTCAATTTAATATCTCATCTTTTTAACCTTGCTTTTGGGTGCTGCTTGTGGGCTTCTCAGAGGTCAGGGGCTAGGAAGGTTCAAATCCACCCCCATCCCAGGACCTTCATTTGGGGGCTTCAGGCCAGTCCCCAACGCCCCACCTTGCTGGGTTGCTGTGAAGGAAACTTTGGAGTTAACCTCCGATGTGCCGCTTCCTTGTATTCTCAGTGGAAAGGCAGTGAGAAAGGAAGGGATTTTATTAACCAACAAAGCAGGATGGTTTTAGTGCAGACTTGGCAACTTTTAAGATTTGTGGACTTCAACTTCCAGAATTCCCCAGCCAGTCATGGTGACTGAAAAATTCTGGGAGTTGAAGTCCACAAGTCTTCAACCTGCCAAGTATAGAAAGTTAAAGTTAACACCCACCCTTCTCCTAGAAGAATGAAATACTTTGAGAAATATTTAAAAAGGCATAATATTATATTTCCCTGGATGAGAAAAAGAGAAACGCCGCCCGGACTCCCTCGGGAGTAGGGCGGCATAGAAGAACCAATAATAAATAAATAAATAAATAAATAAATAAATAAATAAATAAATAAATAAATAAATAAATAAATAAATAAATAAACAAACAAACAAACAAACAAACAAACAAACAAACAAACAAACAAACAAACAAACATGCTCTTGGAAAGCAGCTCCCACCTTCCTTAATAGCCCACAGCAGATGTCAGCACTTAAGAGATAAAGAGATAGATAGCTCTATTCATAAGCAAATTCCCTGCAGCAAGGTCTAAACAAAGGTAGGATTAGTCCTCCGCCTCAATAGGAATTGCCCAACAAGCCCCTTCATTGCATCAGTAGTCCAAACTTTAACCAAACTTAGCTCAGACAAACACCTAGGATTTGTACTTTGCCTATAGAGCCAGCTATGACCCCTATATATCCGCTACATGGCCCCGTGGGAGTCTGACAACAGCCAATAGAATACAAGTTCTTGCATAGGAACAGGAAGCTCAAGTGCAAAGCCCAAGAGAAGGTATAAATAGCCCACACTATCAAGTCCATGTGGTCAGCTGCCCAGAACCATGTGCCTGGTGGTTCTGCTTCATCATTAAACCATCTTTCCAATCAGCCTCCATGTTTCCAGTGTCTTTATCCAAGCTTGGAACTGAATCAGAGGGATATTTTTCTCAAAACAAGTTTGGAGACACCCGCTCCAAAGAAGATTTTCTAATAAATGCATTTTGTTGACTCTGAGTGCAAGTGGCAACTCGAGTCCAATTTACTTTCCCAATTTACATTTATGAAATAGAAATTTAATAAATAAATACATTGTCTAGCAGCATTTCAAGGCTGACTCAGCCCCGGAGGAGCCTTCCATCTGTGATTTAAATCTTGTCTTTCGATTTAATCAAGGACCTAAGGGACTGAATGATAATGAAAATGTCAAATCCCAAACTGAAATTTAAAAATGACTCCGTAATATGAATGGTACAGAAATTAATTAAACATTAAGCCGTGGTAGTGCAGTGGTTAGAATGCAGTACTGCAGACTGCCGGTTGCCTGCAATTTGGCAGTTTGAATCTTACCAGGCTCAAGGTTGACTCAGCCTTCCGTCCTTCCGAGGTCGGTAAGATGAGGACCCAGATTGTTGGGGGCAAGAGGCTGACTCTGTAAACTGCTTAGAGAGAGAGAGGGCTGAAAAGCACTGTGAAGCAGTATATAAGTCTAAGTGCAGTTGCTATCCTTCCTTCCTTCCTTCTTTCCTTGGTCGATAAAATGAAGACCCAGATTGTTGGGGGAAAGAGGCTGACTGTAAACCGCTTATAGAGAGAGGGCTGTAAAGACACTGTGAAGCTGTATATAAGTCTGAATGGCAAGCGAGACCCTCCAGGATGCTCACCTGCTCCTGTTGTCCCCTGCAGAGTGTCCCCGCCTCTTTTGGGGGCCGGATTGCAAGGAGCTATGCAACTGCTACCCCAATGGGCAGTGTGAGGACGTGACGGGCCAGTGCACGTGCAATGCCAACCGCTGGGGCCCACGGTGTGAGAACGTCTGCCTGTGCAAACACGGCAAGTGTGACCAGAAGACGGGCAAGTGTTCCTGCGAGCCGAACTGGTGGGGGCCCCAGTGTGCCAGCGCCTGCTACTGCAGCCTCAACTCCCAGTGCGACCAGAAGACTGGCCTCTGCCTCTGCCAGCCGGGCTGGTGGGGGCGCACCTGCAACAACCAGTGTGCATGCAGCACCTCGCCCTGCGAGCAGTTCACGGGGCGCTGCCAGTGCCGCAGCCGCACCTTTGGTCCCCGTTGCGACCGTTACTGCCAGTGTCACATGGGGAAGTGCAACCAGGTGGACGGGACCTGCACCTGTGAGCCAGGCTACCGGGGCAAGTTCTGCCGCGAGGCCTGTCCGGCCGGCTTCTATGGACAAGGCTGCAGGCGACGGTAAGCAGGGCCCCATGGGGTGTCCCCCCCCCCAGGGATTCAGAGAGGGAGGGCAGATCTGTAACGCTCAGCCCGTGCCCATCCCCTTTGTGCCTTTCCTCAGAACAGCTCAGGGCAGCGTTTCTCAACCATGGCACGTTTAAGAGGGGCAGACTTCAAATCCCAGAATTGTCCGGTCGGCCATGCTTGCCAAGGTTGAGAAATGGCATCCTGGACGGACCAGCAGATCAGCACATGATCTTCCCAAAAAGTTTGGGCAAGAAGCAGTCTCTTTATCAAAGTTCAGCCCCACTTCCTCTTCTTCTTGTGCCCATATCCGTCATCAGACGTTGGCGATCATGCTGGCAACCCTATTTTTATCAACAGCCGCACGAAAAAGGGCTGCTGAGTTTTGTCCAAACCGGTCCCTTAGATTTTGAAGCCACGATGTTCTTCTTCTGCCTGGACCTCGTTTGCCTTCAATCTTTCCCTGGAGGATTAAGCGAAGGATGCCGTATTTTTCCGGGTGTCGCATCACATGTCCGAAATATTCTAACTTTCATTTTTTTATGGTTTTGATGATTCCCCTGGCTTTTCCCAGGCAGCTTATCGCCTCCTCATTTCTGATTTTGTCAACCCAACAGGTTGCTGCCTGGCCTGTGGCCTTCACACACTCTCTGCTCCATCTCCACAGATGCGGTCAGTGCAAGGAGCTGCAGCCGTGTACAATTGTAGATGGCCGTTGCCTGGCCTGCGAAGCCGGTTGGAATGGCACCAAGTGTGACCAGATCTGCTCCTCAGGGTTTTACGGAGAGGGCTGTGAGCAGATCTGCCCCCCCTGTAAGGATGGCCACACCTGCAACCATATCAATGGCAAGTGTTCCCACTGCAATCCGGGCTGGATCGGAGACAGGTGAGTAGCTGATGGCCCCTGAGTACCGAATATTGTGCTTGATAGTGTCCTGTCTCTGATCTGTTGGTGCATCTTCCCTTCGCAGCCCTCGGGGTTGCACACACGTGACACACTCAGCATATGTGTGTTTTGGGTTCTAGATTACTACCTCAAGGGATCGTTCAGCCTTTATTTGATCCCAGATTAATCCATTGCTTCTTCTTCAGAACCTGGTACTCTTAGCCCAAATTGCCAGATCCATTATTCAAGGGCCTCCGTCGAATTAGAATTATTAGAATTAGAATTATTTGAATTAGAATTATTAGAATTAGAATTATTAGAATTAGAATTATTAGAATTAGAATTGGAATTGGAATTAGAATTAGAATTAGAATTAGAATTAATTAGTATTAGAATTGGAATTGGAATTGGAATTGGAATTGGAATTGGAATTAGAATTAGAATTAGAATTAGAATTAATTAGAATTAGAATTAGAATTGAGCTGGAAGGGACCTTGAAGGTCTTCTAGTCCAGCCCCCTGCTCAGGCATGAATGACGGGAAGCCAGCTTCCAATAATCTTCTCGGCTGTCCTCAACACTCCCTGTATGGACTTTCTATCTGAGGTGCTGCCACCAAACAAAACAAAACAAAACAGGTGTGCT
Organism: Diadophis punctatus similis; assembly: GCA_023053685.1. NCBI lineage: Eukaryota > Metazoa > Chordata > Lepidosauria > Squamata > Dipsadidae > Diadophis > Diadophis punctatus. The sequence goes on from JALIGW010000048.1 coordinate 1,288,063, forward strand.
ATTTGTTAAAACGCTCTCAATTGTGCCCCTGTAAAAAGTGGCCAGGACAGAAGGAGAAAGATGTGTTCTCCTCATCCGACACAGGAAATGCAGGTGCTGGTTTGCATGCTTCACTAAGGATGACGTGTGGAGAGAGCAGTTCAGATTGCTAGTTGTCTGCACCCCCAGATACTTAATGCTGTTGACCACCTCTACAGATGCATCCTTGATACTGAGTGGAGCATGACTATGTCGGTGCTTTCTAAATTCTACAGTGCTCTGCGCTCCTGCAGCCAGCACCCCAAAGTCAACCACTGAACCTCCAGGTAGATCTCTCCCTATCTCCGCTACCCTGTGTTTGTCTTGCTGCCCTTTTCTCCAGGTGTGAGACCAAATGCCGCAACGGGACGTATGGCGAGAACTGTGCCTTCGTCTGCAGCAGCTGTTTTAACGGGGAGTGCCACTTTGAGACCGGGAAGTGCCTCTGCCAGGCCGGGTTCCACGGGACATTGTAAGTGACTGTCACCTGGGAAGACTCAAACCCCCCCACCCCACCCCACCCCTGAATGCCTGGGCAAGGCGGGGCTTAGCCAAGGAAGCGGTCTTGCTTGCTGAAGCAAAGCAAAATGGAATATACGCTTTTCTTAAGACTGAAAAATTTATGTTTCTGACTTGTAGCAGGTTCCTCTTCTATTTATGACAAGGTGATTTGTGTTGTTTAAGCAAATCAACAAACACTGGAGTGCCCTGTTTCCTGTTGGGTCCTCCTTGCTAGATCTGTGTTTAGAACAGTGTCTTTCAACCTCCGCTTGAAGCTTCAACTCCCAGAATTCCCCAGCCTGCCAGGCTGGCAAATAAATCTAATACAGATAGTCCTCGACTTACGACAATTTATATTGCTATGTGAGACATTTGTTAAGGGAGTTTTGCCCCATTTTACAACTTTCCTTGCCACATTTGTTACATGAATCATTGCAGTTGTTCAATTAGTTACATGGTCGTTAAGTGAATCTGGCTTCCCCATTGACTTTGCTTGTCAGAAGGTCGCAAAAGGGGATTACAGGACCCCGGGACACCGCAACCGTCATAAATATGAATCAGTTGCCAAGCATCTGAATTTTGATCATGTGATCATGGGAGGGATGCTGCAATGGTCATAAGTGTTAAAACTGGTCATAAGTCACTTTTTTCAGTGCCGTTGTAACTTTGAATGGTCGCTAAGTGAACTATTGTAAGTCGAGGACTACCTGTATAGAACCAGTGGAAGCAGGCCTGACTGGGGGATTCTGGGAGTTGAAGTCCTCACATTTTTAAGCTGTGGAGGTTGAGAGATTAGCCAGTCCAGTTAAATAAGCAGGAAAGGGTCACCAAGATACCATTTTACACATTTTATAAAAGTCTTATTCATGAATACTCCTATATGATAATTGTTATGTATTAACAGTTGAATTCAGTGAGTATGTTTCCACCAAGGTCCACTTTGCAGAGCGGGAAAATGCAAGCTACTGATTGGTCAAGCCAGCCCGCAACTCTCTATTTAAAGAGAGCCTTGCCGGGCTGGTTCCTTTGCTGGTTACTACTTCATTGAATAAAGAGCTGTTAAGTCACTATACTGTCTCCAGCCTCTTCAGTCCCAGAACCTAACAATAATGTTGGGAGAAATATCCATCTGGTTCAGTTCCAAGCCGGGAGAAAGGCACTGGAGACAAAATGGAGGCTGGAGGCTGATTGGAAAGATGGTTTAATGATGAAGCAGACCCACATGGATGGTTCTTGTGCAGCTGACCACATGGAGTGAACAGTGACAGGTTTTATACTGTCTCTTGCACTTGAGCTTCCTGTTCCTGTGCAAGAACATGTATTCTGTGGGTTGTTGTCAGACTCCCATGGGGCCATGTAGGGGTCATGTTTGTCTGAGCTAAGTTTGGTTGAAGTTTGGAGGGTGATACAATGTCCTTAGGAGATTGTGAAATGTAGTGAGTGAGTCCTGTGTTTTAGTGGGTTAATCCTATTATGTCCTGAGGGGTCATATCTTAATCCCATCACCCTGGAGCTGATGGTCTTTTGTTGTGTAGATAGGCTGGCCCAGTCTCTCTTAATGGGCACAAAATATCTGCTTGGGGTCAGGGAGCTGGGGCTCTGAGTTTCTGTTTCTGGGCTCTGATTTTTTTCATTTCTCTTTTAGTAAAGTGACCAGATTTTTTTTTAAGCGGGACGGGGGTTGGGCCCGTCTGGGCGCCGCCATTTGAGTTTTGCCCTCTGCGCATGCGCAGAACGCTGCGCATGCGCAGAGGGCAAAACACAGCAAATGTCGGCGTCCAGGTGGGGGGGGAGGCGGGAGGCCTTTCCTCGCCTCCCGCCTCCCCTTTGGGAGCCGGCAGCCCTTCGGGAGCCTGCCTCCCCTTCGGGAGGCCTTTCCTCGCCTCCCGCCTCCCCTTCGGGAGCTGCCCTGGGGCCGGGCTGGCAAGCGACGAACGGGAGGCGGGAGACAGGGAAAGGAGGCAGCCGGCAGCTTACCTGTCGCGAGCTCCAGGCATCCAAGCGCCGTGGTCTCCCGGTCGCCCGCCCGGCCCCAGGGCAACGGCGGCAGCGAGGCAACGGGGGGAAGGAAGGGGAGGGGGACGAGGAAGGGCTGTTTGCGCCGCCGGAGGGGCCGCTCGTGAGCTCAAACCGACGACGGCAGCGGCGGCGCCACCGAGGGCGGGGCTAGGGATGGGGCGGGGGAAGGAGAGGAGGAGCAGCCCCCCTTCCCCCTCTCCCCAGCAGGCAGCCGCCTCGCTGAAATTACGCTTTGCCCGACTTGCTTCCGGTACCTCTCTTTTGTGCTTCCCTTAAGGTGACCAGACGTCCCGGCATTCTTTCCCAAAAAGCGGGACTTTTTGGAAAGAATGCAGGACGCAGGACACACGCTTGAAAAGCGTGTCTGTCCCGCCAAAAACGGGATGTCTGGTCACCTTATCTTTTAGGGGAAATATAATATTCTGCCTTTTAAATATTTCCTAAAACCTTTCATTCTTCTAGGAGGGGGATGGGTGCTAACTTTCTACAATAATAAGGCGTAATTTCTCATTCTCAGCGACTTTTGTGTGGATTTCTGCTCCCAGAATTCCCCAGCCAGCCTACTTCCATGGGTTCTAGATTAATAGCTGCTTCTTTTAATTCAGAGTCAGCAATGGTCAGTTCCTATGCAGACCCCCAGAACTTCTTTTGACCCAGATCCTGCTTGGGTTTGGAGGTGATGAAATACTTTAAAGGAGCAAGACGTGTGTCAAAGCCCTGCAAAGGGTTAATGCACCCTTCTCACTTCTTTAAAAGAAAACTGATTTCTTCAGTTTCTTTCTAGTTAAGGACAAAGAATGGATAGGATCTTAAGTTTTTCCTCCTCCCCAAAGAGAAATTTATGATCCAACCCACTCTGAAAAGAGTAGCCTTTAAAAAAATACCAAAACAGCATCTTCTGGCCAGCAGAAAGTTTCCCCCTATAGCTGAACTGAGAAGCAGAATAGAATAGAATAGAATAGAATAGAATAGAATAAAGAATAGAATAGAATAGAATAGAATAGAATAGAATAGAATAGAATAGAATAGAATAGAATAGAATAGAATAGAATAGAATAGAATAGAATAATAATTGGGAATGGAATAGAATAGAATGGAATGGAATAGAATAGAATAGAATAGAATAGAATAGAATAGAATAGAATAGAATAGAATAGAATAGAATAGAATAGAATAGAATAGAATAGAATAGAATTCTTTATTGGCCAAGTGTGATTGGACACACAAGGAATTTGTCTTTGGTGCATATGCTCTCAGTGTACATAAAAGAGAAGATACATTTGTCAAGAATCATGAGGTACAACACTTAATGATTGTCATAGGGTACAAATAAGCAATCAGGAAACAATCAATATTAATATAAATTGTAAAGATACAAGCAACAAGTTACAGTCATACAGTCATAAGTGGGAGGAGATGGGTGATAGGAACGATGAGAAGAATAGTAATAGTAATGCAACCTTAGTGAATAGTTTGAGGGAATTATTTGTTTAGCAGAGTGATGGCGTTCGGGGAAAAACTGTTCTTGTGTCTAGTTGTCTTCAGTAAATATTTTCACGGCCCTCTTTTTGACTCGTGCAGTATATAGATCTTCAATGGAAGGCAGGTTGGCAGCAATTGTTTTTTCTGCAGTTCTGATTATCCTCTGAAGTCTGTGTCTGTCTTGTTGGGTTGCAGAACCAAACCAGACAGTTATAGAGGTGCAGATGACAGACTCAATAATTCCTCTGTAGAACTGTATCAGCAGCTCCCTGGGCAGTTTGAGCTTCCTGAGTTGGCGCAGAAAGAACATTCTTTGTTGTGCTTTTTTGATGACGTTTTTGATGTTAACTGACCATTTTAGGTCTTGAGATATGATGGAACCTAGAAATTTGAAGGTCTCTACTGTTGATACTGTGTTGTCTAGTATTGTAAGAGGTGGTAGGATGAGAGGGTTTCTCCTAAAGTCTACCACCATTTCTACGGTTTTGAGTGTGTTTGGTTCCAGATTGTTCCGGTCGCACCATGAGACTAGTTGTTCAACCTCCCATTCAACCTCCCGAAAAGATCTTCATTTCCTGCCTTCCACAGTTCTTTAGCTTTAGCAGAAAAAAAGACTGTTAATGTATTAGCAGAGTATTCCTTGTGTTACCAAGGTTGTGCATACAGAAACGTTTAGATTGAGATCAGTTGTGAATAAGTACTCAGCCACACACAGATACACTAACTTGAATTAAAGTTTACTTTAAGAAATAGCATGTTCCTATAAACAGTCCAAAGTCATACACTTAATAGTCATAATGACAATCCAAGTATTATCCAGTACAAGTACATTTCAGCTATAATACATAACTACAACACAGAGAGAAATGCAGAGCATACATACTCTAGGCCTTGCTCTAATAAGAAGCAGAGACTACACACTCTGAGTAGCAGAGACTACACTAAGTAGTAGAGACCAAAGACAAACAGAGAGGGACTCCCATAGAAATAAGCTGTGAACTCTAACTCCCTCTTGTGGCAGTCTGCAACACCTCAGCTAAACAGACACACTTCTGTTAAAAGCTAAAACATATATTGTCCTACCCAATATTAGTTATGGTCAGGGACCTAACAAAGACGTCCTGGCCGCTTCGTGGTGTTTAGTCATGGCATGCTTATTCAAGACAAAGCTTGTATTTATTGTCCTGTTTCCCGCCCCCCCCCCCAACAAATTCTTGCTGTGTTTTCGGCAAAGAAAGCAGATTTCTCCCTCCAAGTAAAGGGAGGAATCTTTCTACCCACCGTTTCTTTTCTATTATATATATAAAACAGAATTCTTGCAAGCTTAGGAGTCTCTTTGTGGACATTTTTCCAACATCTGCTTTCCCAACCTGGGGCACTCATCAGTGTGTTGGGATTAAAATTCACATCATTCCCAGATGGACTGCAGGATGCTGATCAGCTCCAGCCAGTTTGTACTAACCTTCTCTAAAGCATTGTTTCTCAACTTTGGCAATTTTAAGTTAGGTGGGCTACGCTGGCTGGGCAATTCTGGGAGTTGAAGTCCACCCAACAGATTTAACAGATTTAACAGATTAACAGAGTTGTAGGTCTTCTAGTCCAACCCCCCCCCCCCACACACACACACACAGACAGGAGACCCTACCCTACATTTCTCACAAATGGCAGCCCAGTCTCTTCTTGAAAGCTTCCAGTGATGAAGCTCCCACAACTTCTGAAGGCAACGTCTGTTCCATGGGTTGATTGTCCTCACTGTCAGAAAATTTCTCCTTATTTCCAGGTTGCTCTCCTTGAGCAGTTTCCATCCATTATTCCTTTTCTGGCCTTCAGGTGCTTTGGAAAATAGCTTGACCCCCTCCTCTCTGTGGCAGCCCCTCAAATATTGGAATGTTGCTATCCTGTCTCCCCTGGTCCTTCTCTTCGCTAGACTGGCCATGCCCAGTTCCTGCAACCTTAATTTGCCAAGTTTGAGGAACACCATTCTGAAGAATAGTTATTGTGCAAGTGTGAAAAACCACATCTGCACAATGAAATCACAAGCTTCAGGATAGTCCGGGGGGGTCTTAAGCGTTGTTAGTAACTGGCCCCAGGGTCTATGGAGAAGACAGAAGCAACTTCTGAATTTAGTTCAAGACAGGTCCCGGCATCCACGAAACCTCTTCGTGGTTCTTGAAGCCAGGTTGGGCCACAATTGCTTAAAAGTGTCAGTTCCTGTGGTTGCAAGAATGGTAGAATCTCTGCTCCCTATAAAACTAACAGCAGAGCAATCCTAGATATTGTTACCAGATTGGAGGATATGAAAATTATCTTTCATTGGCCCTTGGACATCATTAATCATCTGTAATCAACCCCCAAAGCTGGAACATTTTTCAAGTATGTCTCGTCCTTTCTCCCTCCCTCCCTCCTTCCTTCCTGCTTTTTCTTTCATCCCTTCTTCCTTTTTTTTTGTTTCCTTCCTTTCTCTTGCACAGCTTCTGCTGAGTTCCAGGCACCTCTGTGTAACACATTTGGCACATTTGTAAACCAGGTTGGGGGGGGAGAGAGACATCTGGATTTTCTTCCTTGGGAACTCAGGGGTTGTGGCATGCGTCCCCCTACATTGCTCTGGTCAAATGGTGAAAGGACTTTGACGCAGGTGGAAGGGAAGCCCTGGGACACGCTAAAAATAGGTTTGGTGGGGAATTTCTCCTTTTGGCTTCTGGTGGACGAGTGTGCTCTTCCCAGTCAGTTGGGAGGATTTGCCTGGATTTGTTGGTGCCATCAGAAAAGCAGAAGGTTGGCTTAAGCAGCGTTTCTCAATCATGGCAACTTTAAGATAGATGGACTTCAACTCCCAGAATTCCCCAGCCAGTGATGTTCAAGTTGCCAAGACTGAGAAATTCTGGTTTAGGATTCTAGACTACCCATCATCAATCACAATGAACATTTGGGGCCGGGGGGTAAAGAGTGTTTCAGCCCAGAGTGGTGGCGTTGGCCTAGAGGTGGAGCTCTCGCCTCGCAATCAGGAGGCTGTGAGTTCAATCCTAGGTAGAGGCAGATATTACTCTCTCTGGACACAATGAGAATATATCTGCTGAATAAAACTCCGCATTGGCAACAGGAAGGGCATCCGGCCATTAAAACACTCTGCCAGCTCCATTTCAGTTTCCCAGGCTCCATCCCGCAAGGGATTATGGGGTCGTTAAATGAAGATGATGAAGATGATGAGTGTTTCAGCCCCCCCACCAAGATGATTCTCATAGCCCATCACAGGTTGGCAGTGCGAGACCGCTTGGTGCCAGGGAGCCTACAACACCCTGTGAGCAGGTCTGCAGAACATGGCATCCAAATACGCTCTTTGAGAAAAAGCATAAAGTGGCTGAAACCTCACAAGATTGCTGAACCTTTAAGAACTCGTTGTTCTTGCCTGAAAACATCAACTTGCAAAAATATTAAAATGCAAAATTCTGCAGAATTGCAAGCTCTCAAAAGGGTCTTCAAATTGAAAACAGCAGGGCAGGCAGGAAATGTGTTCCTTTGTGAGCCAGCCAGCCAGCTTGCAGCTGCTGTGAAGAGACAGGAAGCCTCTGGGCCAAACCAGCACATGGCCCTGAGGAGGGCAGGATCCAAGCCAAGGAAAAAGCTCCAGAGGTCCAAGAGGCATCAGCATTCCTGGGAGAATCGGATGGCCAAAGGGCGGCCTTTGCAGGCCAAGCCTCCTCCCGTTGCTGCTCCTTGAGGGTGGGCTCCCTCCAGCCAGTTTGGACCAGGGCTGCTTTCTTCAGGGTTAGCTCACGTGGCAGGTGAGAGTTTGATTGGATTTCCAGAGGGAGTGCAGACTACAGCAACCATTTGCACCACTCAGGTGACCCTGAGGACACAGATAAACCTCCAAGTGCTTCAATGACCCTCTAAAACAGGGGTCTCCAACCTTGGCAACTTTAAGACTTGTGGCCTTCAACTCCCAGAATTGTGGAAGTTGAAGTCCACAATTCTTAAAGTTGCCAAGGTTGGAGACCCCTGCTCTAAAAGGATGCAAATGACCAGCTGTCTGCAAGGAGTATAAATACTTCCGTTCCCCACCATCCAGTCAGAGCTGAAGAAGCTTCTTGGATGAGAAGCGAAACATCGATTCCTAAGAGGTCAGTAAGGGGCATGCATAAGCGCACCAGCGTGCCTACCGCCCCTGTCCTAATGTTCCCTCTTATCAGTACCCATCTTATGTATATAAACAATGTTATATCTATGTACATTACCAATACCTACTTGACAAAATAAAATAAATAAAAAATCTTCAAAGAAAAAACCAGAAAGTCCAGTTGCCTCCTGAAAAAGTACCTTTGGGACAACCATGACCTGGATGACTGAGAATCTCTACAGACTTTTACCTATGCAGTTTGGGATGAACACCCTTTGAATGGTGTGGGAGTAGGAATGGATTTCCAGATGAGAAAAATTGCAGACTACAGGAACCAAGAGCACCACTCAGGTGACCCTGAGGACATAAAAAAACCTCCAAGTGCTTCCAACAACCTTCTAAAACAGGAGTGTCAAACTGAATTTCTTTGAAGTCCGATCAGCATTGTAGTTCTCCTCCACTGGCCGGGGGGGGGGGCAGGGCTCCTGCCAAATGCCTCCTGCAGCACCCTGCTGGGCAAAACAGGGTGCGGGGGGGCACGCATGACCCCCCCTGCACCTCATTTTCACCCTGCATGGTCCTCTGCAGCACTCTTCCGGCTGTTTTTGGCCGGCAGAGTGCTGCAAAGGGCCATGCAGGGTGAAAACGAGGCATGGCCCCCCCGCACACAGCCCGTTTTAGCCACAAGAGGCACTGCGGGCCGGTCTTTTGATATTTCCAGGTCAGCCCCGCGGGCCGGATTTAAACACCCTACGGGATATGATGGATTGCCACCATAAAGCTGCTAAAACCCATCCCGGGACTAGTAAGTGGCAGGAATAGGTAGTCCTCGACTTACAACCACAATTTCCATTTCTAAGAAAGAGGGTTGTTAGTGAGTCGCTCTCTGTTTTGTGACCTTTTTTGCCACTGTTGTTAAGTGAATCACGTATTTGTTAAGCAAATCCAGCTTCCCCTCACCCCTTGATTTTGCTCGTCGGAAACTGCCCGGGAAGGTTGCAAATGATGATGGGACATGGAGACCTTGGTAACTACATGCCAGTTGCCAAGCGCCCACATTTGGCTCATGTGATGTGATGATGCTGTGACAGTCATAAGCGCAAGGACTGGTCATAAACTACTCTTTTTTCCCAGTGCTGCTGTAACTTCAAACAATCATTAAACAAATGGTGGTAAGTCGAGCACCACCTGTATCTCAGTTCAGAAGCCAGGCTAAGCCACAGCGCTCGCTCATAAGAATGCCCACACTTGGATTGCTAGCTTGGCGAGGGGTGGCTAGCTGTCAGGCCTTCCCCATCTAGGAAAGAAAGACCCTCGACTCCATTGGATTGAAGTAATAGGTTCTTTTACTAAGGGTAGTTGGTTGCAGCAAAAAGAAAAGTTAGATCTGAGGTTCCCATGCAAAGCGTTACAATTTTTTCCTCTTCTCCCCTGCCCTCTGCCCTTGACCAGTCCATCTCCGTCCAATAGTTGTACCCCGTAGCCGTTTGGGGAGTAGCTCGGAAGATGCCACTTGGTGCAGTTCACATTCTTTTCCCAGGCTCCTCAACCTTGAAGACTGGAACAAGCTGGTTCTCACACCTCTGGCTTCCAGCAAACACAGACACAGACACAGACACAGACACAGACACACACACACACACACACACATACACACACACACACACACACACACACCTTGCCCATATCTACCCTCTACATGCCTGTTGTCCCCTTCCTCTCCTAACAATTTATGGTAGGATGCCAGCAAAGGGCTAAGCTGAGGATGGCAGTTCTGACACTAACCGAGTTCATAAATTGGGCACATCTGCCCTAGTGGAGAAGGGGACGGTGAGCAAAGGTGGCCCAAGGGGCAGCTCTCATAGGTCAGAGGAGCACAACCTTCCTGTGCTCAAAGGCCATGTTTTTTTTTCTTTAAAAAACTGCTCACTTGGGAGGAAAAATTTATGTTTTAAGTCTTTAAGGCGCCCCCATTTTTTTCACTTTAAATAACCCAAATGGGGAAAATCATCCCACTTTTAAGAATGGCTATTAAGTTAGGGAATTACTTATTTTGGCTCTTGAAAGCCCAGCTGAGCCACAGGGCTTGGCCATAGGAGGATTTAAAGGACATTTAAAAGTGAATGGGGTATTTTTAGCCTTGAAGGTCATTCATCTGGCTCCTTCCGGTTCTCCAAACCCTCCAGGGTTGCCCAAAGGTCCTTGCCCCCCCAGGGGGGGCTCTCGGGAAGTTAAATAACCCCAGGGAGGTTTGGCTGCATCCTGCATTTGGTTGACCCACTGGACTTAAGGCAAACCACGGAGGAAGTGCTTGCTGGACACACAATTTGGAGAGAGACGTGAATAGCCATTAAAAAGAGCTCAGGGCAGGAATAGCCAAGAGAAGGGTCATCAAAATCAAGATGGAGGTCACAATATGACTGAAGCCCCCTCCCCTTTTCAACATACATGAGAAATGTTGCTTGTTGCAGCTGCCAGATGGATTTTTTAAAATTTATTTTTTGGCAGTCACATCCCGAGGATGCCTTTGCTCAGGGCTTGGCATGGAGCCAGCCAGTTTTGTGGTTGGGGGCTGCCTCATTTTTTCCAGCCTCTGAGGGCCCCAATGGGGAGGCCATGGTGCTACAGCAAAGACACTGAACGGGCAGGGCCTCAAATGTTGGTTCTCCTTTGTTTTTTAGGGGTAAAGCCTTCTGGGGTCTCATACATCTATTCTGATGCTTATTTAAAATAAAATGTGAAAACGTGTACCAGCAAATTGTAGCAATGCAATCTTTATTCAAAATATGTGTATAACCACCCATCATAAAATAATTCTGGATGGTTTACGACCCATAAAACAGCATAAAGGCAATGGTATAAAAACCCACAATAATAAAAATAAAGATACAATCCTGACATTGGCATTCCTTCTAAGGCAGATGTGTAAGATAAGATGCCTTGTAGGCACCAGCTGGATTGGCCACAACAAAGAGGACATAATCCACTTTACAGCTGCCAACATTTATTTAATCTCACTATCAAGTAAATCTGGGCAACTAGAGAATGAGAAAGTACATGTTATGTGAGGGGCTGCCACAGAGAGGAGGGGGTCAAGCTATTTTCCAAAGCACCCAAAGGCCAGACAAGGAATAATGGATGGAAACTGAACAAGGAGAGATTCAACCTAGAAATAAGGAGAAATTTTATGACAGTGAGAACAATCAACCGATGGAACAGAAGTTGCCTTCGGAAGTTGTGGGAGCTTCATCACTTGAGGCTTTCAAGAAGAGATTGGACTGCCATCTGTCAGAAATGGTGTAGGGTCTCCTGCTTTGGGGGGGGTTGGACTAGATGACCTACAAGGTCCCTTCCAACTCTGTTAACCTGAATACATTTATACCATACAACTTACCTAATTGTTTGCATAATTAAAAAAGTAGTTGAGCTGGGAATACCTGAATATACCTGAGGGTATACCCCTAGAAGTTGTGGGTACTCCGTCACTGGAGGTTTTCAAGAAGAGATTGGAGAGCCATTTGTCCGGAATGGTAGAGGGTCTCCTGCTTGTGCAGGGGCTGGACTAGAAGACCTCCGTGGTCCCAGCCTAGGATTCTATGTTCTTTTTTTCTCCCTTGGTCTCTACTCAATCCCTCTTTCGGCATCCTCCTCTCTCACCTTCCTGCTTAGAGCATCACCGCAGTGACAGGAGGCTGGGTCTGGTGTGCGGGCCATGAAGCTATGTGACCAAGAGGGAGCTATGCTCAGCAGAGCCCCACACTCGGACTGTGCGCTGCTCCTCTCACTCCACAAACATATGGCAAGAGTTCTACAGGTGTTTATTCAAAAAACCTCCAAACAGATCCTCTGAAAGCACCCCCATTGCACAGGTCCAGATTACAAGCTCAGGAGAGCAAGAGTCACTTAGTAACCGAGTCGAGGGGTGAAATTCAGCAGATCCTGACAGGTTCTGGAGAACCGGTAGCAGAAATTTTGAGTAGTTCGGAGAACCGGCAAATACCACCCCTGGCTGGTCCCAGAGTGGGGAGGGAATGGAGATTTTGCAGTATTCTTCCCCTGCCACGCCCACCAAGCCACGCTCACAAAACTGGTAGGGAAAAAATTGAATTTCACCCCGACCGATTAACAGATTAACAGAGTTGGAAGGGACCTTGTAGGTCATCTAGTCCAACCCCCTGCTCAAGCAGGAGACCCTACACCATTTCTGGCAAATGGCAGTCCAATCTCTTCTTGAAAGTCTTGAGTGATGAAGCTCCCACAACTTCCGAAGGCAACATCTGTTCCATGGGCTGATTGTTCTCATTGTCATAAAATTTCTCCTTATTTCCAGGTTGAATCTCTCCTTGATCAGTTTCCAACCATTATTCCTTGTCTGGCCTTCAGAGGCTTTGGAAAATACCTTGACCCCCTCCCTCTCTGGGGCAGCCCCTCAAATATTGGAAGACTGCTCTCATGTCTCCCCTGGTCCTTCTCTTCACTAGACTAGCCATGCCCAGTTCCTGCAGCCGTTCATCGTATGTTTTAGTCTCCAATCTCCAGTCCCCTAATCATCCTGGTTGCTCTTCTCTGCACTTTTTCTAGAGTCTCAATATCTTTTTTATAGTGTGGTGACCAAAACTGGATGCAATACTCCAGGTGTGGTCTAATTAAGGCTTTATAGAGTGGTATCAGTACCTCACTTGATCTAGATTGTATCCCTCTGTTAATGCAATTTAGGATTGTCTTGGCTTTTTTGGCTGCCGCTGCACACTGCTGGCTCATGTTTAGCTGGTTGTCCACTAAGACCCCAAGATCCCTCTCACAGTCACTGCTATTAAGCTTGGTTTCACCCAGTTTATATGTATACTTTTGGTTTTTTTTACCTAAGTGTAGGACTTTACTTTTCTCTACATTGAATTTCATTTTGTTGGATAGGGCTCAGTGTTCAAGTCTGTCAAGATCTGTCTGGATCTTGAGCCTGTCTTCCAGGGTGTTAGCTATTCCTGCCAGCTTAGTGTCATCTGCAAATTTGGTAAGTTCCCCTTCTATTCCCTCATCTAAGTCGTTTATGAAGTTATTGAAGAATACTGGGCCTAAGACGGACCTTGTGGTACCCCACTGCTTACTTCTCTCCATGTGGACTTAGACCCATTAAGGACTACTCATTGAGTACGGTTTGTCAGCCAGTTGTGGATCCATCTGGTGGTGAGATTGTCTACCCCACTTTTCATAGCTTATAAAGAAGTAGGTTATGGTCTATTTTGTCGAATGCCTTGCTGAAGTCTAGGTATATTATGTCCACAGTATTTCGCTGGTCTACTAATTTAGTCACGGTGTTGAAGAATGAAATGAGATTGGTTTGGCATTATCTGTTTTTAACAAACCCGTGCTGACTGCTAGTTATTACTTTACTCGTTTCTAAGTGGTGACAGATCTGATTTTTTATTATCTTTTCCAGTATTTTCTTGGGTATTGATGTTAGGCTGATTGGTCTGTAGTTTCCTTGGTCTGTTTTTTTCCCCTTTTTTGAAGATGGGAATCACATCAGCTCTTTTCCAGTCCTCTGGTAGTTCCCCAGTATTCCAGGATTTTTGAAAGATGTGGTGCAGTGATTCTGAGATGACATCTGCCAGCTCCTTTAGTACTCTGGGGTGTAATCCATCCTGTTCTGGTGATTTGTATTCATCAAGTTCAGACAGGTGTTCTCTTACTGGGTTTTTTTGCTTATTTTAACTTTAGTTTCCAGTCTGTTTTTTGCAGTTATATTTCTGGTGGGTTGGGCTATAGTTTCTTTTTGTGTGAAGACCGATGCAAAGAATGAGTTAAGCAGCTCCGCTTTCTCTCTGTTGCCTGTTACTTCCTTGCTGTCTTCTCTCTTCAGTGGACAAACCTTTTCCTTGATTTTTTTCTTGTTATTTGTATGTTGGAAGAAACTTTTTTTATTATCTTTGACTTTTGTTGCAAGTCTTTGTTCATTCTGGGCCTTTGCTTTCCTGACTTTATCTTTACATATTCTGGCTGTTTGTTGATATTCTGCCTTAGTTATGTGTCCCTCTTTCCATTTTTTGTACTTGTCCTTTTTTTCATTCAATTTGTCGAAGAGTTCTTTGTGTAGCCATACTGCTTTCTTCTTGGATTTCTTGTTTTTCTTTCTCATCGGTATTGTGCTGGTATTGGCTTTTATGATAATATTTTTCAGAGTTTCCCAAGATTCTTGAGTTGTTTTTCCCTTTAGGACTTTCATCCAAGGAATCTTTCCCAAGTTCTCTCTGAGTTTATCAAAATCAACTATTTTAAAATCTAAGACTTTGGTATCATTGTGTTCTATTGTTTGTGTTTGCTTTATGTTGAATTCTAGTATGACATAGTCACTCTCACCCAAGGTTCCTGCAGTTTCTCTCTATCGCTTCTTCTGTTTCTAAGTATTAGGTCCAGTATGGCTGTCCCTCTAGTTCCCTGCTCTACCTTTTGGACAACAAAGTTGTCAGCTAGGTTGGTTAGGAATCTATTTGATTTCTCACTTGGTGCAGAATTAGTTTTCCAGTTGATATTCGGGTAGTTGAAGTCCCCCATTATTACTGTAGTGTGTTTCTTACATATGTTCGTTAGTTGGTTGGCAAAAAAAATTATGTTTGATTGGGGGGCCTATAGTATACTCCTAATGGCCATGTCATTCTTTTTTTATTTTATGTTGACCCATATGCATTCCAGGAGGTTTTCTTCTTTGGTTACATGTAACTCTGTGGCAATATAGTGATCCTTAACATACAGTGCAACTCCACCTCTTTTTTGTGGTCTGGTTTTTTTTGAAGAGTTTGTATCCTTCTATCAGTATGTTTCAGTCGTGGGTTTCGTCCCACCAAGTTTCTGTTATTCCAACTATGTCATATCTACCTTGGTGTATTAATATTTGAAGTTCACCCTGTTTATTCCCCAGGCTTTGTGCATTTGTGTATATGCACTTGAGATTTTTGTGCCTGACTCTGAGTGTGCTTCCTGTGTCTCCTATTTGGCGTTTGAGTTTGCCTTCCTTCTCATCCCTCTTTAGTTCGTTATTTGCCTTGCTTATTAGGGGTTTTTGCTTGGAGTTAGGTCCTGGAGATCCTATAGACTGGTCACCTTCCCCCCTCAATTTTAGTTTAAAGCCCTCCTGATAAGTTGAGCCAGTCATTTTCCGAAAACATTCTTCCCAGTCTTTGTGAGGTGTAACCCGTCCCTTGCCAAAAGCACATCTTGGAGGTAGTACAGACCATGGTCCAGGAATCCAAAGTTTTTTTGGCGACACCAACCCTTTAGCCAGTGGTTCACTTCTAAAATTCTTTCTTCTCTTACTGGATGTGCTCAACCCGAGGTCCTGGTAACCAGGGATGTCAGGGCCCTGGGCTCAAGCTGCTGCTGTTGAACGCCAGGTCAATTACCAACAAGGCCCCCCTTGTACGGGATTTAATCCTGGAAGAGGGGGCGGACCTGGCATGTATCACTGAGACCTGGCTAGGCCAGGAGGGGGGGTTCCCCTCTCCGAGATGTGCCCGGACGGGTTCTCAGTTCAGCATCAGCCGCGACCCCAGGGAAGGGGTGGAGGAGTGGCGATTATAGCTCGCCAGAACCTTAATCCTCGAAGGAGCCCTGCCCCGGAGATTGTTGGGTGTGAGATGATCCTTCTGAAGTTGGACTTAGGGGTCCAGGTGGGCCTTTTGCTAGCGTACCTGCCTCCTAGCTACGTTGCAAAGGCCCTGCCTGTTCTGCTCGAGGCGGTAGCAGGGCTGGCGATTGAGTTCCCCAGGTTGATGGTGCTGGGGGTCTTTAATTTGCCATCGCCCGGTGAAACCTCGGAGGCAGTCCAGGAGTTCATGGCTTCCATGACAACCATGGACCTGACCCAAGTAGTTCAGGGTCCGACTCATGAGGGAGGTCACACGCTTGACCTTGTGTTTCTCTCGGGGCAGTGGAGAGATGATCTGAGGCTGAGGGGTTTAGTCACAGTACCCTTGTCGTGGTCAGATCATTTCCTTCTGAGGTTGGATTTCATGGCACCACTCCTCCACCGCAAGGAGGCAGGGCCGATTAAGTGGTTCCGCCCCAGGTGCCTAATGGAATCTGAAGGATTTCAGAGGGAACTTGGGGAAATACCTGACTCCCTGGTACACGATTCATCTGAGGCTCTAGTGGCTGCCTGGAATCGGGCGGCAACGGGGGCTTTAGATCGGATTGCGCCTTTGCGGCCTCTCCGTGGCAGCAGATCCCGGAGGGCTCCTTGGTTTACCGAGGAGCTCCGGGAGATGAAGGGCCTAAAGAGACGCCTAGAGCGACGATGGAGAGCCAGTAAAGCTGAGTCTGACCGGACACTTTTAAGAACTTGCATTAAGTCTTACTTAGTGGCGATAAGGGCGGCAAAATGCTCGCATTTTTCCGCTCTTATTGCGTCCGCCGATTCCCGCCCAGCCGCCCTGTTTAGGGTGACTCGCTCCCTCCTAGCCAAGGGGGGAGTTGAAGATCCCTTGCAGGGCAGAGCTGAGGAATTTTCTCAGTTTCTGGCGGACAAAGTCGTTCAGATTCGGACAGACCTGGACTCCATTTGGACAGGGCAAGCCGAGATGACAGGGGCGAGTCTTAGTCCTGTTATATGGGACGAGTTTGAGCCTGTCACTCCTGAGGATGTGGACAAGGCCATAGGAGCGATGAGCGCCTCCACCTGTTTATTGGACCCGTGCCCCTCCTGGCTGGTCTCTGCCAACAGGGAGGTGTCACGCGGCTGGCTCCAGGCAGTTGTGATCGCTTCTTTGAGAGAGGGATCCATCCCACAGCCTTTAAAAGCTGCGGTGGTGAGGCCCCTCCCCAAGAAGCCTTCCCTGGACCCAGCGGATTTAAAAAACTTCCGTCCAGTCTCCAACTTACCCTTTTTGGGTAAAGTTGTTGAGAAGGTGGTGTCGCTCCAACTCCTGCGGTTATTGGAGGATACTGATTATCTGGATCCCTTTCAATCGGGTTTCAGGCGCGGCTACAGTACAGAGACTGCTTTGGTCGCGCTGATGGATGATCTCTGGCGAGCCCGGGATGGGGGTTATTCCTCCATCCTGGTGTTACTTGACCTCTCAGCGGCTTTCGATACCATTGACCATGGTATCCTTCTGCGTCGTCTTGGGGAGATGGGAGTGGGAGGCACCGTTTTACGGTGGTTCTCCTCCTACCTCTCTGACAGGACGCAGTCGGTGTTGACAGGAGGACAGAGGTCGGCCCCTAGGCCCCTGGTTTGCGGGGTGCCACAGGGCTCGGTCCTCTCGCCCATCCTGTTTAACATTTACATAAAACCGCTGGGTGAGATCATCCGACGACATGGGGTGAGGTATCAGCAGTATGCTGACGATACCCAGTTGTACATCACCCCGTGTCAGTTCAGTGAAGCAGTTGATGTAATGTGCCGCTGCCTGGACGATGTGAGGGTCTGGATGGGAGTGAACAGACTCAGGCTCAACCCAGACAAGACTGAGTGGCTCTGGATATTGCCTCCCAAGGACCATGTCGACTGTCCCTCCTTGGTTCTTGGGGGAGAAAAATTGACTCCCTCAGAACAGGTTCGCAATTTGGGTGTCCTCCTAGACCCACAGCTAAAATTGGATCAACATCTTTCAGCTGTGGCTAGGGGGACCTTTGCACAGATCCGTCTCGTGCACCAATTGCGACCCTACTTGGAGAGGGAGGCTTTGCTCACAGTCACTCATGCCCTTGTCACCTCACGGCTAGACTACTGTAACGGGCTCTACATGGGGCTACCCTTGAAGAGCATCCGGAGACTGCAACTGGTACAGAATGCAGCTGCGCGAGCTGTAGTGGGTGTACCGAGATACACCCACGTAACACCTATCCTCCGCCAGCTGCATTGGTTGCCAATTAGTTTCCGGTTGCAATTCAAGGTGTTGGTTTTGACCTTTAAAGCCCTACATGGCTCAGGGCCAGGTTACCTACGGGACCGCATCCTACCACATACCTCCCTAAGACCGGTTAGGTCCCACAGAGAGGGCCTCCTCCGGGTCCCATCGGCCAAACAATGTCGGTTGGCGGGGCCGCGGGGGAGGGCCTTCTCTGTGGGAGCCCCGTCCCTCTGGAACCAACTTCCACCAGAGATCCGGACCATCCCCACCCTGCTGGCCTTCCGTAAAGCCTTAAAAACATGGCTCTTCCGGCAGATGGGGTGAATAGGATAATCAGATTCCCCCCTGAATGTTGCGTTTATTATGTTTCTTTTTTCTTTAATTATATTTTTAATTCTATTTTTAACTTAAATTATGATTATCGTTTTTAAAATGTACGTTTCTTATTTATGTTGTACGCCGCCCTGAGTCCCACGGGATTGGGCGGCCTATAAGAGCGTCTAAATAAAATAAATAAATAAATAAATGTTGTCCTTTTGTTGGCAGTATAGATGAGAAAACTACTTGTGCACCCAAGTCCTTGACTTCCTTGCCTAGATGCTCAATAATCACTCAATATTGTTTTCAAGTCCTTTTTTGTGTCATTTGTCCCTACATGCAGTAATCGAAGTAGTCTCTGGGCTTTATTATTTTGGTTAGTTTCCTAGCCACATCTTTGATTTTAGCTCCAGAGAGACAGCATACCTCTCTGGATTGACTGTCTGGTCTACAGACGGCAGGTTCTGCTCCCTTGAGAATTGAATCTCCTATCACCAGCACTCGCCTTTTTTTTTTCTGGGGATGTTTGGGGTGTTTTTTTATCTATCACAGTAGCATTTGATGGTGCTGCTTTATTAGGGCCATTTGATGGTGCTTTTCTTTTCTGTGTTTGCACGTTATCTTCTAGTGAGAGCCCATGGTATCAATTGCTTAGCACCAGTGGGGCTGCATCATAGTGGTTTGGTTTGGACAGGGGTTTTGTACCTGGTTTGTGTTTTTTTCTATGAGTGACATGTTTCCATTTGTTTTCTTCCTCTAATGCAGTGGTTCCCAACCTGGGGGTCGGGACCCCTTTGGGGGTCGAACGACCATTTCCCAGGGGTCGCCCCGACATCCTCAGCTTCCCCCCCCCCCCCCACTGCCACAAGCCTGGCCATATCAACTCAACTCGCCCGAGCCCTCCGATTGGTCGGGAGAGGTGCCATTCGGTGAGAGGCGTTTGTGAAGCCTGGCGGCCGAGCTTTCAAAGTACAAACATTTTTATTTCCCCCCCCCCAGACCCACCCCCTTCCCTCCCCACCTCCCCCCCCCCCCGGACTTCCCAGAGATAATACAGGGCATAATAATAAGTTTAAATTGTTAATAAAAAGAAAAAGGAAAAAGGAAAAAAAGAACACTATTTTTTAAAAAAAACTTCAACTCCAAACTATACAGTACTAATATATCGCATTTGTATACAATAGTAAAGATACAAAAAAGAGAGAGAAAAAAAAAGAAAGAGAATAAAAAAAAGAAAGAAAGAAAGAGAAAACTCTTTAACACTACAAACAAACAAACCTCCTACCTCCTCCCTTCAGTCCTCTATCTTATACAAGGTAAGTGTTACATAAGTAATAACTAAATATAAAATACACAAATCTTAAACTAATATTATTGACATTAGAAATAACCTCTAAGATAAAACTTAACTAAATGTTACATAAGTAATCATCAAATATTAAATTTCATCATGATATTCTAAGTTAATTCGCTAACTTCAATAAACAAAAAAAGAAAATAAAAGAAGAATAAACAATAAACAAATCTTCAACAAACTATATATATCTAATATTATCAACATTAAAAATAACCTCAAAATTATATAAAACTTAACTAAATATTGCATAAGTAATCATTAGATAGGGAAAAGATAAAATACAATCATATTAGTCTCTATCCATCCAATATATTTCAACATCACATTGTTTTGTATCTTGATAGTTCATCTTTTAATAGTTCAATAAATTCAAATTTGTCAAGTCGTCTCCCGTCTGCTCCCAAACCTCCATCTCCTCTTCCCCAGCTATCTGATTCAGGCACTCCTTTTGGATTTTTGAGTCTATTTCTTTTTGATCCATCGAAGGTGGCTTCCCCTCCTCCTCCTCTTTTATTTTCATACACCCTTCTTCTGGAATCTTGGATATATCAGCCTTTAGAACATTGACATAAAATTCAGTAGCTTTTTTTATCGTGTTGAGCCGGTATCTTTTTCCAGAAAATTTCACTGTTACTCCAACTGGTGCTTCCCATTTATATTGTAAATTTAATCTCTTAAATTCATCAATCAAAAAAGTATAGCTTTTCCTGGCTTTAAGCATTTTAGAGGGGATTTCTTTCCAAATCTTTAGTTCCTGACCATTCACCATAAGATTATTGTTAAACGTTGCTTGTATAATTCTGTTCCGTAGAGCTCTTGTGGTAAAATATATAACAATATCCCTTGGTAGATGCTTTTGTTTGGCGTACCACGAGTTGATTCTGTATGTTTTGTCGATTTGTGTAGCCAATTCCGCTTTAGAAATTCCAGACACCTGATCCAATATGTCAACCATCCTGCCTTTTAAATTTTCATATAATCCTTCTTTCAAACCTCTAATCCTTATAGCAACTTCCATAGATCTGAACTGAGTCATTAAGACCTCTTTTTCAAAATTTGCAATGTCATTTTGGATTTTATCTATGTAATTCACCGAAGTTGCCAAAGCTTGTTTATTTGTTTCAATACGTTCTGCCAAAACTTCAATATTTGTTGCTAAGCCTTTGCAAACCTCTAACACATCAAATCTTAGTTGTTGATTCATATTCTTCAAAGCAGCCTGCATCTTATGGTCTATCTCACTTATTTTCTGGTTAAATTCCAAAGTAAGTTCATGTTTCATAATCTTTAAATTATTTAATAAATTTTCAGGTGTCAAAAGCTGTGGAGGTGTTAGCTCAGTGTTAAGTTGCATTTTAGAAATATATCCAGATGAATAGTCATTTCTTTTAGTCAAAACAATCTTTCCAGATTTTGAAGCCATTATGGTGTTTCAAAAGAGTACAAAGAAAAAAGAGAAAGGAGAAAGAAAAAAAAGCCAGGTGTCTGATTAAAGTTCTTTCCAGTTTCAAAACCAGGTAGTCTTTTATTATTAAAAATCTTTCAATTATAACTTTAATCCAGGGTTAGGAGACAGAGAAAGAAAAAGCCATTTTTCCAAGTTAAAAGTTTCCATAAGAGAAAAAAAAAAAAGCCTCTGGGAAAACGAAAGTCACTTTCACTTCTCAATCGCCATATTGTTACTTTGTTTCCTTTGTTTCCTTGCCGAAGTGAAAGCTTACCCAGGAGTTGAAAAAAAAAGAAAAAAGAGGTTTCAATACTTGCCCATCTCACGCCTGTTTCTCTCTGTCTGCTTCTATAGTTCAAAAGTAATTGTAAATCCCATTCTGGAAGCAGCGGCTGGTCACGACATCTAGCTCCGCAAAAGCGGAGGTTTCCTGATCCTCGGAGCTGGAGACAGGCTGCATGGGGAGCTCTCCCTTCGCGCCCCTAGATGGCTTCTAGGGCGCTGGGGGGGCTCTACCCCACCTGTCAGGCTCTCATCTCTCCCCTTTGCCCGGGGAAGAGATTTCAAAGCCGCCAGACAGCTGTTCTGGCGGCTTTTTACGAGGATCGGAAAGGCGTCCGACAAAGGGACGTCCGCGATGGCGCTCCAAACCGGAAGTCCCGGTTTGGCGGCCGAGCTTTGACGGCATCAGCTAAGGGGCCAGCTTTGCTTTGAATTCTGGGAGTTGAAGTCCAGGCACCTTAAAAGTTGCTGAGATTGAGAAATATTGCTGTACACTTGTTGGTTATCAAGTCTAAATACAGAAGTAGATTTGTTGTGGAAGATGATATTCCTTGTGCTCTTGCAAAGACTGGCCCGAGAATTTCTGATCTGGCATAATTACATATTGTTTTTGTGATTAATCACTATGCTTTAATTATGTTCAATTTGTAATAATGAAAATACATCCTGCATATTAGATATTTACATTACGATTCATAACAGTAGCAAAATTACAGTTATGAAGTAGCAACAAAAATAATTTTATGGTTGGGGGGTCACCACAACATGAGGAACTATATTAAGGGGTCGCGGCATTAGAAAGGTTGGGAACCACTGCTCTAATGGGTCAACTCTTTCAGAAGTTGTTTGATTGTTTTTATGTTCAATTTGTGCATATTCTTTTTGCAAGGTTTAGGGTTTCTCATTTCGTCCAACAGGCACCGAGTCCAACAGGCACACACAGAGCCCAGCAAAGCAGTCCGTGATTCAGACGGGTTAGGAGACACAACACAAGCACACAAGGCACATTGCTCCGGCAAACACTCAAGTCCTCTGGGCGGAATTAAGTAGGAAACGCAGGTGTAGCCCTTCACGAGGGGCGAGATTGCCTCCTCATGTGTAGTCTAGCTGATAGGTATTGTGCCTGCCTCCTCTCTGCTCCAATGTCCTTGGATCCTCATTGCTAACAGGCAGCAGCTGCTCCCAATGCTTGCCTGAAGCCTCCTAGCCAACTTGCTGCAGCCATGGCTCACCTCCTTCAGCCTCAGCCTGTCCCTCGTGCAATCAACCCATCCAAGGCTGCTCCATCAGGCTAGCAGTCTCCAAGCTCTGAATCCTGACCAGCACTGCTTTCTCTGCTGTCTCAAACTCACCCTCCTCCTCTGAAATTGCATCCGAAGAGGCGTCTGGAGGTGGATCCATGACCAGCTGAGCAATGCAGCTCCCCCAAAGGTGGATACAGAGGATAGCTGAGGGCTTTCTCCTGCCTTTGCCTGCTGACCCATAGCTGCCTTTGTATGGGCAGGTCAAGGGGGGAGCTGTGCTCAGGCTCTCTGGCCAGAACGTGCCTCCATCTCCTGAGGCCAAATGGCAAGGAAGCAAGCCCTCCTGACTGACTCCCATGGGATTCAGGGACAGCATGCGCAGAAGCGCTGTCCATGCGCGAATAGTGAACCGGTAGCGACGGTAATTGAAACCCACTACTGAGGGACAGGATCCATCAATGGTGTGTGGAGGCTTTGGGTTTCTCAAATTGCAAGGCTAGCTTAAAAGGGGGCAGAGTAGTATAGGATTCAGTGTGTAATGGGAACCCATGGAGTTGTGGGGCGAGTTGCGCCATTGCATGGAGTTGTGAGAAAGTTTCATTTGAAATCCCAAAGGTGCTTTTTTTCAAGAAGCAACTGGACTTTCTTGGTTTTTCTTTGAAGACTTCTCATCCAAGAAGCTTCTTCAGCTCTTCTCCTCATTCTCTTGGATGAGAAGCGAAACGTCTTCAAAGAAAAACCAAGAAAGTCTCTTGAAAAAGCACCTTTGGGACAGCCATGACCTGGATGACTGAGAATCTCCATAGACTATTCATTTGAAGCGGTAGAGAAACACACAATATTTCCATTTAGGCATCCACCAAAGATGCCTACAAGTTGTGCTGTAGCTCCTGGCCACCATGTTGGAGTCCCTGCCATCGGTCACACAAATATTAAATGTGGCATTATCCCACTGCGTTTTCCAGTAGGGCTTCTCTGAGTAATTTAAATGGAAGATTGTGGTGAGGGGCACCAACCTCTTTTGCCCACTCTTCTTTCGCCAGCTGCAACCTGACCTGCCCAACTGGCCACTACGGTGCAAACTGCGCTGAGCTGTGCAACTGCCACGAGGACTCCTGCAACCCCTTCACCGGCATGTGCCACATGGGTAAGTCCCTGGCCAACCTTCCCCCAAACCTTCTTGCCCCAGCTGGGTGGGGGAGGCACAAGGTGTGGCCTGGAGGTTCAAAAGGCAGCCACAACAGCCTCCTCACGTTGTGGCAGCCACCATCTTGCCTTTCTTCAACCCACTCTGCAATCACAACAGCCGCCATGTCCCACCTTGCAAGGGCAGCTGGCTTGTGGCTTCCCCTGCCCACTGACTCTTGCCAACCTCTTTTCCCCAGAGGCCAATCAGCGGATGGGAGTCATTGGTGCTGGAGTCCTCCTGATCTTTCTGCTCTGCCTCCTCCTCTCGCTGTTGTCCTGCTGTTGCATTTGCCGCAAGAAGGATCAGGCGCGGGAGTGAGTACCCACAGGGGATGGGGGGCTTGGGGGGAATGAGTGGGAGGAGGGAAGCTGCGGAGGACCGGTCTTCCAAAAAGAGCCCTGGCCGGAAGGGGAGCCAGGACGGGGGAGGAAGGACGGGCCGGGAGGCACTTCCATCTGGCAAGTTTCCTTTTTAGCTGCCCAATTTTCTGAGAACAATTACTGGTATTTCTTGACTTATGACCACAATGGAGCCCCAAAATTTCTGCTACTAAGCAAAACAGTTAAGTGAGTTTTGTCCTAGTTTACGACCGTTCTTGCCACGGTTGTGAAGTGAATCACTGCAGTGGTTAAATTAGTAACACCGTTGTTAAGTCCATCTGGCTTCTCCATTGACCTTGTTGTGAGGAGATCACAAAAGGGGATCACAGGATCACGGAACACTGCAACCGTCATAAATGCGAGTCGGTTGCCAAGTGCCTGAATTTTGATGACATGAACCTGAGGATGAGGCAACGGTCATAAGGGTGAAAAATGGTCATAACTCGCTTTTTCAATGATGTTCAAACTTCAAATGGCCAAGGGCTACCTAGAACCAATGGAAGAACTTGCCTCCTGGAGTTGTGGATGCTCCATCACTGGAGGTTTTCAAGGAAAGTCTGGACAACCATTTGTCCAGGTGGTTTGGACATCAATACCCAGAAATCCCCTTGC
This sequence comes from Diadophis punctatus similis, assembly GCA_023053685.1. Taxonomy (NCBI): domain Eukaryota; kingdom Metazoa; phylum Chordata; class Lepidosauria; order Squamata; family Dipsadidae; genus Diadophis; species Diadophis punctatus. Next base: position 1,312,877 of record JALIGW010000048.1, read on the forward strand.
TGGCTGGGGAACTCTGGGTATTGAAGTCCAAATGTCTTAAAGTGGCCAAGGTTGGAAAATCCTGCCTTATTTCATCCATAGCTGTAGATGTCACTTTCCCCTGCCTTTGGATTACAGCCCCCCCCCCCCATCACCTTGCACAGGTAGGATAAGTGAGCTGCAGGGAAGTCTAAGACAGAAGGAGCAAATTATAAAGATGCAATGCAATATGACCCCCATCGTCATATTAAGAGCTGCGGTGGCACAGTGGTTAGAATGCAGTATTGCAGGCTAATTCTGCTGACTGCCAGCAGTTCGATTCTGAGCGGCTCAAGGTTGACTCAGCCTTCCATCCTTCTGAGGTGGGTAAAATGAGGACCCAGATTGTTGGGGGCAAGACGCTGACTCTGTAAACTTCTTAGAGAGGGCTCTAAAGCACTGTGAAGCGGTATATAAGTCTATTGCCCTTCCTTCTTTCCTTCCTTTCTTCCTTCCTTCCTTCCTGTGCAAAATGTTCAGAATGCAGTATTACAGGCTAACTCTACCCACTGTCAACTGTTTGATCCTGACCAGCCTTCCATCCTGCCGAGGTGGGTCAAATGATGACCCAGATTGTTGGGGGCCATAGGCTGACTCTGTAAACCGCTTGGAGAGGGCTGCAAAGCACTATGAAGCGATATATAAGTCTAGGTGCTATTGCTATCCATGTGGCAACTTTTACTGTGGTCTCACCTGGTTGTCTGGCTTCCTTCACAGCATACGCCAGGACTTGGCTCGTAAAAAATCTTCAAGGCGCCTTTGCGGACAGTTCAGCCAAATCAGCTTGAAGCTGCCCCGGATCCCCCTTCGCCGGCAGAAGTTGCCAAAAGTTGTAGGTAAGGATCCATTCCACTCCACAGTCTTGGTCACGGTTCCCTCTGGCTAATGGACCCGAAACTGGGACGGGGGGCTGATGCCAGAAGAAAGGCTTTGGCCACACAGTCGTCACTGCCAGATTGATGCTTGTGACCCCCTCCCTCTGGATGTCCCTGGCAGGGAGAAAAGCACCAAACTGAACAATTACACGCCCTTACAGCAGCATCTCTCAACCTTGGAAACTTTTAAGACGGGTGGACTTCAACTCCCAGAATTCCCCTGGGGAATGTTGGCGGTGGAATTCTGGGAGTTGAAGTCCACTCATCTTAAAGTTGCCAAGGTTGAGAATCACTGCCTTGTGGAGAGGTAAACTCTGCCCCCCCCCCCCGAAATGTGAGATCCCAGCAGAGATAAATAAAATGCACGGAGTCAGGCTTGTTTTGGTAGCTCGCCTCGATCCTTCTGATGGGAGCTTCTCGTAGCAGTCCGGCAACCTGGATCATTCATCTTCACAACATACAGGAACAAGAAATGGTTTGTTCGGTGGTGGAGAGTTGAGCTGCACATTTAATGGGGCAGGGACAGGCCTTGGGCACCAAGCACCCCAAGCAACTGGCTAGATTCTCAGGTGGTGAGTCTTGCATGGGAGACTGGAGCCTTTTGGCTTTTATGGTCCTCAGGGAGGAAAGGAGATGACACTCTCAGCTGTGAAGAGAATTTTAGAACTTATAACAGAATAACAGAGTTGGAAGGGACCTTGGAGGTCTTCTAGTCCAGCGGTCACCAACTGGTGGTCTGTGGACCACTGGTGGTCCGCAGAAAAATTATTTGCATTTTTTATATTGCACTAAATCAGGTCTCCTCAACCTATGGCCCCTGAGCTGGATACGTGCAATGAACGTTTGTGTTGCTGCAGAGAGTCTTCCCCTTCGGGGTCTTTTTGTGCGGGTCAGAGAGGGCAGAAATTCCGACTTGGGGTCTGCTTCAGCCTCCTGGTGTGGGGCTTTGGGCGAAGGCTGGAGGGAAGCGCTGCTGGTGGCAAAGAGCCGGAGGGCCTTCTTCCAGTGGGAATGCATCATGGGCCTGGAACTGGCTGACCATCTCAGCCTGCTGAGCCTCCAAGTGCCAGTACCTGGCCTTCCACTCCCTCAGGTCTTCCCTGTGCTTGGAAAGCCTCTGCTCGTAGTCCTCAGTGAGGTGCTTCTGCTGAGCCTCCTTCTCAGTCAGATCCAATATGAACTGAACTGTTTTGCCAACTCTTTCTGGTGGTGGCTGCTTAGCTCCAACAACTGCTTCCTATTGGGGCCCTAAGGAGCCTGGGTGGGCAGCCGAGGAGTGGCTGGAAGGGGAGAGGCACGCCCACCCAGTCACATGACCACCTAGCCATGCCCACCCAGCCAGTTATTAGGCAGATCATATTAGTGGTCCACGGGATTTAAAATTATGAATGTAGTGGTCCCTGAGGTCCAAAAGGTTGGGGACCCCTCCTCTAGTCCAACCTTCTGCTCAGGCAGGAAACCCTATACCAGTGATGGTTAACCTTTTTGGCACCGAGTGCAGAAACTGGAGCACACGCGCCGAAGCACCAGAACCTGGAAGAGAGCAGCTGGCCGGTGCGCATGCGTGCAGCGGCCAGCTGATCTTCTGGGTTCCGTTGCGCACATGCGCACTGGCCAGCTGGTCTTTGCACGAAGACCAGCTGTCCAGCATGCATGCGTGTGATGGAAGCCGGAAGACCAGCTGGTGACGGCACGCATGCCAACAGAGAGGGCTCTGCGTGCCACCTCTGGTACGCGTGCCATAGGTTTGCCATCACAGCCCTATACCATTTCAGACAAGTGTTCGACCAATCTCTTCTTAAAAACCTCCAGTGTTGGAGCACCCACAACTTCTGGAGGCATGTTGTTCCACTTATTAATAGTTCTAATTAATGATGTGGACAAATTCTGGAGAAGCTGAAGTAGCTTCTTGGATAAGAAGCGAAACGTCTTCAAAGAAAAAACCAGAAAGTCCAGTTGCCTCCTGAAAAAGCACTTTTGGGACAACCATGACCTTGGATGACTGAGAATCTCTACAGACTTGCTGTGGGAGTAGGAATGGATTTCCAGAAAAATTGCAGACTACAGGAAACATTTGCACCACTCAGGTGACCCTGAGGACACAGATAAACCTCCAAGTGCTTCAATGGCCCTTTAAAAGTATGCAAATGACCAGCTGTCTGCAAGGAATATAAATCCTTCCATTCCCCACCATTCAGTCAGAGCTGAAGAAGATTCTTGGATGAGAAGTGAAACGTCTTCAAAGAAAAAACAAGGAAGTCCAGTTGTCTCCTAAAAAAGCACCTTTGGGACATTCTGGAGAAATCACACATAAAACATAAAATAATAGGGCTGGAAAGGACTTTGGGGTTGTTGTTCAGTCAATAACTCGTTTTCAGCTCCCAAGAAGCCATGGACACAGCACGCCAGGCCCCTCTGTCCCCCACTGGCTCCCTGAATCCGCCCAACTGTGTCGATGACACTGTCAGAAAGGATCTCAGAGGTTTAGATTTTAGATTTATTATTAGAGTTGGAAGGGACCTTGTAGGTCTTCTAGTCCAACCCCCTACTCAAGCAAGATACACCATTCTGGAGAAATGGCTGTCCAAACTCTTCTTCAATTGTCCTCCAGTGATGGAGCACCTACCACTTCTGGAGGGAAGCCGTGCCATTAATAAATTGTTCTTACTGCCAGGAAATTTCTCCTTGGCAAGAGTTGGAGGAAATGTTGCCCTGCCCTGCCTGGGTAGATGTTGCTTTTCAGCTGAAAGATAACAGGCAGCAAATGATCGGCATCCAGATTATCTTGGAAGAAACTCTGTTTGGCTGCAGAACATCATAGTTAACAGCTGCCCCCTGATCCCCTGGTTCTGCAGAGCAAAAAAATTAGAATGGAATAGGAATGAGAATGAGAATATTAACATTAACATATTAACAGAGTTGGAAGGGATCTTGCAGGTCATCTAGTCCAACCCCATGCCCAAGCAGGAGACCCTACATCTGCCTCTACCTAGGATAGAACTCACAACCTCCTGATTGTGAGGCAAGAGCTCTACCTCTAGGCCACAGCAGCTATAGAATAGAATAGAATAGAATAGAATAGAATAGAATAGAATAGAATAGAATAGAATAGAATAGAATTCTTTATTGGCCAAGTGTGATTGGACACACAAGGAATTCGTCTTTGGTGCATATGCTCTCAGTGTATTTAAAAAAAACATTCATCAAGAATCATAAGATACAACACTTTAAAAACCCTCCATTTAAGCTAACATTTGAAAATCAACAAAGCAGCATCAGGTTATTCAGCCAGTCAAAGTCAAAGTCTTTATGACCAAGGGACATAATTTTAATCAGGCCCATCTGTCTGAAACTGCCTTCTTGATTTTTGTTGGCCCTTTTCTCAGTTTTGATTCCCCCCCCCCCAGCATCAATGTCTGATTTTTGACTTTGCATTCTACTTCCAAACTATTTAAGCTTTATCTGCATTAGTGGTGCTTCCAGTGAACAGCCTGGCTTCATTTCAGCTATTGAAATATTTGTTATTCTTGGGCTTCAATGTCTTTTTCCAGCGCATTCACAGGCAACGGTGGGACTGTTCGGCTTTGGCTTTCTCTGTATTTGTAATTGAACAAAGACTTTAGATTTAGATTTAGATTTATTATTAGAGTTGGAAGGGACCTTGTAGGTCATCTAGTCCAACCCCCTGCTCAAGCAGGAGTTCCTACACCATTTGAGACAGATGGCAGTCCAGTCTCTCCTTGAAGGTCGCAAGTGTTGGGGCTCTCACAACCTCCGCTGGCAAGCTGTTCCACTGGTTGATCGCTCTCACCGTCAGAAAGTTTCTCCTCACTTCCAGGTTGAATCTCTCCTTGGTCAGCTTCCATCCATTATTCCTTGTTTGGCTTTCTGGTGCCATAGAGAACTTTCATAGCTATGTGTCACAACAGGGAGAACTGTGGCGTTGACGACATGAATCTATGGAACAGAGGTGGGTTTCAGCAGGTTCTGACCAGTTCTTGAGAACCGGTAGCAGAAATTTTGAGTAGTTTGGAGAACCAGTAAAACCACCTCTGACTGGCCCTGCCCCCATCTATTCTCTGCCTCCCGAGTCCCAGTGATGAAGCTCCCACAACTTCTGAAGGCAACTTCTGTTCCATCGGTTGATTGTTCTCACTGTCAGAAAATTTCTCCTTATCCTTTTCTCCTATCTGGGAATAGCTAATCCAAGGGATAAAATCCCCAGAGCTATTTATTAGAAAGAAGATAAGAGCTTTATCAGAGGAAATGCAGCAGACACTCTGGTGTCAAGTGAGAAGCCAATACAGGTTGTCGACTTATTAACGGGTGGGTTCATCCCGGTTCGGACCGGATCGCCCGAACCGCTAGCGACCTGCTGGTGACATCACGATGGCATCACGGATCCGGTTCGGTCGGTGCCAGTCCGTGGGTGCCGCCATGGGGTTTTCTTTGGAATTTTTTCCGAATTTTTCAACTGTTTGGAAGATTTTTCCTCTGCTGCTGCTTGAAAAAGGGCCCTCCCGCCCACCCCCGGGTTTATACTTATTTATTTATTTATTTATTTTGGTTTTCTTATATGCCGCCCTACTCCCGAGGGACTCAGGGCGGCGTACAACAAAGAAAATACAAGAAACCAGCAATAAACATAATTAAATCGAATACAAAAATTAAAAATTCAATATTAAAAAAAACATCCATCCACCAAACATACCCTGGGGAGAGCTCAGATGGATTCGTCTCTAACCCCCTACTTACTTACCTTTATTCCTTCGCCCGAAGCACAGCTGATCAGCTCCTCAGCTGTGTTTCGGGCTGATTATAGCTACTGAGCATGTGCGGAAGCAGAATTGCATGAGTGGACGCGCGCGTGCGCGCGAGCGAACCGGCGGCGATGGTAAGTGGAACCCACCCCTGACTTACAACCACAATTGAGACCAAAATTTCTGTTGCTAAGTGAGACATTTGCTAAGTGAGTTTTGCCCCAATTTATGACCTTTCTTCCATAATTGTTAAGTGAATCACTGCAGTTAAGTTAATAATACAGTTCTTAATGCCATCAGTTGACACCCTGCTGATGAAAGCCCAGACACGCTGGGCAGGCCATGTGGCAAGGATGCCAGACCACCACATCCTCAAACAGCTCCTCTATGGTGAGCTGTCTCAAGGAAAGTGATTGCCCGGGGGACAAAGGAAGTGATACAAAGACACGTTGAAAGCCTCCTTCAAGTCCCTGGATATAGACGTCACCTCCTGGGAGACCCTGGCACAAGATGGATCGACATGGCACAGACATCTGCCAGACATCTGAGGACAGCAGAACAACCATGGCACAAGAGAAGCAAGCACTCCGCAAAGCCAGAGCTGCAAATGCTGCGACAATGGTGCCCACACATGTCTGCCCTACATGTGGTAAAACGTTTCGTGCCCGTATAGGCCTTACCAGCCACCTGCGGACACATCGTGGACAGCCCACAACCTGTTAGATGTCAAGGTCCTCTTCGAACACGATGGATGAACGTTGTTAAGTGAATCTGTCAGGAACTTTCTCCTCAATTCCAGGTCAGAGGTCTTCAGACTTGGCAACTTTAAGACTTGTGGACTTCAACTCCCAGAATTCTCCAGCCAGCATAGCTAGTTGAAGTCCACAAGTCTTAAAGTTGCCAAGTTTGGGGACCCCTGTTCCAAGTTGTTTCTCTCCAAGATTAATTTCCATCCATTGACACACACCCCTCTTCTTTGTGGCAGCCCTTAATATAATTAATTTATTATAATATACTTTTAGCGATTAATATACTGAATCACTTTAGTCTATATGTATCATAATATACATTGCAGTACAAAATCTATATCTCCTTCTTTCTCCTTGTTCTTTTCTGGAATTTAGCATTTAGTTAGGAAACAGATTCTTTGTATTTTACTTTTCACTTTTATTTTCACAAAATCGGCAGATAGCCATTTTCTCTCTTTTTGCTTCCAGGCTATTTTTATTTGTTTCATCTTTAAGGGTAGCGTGTCTTTCAGTTTGAATTGTCCAGGAAGTCTCTTTATCGAATGCAACCCATTAAATCTAGGGGTTTTTTTTGTTTTCACTGCTATGGAATATTGTTAAGAGATTGGCTTGATAATTCTGTTGTCTTTAGTTTTAAGTTTCTTTAGTTTTAAGAAACTTGGGATCTGAACAATAGTCAATGCCAGTTCTTTTTGTTTTGTTTTGTTTTTCTTTTGCTGACTAAACAGAGGTTTTCCATCTTCGCCTGCAAAGCAGACCATCAGTTCAATGTTTGTGTTTTCTGTCCAATGATATCCGTGTATCTTTTTAGGTTTCTGACAGTGTATGAAACACTGGATTTTCTTGGCAGAACGCGATTAATCCGTCTTCGGCTTCATTCCCTAAACCACATCAAATATTTATTTATTTATTTATTTTATTTGTGAGATTTATATACCGCCTCACAGTGCAAGTTCTCGGCTCTCTCTAAGCGGTTTACACCAGTAAACAATGTATATTGATATTGTCCCCAACAATCTGGGTCCTCATTTTACTTACCTCGGAAGGATGGAAGTGAGTCAACCTTGAGCCGGTGAGATTTGAACCACTAACCTGTGGATCACTGTCAGCTAAAGTGGCCTGCAGTACTGCCTCTAACTGCTGCGCCACCTCGGCTCTTTTCTATATTAATATTCTTTTCTATAATAATATTCCTATTATTTCAGATGCTGTTTTACTTCCAACTTTAGCATTCTGCAGGAAGTCCCCGATTTACGATCACAATGGAGGCCAAAATTTATGTTCTTAAGTGAGACCTTTTTTAAGTGAGTTTCGCCCCATTTTACAACTTTTCTTGCCACAGTTGTTAAGTGAATCACTGCAGCTGATAAGTTAGTAACCTGGTTGTTTACTAGTGAATCTGGTTCCCCCATTGACTGCTTGTCAGAAGGTCACAAAAGGTGATCACGTTGCAACGGTCATAAGTATGAAGCAGTTACCAAGCGTCTGAATTTTAATCACACAATCACATGGCATCAGCAGTGGGCTGGTCCCTGTTCGGCCTGGTTCTGCAAACCGGTAGCGGCGGGAGGCGCAAGCATGCGCACAAACTGGTAGCAAGGGCTTTTAGAACCCACTACTGATGGGCATGCTGTCATAAGTCACATTTTTCAGTGCCGTTGTAACTTTGAACAGTCATTAAATGAACTGTTGTAGGTCAAAGACCATCTGTGTTGGTCCGTCATCAATAGGACTGTTATTTGGTGCTATCTTGACAAGATGCTGTGAGGCATCCTAGAACCACTCAATTCCTGCTTCTTCTGCACCTGCACCTGGAGCACAGACTTGGAACACCTGCTCTGGTTGACTTACCTTGGCACAGAACTCTTTCTATCATTGTGGGTTGCAGCTGACACCAGACTTGGCCATTTGGGTTATAAAGATGGCTGTTCCTTCTTTCCTATCACTTTTTCTTGGTCCACAATAGAAGATGTGAAGAAAAGAATTAGGGGTGACATGACAGTAGTATTCCAGTATTTGAGGGGCTGCCACAAAGAAGAGGGGATCAAATTATTCTCCAAAGCACTGGAGGGCAGGACAAGAAACAACGGATGGAAATTAACCAAAGAGAGAAGCAATCTGGAATTAAGGAGAAACTTCCTAACAGTGAGGACAATTATCCAGTGGAACAGCTTGCCTCCAAAAATTGTGGGTGCTTCATCACTGGAGGTTTTTAAGAAGAGACTAGACCCATGATGGCGAATCTATGACACGTGTGCTACAGGTGGCATGCGGAGCCATATCTGCAGGCATGCGAGCCATTGCCCTAGCTCAGCTCCAGCACGCATGCATGCGCTGCCAGCTGATTTCTGGCTGGCCCCTCCCCGCCCCTCCCAGGAGTCTCCACGCGGCCCGTTTTGGATGTCAGGTAAGTACAGGGGAGGCTCTGGGAGGGCGTTTTTGGCCTCTGGACGGCCGGCGGGAGAGGCTGTTTTTGCCCTCTGGAGCCCAGGGAGGATGAAAAACGGGCCTACTGGGCCTACTGGAAGTCTGGAAACGGGCCATTTCTGGCCTCCGGATGCTTCAGGGAGGCCTGCTAGGCCCAAAACAGGGTGTAGGGCGGTCGTGCGTGGAGGAGCGTGGGGGTTTGCGCGCGCATGCACAGGGGAGTGTGGGAGGACATTGAATTATGGGTGTGGGCACGCACATGTGCGCTATCTCGCGCGCTTTTGGCACCCGAGGGAAAAAAGGTTTGCCATCACTGGACTAGACAGTCACTTATCTGAAATGTGCAGGGGGCTGGACTAAAAGACCTCCAAGGTCCCTTCCAGCTCATTCATTCTATCTTCTTCTAAAGTTTTTTGATGTGAAGTGACCCATTCCATTCCAGTTCTAGAATGTCAACCTGTACTTTCTGCTTTGACAATCTCAGGTGTGCCTTGGTTCACCGTTCTGTAGTTCTTGTGTGATGCATATGGCCTCTCCTTTTGCCCCTGGGCCCATCATCTTCTGGACCTTAATCCGGTGGCATCATAAACCTCACAGCTGGCCGTTCTTGCCCTCCGTGGTTCCCCAGAAGCTCAGTGAGGACTTTCCAGCTTGCAGGACCTGTCCTGATTGTGAAGGTCCCTTCTTTTTGGAAGAGGAGAGTGGTTGACCTTCCCTTCTCTGGTGGATTATAGATTATCCCTCATCCACGGCCTCGTATCACGGGTGATCCTCCAGGAGAGACATCCAGGGGTGGGCTGCTGGGGGTTCGCAGGGGTTTGGGAGAACCTCTAGCTAAGATTCTGTGCAGTTCGGAGAACCCCCAAATCCCACTCCTGGCTGGCCCCGCCCACCCCGCCCCGCCCCTCCCAGGAGACCCCACGTGGCCCGTTTTGGATGCAGTTAAGTGCAGGGCACACACAGAGGCTTGGGGAGGGCGAAAAACAGGCCTACCGGAAGTTTGGGAAGGCCAGGAATTTGCCCATTTACGGCCTCTAGAGGGCCGCTGGAGCCTGGGGAGGCCATTTTCGCCCTCCCGGAGGCTCGAGAAAGGCCTCCAGAGCCCGGGGAGAGCAAAAACGCCCCCCCACCCCCACCGTGGTGCAGGATTTTAGATTTATTATTAGAGTTGGAAGGGACCTTGTAGGTCATCTAGTCCAACCCCCTGCTCAAGCAGGATTTCTTACACCATTTGAGACAGATGGCAATCCAGTCTCCTTTTGAAGGTTGCAAGTGTTGGGGCTCTCACAACCTCCGCTGGCAAGCTGTTCCACTGGTTGATCGCTCTCACCGTCAGAATGTTTCTCCTCACTTCCAGGTTGAATCTCTCCTTGGTCAGCTTCCATCCGTTATTCCTTGTTTGGCTTTCTGGTGCCATAGAGAACAGCCTGACCCCCTCCTCTCTGTGGCAGCCCTCAAGTATTGGAATATTGCTATCATATCACCCATGGTCCTTATCTTCGCCAGACTGTCCAAGCTCAGTTCCTGCAACTGCTCTTTGTATGTTTTATTTTCCAGACCCTTTATCATCCTGGTTGCTCTCTTCTGCACTTTCTCTAGGGTTTCAATGTCTTTTTTGTAGTGCGGTGACCAAAACTGGATGCAGTACTCTAGGTGTGGTCTGACCAAGGCTTTATAGAGTGGTACTAGTACCTCTCTGGTCCTTGATTGTATCCCTCTATTTATGCAGCTCAGGACTGCGTTGGCCTTTTTGGCTGCTGCTGCACACTGCTGGCTCATATTTAGTTGGCTGTCTACCAGGACTCCGAGATCCCTCTCGCAATCGCTGCTATTGAGTGTGGTTTCGCCCAGTTTGTATGTGTATTTTTGATTCTTCTTACCTAGGTGCAGAATTTTACTTTTCTCCATGTTAAATTTCATTTTATTGGTTTGGGCCCAGTGTTCGAGTCTGTCGAGGTCCCTCTGGATTTTGAGTCTGTCCTCTGGGGTGTTTGCTACTCCCGCCAGCTTGATGTCATCTGCAAATTTGGTTAGTTCTCCTGCTATTCCCTCATCTAGGTCATTTATGAAGATATTAAAGAGTACTGGGCCTAGGATGGAACCTTGTGGTACCCCACTGCTTACTTCTCTCCATGTGGACTTAGAGCCATTGAGGACTACTCGCTGGGTTGGTCAGCCAATTGTTAATCCATCTGGTTGTGTAGCTGTCTATCCCGCTTTTTTCTAGCTTATGAAGGAGTAGGTTGTGGTCTACTTTGTCAAATGCTTTGCTAAAGTCCAGGTATATTATGTCTACTGCATTTCGCTGGTCTACTAATTTGGTCACAATGTTGAAGAATGAAATGAGGTTGGTTTGGCATGACTTGTTCTTAACAAATCCGTGTTGGCTGTTGGTTATTACTTGGTTTGTTTTTAGATGATGGGAGATCTGGTTTTTAATTATTTTTTCCAGTATTTTCCCAGGTATTGATGTTAGGCTGATTGGTCTGTAGTTTCCTGGGTCTGTTTTTTTACCTTTTTTGTAGATGGGGACCACATCAGCTCTTTTCCAGTCCTCGGGGAGTTCCCCTGTGTTCCAGGATTTGTGGAAGATGTGGTGCAGTGGTTCCGAAATGACTTCTGCCAGTTCCTTTAGGACTCTGGGATGTAATCCGTCTGGTCCTGGTGCTTTGTATTCGTTAAGTTCAGATAGGTGATCTCTTACTGTATTTTTGCTTAGGTTGAGTCTTGCTTCGAATCTGTTTTTTATATTTGTGTTGCTGGGTAGTTGAGCTGCAGTTTCCTTTTGTGTGAAGACTGATGCGAAAAATGTGTTCAGTAGCTCTGCTTTGTCTGTGTTGCCTGTTACTTCTTTGCCGTCTTCTCTCTTTAGTGGACCAACTGTTTCTCTGATTTTTTTCTTGTTGTTAATGTGTTGGAAGAAGCTTTTTTTTTGTCTTTGACTTCTGTTGCGAGTCTTTGTTCGTTCTGGGCCTTTGCTGTCCTGATTGTTTCTTTACAGATTCTGGCTGTCTGTTGGTACTCTGCCTTGGTTATGTGCCCCTCTTTCCATTTTTTGTATTTATCTTTATTTTCATTCAATTTATCGGTGAGGTCTTTGTTTAGCCATGCTGGTTTCCTTTTGGATTTCTTGTTTTTCTTCCTCATCGGTATTGTGGTGTTCTGGGTTTTTATGATCGTGTTTTTCAGGATCTCCCAGGCTTCTTGAGTTGTTTTACCCTTTAGTACTTTCATCCAAGGGATCTTCCCCAAGTTTTCTCTGAGTTTGTTGAAGTCGGCTTTTTTAAAGTCTGGGATATAGGTGTCGTTATTAATAGTCTGTGGGTTTTATTATTTCGGTTATTTTCTCTGCTACGTCTATGATTTTGGCTCCTGGGAGGCAGCATACCTCTCTGGATTGGTTATCTGGTCTACAGATGGCGGGTTCGGTTCCTCTGAGGATTGAATCTCCTATTACCAGTACTCACCTTTTCTTTTTGCCTGTGGTTGTTTGGGGAGTTTCTTTCTTTGTCGAAGTGGTGTTTGGTGGTGCTGCTTTGTTGAGGGTTCTTTCTGGTGTTTCTTTTTTGTGTGTCTGTGCATTATCTTCTATTGGAAGTCTGTGATTTGTTGCTTAGAGCCAGTGGGGTTGGGTCTGGGTGGGTTGGTTTGGACAGTGGTTTTGTGTTTGGTTTGTGTTTTTTCCTGTGTGTGACATGTGTCCATCTGCATTCTTCCTCCGAGGGGTTAGCTGCAGTGGAAGTTGCTTGGTCATTTTTGTGTTCTTTTTGTGCGTGTTCTTTTTGTGGGGTTTGGGGTTTCTCGTTTTGTTTGTTGAGTTTCAGGGTGTTTAGGTTCTTCTCCAGGTCTTCAATTTTTTCTTCTAGTAATTTGATTAGTTTGCATTTGGTGCATGTGTAGTTATGGTTTTCTGTGGGAATAAGCATGTACATGGAACATGTTCTGCATGTCACAATGGAGTCTGTTCCTTGATCCATGTGGGTGGCTTTTTGGTTGGGAGTGAGAGTGGGAGTGTAGAGTGTGGGAATGTGGAGTTACTAGTAAGTTTCCCTTTGTCTATTAGGGTATAGAGTGTGGGGGTGTGGTTACTAGGAGGTTTCCTGTTGTCCTTTAGACTATCAAATTGCTTATTCTACTTACTTATTCGGCTTACTGCTTGCTAACTTATTCTACTTATTCTACTTACTTCTTGCTCACTTGTTCTACTTATTATTTACTACTTATACTACTTATTCTACTTGTTTCTTGCTAACTTATTCTACTATCTTATTCTACTACAGTAGGTGGTCTCAATCTTTCTTACTTGTTCTACTTACTATTTACTAACTTATTTTAATTATTCTGTTTGCTTCTTACTAATTTATTCTACTTACTGTTTGTTAACTTATTTTGCTTCTTACTATCTTGTTCTACTTACTATTTACTATTTTACTACTTCTTACTATCTTATTCTACTTACTGTTTACTACTTTTTTTTACTACAATCAGTAAGTTGTCCCAGTCTATCGATTAACTTATTTTGCTTCTTACTGTCTTATTCTACTTACTGTTCACTACTTATATTACTGCTTCTTACTATCTTGTTCTACTTACCGTACTTTTCGGAATATAAGATGCACCTTTTTCCTCCCTAAAAGAGGCTGAAAATTTGGGTGCGTTTTATACTTCGAATGTAGCTTTTTCGAAGCTTTTTTCTCCAGCCCTAACAAGGTGCTAACGATCTTCCCAGCTTCCTATTCCCTGCAAAGCAGTTTTTCCTGCCCTAAGTCTTTGCAGGCTTGCTTTCATTCCTACTCCCTTCGAAGAATATTTTTTTCAGCCCTAATCAGAGGATAAAATAATGTGCTGAAGCTGAACAGACTAAGGACGCTAGCCAGATGAATACCTGGTAGGTAGATTTTTTCCCCTATTTTCCTCCCCCAAAACTAAGGTGCGTCTTATACTCCAAAAAATACGGCACTATTTACTACTTTATTTTACTATGATCAGTTGTCCCAGTCTATCAATCAGATGTGAGTTGGCTAATCACTCAATTATCGGTTGATCAATCTATTAGTCAGATGGGCTAGTTAGCTAAACAATCTATCATCAGTTGTGTTAATCACCAGGCAGTCTATCATTCAAGTAAGGTTTTTTTTTCCTTGAGTCACGACAACCTCCGAAAAATGTTTCAGGTTTTGATGTTCTATCATTCTAGTTGTCTAGTTCTATGATTGTCTAGTTCTATGATTCAAATTGTCTAGTATGGAGATTTAGGTTCTAATTGATCCCTGGCAGTAGCTGGGCAGTAGCGAGGGCAGCCCTGCTTCAGCTGGGGATTCAGCTGGGGATTTAAAGTGCATGGGGGGGGGGTTCTGGTCGGCTATCTCTATCCGTTCTCTCCAGAATCGGCAGCTAGGCAAAGGAGGCCAACTAGGCCACGCCCACCATGGCCACGCCCACCCAGCAACCAGGCAGAGAACCCCTTGCTAAAAGTTTTGGAAGCCCACCCCTGGAGACATCCCTGATGGATGATGATCTCACATCATCCTTGAGATATGCAAGTCCTTCATCGCTGGAGGTCTAAGTACAATAGACGAGAGCCCTAATTCCTGCAAAGAAGGTATAAAAAATATCCCTCAAAGTTCAGGAGCATCTTATGGACGTACCCTACTTCCTATGCATCTTAATACCCAATGTTGGGTTTTGGGGGCGGGGGGAAAGGCTCAGAGTAGGACAAGGGATTCCAGATCATTGTACCTTTGGCATTCAACAACCTGTGTAATTATTATATTTTTATCTTCAACTTTTCGGTTGGGAAAGGTCCTGAAAGCTGCAGCGCCAAAGCCCCTGGAACGTGTTTTTTCTCCTGAAATGATCCTCAGAGCTGTGTTTACAGTAGCAGGCTGGGGCTGGCCTCCCTCCCCTCGCTAGCATAGAGGCCCTTTCTCTGAAGGAGAGACTGGGACTGAATGAGTCTGTGTGTCTGCACTTCCTGGCGTTGACTGCCTGTTGGAGATTTTGTATAAACAATGGCAGCGAGAGCTTTCCCCTTGGCCTCTGTCCTGCACTTGTGCTCTTCGCTGGTGCTCCAGAAGAGGAGACGGATTGTGCGGAGACACAATCCGAGGCAGATTGCTTAGAAAATGGGAGCATCTCGGCTAGTCCTGCTGCCCATCCTCACCCCGGGATTTAGATGAACCTGGTCAGATCCAGCCAGCCAGTTTCAGACCCTGCTTTCCGACAGCTGCTAGCCAGATGCTCCATCCAGGAAATGAAGAGACAGGAACACCATCAACTTCCCTTGTGGCTGCATCTCAAGGCTGTGCAAAATACTAAAACAAGCCAGCTGGATTCCTACGTCGTGTGCTAACCTGAAATGAGGCCTGCCTCTTGCAGTCTGCAAACCATGGGAGATGGGCTTTAATGTGGTGGGAAGCCTGCTAGTTGGGATTTATTCAATAAACCATGATTGAACCATGGTGTGAAGCCACTCAAACCATACTGGAACCATGAAGAATTAGGGGTGACATGATAGCAGTCTTCCAGTATTTGAGGGGCTGCCCCAAAGAAGAGGGAGTCAAGCTATTCTCCAAAGCACCTGAAGGCAGGACAAGAAACAATGGATGGAAACTAATCAAGGAGAGAAGCAACCTGGAATTAAGGAGAAACTTTCTGACAATGAGAACAAATAATCAGTGGAACAACTTGCCACCAGAAACCATGGGCACTCCATCACTGGATGTTTTTAAGAAGAGACTAAGACAGTCTCTTGTCTGAAATGGAATAGGTTCTCCTGCTTGTGCAGGGGGCTGGACTAGAAGACCTCCAAGGTCCCTTCCAGCTCATTCATTCATTCTATCTAGCTGCTGAGACTCGCTAGCTGTGTTCCCAAGACATGCTAATAGACCTTAGAAAGTGCAGGGAAGAGCAACAAGGATAATAAAGGGTCTGGGAGCTAAATCATATGATGAAGGGTTGATGGGGGACCTAGATATGTGTACCCCATAGAAGAGAAGGATCAGAAGAGAAGAAATAACTGTCTTCCAGTACAGTACTTGAGGGATTGTCTATGGAGATTCTCAGTCCTCCAGGTCATGGTTGTCCCAAAGGTGCTTTTTTCAAGAAGTAAGCAACTGGGACTTTCTGGTTTTTCTTTGAAGACGTTTTACTTCTCATCCAAGAAGCTTCTTCAGCTCTGACTGGAGGGTGGGCAATGGAAGGATTTATACTCCTTCATTTCCAGTTGTCTGTTTGAATGGATTTCCAGAGAAAAAGTGCAGACTACAGGAACCATTTGCACCACTCAGGTGACCTTGAGGACACAGATAAACCTCCAAGTGCTTCAACAACCCTCTAAGACAAATTCGTTGTGTGTCCAATCAAGAATTCTATATATCTATATATTCTATAAAAGGATGCAAATGACCAGCTGTCTGCAAGGAATATAAATCCTTCCATTCCCCATCATCCAGTCAGGGCTGAAGAAGCTTCTTGAATGAGAAGCGAAACGTCTTCCAAGAAAAAACCCAGAAAGTCCAGTTGCCTCTTGAAAAAAGCATCTTTGGGGCTACTTGAGGGATTATCACTGAGAAGAGGGAATTGACTTACACCGGAGGGCAGGACAAGAAGTAATGGGTGGAAGCCAGTAGTGAAATCCAACTTTTTTACTACCGGTTCTGTGGGCGTGGCTTGGCGGGCGTGGTGTGGCTTGGTGGGCGTGGCAGGGGAAGGATACTGCAAAATCCCCATTCCCTCCCCACTCTGGGGCCAGCCAGAAGTGGTATTTGCAAGTTCTCCGAACTACTCAAATTTTCCGCTACCAGTTCTCCAGAACCTGTCAGAACCTGCTGGATTTCACCCCTGGTGGAAGCTTCTTAAAGAGAGATGCAACCAAGAAGGAAGGAGACATTCCTGCCACTGAGAAGAACTTATCAATGGAATAGTTTGCCTCCCAGAGTTGTGATGGAGGTTTTCAAGAAAAGATTGGACAACCATTTGTCTGGGATGTTATAAGGACTTCTGCCTTGAGCAGGGGGTTGGACTAGAAGACCTCCGAGGTCCCTTCCAGCCTATGATTCTATGTTCTATGTTTTATGCAGACTGACTTGCTCCCTCTTCCCCTCGCTTCCTCTTTCCTACAGGACCCTTGGGATGGCGGAAACCCCTCCCCCCCACCTGTTTGTTTCAGGTTGGGTTCACGTGCTGTGCCGACTTGGGCACCCAGATTTGTAAACTGGGCTTCCCAGCTATGCATGATGCTAATTCTCAGTGCTTTGGCTGAAGGCCCCCAGCAAGCAGCTCCAGGCCTCCCTGGACCCAGACCCTCATGCTGCCCACTCCTGCCTCGTTTTTGCCCCGTGACCCCCTTCCCCTAAAGCGCTCTGTGCCAGGCAGGTGCCAGGCTCTGCAATCTGAGGGGCTGACTGTGGCCGCCTCCAGAGTCATTCACAGCCTGGCCAGCCCCACGTCCTCCTGCAATTGTTTATATTTTGTATTTGTTTATTTGTCAAGCATATATGATTATAAGCAAAGTATAAACAGTAAAACATGATTGAATATATATGTAATAGTACAAGCATGAATAAGAGTAAAAGAGTAAAATTGCTCCCTCTGCCTGCACCAACTCCGAGGCTGGCCCTCCCAGAGCGCCCCTAAATTGCCAGAGTTCTTTCACCAGAATAAAATGCTTTGGTGCCAAGCTCCTTTGTTTGGCTTGGCACACGGGCCCTGCCATATGTTCCCCTTACCCAGTTTTCTGTGGAAGACCCACATGGCTGCAGCACAGAGGGGGTGTGGGCACCAGAGAGAGATGCAGGCAGGGCAGGGCACCCTCCTCCTCCCCCTTTGGCTTGCTTGCTTCCTCCCTCCCTCCTTCTCTCCTCCTTCCTTCCCTCCCTATCCCACCTTCCCTCCTTCCTTCCTCCCTCCCTCCCTCCTTCTCTCGTCCCTCCCTCCCACTTCCTTCCTTCCCTCCCACTCCCACCTTCCTTCCTTCTTTCCTTCCTTTCTGTCCCTCCCTTCCCTTCTCTCCTCCTTCCTCCTTCCTTCCCTCCCTCTCCCACCTTCCCTCCTTCCTTACTTCTTCCCTCCCTCCCTCCCTCCTCTTGTCCCTCCCTCCCACTTCCTTCCTTCCCTCCCTCTCCCACCTTCCGTCCTTCCTTCCTCCCTCCCTCCTCTCGTCCCTCCCTCTCACTTCCTTCCTTCCCTCCCACTCCCACCTTCCTTCCTTCCTGTCCCTCCCTTCTCTCCTCCTTCCTCCTTTCTTCCCTCCCTCTCCCACCTTCCCTCCTTCCTTCCTTCTTCCCTCCCTCCCTCCTCTCGTCCCTCCCTCCCACTTCCTTCCTTCCCTCCCTCTCCCACCTTCCCTCCTTCCTTCCTCCCTCCTTCCCTCCCTCCTTCTCTCCTCCCTCCTCCTTCCTTCCCTCCCTCTCCCACCTTCCCTCCTTCCTTCCTCCCTCCCTCCTCTCGTCCCTCATCCCTCCCTCCCACTTCCTCCCTTCCCTCCCTCCCACCGTCCTTCCTTCCTGTCCCTCCCTTCTCTCCTCCTTCCTCCTTCCTTCCCTCCCTCTCCCACCTTCCCTCCTTCCTTCCTTCTTCCCTCCCTCCCTCCTCTCGTCCCTCCCTCCCACTTCCTTCCTTCCCTCCCTCTCCCACCTTCCCTCCTTCCTTCCTCCCTCCTTCCCTCCCTCCTTCTCTCCTCCCTCCTCCTTCCTTCCCTCCCTCTCCCACCTTCCCTCCTTCCTTCCTCCCTCCCTCCTCTCGTCCCTTGTCCCGCCCTCCCACTTCCTTCCTTCCCTCCCTCCCACCTTCCTTCCTTCCTGTCCCTCCCTTCTCTCCTCCTTCCTTCCTTCCCTCCCTCTCCCACCTTCCCTCCTTCCTCCCTCCCTCCTTCTCTCATCCCTCCCTCCCTCCCGCTTCCTTCCTTCCCTCCCTCTCCCTCCTTCCTTCCTTCCTCCCTCCCTCCCTCCTCTCGTCCCTTCCTCCCTCTTCCTTCCTTCCCTCCCACTCCCACCTTCCTTCCTTCCTGTCCCTCCCTTCTTTCCTCATTCTTTCCTTCCCTCCCTCTCCCACCTTCCCTCCTTCCTTCCTCCCTCCCTCCTTCTCTCGTCCCTCCCTCCCACTTCCTTCCTTCCCTCCCTCTCCCACCTTCCTTCTTTCCTTCCTTCCTGTCCCTCCCCCCTCCCTCCTCTCGTCCCTCCCTCCCACTTCCTTCCTTCTCTCCTCCCACCTTCCTTCCTTCTTTCCTTCCTTCCTGTCCCTCCCTTCCCTTCTCTCCTCCTTCCTTCCTTCCCCCACCTTCCCTCCTTCCTTCCTTCTTCCCTCCCCCCCTCCCTCCTCTCGTCCCTCCCTCCCACTTCCTTCCTTCTCTCCTCCCACCTTCCTTCCTTCTTTCCTTCCTTCCTGTCCCTCCCTTCCCTTCTCTCCTCCTTCCTTCCTTCCCCCACCTTCCCTCCTTCCTTCCTTCTTCCCTCCCTCCCTCCCTCCTCTCGTCCCTCCCACCCACTTCCTTCCTTCCCTCCCTCTCCCACCTTCCCTCCTTCCTTCCTTCCTCCCTCCCTCCTTCTCTCCTCCCTCCTCCTTCCTTCCCTCCTTCTCCCACCTTCCCTCCTTCCTCCCTCCCTCCTCTTGTCCCTCCCTCCCACTTCCTTCCTTCCCTCCCACTCCCACCTTCCTTCCTTCCTGTCCCTCCCTTCTCTCCTCCTTCCTCCTCCCTTCCCTCCCTCTCCCACCTTCCCCCCTTCCTCCCTCCCTCCTCTCGTCCCTTCCTCCCACTTCCTTCCTTCCCTCCCACTCCCACCTTCCTTCCTCCCTGTCCCTCCCTTCTTTCCTCATTCTTTCCTTCCTTCCCTCTCCCACCTTCCCTCCTTCCTCCCTCCCTCCCTCTCTCCTCCCTCCTTCTTCCTTCCCCCCCACTCCCACCTTCCTTCCTTCCTGTCCCTCCCTTCTTTCCTCATTCTTTCCTTCCTTCCCTCTCCCACCTTCCCTCCTTCCTTCCTCCCTCCCTCCACTCGTCCCTCCCTCCCCTTCCTTCCCTCCCACTCCCACCTTCCTTCCTTCCTGTCCCTCCCTTCTCTCCTCCTTCCTCCTTCCTTCCCTCCCTCTCCCACCTTCCCTCCTTCCCTCCCTCCCTCCCTCTTGTCCCTCCCACTTCCTTCCTTCCCTCCTTCTCCCACCTTCCTTCCTTCTTTCCTTCCTTCCTGTCCCTCCCTTCCCTTCTCTCTTCCTTCCTCCTTCCTTCCTTCCCTCCCTCTCCCACCTTCCCTTCCTTCCTTCTTCCCTTCCTCACTCCCTCCTCTCATCCCTCCCTCCCACTTCCTTCCTTCCCTCCCTCTCCCATCTTCCCTCCTCCCTCCCTCCTTCTCTCGTCCCTCCCTCCCACTTCCTTCCCTCCCTCTCCCACCTTCCCTCCTCCCTCCCTCCTTCTCTCCTCCCTCCTTCCTTCCCTCCCTCTCCCACCTTCCCTCCTTCCTCCCTCCCTCCCTCCTCTCGTCCCTCCCTCCCACTTCCTTCATTCCCTCCCACCTTCCTTCCTGTCCCTCCCTTCTCTCCTCCTTCCTCCTTCCTTCCTTCCCTCCCTCTCCCACCTTCCCTCCTTCCTCCCTCCCTCCCTCCTTCTCTCGTCCCTCCCTCCCTCCCACTTCCTTCCTTCCTTCCCTCCCTCTCCCACCTTCCTTCTTTCTTTCCTTCCTTCCTATCCCTTCCCTTCTCTCCTCCTTCCTCCTTCCTTCCTTTCCTCCCTCTCCCACCTTCCCTCCTTCCTTCCTCCCTCCCTCCTCTCGTCCCTTCCTCCCACTTCCTTCCTTCCCTCCCACTCCCACCTTCCTTCCTCCCTGTCCCTCCCTTCTTTCCTCATTCTTTCCTTCCTTCCCTCTCCCACCTTCCCTCCTTCCTCCCTCCCTCCCTCCTTCTCTCGTCCCTCCCTCCCACTTCCTTTCTTCCCTCCCTCCCTCCCACCTCCTGCCTTCCCTCCCTCTCCCAACTTTCCTCCTTCCTTCCTCCCTCCCTCCCTCTCCTCCCTCCTTCTTCCTTCCCTCCCTCTCCCACCTTCCCTCCTTCCTTCCTTCCTCCCTCCCTCCACTCGTCCCTCCCTCCCCTTCCTTCCCTCCCACTCCCACCTTCCTTCCTTCCTGTCCCTCCCTTCTCTCCTCCTTCCTCCTTCCTTCCCTCCCTCTCCCACCTTCCCTCCTTCCTTCCTTCTTCCCTCCCTCCCTCTTGTCCCTCCCACTTCCTTCCTTCCCTCCTTCTCCCACCTTCCTTCCTTCTTTCCTTCCTTCCTGTCCCTCCCTTCCCTTCTCTCTTCCTTCCTCCTTCCTTCCTTCCCTCCCTCTCCCACCTTCCCTTCCTTCCTTCTTCCCTTCCTCCCTCCCTCCTCTCATCCCTCCCTCCCACTTCCTTCCTTCCCTCCCTCTCCCATCTTCCCTCCTCCCTCCCTCCCTCCTTCTCTCGTCCCTCCCTCCCACTTCCTTCCCTCCCTCTCCCACCTTCCCTCCTTCCTCCCTCCCTCCTTCTCTCCTCCCTCCTCCTTCCTTCCCTCCCTCTCCCACCTTCCCTCCTTCCTTCCTCCCTCCCTCCTCTCGTCCCTCCCTCCCACTTCCTTCATTCCCTCCCACCTTCCTTCCTTCCTGTCCCTCCCTTCTCTCCTCCTTCCTCCTTCCTTCCTTCCCTCCCTCTCCCACCTTCCCTCCTTTCTCCCTCCCTCCCTCCTTCTCTCGTCCCTCCCTCCCTCCCGCTTCCTTCCTTCCCTCCCTCTCCCACCTTCCTTCTTTCCTTCCTTCCTATCCCTTCCCTTCTCTCCTCCTTCCTCCTTCCTTCCTTTCCTCCCTCTCCCACCTTCCCTCCTTCCTTCCTTCCTCCCTCCCTCCTCTCGTCCCTTCCTCCCACTTCCTTCCTTCCTTCCCTCCCACTCCCACCTTCCTTCCTCCCTGTCCCTCCCTTCTTTCCTCATTCTTTCCTTCCCTCCCTCTCCCACCTTCCCTCCTTCCTCCCTCCCTCCTTCTCTCCTCCCTCCTCCTTCCTTCCCTCCCTCTCCCACCTTCCCTCCTTCCTTCCTCCCTCCCTCCCTCCCTCCTCTCGTCCCTCCCTCCCCTTCCTTCCCTCCCACTCCCACCTTCCTTCCTTCCTGTCCCTCCCTTCTCTCCTCCTCCTTCCTTCCTTCCCTCCCTCTCCCACCTTCCCTCCTTCCTCCCTCCCTCCCTCCTTCTCTCGTCCCTCCCTCCCTCCCACTTCCTTCCTTCCCTCCCTCTCCCACCTTCCTTCTTTCCTTCCTTCCTATCCCTTCCCTTCTCTCCTCCTTCCTCCTTCCTTCCTTTCCTCCCTCTCCCACCTTCCCTCCTTCCTTCCTCCCTCCCTCCTTCTCTCGTCCCTCCCTCCCACTTCCTTTCTTCCCTCCCTCTCCCACCTTCCTTCTTTCTTTCCTTCCTGTCCCTCCCTTCCCTTCTCTCCTACTTCCTCCTTCCTTCCCTCCCTCCTTCTCTTGTCCCTCCCTCCCACTTCCTTCCTTTCCTCCCACTCCCACCTTCCTTCCTTCTTTCCTTCCTTCCTGTCCCTCCCTTCCCTTCTTTCCTCCTTCCTTCCCTCCCTCTCCCACCTTCCCTCCTCCCTCCCTCCTTCTCTCGTCCCTCCCTCCCTCCCGCTTCCTTCCTTCCCTCCCTCTCCCACCTTCCTTCTTTCCTTCCTTCCTGTCCCTCCCTTCCCTTCTCTCCTCCTTCCTCCTTCCTTCCCTCCCTCTCCCACCTTCCCTCCTTCCTCCCTCCCTCCCTCCCTCCTTCTCTCGTCCCTCCCTCCCGCTTCCTTCCTTCCCTCCCACTCCCACCTTCCTTCCTTCTTTCCTTCCTTCCTGTCCCTCCCTTCCCTTCTCTCCTCCTTCCTTCCCTCCCTCTCCCACCTTCCCTCCTCCCTCCCTCCTTCTCTCGTCCCTCCCTCCCACTTCCTTCCTTCCCTCCCCACCTTCCTTTCTTCTTTCCTTCCTTCCTGTCCCTCCCTTCCCTTCTCTCCTCCTTCCTCCTTCCTTCCTCCCTCTCCCACCTTCCCTCCTTCCTCCCTCCCTCCCTCCTTCTCTTGTCCCTCCCTCCCACTTCCTTCCTTCCCTCTCCCACCTTCCCTCCTTCCTTCCTCCCTCCCTCCTTCTCTTGTCCCTCCCTCCCACTTACTTACTTCCCTCCCTCTCCCACCTTCCTTCTTTCCTTCCTTCCTGTCCCTCCCTTCCTTTCCTTCTTTCCTTCCTTCCTTCCTTCCTTGTCTCCTCCCTCCCTTCCTTCTGTCCCTCCTTTCCCCTATTTCCTTCTTTCCTTCCTGCCCTCTTCCCCTCCCCTCCCTTTCTTCTTTCCTTTCTTTCCCTTCCTTCCTTCCCCATCCAGGCCATATCCACTCTTTGTGTCATTCCAAGAAGGAAGGATGCCACCCTTGGATCCGGCCAGGATTCTAGTGGGTCAAGAGCTCCGTCTGCTCCTTACCCTCCATTTCTGTCTTTGCCTCCTGGCTCTGGCCTGGAACAAAATACTCTGGAACAGTGGTCCCCAACCCCCGGTCCGCGGCCCGGTACCAGGCCGCAGAACAAATAGTACCAGGCCGCCCTGCTATTGCGTCTTCTGTGCAGCGGTGGCGGCGGGTCCTGCGACTTTTGCGAGTCCTGCGAGTCCCGATAAGTGCAGGGACGGGACTCCTGCGTCTGCCGACGTGCCCCGGCCCAGCTGATCAGTGTGGGGGCGGGGCTTCTGTGCGCGGCTCATCAGTATTAAAATTGTTTATATTTGAGATTGTTTTGATTTAATAATCAACGCGACGCCGCAATTTTCAAACGTTGACCGGTCCACGGCAATAAAAAGGTTGGGGACCACTGCTCTGGAAGATAAAAACAACATGCAGAATCATGTTAACATTTCAGAGACATGGACTCCACACAACAGAAGGGAAGAGAGACAAATCCAACAGTCGTGTTTTTTCTTTCTTTCTTTCAAGGAAAAGTTCTCAGGTTGACTGGAGAGCTCCTGGGCTTTGTGTGAAAAGATCTGGAGATCTGAGCCAATTCTTTCACGGCTGGAAACTTAACACAGCTGCGCTATAGCAAGTGCAATTTTACATAGCATCACTAGGAGGAAAAACAACCCCCCCCCCATCATTCCATTTTATCTGAATTATTCAACTCCGCTTTGAGTTCCGTGTCCAGATCTGGAATCAGATTTAAGAAAGATTCCAGGGAAATGGGAGAGGTGGGGCAGGGAAGGGGGCCGATCTGGGGCCATGCGAAGGGGGCTTGGAGGAACTGGAAGAGGCAGCCTGGCAAAGACGAGACATGGGGGCCTTTGCAAGTCTTCTCCTGTCTTGTCCGAGAGTGCAGGACACAAACAACGGCCTTCCTCTGGACCAGCTTTGCTGGCTGGGGAATTCTGGGAGTTGAAGTTCTCCAGGCTTAAAGTTGTCAAGGTTGGAGACCCCTGATCTAAATTCTCAAGCTTCCTGAATGTTTGCTGAGACGTTGCAAGGCTGGTTTTGGCAGCTCACTATTTTAAATTATATCTCTACACACACACACACACACACACACACACACACACACACACACATCTGATTTCCAACCGGCCCCTGGTAGACTGCTGCAGGATTCACATGTCATCTGTTCACACCTCCCTGACTATGATTAATGACCAATAAGCAGGTGAGGACATCAGGGATAACCCTGGGCTGCAGCTCCTGGTTGTCCAGTGTTTGGCTACGAAGCACCGAAGGCGGTTATGCAGTTCCTGCAGCCTTTGCTTCCCACTCAGAGCCGCAAAGCCCCTGCCGAGGCTGCCCCCTCTACGAATCACATGAGGCCACCAGGGATTGCAGCCGAATAAACAGTGGGGCAAGGAAAGCGAGAGGCCTACAGGAAAGCCTTCTCCAGCCACTCTCGGCATGATTTATTTGGCAGTGACTCACCCAGAACCAGAGGTCTGAAGGCATCGGAAACGCGGCTTCCCCTCCGAGGTTTGCTGCGCACAGAGGCCCTCCTGTTGAGCTCGCCTGGCGCATGGCTGCCAGAATGGCTCAAAGCCTGGGCAAAAGATCTGACTTCAAACCCCTTTAAAGCAGTTGTATCTTTTCCCAGACTTTTGTGGCTGCTTGAAATGTTCCCAACAAAAGTTACATGGATGCCCAAAGACATTTCCAAAGTAGACTCTGCCCCTGAAAGTCCGATCTTTGCATAATGTTGCATATGGAACTTTGTCCAGTCTTTTCTTAAAAACCTCCAGTCTTGGAGCACCCACAGCTTGTAGAGGTAAACCGTTCCACTGGTTAATTGTTCTCAGCATCAGGAAATTTCTCCTTCGTTCTAGGTTGGATCTCTCCTTGTCAACTATCTGTCTATGGAGATTTTCAGTCCTCCAGGTCATGGTTGTCCCAAAGGTGCTTTTTTTTTAAAGATGCAACTGGACTTTCTGGTTTTTATTTGAAGACATTTCGCTTCTCATCCAAGAAGCTTCTTCAGCTCTGACTGGATGGTGGGGAATGGAAGGATTTATATTCCTTGCAGACAGCTGGTCATTTGCATCCTTTTAGAGGGTCATTGAGGCCACTTGGAGGTTTATCTGTGTCCTCAGGGTCACCTGAGTGGTGCTAATGGGTGTGGAGCCTTCTTGGAACTGCTGAAAGGACTGTGTTGTAGATTGGAGATAAATGATGTCGTATCCCTCCCCCTCTGTTAAGAGAAGGCTGTTCAACTTTGACATAGATGGCCTCTTTGACCCCTCTTTCAAACCAGAGGTCCTCTATGTCCAATGTCTCTGTACAACGTCTTCAAAGAAAAACCAGAAAGTCCAGTTGCCTCTTGAAAAAGCACCTTTGGGATAAGACAACTATTGTGTCACCCCAGCTCTATTCTGATTGATTGATTGATTGATTGATTGATTGGATTGATTGGATTGATTGGACCTACCTTCTCCACCCTCTTTGTGTCTTGCAGTGGCTCATCATGACTTGGAGAACACCCTGAACTGCAGCTTCATTGAACCTCCTTCTGTGGTCGATCAGCCGTCACCCTCCTGGTCGTCCAGGGGCTCCTTCTCTTCCTTCGATACCACGGACGAAGGACCCGTCTACTGCGTGCCCCACGAAGGTCAGTGGAACTCCTGGCACAAGCCAGACTCCAATCATGCATCTGAGACAGCTCAGATCTGGCCACTGAAAGTGATAGTCAGTGTGGTCACCAAGAGCAGAGATTAGTCCAGAAGGGCATCATTTCCTTAGCTAGTTATTAGGAAAAGTTGGGATAACAAAAAATCTGTAAGAGTGTACACACACACACACACACACACACACTGCTGGAGACCAATGCCAAAGTTGGGCCACAGCTGTCTAATAATGCCCAAAATGTAATCAAAATACCTTTCTTCTTCTTCTCCTTGTGCCATATCCGTCATCGGACGTTGGCGATCATGTTGGCGATCCTATTTTTATCAACAGCCGCACGAAAAAGGGCTGCTGAGTTTTGTCCAAACCGGTCCCTTAGATTTTGAAGCCACGATGTTCTTCTTCTGCCTGGACCTCGTTTCCCTTCAATCTTTCCCTGGAGGATTAAGAGAAGGATGCTGTATTTTTCCGGGTGTCGCATCCCATGTCCGAAATATTCTAACTTTCATTTTTTTATGGTTTTGATGATTCCCCTGGCTTTTCCCAGGCAGTTTATCGCCTCCTCATTTCTGATTTTGTCAACCCAACTTATACGTAACGGCCGTCTGTAAATCCACATTTCAAATGCTTCTAGTCTCTTCAAGTGGCTTTCTGTCCAAGACCAACTCTCCACTCCGTAGAGCAGGATAGAAAAGATGTAACATCTGACAAGCCTGATTTTCAATCTTAGGCTTATGTTGTGACTGCAGAAAACCTTTTTCATTTTATAATAATAACAACAGAGTTGGAAGGGACCTTGGAGGTCTTCTAATCCAACCCCCTGCTTAGGCAGGAAACCCTACACCACTTCAGACAAATGGTTGTCCAACATCTTCTTAAAAACTTCCAGTGTTGGAGCATTCACAACTTCTGGAGGCAAGCTGTTCCACTGATTAATTATTATAACAGTCAGGAAATTTCTCCTTAGTTCTAAGTTGCTTCTCTCCTTGTTTACTTTCCACTCATTGCTTCTTGTTCTACCTTCAGGTGCTTTGGAGAATAGTTTGACTCCCTCTTCTTTGTGGCAACCCCTGAGATTTTTTGTGGCAACCCCTGAGGTTTTTTGAAGAATGCCGTTTGAGCTTTCTATATCCCTGTTTTTACTTCAGTGGGTAAATTAATGGGTTGTTTGCTAACAATCTTGATTTTTGAGGTGTTAAGCTTCAAGCCGCATTTTTCAATACCTTTAAAAAAAATCAAACTCAGAATAATCCAAAGGCGGGGGGGGGAGGAAGGCCCAGGTGCAAAGCAACTCCCACAACTTGGCTCCTGCTGAAGGCCTCGAGCCTCATTGACCGGGCATCAAAGAAAACCCCCGTCAATTTCGGCAAGGGCCCTGCCAATCAGATCGGCTGTGCATTGCTCATATTGGGAGAGGAAAAAAGCAATGCTTCTTAACGTCTGTGGTTTCCCCTCAAGGGAAGCTGGGAGTTGTGGTTCGAGGATGCTAAAATTCCCAGCTCACTTTCAGAATTAGTACTTTAGAGCAGGGGTCTCCAACCTTGGCAACTTTAAGACTTGTGGACTTCAACTCCCAGAATTCCTCAGCCAACAAAGTCCACGAGAGTTAAAGGTGCCTGCTTTAGAGAACAGGAGGGCTGCTAAGCATCCTGAATTCAAGATTTTGATGTGGCAAAGCGTCCCTAGAACCGTGATGGCGAACCTATGGCACGCGTGCCAGAGGTGGCACACAGAGCCCTCTGTGGGCACACGTGCCAGCCAGCTGGTTTTCGCAGGCACGGAGCACTGGAAAACGGCCTGAAAACAGCCCCAAAAATGGCCAAAACCAGCCATAAAGCAGGCCGTTTTTCAGATAGTTTTTCCGGCCATTTTGGGGGCCATTTTTGGGCCAAAAACGGCCCGGAAAACAGCCTGGAAATGGCCCAAAAAATGACCTGA
This sequence comes from Diadophis punctatus similis, assembly GCA_023053685.1. Classification (NCBI taxonomy): domain Eukaryota; kingdom Metazoa; phylum Chordata; class Lepidosauria; order Squamata; family Dipsadidae; genus Diadophis; species Diadophis punctatus. The sequence goes on from JALIGW010000048.1 coordinate 1,340,735, forward strand.
AAATGGCCCGGAAAACAGGGATGTGTGCGCCGGCTAGCTCATCTTTGGGTTTCCGGTGCTCTGGTGCATGTGCGCATGCGCATGCATGCGCATTCCTGTTTGGGCACTCGGTGCCCAAAAGGTTCGCCATCCCTGCCCTAGAACCTCACATTGCAAAGGGCTGAACTGCGACTTCCCCCGAAACCCGTTTCCTGAATGACGTATCACTCCTGAGAAACCAGGAATAAAAGGAACATCAAAGCACCAGCCTTGTTATCTTATACAGGTGGTCCTCGACTTATGACCACAATGGAGCCCCAAATTTCTGTTGCTAAGCGAGACATTTGTTAAGTGAGTTTTGCCCCACCCCTTTTACGACTTTTCTTGCCACAGTTGTTAAGCGATTCACTGCGGTTGTTAAGTTAGTCGCACGGTTGTTAAGTGAATCAGGCTTCCCCATGGACTTTGCTGGTCAATGAAGGTCGTAAAAGGGGAACACATGATCCCAAGACACCACAAAGGTCATAAATGAGCCTGAATTTTGATCACATGACCATGAGGATCGGCAACAGACATAAGTGTGAAAAACAGCCATAAGTCACTTTTTCAGTGCCGTCGTAACTTTGAACGGTCACTAAGCAAACTGTTGTAAGTTGAGGACTACCTGTACTACAGACGTGCCAAACTTTCTCGTATCCCTGATGAAGTTACAGGTACTTTTGTTGCCTCTCACTTTGGCTGCCGAAACCTCTCCCGAAGGTTTTTCCTTTAACATAAACTGGGCCCTCTTCAAGTTTCCCTTTGCAAAACTGAGGACTAGGATGCTGATAAGCCCGCTGGAGTTCTTTGGAATTAGAGGGGTGCACCCGTGGTCACAGCAAATGCAGAGTCTCCGTTCTGCATTTGGATGCATTTGGGCCCGCGGTCGGAGCTTCTCATAGGATCTGAGCCCCTAATTTCTCCTCTCCTCTCTGTTATTTTGGCAACCACCAGGGAGCCGAGGAATTTGACTCAATCCCAGCTCCACCGCAGCCCTTTTGTAGCAAATAACAGCCCTTCACAAAGGACCCTGTAATGCCGAAAGAATTCTTGGGCCACACATGCGTGACTTTGAAAGAAGAAAAGCAACCCCATAATTACCAGAGAGAGATGTTCCCACCAGTGGAAATTAACTCCTGAAGTCACGGAGGCTCGCTTTGCACAAGATGAAAACTCTGGGACTGCTTTGGTATATGGGGGGGGGGGGGCATGCATGAACAGGAAAAGGGTCCCCTCTCTGTGGGAACAAACTTTCCCTCTCCAACCCTGCTTCCCCCACTCTCTAGTTCAGGGGTCTCCTCCAACCTTGGCAACTTTAAGACTTGTGGACTTCAACTCTGGCTGAGGAATTCTGGGAGTTGAAGTCCACAAGTCTTAAAGTTGCCAAGGTTGGAGGAGACCCCTGTTCTAGTTGACCCTAGCTTGCTGTCACAATTGGTCATCTCGGGGGTGTCTTCCCTTCCCTGGTTTCCAGCCAGCTTTCAAAAGACACACAAACACAAACACACACACCGCTTCAAACCCACTTCAGATCCTGGCATGAAAGCCAGCCACTCCCTTGACTTTAAGAGCTGCTGGGTTCCAGCCTCTCAAAATGGACTGTCCCCACAGATACACCATTTAATATGCTAACCCTGATTAGTTTGTAGTTGGCTTGTCTGTTTTCTGGCTTAGGATGTTGTGTGACTGGAACGTTCAGTTAGCTTTAAAAAAAATGACCTATTGGGTCCTTCCAAGTAACGAGTTAATGTAATAAGCGAGTTAACTCTGTTGGGGAAATAATATGCATGATATCCGTGGGTGAAGAAACTTCAAACCTCCCAAAATGCTTTTGGTACAAAAGCCACACATATTTCTCAACAAAAAAAAAAATCCCTTCCAAAACACCATAATCTAGCGGTCTCCAATCTGGCACCGGAGCTGGAAGAGGAATTGTGCCTTCAACTGTTGCCAGGAGTGCTCTTTAAGGAAATGTGTAGCTGTCTCAGACTCAATATTGGAAAAAAAATGTTTGCTAATCTTGATTTTTAAAAAAACCACTAAAAGTCTGCTCAGCATCATGAACTCAGTTCAGGCTGTTTAATTTTATCTCAAATTTTGCATACCAATTCCCCCTTTAAAAAATAAATAAATTCTGAAACTTTTCACCATCAAACTATACCAGGGATCGGCAACCCGCTGCTGTGGAGCCGCATGTGGCTCTTTCATTCCTCTGCTGCGGCTCCCTGTCACCGGTCAGAAAAAGGAAAAAGGATGCCGCACTAGGAGGAGACTCTATGGTGGGGGAACCGGACTCCAGAATTGAACGGGGGGGGGGGGGGGGGCTTCCGGTTAGGACCTTTGAGTGTTTAAGGTTGCCGACCCCTGAACTATATGAATAAAAGGAGTTTGTTTCTGCTTCCTTGACGCAGAACCTATTGGCTTGGAGAGCATCCCTGGGTGGTAGGAAAGGATAAGGTTGTGAGTCTTTGTTATATCCAGATGAAGCCCAATTGCTCTGCAGCCTTTACACCCTAATCCTGAATTTGGAGACAGTGCAGCCGCATCTGGGGGAAATCAGAAAAGTCTGGAGTGTAATCCCAACACATATAGGATGAGGGGCAGGCCTTTGACTGCACAGGTGTGCCCATATTCTTGCTTTTACCTCCGTCCTCCTGGGAAACCCCTTGCTAAAGGGAAGGAAGCAGGCCCGCTCATACTTTTTAAAATTCTTCCTGAGCCACAGCTTCACTCTGAACTATCTGCAGATCATTTGCACATCAGTCATTAAGTAACAGCTAAAAGGAAGGTCTCTTTCCTTGCTGTAAAATGAAATAAAATCCCCCCCCCACCGAGCACAAACTGTATTCTGTACACTCAATACTTAAAGCATGTTGGACCCAAATCCCTCCTTTTGCGCAGGTTGCTCTGTCACACTCGCTTGGTGTGCAAAATCCTTCCAGGGCTAGAAGGAGGAAGCCCAGTGGTGAGAAATCTCCAAGGATTTCTGGAGACTTTTCAGATTTGGTTTTTCAGGGGTTTGTCCTTGAAGGGAGCAGAAATTCTCAGGATGGCTTTCAATGTATTTTCTCTGCTGTAGCTTCTGACAATAGGCCTCTTTATGATGCCTCCTGGAAAGGCTCAGAGGGGGGCAATTTTGGGGATGGGTGGATCAAGGCTCACCCTGCCCTCAAAGTGATGGGTGTGTGTAAGAGAGGGCGGAAGGAGAGGGAGAGAGAGGGAGAGAAAGAGAGAGGGAGAGAGAGAGAAAGTGGGGAAAGAGAGAGAGAGAGAGAGAGTCTTCCCTCCCTCTTTGCAGCTTGGCTCTGTTGACTTGATCGCAGTCCACCCCAGCCCCCCAGCCGACCTCAGCCCACCTGCTCCCCTGACCGCTCTCCCTCCCTTCCCTCCGCAGAGAGCGACCACAAGGAGCGCGTCTCGGCCCCGAGCAGCACCCTGGAGAAGGCGCAGCAGCAGCCTCTGCGCAAGGGGCCATCGGCGGCGGTAGCGCCGGCGGAGGAGGAGGCGGGCGAGTACACCCTCCTGAAGGAGAGCTCCGCAGGCCCGGCGGACGGCGGCGAGGCGCCCCTGCTGAAGTCCTCGGACAGCGAGCGCTCCTCCTGCGGCTCGGGCTCGGTCAGCGGCGCGCTCTACGCCCGCATCGCGCGCCTCTCCAAGCAGTCCCGGGAGGAGGAGGAGGCCCCGGCGGCGGAGCCCAGGCCGGCCAAGCCCCCCTCCCCGGAGCGGGCCAAGCCGCCCCCGCCCGACCCCTCCACCAAGCCCAAAGTCTCCTGGATCCACCACAAGTACAGCGCGGCCCAGAGCAACTCCCTGCCGGCCGCCACCGAGCTGCCCGCGGAGCGCCGGCCCGGCCCCTCCAAGCGCAAGCGGAGCCCCGGCGAGGCGGCGCGGGCCAAAGAGAGGGCCCCCAAGCCGCCCCAGGAGCCCGGCAGCCCGGAGGGCCAGCCCTGCCCCGCTCAGCCCAGGCAGCGCAGCCGGACCGGACCGGAGCCCGCCGAGAACCTCAACGGCGCCCTGCACTCCGCGCTCAAGAGGATGGGGGCCCCGGCCGCGGAGAGGAGGCCGACCGAGGCGCCCCGGAGCCCCGCGCAGCCCAAAGCGCCGCCCGGCTTCTCCTCCGAGGCCGCCACGCTGCTGGCCGCGCAGCTGAAGGAAAAGACCCAGAGCCTCCAGCGGGGCGAGGCGGGGGCGCGACCCAACGGCATGAGCCCCCTCCCGGCCCAGCGGGAGAAGCCGGCGCCCCCGCAGAAGGCCAAGCAGGCGGCCGCCCCCGCAGGGCAGAAGGCCGGCAAGCCGCTGCTGCCCACCTCCGCCCCGCTGCAGAAACTGCTGGGGCCCGGCGCCCCCGAGCCCAAGAGCGGGGAGAAGCAGACCACCGGCAGCGGCAGCCCCGAGGCGACCCCCGCGGTCAAGAAGACGCCCATCAAGAAGCCGCCGCGCAAGAAGGGCCGGGAGGGGGCCGCCAGCCCCCCGCAGACTGTACAATAGGGGAGGGGGAAGCAGGACCTGTCCCGGGACCAGAGGGGCGGAGACACCGGCCCAGAGAGAGCCACAGCTTCTCTTTGGATGGGCTTCCCCTGGGATGGGTCGAGGGGCTTTCGGGGACCCAGCGCTGGCGCTGGCCTCTGGCAGGGAGGGGGTGGGGGGCTTTCTTTAAACCGGCGTTATAACTGCATAGACCTGCTTCTCTCCCTCGACCTCCAGGGAGAGCCTCGCAGGCCTGGGGAAGGGTACCTTGGGGTGGGTTTGGGGCAGGGAGGGGGCTGAGACTGGGCTGCTGGGGGCAGTCAGCGACAGGCAGCCAGGACTTTTCTTGGAGGGGGGGTAGCTGCATTCACCTCTGGAAAGCCTCTTGCCCCTTAAAGTGGGAGGGAGGCTTCACTTTGGGGGGGGGGCACAATCCCTGGGAAGCGAGGGCAGACTCTGCAGGAAGGGGGGGGGGTTGCAGGGGCTGCTGCCAGCTGATCTGCGGGCTACAATCAGAAGAGACCTGGGTTGGGCCCTTCCCAGCAGCCAGGGGGTGGGCTGTGTTCCCCAAGCACCTGGGCTGCTTCTGATCCGTCTCCTGGGATAGCCAATGCAACAACCTCCCTCCTCCTCCTCCTCCTCCTCCTCCTCCTCCTCTTGGGAGCTGGGTGGGGGCAGCAGTGAGGAGGCTTTGAAGGTCAGCATGGCTCCATCTGGTTCTTCCTCAAATAAAAGGATGGTATTTCTAGCTCTGCCTCGTCTCTGGATTCCTCTTCCCGGTGAACTATTTGCCTCCCCCCAGCAGGTCCAGCTTTCCCTCCTTAAGGTAGAGGGGCTCAGGATGAATCCAGCTGTTGACTCCGTCTGCCCAGAAAGAAGCCAGTCTCACCGCCTTGGATTTCTCAGGCGGGTTTCCTGGGGGTCTCCCATGCAAGGACTAACTAGGGGCCACCCTGCTCCAGCCCTCAAGGCAGCTTGGGGAGTTGGCATCCTAGGAGAACCTTCTGGCTTGCGGGTCAGCATCGTCAGTCCAGTTCTCCAGATCAACCTTCTGCTGCCCTCCAGAACCATCCCCAGAATTGCTATCCAAAAGACATTCTTATCAGGACAATATCTGGAAGACACCCCGCTGGGGAAAGCTGACAGGCTTGTGGGTAGGTTGGTTGCTGGCCCATTAATTTCCTGTAATTCTCCAAAGGAACATTGTGCCAGGAGGTTATGGGAAATTTCAAAGAGCAGCTAAGGTTCTTCCCACCCCAAAAGTGTTTCCGGCTTAGTAAGACCACACCTGGAATGCTGCATCCAGTTTTGGTCACCACATTAGAAAAAAGATGTTGAGAGTCTGGAAAAAGTGCAGAGAAGAGCAACTAAGACGATTAAAGGCCCGGAGACAAAAACATGAACGGTTGCAGGAACTGGGTATGGCTAGTCTAGAGAAAAGAATGACTAGGCAGGACATGATAGTATTCCAGTATTTGAGGGGCTGCCATAAAGAGGAGGGGGTCAAATTACTCTCAAAAAGCACCTGAGGGTAGGGCAAGAAACAATGGATGAAAACTAATCAAGGAGAGAAGCAACCTAGAACTAAGGAGAACTTTCCTGACAATGAGGACAATTAACCAGTGGAACAACTTGCCTCCAGAAGTTGTGAGTGCTTCATCCCTGGAGGCTTTTAAGAAGAGATAGGATAACCACTTCTCTGGAATGGTATAGGGTTTCCTGCCTAAGCAGGGGGTTGGACTAGAAGACCTCCAAGGTCCCTTCCAGCTCTATTCTGATTGATTGATTGAACTACAAATGTTCACTGCTGCAGCCAGTGAATTTGTAGCTGACAGAGTTGGAGCTCTTGAATCAAACTCGTTTTAATTTATTTTATACTTATTTTATATTGAAGCACACTTGGTGCTTAATGGGAAGTGTTGTTGGGCTTCCAGCACCCGGCTTTCCAGTTGGCAAAGGGCACGGCAGCCCCTGGGCCAATGGGCAGCTGAATGAACCTTCTTCCTCCACCTGTTGTTTAAGGAAAGGAATCTCTGCTGAGCTCAGGCAACCCTGTGAAACTTCAGTAAATTGAACAATATTGCCGATGCCAGGCCAAAAATGGGAACTCCATATAACACTTAGCACTTAGATTTATATACCGCTTCACAGTGCTTTACAGCCCTCTCTAAGCAGTTTACAGAATCAGCCTTTTGCCCCCCAAAATCTGGGTCCTCATTTTACCCACCTCGGAAGGATGGAAGGCAAACCTTGAACCAGTCAGGATTCAACTCATGGCAGTGGGTAGAGTTTGTCTGCAATACTGCATTCTAACCACTGCGCACCATGGAAGGAAAGGAAGGAAGGAGGGAAGGAAGGAAGGAAAACAGCAATAGGAATAGCCCTTAGACTTATATACCACTTCACAGTGTTTTCCAGCCTCTCTGAGCTGTTTACAGAGTTAGCCTCTTGCCCCCCAAAATCTGGGTCCTCATTTTACTGATCTCGGAAGGACGGAAGGCTGAGTCAACCTTGAGCCTGGTGAAATTCAAACTGCCAAATTGCTGGCAGCCAGTAGTCAGCAGAATAGCCTGCAGTACTGCACTCTAACCACTGTGCCCCCACGGCTCATAGAGAAGATGCCAAAGGGTCACTTAGGGTGGTTACATCACCCCTCTCAGCCATGATGTGCTCAGAGATTACCGAATAGACCAGCCATGGAGAAATCTATGCACAGCCGCCTCTCCACGGAGTGGAGAGTTCCCCAATCTTGGCAACTTTTAAGACGTGTGGACTTCAACTGCCATGATAGCCCAGCCAGCATCGAAGTCCCATGTCTTAAAAGATGCCAAGGTTGGGAAACTGATGGAGCAGATGTGTCTACAAGCCACCACTCTTTCAGTCTGTGGTCTTGGACTGAAATAAAAGTCTGATTGCTCCTATCTGGACGTTACTGTCTATCTACAGGGAGGGGCCCAAAGACAGCTTAAGGCAGGGGTGTTAAACTCAAGGCCCGGGGGCCGGATCCAGCCCATGGGGTGCTTAGATCTGGCCATGCTGGAAACAGCAAAGGACCAGCCCGGGGTGCCTCTGCCAGCGAAAACGGAGCTTGAGAGGGCCGACCACAGCCCTCCCGAGCACCATTTTCACTGGCAGAGGGTTGCAGGAAGCCGTCGCAGCAAATAAACGGAGCTCAGGAGCCCATTTTCACTAGCAGAGCGCTTGGGCTACCACAGGCGCCCCTGACACGAATGACATCGAGCTGGCCACACACCCTGGCCACGCCCCTTGCTCCCCCCAGGGTCAAACACTACCCTGATGCAGCCCTCAATGAAATCAAGTTTGATACCCCTGGCTTAAGGGCTCTGCTCCATCGGGAGTCCACCAGGTACTCTAGATGGGTATCCCAGAGCATGTCGAAGGATACTGAATTTCCATGTTCAAGCTCAGCAAATTTGGGCAGGTCCTTCTCCAGACCTGTTGTCCTCCTCCTCTTCTTTTGACTTCCACAGCCACTTTTCCTTTATGAAATGAATTGATGCAGGGCAGGCAGTCAAGCTAGAGCGGCGATTTCTCAATCTCAGCAACTTTTAAGGTGCTGGCTGAGGGATTCTGGGAATTGAAGGCCAGACCTTAGAAATTGCTGTGGTTGGGAATGAAAGAACTAGAGAGACAAAGCCCTGAAACTGACTAGACCATTGGTCCCCAACCCTCGCTCCGTGGACCAGCACGGGGCCGTGGCATGCCAGAAACTGGGCCACACAAAAAAGCGAAGCCCCATCCGTGGGATGCAGGCAGCATGCAAAAAAAACCCCATCTCCTCCGCTCCACGGAAAAACCTCTCTCCACAGAACCGGTCCCTGATGCCCCTTATCTGTGATTAATATGATTATATCCATAGGGAAATCGACATGGCTGCTTGAGAGCATCCCCGGTGGAACTGCTGCCTGGGAATCATGTGCTCTGCAGTCCTATTATCCGTTTCTAGCCATCTGGGCATTGAAGTTAGATTCAGTCAGATTTAGGGTCGAGTTGGCCGGAAGAGGTGTGGCGACCGGCCGGGCATGGGCGGGACCAACCAGGGGTGATTTTTAGCAGCTCTGTGAAGCGTCCCTACTACCTCTCCCGAGCCGGGCCGAGGTGGTTGAATTTCACCCCTGGCCAGGAACTGCTACGGATGGAACCCGGCTCCTTCTTGCCTCTTTTCTCACCCTACATTCTTGGGATGGTTTATGCTTCTCCTGCGCCAGTTCCTGCAGCTAAACCTTAACCTTAAACCTTAAGAGAGAGAGAGAATTTATGCCCTCTGTTGGGCTTTGTGGGCTGTCTGTGTCCCAGGCTTGATTGAGCCTTGCTGGGTGATGTAATCTTCCCAGGTGCCATGTCATGAGATGGGTAGAGGGCTAATCCTGTCACGTCCTGAGGGCCATGTCTTAATCCAGGGGCCCCCAAACTTGGCAACTTTAAGACTTGTGGACCAACTCCCAGAATTCTCCAGCTAGCTATGCTGGCTGGAGAATTCTGGGAGTTGAAGTCCACAAGTCTTAACGTTGCAAAGTTTGAAGACCTCTATCTTAATCCCATCACCCTAGAGTTGAAGGGGGGGAGGGAGCTGCAGGGAGCTGCTTTGTCTTTAAAAACATGTTTCTCCTTTTCTCATCCAGGGAAATATAATATTCTGCCTTTTTAATATTTCCTAGAATATTTCATTCTTCTAGGAGGAGGGGTGGGTGCTAACTTCCTACAATACCCAGTGGCTGCAACTCCTGCCAGCCAGAAGAGGGCAACCCAGAGATACCAAAACCCTAATGCTCGGCTGCCCTCTGTGGCTGAAAGGCTCACCCACGATTTCAAGGGATTAAACAGACAAAATGGGGGGGGGGGGGGGGGGTAACCAGCGTTGGGTCCTCTGGGGAGCCTTTATCACAGGGGAATCCTCGCCATGTCGGGGGGTGGAGCCAAACTCCTTCCTGGCATCCGGCCGGTGAATCTGGGGTCCACCCTTGGAAGATGGCCAAATTTCCTGAACAGGTGCTGGGATTGCAACTATCGCCAAGCTGGAGAGGTGATCCGGAAGAACCGGATGTGAGAAAACAGCTTATGAAGACGTCCCTGTACAGGGAGGCTCCCATGCAGCCCTTCCAAGCGTTCATTGAACAGGAGGCTGGGGTCCAGGCTGGGGTGGCCGGGGGGGGAAGGAGGGGGGCGACGTGATTTTGCACCCATAAGCGACCGTAACGGAATCCGATTCGCCAGCAACAAACACAGGACGCGGCTGTGCAATGCAGGTTGAGGTCGCATCAACCGAAAGGCTTGGGGGGGGGAGAGATCAGCAGCAGAAAAGGCAGGAGAAAGCATCACCTTCTCGGCGCGACCCGCAAGGAGGAGGAAGCCCCCCCCCCGGGCGTCTTGGCTCCGCGGAGGGGGCGGGGCGAGGGGCGGGGCGTTTGCAGGCTCGCGCGAGAAGCCGCCGCCGGGCTCCGCCCCCGCCCCCCCCCCCAGCCCCCAGCCCTGCAGTCCATGGAGCGCTTCGGGGCTGCCTTCGTCTTCCCGGAGGGCGAGGCGGGCGGGACGCCGGCCGGAGGAGGAGGAGGAGGAGGAGGAGGCTTGGGCGGTGACCGTCCGGCGAGGCAGCAGGCGCGGCACTACCAGATGCTCTCGGAGCTGCAGGCGCTGGTGAAGGAGCTGCCCAGGTGGGTGGGGGGGGTGGGGGGCGAGGAGGGCCGGCGGAAGAGGCAGGGGCTTCGCGCAGGGCAGCGGGGGCCTCCCCCCGACCGCCGGGGTTTCCCCGCAACGTCCGAGGGAGATTGGGGGGGGGCGAGAGGGAGCTACCCGGAAGCCCCAAGGGGGGGGCTTGGTTTTCGGGGCATAGCAAGGGGGGGTTATTCATGCCCGTTTAGGAGATCCGCAGTTATCATTCATGCCTCTGAAAGGGGGGAGGCAAATTTAAGGAAGGGCAGCTTCTGAAAAGCCTAACATCTTTTCCAGGAAGAAAAGTTTTTAAAAAAACCTCTTTGCCCCCCTTGCCTCCCCCTCCTCTTTTTACCTTCTCTTTCTCCCATTCCCCTCCCTAGCCCCCTCCCCTGATCCTGCCCCTCTCGCCCTCCCCTTCAGCCTGTCCCACGTTCCCTCACCCCCACCCTAAACCCATCCCAAACTCACCCTCGCTCACCCCTCTGAAAGTGGGTCACAAAAGGAGGGAAGCTTCCCCAGAGTCCAGGAGCCCCACTGAAGGGCAGCTTATCTCCAGGAAGGCATCTTGGCTCTGATAACTGACCGTAACTGACCCTTTAGCCTGCAGGGATGAAGTCAAAAGCCATCAGAATTCCCTCCCTTCTCCTCCTATCAGAGGGCACCTGCTCCTCCACCTTGGTGACCTCCACCTGTGCCACACAAAGGTCTCTAGGAAGCTACCAAACCACTCACTAAAGCTGCCTATTTGTCATTTTTTGCAAGGTAGCCATAGCTCTTTGGATGTGGATTGCCTCTTGCTATAGAATAGGGGTGGGCAACCTTAAACACTCAAAGAGCCGCAAACCGGAAGCCCCCCCCCCCCATTCAATTCTGGAAGTCTGGTTTCCCCACCATAGAGTCTCCTCCTAACACGGCATCCTTTTTCCTCTACCTGTCCTAACCGAAAGCCCTATCAATTGTGGAGCTGACGGGAAAACCTGTCCCTTGCCATAGAGCCTCCTCCTGGCACGCCCTACTTCTCCCCACCCTAACCGGAAGCTCCTCTCAAAATTGTGGTGCCGACCGGTGACAGGGAGCCACAGCAGAGGGATGAAAGAGCCACATGCGGCTCCAGAGCCTTGGGTTTCTGACCCCTGCTATAGAAGCTCCCCTAAGCATCTTAATGGTCTGCTTTCTAAAGTGGTTGAGTTTTCATGGTTGAGATGCAATTGCCCTCCCGTTCAGCGCAGTCCTGATGATGAAGATGTTCCCCCAGTTCTTCTCAGCAGAGGCTGTCCTACACCATCCTCAGCGACCTGGCCTTGGCCCTCCTTGACGGGACTGTCTTTGAGATCGTGCAGGGCCTGCTGGACATCCAGCACCTGACGGAGCGAAACCTCTACAACCAGCGGCTCAAACTGCAGACGGAGCATCGAGGCAAGTGAGCTGCTTGCACAAATGAGTCACGCCCACCGAGCCTTTGCACTCACTAGTGAAGGGGCCCGAGTCCTGGGCCAAACTCTGCTTTTCCCCTTCTCTCTTTTTGTGAGCGGAAGGAGATGGCTAGAGGCTCGACTCACCCCGGGAGAAGGAATGGAGTGGTGGTGAGAGCTGGCAGATTTCTTCCTCCTGGTCTAGTGGCATCACAATATCACAGGCCACATTTCCTGCATCTCCCAGCAGAGGATAAGGGAAAGTGTGCAGTGTGCAGCCGCCGCCAAAAAAGCTAATACAATCCTGGGTTGTATAAACAGAGGCATAGAATCAAGATCACGTGAAGTATCAATACCGCTTTATAAAACCCTAGTAAGACCACACACCTGGGATACTCCAAACAATTTTGGTCACCATATTAAAAAAAAAGATGTTGAGACTTTGGAAAAAGTTCAAAGATGAGCAACTAAGATAAAGGCCTGGAGACTAAATCATATGAAGAACAGCTTCAGGATTTGGGTAGGGCTAGTCTAAAGAAAAGAAGAATTAGGGGCGACATGATAGCAATCTTCCAGTACTTGAGGGGCTGCCACAAAGAAGAGGGGGACAAATTATTCTCCAAAGCACCAGAAGGCAAGACAAGAAACAATGGTTGGAAACTAATCAAAGAGAGAAGCAATCTGGAATTAAGGAGAAACTTCCTAACAGTGAGGACAATAAACCAGTGGAACAGCTGGCCTCCAGAAATTGTGGGTGCTCCATCACTGAAGGTTTTTAAGAAGAGACTGGACAGTCACTTATCTGAAATGGTATAGAGCAGGGGGCTGGACTAGAAGATCTCCAACGTCCCTTCCAGCTTATTCTATTCTAAGTAGCTAAAACCACTTTGCATAACTGGAAAGCTGTCTGGCCAAATGTTTGCCAAGACAAATCCATCATATTAACACCTGAAAATGATGGTCATCACTGGGTAAGGCTCTTCCGTTAATATGCCCAGTCATAAAACATCCAACTTCATTTTAGCTTAAACTAGCATGCTCTGCAAACTGGTACATCCTTAAAAATAAACTGGCTTAAAAACACAAATAAATATAATAGCAGTAGCCCTTAGACTTCTATACTGCCTCACAGTTCTTTCCAGCCCTCTCTAAGCGGTTTACAGAGTCAGCCTCTTGCCCTCAACAATCTGGGTCCTCATTTTACCCACCTCGGAAGGATGGAAGGCTGAGTCAACCTTGAGCCAGTCAGGATCGAACTCCTGGATGTGGGCAGAGTCTGCAATTCTGCATTGTAACCACTGCATCACCATGGCTCTTAATAAAAATAAAATAATAAAAGTCTTTCTTCAAAAGCTCCTAAAACTGGTTCAGTGCAATGGCAGGATTTATGCAACAGGTTAACTCAGTTAACCATGGTTGTTCAACATACTAACACTGACTTAAGTCAACCACATTTCAGTCTAATATATTACGTGAATTTAGCCAATGGAATGAAACTTAGAGAAACCGAAGGGAAAAATAAAATTCTTTTGGGGCCAAGCCTGAGAAATATCTTTCTGACTGCATGGACCATGGTTTGTATTTGTATTATAGCTGAAAAAGGTGTCATTGTCCATCGTGAATTCTCCCCTTGTCAGAAAGGTTGGAATATCTGAAAGGGTTTAACTTTTAGAAGAGGAACCCAAGGGAGGAGATAATAGTGTTCTTCAGATCTAGAAAAGACACAAGTGAGGATCAAAACACATGTTTTATCAATCTGGAGCAGTTTTTCTCTACTATAACAACTTTAAGGTGTGTGGACTTTAACTCTCCAGCCAGCAGGACATGGTGTTATAGATGTAAGTGGCATGAAGGCAAAGTCTGGCTGGACCTTAGAAAGTTGGGCTGCGAAATAAATGACTTGGGAGGCAGAGGGTTTAAGAGGAACTTGTTTGGGAAGTTTTGTTTAGATTCCTGCACTGAACGGGGCTTGGACCTGAAGGCTGAAGTGGAGAAGCTCAGATACAGATTAACAGAGTTGGAAGGGACCTTGTAGGTCATCTAGTCCAACCCCCCGCCCAAGCAGGAGACCCTACACCATTTCTGACAGATGGCAGTCCAGTCTCTTCTTGAAAGCCTCCAGTGATGAAGCTCCCACAACTTCTGAAGGCAACTTCTGTTCCATCGGTTGATTGGTTGACTGATCCCTTCTCCTTCCCTTTCTCTTGTCCAGACGCTCTAGCTCCCTGTGCTTGTCTTTGACTTACGACCGCGATTGAGCCCAAACTTTCTGTTGTTCAGTGAGACATTTATTAAGTGAATTTTGCCCCATTTTATGCCCTTTCTCACCACAGTGAATCACTGCAGTTGATAAGTGAGTAACCTGGTTGTTAAGTGAATCTGGCCATTGACTTTGCTTGTTAAAAGGTTGCAAAAGGTGACCTTGGGAGACAGCAATGGTCATAAGTATGAGTCAGTTGCCAAGCATCTGAATTTTGATTGCATGAACATGGGGAAGCTACAAAGGTTGCAACTGTGAAAAACGGTCGTAAGTCACTTTTTTCAGTGCCGTTGTAACTTTGAACGGTCACTAAACGAACTGTTTTAGGTCGAGGATTACCTGTACACTCCATGAGCATAGCGGAGTAGCCAACAAAGGCTGAGTAGGTTGGGCAGGTGATGGGCTGCATCTTGGGGTCCTCATTCTGATTTCCTCCTTCCTCTTTCACCAGCTCTCAAACAGGAGATCTTCCGCAAACACAAGGAAGACCAGCAGAGCTGCCAGCCGCACAACCTGCCCCTTCTGAAGGCCGCTCAGCAGCGAGAGACAGAGGTAAAGGCAGCAATAGCAATAGCCCTTAGACTTATATACCGCTTCACAGTGCTTTCCAGCCCTCTCTAAGCGATTTACAGAGTCAGCCTCTTGCCCCCAACAATCTGGGTCCTCATTTTACCCACCTCGGAAGGACGGAAGGCTGAGTCAACCTTGAGCCTGGTGAGATTCGATCTGCCAAACTGCAGGCAAGCAGCAGGCAGCAGAAGTAGCCTGCAGTACTGCACTCTAACCACTGCACCACTATGGCTCTTAGCACCTGCTAAGGCGGGACCAATCTGAGTGGGAAGGACTTCTTTCTCTTGGGCTTCAGCCCAGAATAAGACGGACACAAATGATTAAGGCCAAAGTCTATAATGATAGTGTGGCTCCAAGACCAGATATAAATTTTCTCCTTTTGCGCTTCTTCCCCTTTCTAGTAGTTTCTGATCAGATACAGATTAACAGAGTTGGAAGGGATCTTGTAGGTCATCTAGTCTAACCCCACCCCCAAGCAGGATTTCTGACAGATGGCAGTCCAGTCTCTTCTTGAAAGCCTCCAGTGAGGAAGCTCCCACAACTTCCGAAGGCAACTTCTGTTCCATTGGTTGATGGAGCTGAAGTGGTGCAGTGGTTAAATGCTGCGACTGCAGGCTGACTGCTAGTTCAGCAGTTCAGCTGTTCAAATCTCACTAGGCTCAAGGTTGACTCAGCCTTCCATCCTTCTGAGGTCGGTAAAATGAGGACCCAGATTGTTGGGGGCAATATGCTGAACTCTGTAAACCGCTTAGAGAGGGCTGTAAAGCACTATGAAGCGGTATATAAGTAAAGTGCTATAAAGTGCTATTGATTGTTCTCACTGTCAGAAAATTTCTCCTTATTTCCAGGTTGAATCTCTCCTTAATCAGTTTCCATCCATTGTTCCTTGTCTGGCCTTTGGGTGCTTTGGAGAATAGCTTGACCCCTTCCTTTCTGTGGCAGCCCCTCAAATATTGGAAGACTGCTATCATGTGTCCCCATGTTGTTTAAACTTGTTTAAAGCTTATAATTCTTTTGAAAATGTCAGAAGGATGGTCTAAATCCAGATAGTGGATGTTTTGACCCCACCAGCTTTCTGGCTCTCTTTTATGCCCTTTTAGTGATTCTGAGCATGGAAATGACACATGAACTGCTTCCCCAGCGTTCCTGGAAGGGCTGGAGAGGAACCACAACTCTGTTGTGCTGAAATGATTTCTAGTCCTCTTTGCAAAATCAGAACACAGTCACATAAGATCTCCATGGAGAGATTGTGAGTAGAGCTGTGCACAACTTGTAATTTTGGACACCAGTTGTAGAACTGCTCTGAAGTCCCCCCGTTCAGACAAACATACTTCATGCGCTCATTGAATTAATCCATTTTTGGAGGTAGTACAGTAGGAGCGTCACTTGGTTTTCATGGCACACAAGGAGCAGAATAACAGAGTTGGGAGGGACCTTGGAGGTCTTCTAGTCCAGCCCCTTGCTCAAGCAGGTAACCCTATACCATTTCAGACAAGGGGTTGTCCAATCTCTTCTTAAAAACCTCCAGTGTCGAGGCACCCACGACTTCTGAAGGCAAGCTTAGACTTCAGCAAGGCATTCGACAAAGTACACCACAACTTACTTCTTCGTAAGCTAGAAAAAAGTGGAATAGATAGCTTCACCACCAGATGGATTCACAACTGGCTGACAAACCGTACTCAACGAGTAGTCCTTAATGGGTCTAAGTCCACATGGAGAGAATTGAGCAGTGGGGTACCACAAGGTTCCATCTTAGGCCCAGTACTCTTCAATATCTTCATAAACGACTTAGATGAGGGAATAGAAGGGGAACTTACCAAAGTTGCAGATGATACTAAGCTGGCAGGAATAGCTAACACCCTGGAAGATAGGCTCAAGATCCAGACAGATCTTGACAGACATGAACCTGGGCCCTATCTAACAAAATGCAATTCAATGTAGAGAAAAGTAAAGTCCTACACTTAAGTAAGAAAAACCAAAAGCATACATATACACTGGGTGAAACCAGGCTTAATAGCAGTAACTGTGAGAGGGAGCTTGGAATCCTAGTGGACAACCAATTAAATATGAGCCAGCAGTGTGCTGTGGCAGCCAAAAAAGCAAACACAATCCTAAATTGCATTAACAGAGGGATACAATTAAGATCAAGTGAGGTACTAATACCACTCTATAAAGCCTTAGTTAGACCACACCTAGAATACTGCATCCAATTTTGGTCACTACACTATAAAAAAGATGTTGAGACTCTAGAAAAAGTGCAGAGGAGAGCAACCAGGATGATTAGGGGATTGAAGACAAAAACATATGAAAAACAGTTACTGGGCATGGCTAGTCTAGAGAAGATCAGGGGAGACAATCCAATATGTCCCAATATTTGAGGGGCTGCCACAGAGAGGAGGGGGTCAAGCTATTTTCCAAAGCACCTCAAGGTCAGACAAGGAATAATGGATGGAAACTAATCAAGGAGAGATTCAACCTGGAAATAAGGAGAAATTTCCTGACAGTGAGAACAATCAACCAATGGAACAGAAGTTGCCTTCGGAAGTTGTGGGAGCTTCATCACTGGAAGCTTTCAAGAAGAGACTGGACTGCCCTCTGCCAGAAATGGTGTAGGGTCTCATGGTTGGGTGGGGGGGGGGGTTGGATTAGATGACCTATAAGGTCCCTTCCAACTCTGTTAATCTGAGACTGCTGTTCCACTAGTTAATTATTCTGTCAGGAAAGTTCTCCTTAATTCTAGGTTGCTTCTCTCCGTTCACAGCTTGAATTCTGATTAAACTCTGCTGGCGTCCTTCCTGACTTCTTTTTATCATATTATAAGTGAGCCTGCCTAGTCTTCCATGGAGCAACCTTGGTGGGGGTGAGGGTGGGATGGAGAGCTTCCTTTCCCCTTAGTCCATGGCTTGAAGCATCGTTCAAAATGCCACGTGCTGTTGATGGTGTTTCTTCTTTGGCCTTTTGGGTTTCTCCTTTGCTCAGGCTGTGGAGCAGCGAATTCATACCGAGCTGCGGATGATGGACGAGAAAATAGTCTTGGAGCTGGATCAGAAAGTGGTGGACCAGCAGAGCACCCTGGAGAAAGCTGGCGTCTCTGGCTTCTACATCACCACCAACCCCCAGGTCTGTTCAGGCCGGAAGCCTGCCTTGCCCAAAGCTGAATGCCAGCAAGATGACCAGGGGCTGCGGATCCCCTGCTCAAGGGGGGAAGCCGCCCACCCTAGAGTGTCTAGCAGGGAGACATGCAAGGATCCATTTTCTCTCCTCCTGAGATTAAGGGATGGGGGCTCTAGTGGCCCACCCACTTGGAAATCGCTTAACAACACCCCCACCCCAGGATCAGAACAGTCTGCTAGGAAGGGAGGGAATGAGGCTTTTCTACCGCACCTGCAGAGTGGCGGAATCTCTTTACACAACAGCAACAGGTGGCCCTGGAGGAGAAATATGTGTTTATTTTTTTATACTGTGATTGTAAGCCACCCAAGGGGAGTGGTGCGGTGGCCTAGAGGTGGAGCTCTCCCCTCACAATCAGGAGGCTGTGAGTTCGATCCTAGGTAGAGGCAGATATTTCTCTCTCTCTCTCTCTCTCTGGGCACACGGAGAATATATCTGCTGAACAAAACTCCTCATTGGCGACAGGAAGGGCATCCGGCCATTAAAACACTCTGCTAGCTCCATTCAGTTGCCGAGACTCCACTCTGGAAGGGATTAAAAGAAGAAGATGATTGTAAGCCACCCAAGGCTGGCAAGTCAATGGCCTACAAATGGTGATAAACAATTTTTTTAAAAAAATCTTGCTGCAGCCACAGTGAGTGGGTGTACCCCGCAAGTGGAGCCCAAGAGTTTCTGCCTGCAGAGGCAGATAGATGGATACCAAAGGGCTGCCTGCATATCCTTCCTGAAAACCCGCAAGAGTGCTTTCTTTCTTTCTTCATTGTCCTTCCAGCAGGACCTTTCCAAGAACACAGATCACCAGAACAGAGATTTGGCGTGCTCCGGTCTGCGGTGGAAAAGAGAAGGGCAAACGGGAGCCCCCTGGAAAAGGGCTTTGAGCCACAGAAGGGGATCCAGTAGCAGCCGACCACCCAATCTGAGGATGTGCAGAAGGAGACCCAGCTCTGGTCCTTATTTATTTAGCGTACGGCATCTACAGAAGTCATGCAGTCACTGATATACAATGATATCTGGTCCTCCGCTCCAAAGCTCCCCGGGAACATGGGACGGGATAGGAGGGTGCAGTGAAGAGGGTGTTGGATGAGCAGCAGCCTTCCTTAATCAGTGAACTTGAGCCTCCCTCGTTCTTGGTGCCTTTTAACCATATTCTCTCTGTCTGTCAGCCCAGATAAGGAGGACTGGCATACGCCACCTTTATTCTAAGGTGACAGTAACAGATTCTTGCAATTTCTGAAAGTGGTCCTCTCATCGTCATCTTTAAACGACCCCATAATCCCTTGCGGGGGTGGAGTCTGGACAACTGAATGGAGCTAGCACAGTGTTTAATGGCCGGATGCCCTTCCTGTTGCCAATGCGGAGTTTTGTTCAGCAGATAAATTCTCATTGTGCCCAGTGGTCCTCTCATCCCTCTACTCTATTCTCCCGAAAACTAGAGAGAGTCCTTTTTGAGACACTTTCTCCCCCGCCCTTCCCCACACTCTTCCTCCTTCTGAGACAGATTGCATTTATCAGACCATTGTCTAGGCCAGTGATAGCGAACCTTTTTTTCCTCGGGTGCCAAAAGCATGCACGCGCAATAGTGCACGCGCATATACCCACACCCATAGTTCAATGCCCCCCACATGCCACGCCCCCTGCACATGCGTGCACAACACCCCCCTGTGCTCTCCCGCTCATGCGCGCACGACCCCCACGCGCCCCATTTTGGACCTAAGCAGGCCTCCCTGAAGCCTCCGGAGGCCGGAAATGACCCGTTTTCAGACTTCCGGTAGGCCCATTTTTCGCCCTCCCCAGGGTCCAGAGGCTTTCCTGGAGCCTGGGGAGGGTGGAAACGGCCTCCCCCCCCCCCCCCGAGGCCCTCCGGAGGCCGGAAACGCCCAATTCCCAACTTCTGGTTGGCCCAGTAGGCCCATTTTTTCGCCCTCCCCCAGGCTCCAGAGGCTTTCTTGGAGCCTGGGGAGGGCGAAAATGGCCTCCCCCGGGCGCCCCCCCGGAGGCCGAAAACACCCTCCCAGAGGCACCGCGCGAGCCCTGTACTTACCTGGCATCCAAAACGGGCCTCGTGGAGACTCCTGGGAGGAGAGGGGTGGCGTGGGTGTGGCCAACTGAAAATCAGCTGGCTGACACGCGCATGAGCGCTGGAGCTGACCTAGGGCAACGGCTCGCGTGCCGCAGATATGGCTCCGTGTGCCACCTGTGGCATGCGTGCCATAGGTTCGCCATCACGGGTCTAGGCTACAGTTCTTCCCAAGGTCGTTCCCACGTATCATTAAGTAATCTGGAATTAAGGAGAAACTTCCTAACAGTGAGGACAATTAACCAGTGGAACGGCTTGCCATCAGAAGTTGTAGGTACTTCACCACTGGAGGTTTTTAAGAAGAGATTGGACAAAGATTTGTCCAGAATGGTAGAGGTTCTCCTGCTTGAGCAGGGACTTGGACTAGAAGACTTCCAAGGTCCCTTCCAGCTCTATTCTGATTGATTGATTACACTCCCTGCCTTCCTCTGCCTCATCTTCCTCTTTGCCAAGGCCATCTCTTGCATCCAGAGTCCAAACTGGGGAGACATTTTGAAACCATCTAGCATCTAGGGTCTACACAGGGATTTGGGCCCTCAGCAGGAAGAGAGTTAAAGTTACCTTGGGGTTGTTGTTATTGAGATGTTTGGGGAGGGGAAAGGGGGAGAAACAAGGACTGCTGCTTCCTGAGATGCTAACTGTCCCCATCTCCTCCTCCTCCTCCTCTCCCATTCCCTCCGAGCTTCCATGGCCGCCTAGATGAGCTTCTAATGATCTAATCCATTGTTTGTGGGCAGGATGTGGAAGTGGGTTGGCTTTGCCCTTGCTTCTTGCAAGATGCTTTGCTGACAGGTGGGTGGAAGAAGTTGGCTTGCTTTTATTCCTAAATTAAACCTAAAACTCTTCGTTTCTCTCCCAGGAATTGACACTCCAAATGAATATGCTGGAGCTCATTCGGAAGGTACAGCAAAGGGAAATGCAGCCCAGACAGCCGTTCTCTTGAGAAGAGACACAGGCCTAGTATTCACCCTCATGGGTCTTGTGGAAAAATGGATGACCAGCCTTTTGTTTTTATTTAAGAGGCTTGCCCCACAAGAGAGCAAGACAAGGCCGGGGGTCGGGCAGGCCCAGGGCTTTCTTGCTGCCCCGCCCGCGAAGGAGCTCAGATAAAGTTTGTCTTTGGTCCTTCTTAGAATGGGGGTCCTGGTGTTTTCTTTTAATAACGTTTGAGGAATTTCCAAAATATCTAAAGGTTGATATTTTGAAATTGTAATATAGGAAATACAGGCTGTAAAAAGGCAATAAACACAATTTATTTATTCAGTAGATTTCTGTGGCTGCCCATTTCAAAAACACATGATTCCGCGTGGCTAACAGTATTCAAAAGGATAAAAACATATATAAAAAAATGGAAAACACATAGCAGGTGGGGGTGGGGGGGAATTACAGAAGTAACAATCAACATTCAGCCCAACCAAGAAAGGGGCTCGGTCGTATAGCTGGAGCCCCTGGTTCAAGCCCACTGCCAAGTCTCCAAGGTTTTCATCTTGGGGAAGGAAGCTTTGGGAGAGGGAACAAGAAGAGCCCTGTGGATGGGAGTCTTTCCAGAATTTAATTTTTATGATACGGAAAGGATTTTTTAATCTCTCCCATATATTTAGCGATAGCATTTAGACTTACATACTGCTTCACAGTGCTTTCCAGCCCTCTCTAAGGGGTTTACAGAGTTCAGCATATTGCCCCCAACAATCTGGGTCCTCATTTTACCCACCTCGGAAGGATGGAAGGCTGAGTCAACCTTGAGCCGGTGAGATTTGAGCTGCATTCCAACCACTGTGCCACCACGACTCTTTATTTAGTTGTTTGAATATTTATGCCATTCTTCAACATCAAGATTTGTTAAGGCAGCTTCCAAAGTATTGTCTTCTCCAGCCAACATGTGCACCCTTGTTTGAAATTAAGCTCTAAAACCAAAGTCTCACAGAAGCATAAAACATGCTAAAACAGTAAAACCAACTCAGAGGAAACCCTTTAATCAGAAAAGTATTAAATTCCCCCAATCTGATAGAGGTGTTAGAAATGCGACCTTCAGAATTTCCCCTGTAGCCTTTGGCTCTGAACTCTGCAGTCGCCTTTCAAAACAGGGCCTGCTTGGGTCACAGACTATCCAGCTTATTTAGTGGGGGGTTTGAATGGCGAAAAGGACCCTGGGAATTGTACAAATCATCCTCTAGAACAGCCCCCCCCCAACCCCTGGGCCTTCAGCCGTTCAGAACCGGGCTGCAGATTAAAACTATACCCTATAACAGAGTTCCCCAAACTTTTGGACCGATGGGAGGAGGGGGTTCCGTACAAGGGGCAGGTCAGCTCAAGCGGAACCATCGCCTCCCCCCCCCCCGCCGGTCCACAAAGCCGAAAAGGTTGGGGAATTCTGCTCTAGAACCTTTGTTACATACACACACACACACACACACACACACACACACACACACACACACACACCTATATATATTTGATTGCTTATTTAGTAACGTGACTATCACTAAGTGTTGTATCTTATGATTCTTGATGTATTTTTATGTACACTGAGAGCATATGCACCAAAGACAAATTCCTTGTGTGTCCAATCAATTGGCCAAGAAAGAATTCTATTCTATTCTATTTCTTATTCTATTCTATTCCATCCCATCCCATTTTCTATCCTTCCAGCTTATTCTATTCTATTCTATTCCTCCAAGAGTTGACAGGTTGGCCGTTTTGAGAGAAAGCAAGCGGGAACCTGCCCAAAAATAATATTACTGAACCGTTGCAAATGCGAAAGACTTTAAAAAGAGGATAAAATTCCAATTCTATTCTATTCGTTCTATTCTATTCTATTTTCTATTCTATTCTATTCTAATTAACCTGGTTAGTAGCCACTTTGGCACAAAGAGAGCAGAGGCTACAACCTTCATTAGCATAGTCTGACCCAGCCTCTGTTAATATTTTTTATTTTAAAAATACAGCATTCTATTCATGTAAAAAGTGGGTTTCCCCCCCCCCCTTTTTTTCTTCAAAAGACAACTGGAATGTTTTTCTTTGAGGAGGAAGAACAAAATGTTTGTTCTTAAGGAAAAATGGTCCAGTTGCGTTTTGAAGAAAAAAGAAAGAAAAAAGCCCTTTTGAGACAACTATGACTTGGATGACTGAGAATCTTCACAGACATTCCAAGAAAAAGAAAAAGAACCATTTTGTATCACAGGATACAGAAAAGGTCATTGATATGGTACAAATTTTAAGTTTTTGGAGTAGGTTACGAAGGTGGTTTTGGTAAAAACGGATATGAAAAAATACTTTCATATCCCATACCACTGATTACCGATAAAGTTTTCTCCTCTAATTAAAATGAAATGTGTAATTCCCGAAAGATGCTATTTATTTCAATAAATATTGGACTCTTTGATATATTTAAGCTAGTGGCATTCAGAAATATACATTATATACAGTTTTTATTTGGAGTGTTGTTTTTTAACATATTAGACAGCTTTAGGAATTGTACAGCGATATAAGTACTCTGGGTCACAATGAATTAGTGTTAAGTCTAATGCAATGTCTTTTAAACTTGGTAACTTGAAGATGTTAGGACTTCAACTCCCACAATTCTCCAGTCAACAACCTGGGAGTTTGTCCAAACATGAAAGTTGGAAATAAGGTACTTACTTATTTCCTTATTAGATAATAGGTACTAATTACTTATTAGATAATGGGTAAAATAGGATTTCTTTATTGTTCTGATTCCGTTATATGTGAAGAATAGAATGAATAGAGCAGAGCAGAGTACAACACAACACAACATAATTTTTTATTAGCCAAGTGTGATTGGACACGCAAGGAATTTCTCTCCGGTGCATAAACTCACAGTGTATATACAAACAGCAAGTAATAGGTCATAGATCCGTGATGGCGAACCTATGGCACGGGTGCCACAAGTGGCACACGGAGCCATATCAGTGGGCACGCGAGCTCAGGTCTGGCACGCATGTGCGCACCGGCCGGCTGATTTTCGGGCCTTCTGGGCCCACTGGGAGTCAGGAAACAGGCTGTTTCCAGCCTCCAGAGGGGGTGGGGAAGGCCGTTTTCGCCCTCCCCAGGCTCCTAGAAGCCTGGAGAGAGCAAAAAATGGGCGTGCCATTGCATGCTGGGAATGGGGGGGTCATACACGCATGCGCAGGGGTGCATGGAATTATGGGTGTGGGCACACACACACGTGATCCCACGCATCCCCCCCCCTTTTTGGCACGCGAACCAAAAAAGGTTCGCCATCACTGTCATAGATCATAAATAATAATTACCATCATTAATCATAAGTTACAAACAACAATTTGATAAATCATAAGAAACTAATAGGAGAAGATAGGAAAGATGAGAAAGGAGACAGTGCTATAGGAATTAAGTGTTTAGCAGAGTGATAGCTTGGGGGGGATTGTCCTGGTGTCTAGTTTTGGGGTGCAATACTCCATAGCAGCATATTAAGGGGAGAAGTTGAAATAGATTATATCCAGGATGTGAGGGGTCTATAGATATTTTCACAGCCCTCTTTCTAACTCATGCAGTACACCAGGGGTGGGTTCTACTTACTGTCACTACCGGTTCGTGGTCGTGCCGGAAGTGCGTGTTTTGCCATCACTCCCAGGTTAAACTCATCTGTGCATGCACAGGAGGCTTTGCGCATGCGCAGAGGGTTATTTTCACTTAAATTTGGCTCCGGTGGACGGATTTCAAGCCGGAGGACCGGTTTGGGGACGTGTCCAGCCAGCCATCACCGGTTCAGCGAGCGGGGGGAAATTCCCGCTACCGGTTCTAGAGAACCGGTCTGAACTGGCAGGAACCCACCTCTGCGGTACACAAGTGCTCAATGGAAGGCAGGCAGGTTGCAAATGTTTTTCTGCAGTTCTAATTATCCTCTGAAGTCTGTGTCTGTCCTGTTTGGTTGCTGTGCCAAACCAGACAGTTATCGAGGTGCAGACAACAGACTCAATGATTCCTCTGTAGAACTGGATCAGCAGCTCCTTGACCAGGCTGAGCTTTCTGAGTTGATGCAGGAAAAACATCATTTTCCTTTTTAATGATGGTTCATCCATTTTAAGTCCCTGGAGATTATAGAATGCAAAAATTTGAAGGAATCTACTGCCGATACTATGCTGTCAAAAATAGTAACGGGGTAAAATAGGAGCTCTTGGTACTGGTAGTTATTGCTAGGATTACAGCTTGTTTAGTGGAAATGAATTATTTCATATTGCTTGACGCAGCCTGTATTATTAAGAAATGATAGAAAATATAAATTTGTGAGAAATGCAATGGAAAGGGAAATGATTTAAAAATTTATACATTTCGAGGGCTTTGCCCAATTCACTTAAATATTTTAATTGATAAGGTTTTTTTTAACAGAACACATTCCTAGGATTTGTTTTGTGGGAAGCCCCCCCCCCCTCGAAGAATGAAATATTTTGGGAAATATTTAAAAAGGCAGACTATTATATTTCCCTAAAGGAGAAATGGAGAAACATGCTTTTAGAGGCAGAAAGCATGCCCCAGTCTTTCTTAAGAGCCCATGGCAGATGCCAGCACTTAAGGAGATAAAGAGCTTATTGAAAAAGGAAGCCAACTATCTAGATGGCACTATTCATAAACAAAGCAAATACTGCAGGCAGAAACCCATTCAAGACAGGATATTTCGAAACTTCCAGCCAAGTTTGACAGCTAACGAAAGCAGAATGGTAGGATTAGTACAGCAGCCCCTCACCCAGCACAGGACAAAAGTCATTAGCCACAACAGGAATTGCCCAACACCCTTTCAAAACACAAGCCCCTTCATTGCACAACCCACCCACCCCAGCAGCATTTTCAGGACCTGTATAAATAACCCTGGCAGTCATCTACCTAATTGTTCAACTAACCCAGAATCATAAACCCTGGTGGTTTTGTTCAACAATAAACAGAATCTTTCTTTCCAGTCAGCCTCCATGTTTCCAGCGTCTCTTCCTCAGCTTGGAACTGAACCAGGTGGATTTTTCTTCCAACAGTTTTCTAAAGCCATGTTTTTCATACAAAAATAGTGTTTTAATTTGTACTATATGAAAATCCTGAATAAGTACCACACTGCAAGCCCAACTTAGAAATTACTATTGGGCAGCTTTAAAAGCCATAGGCAAGTCCTTTGATCCAAGTACAGTAGGAACTCTGGAATTTAAAGCAACAGTGAATTGAAGGAAATTAAAGTTTGAAAGATTGAAAGTGGGATAATTAGATAATACTTCTAACAATGTTATTAAATTGTATAATTGTAAATTTAGAATACACCAATGATTGCTGAATTATGTGGCATTGAATTTAAAGAAATACTAAATGTTTCTTATTATTTTTTAAAGCCAAGTTAGACCAATAGAAAATTATTTCTGGAAGTGACTGCATTCCTCAACAGCTGTTTAAAAATAGTTAAGTGTTATTCTTAAACTGGCAAGGTAACAAATTTGAACAGCCTTCCATGTGTCTGGTTTGGTCAAGTCCAATGGAAATTCTCGCATGGTTAGTGGTGAACTAATGTTGGGGGAGGAAATTGAGTTTTAAAAATGTGAATATGCTGCTAAATTATATTCCAGAAATCTGGAATTCATCTATCGGAGAAGCCTTGAATATATGGTGCTTGGACTTAGGGAAAAAGGGATGATAGATGATGGCGGGTTGGCTAAAAGACAATTCTCCATTCTCCCCCTGAATTGGCTCTGTACGATGGAAGAAGCCCAGCTGGACAAATTAAGTTTTTTCTTATTATCTATTTATTCATTATTAGATTGGTGTGCTGCCTATATCATCTAGATCAGTGTTTCCCAACCTTGGCAACTTGAAGATATCTGGACTTCAACTCCCAGAATTCCCCAGCCAGCATTCACTGGCTGGGGAATTCTGGGAGTTGAAGTCCAGATATCTTCAAGTTGCCAAGTTTGGGAAACACTGATCTAGATAGTTCCAGAGGGCCTTGGTTTAATTTGCTACTTCAAATTTGACTATAATTACTTCCATACGCAGGAGTCTTTGGTACTATACATTTTATAATTACTGTAGAATTTACAATTTTATTTTGTTCTCTTTTTTTAAAAAAGGCCAAAAAAGCCAATGCAATCCTAAATTGCATTAACAGAGGGATACAATCAAGATCAAGGGAGGTACTAATACCACTCCATAAAGCCTTAGTAAGACCACACCTAGAGTACTGCATCCAGTTTTGGTCACCACACTATAAAAAAGATGTTGGGACTCTAGAAAAAGTGCAGAGAAGGGCAACCAGGATGATCAAAGGCCTGGAGGCTAAAACCTACGATGAACGGTTGCAGGAACTGGGCATGGCTAGTCTAGTGAAGAGAAGGACCAGGGGAGACAGATAGCAATCTTCCAATATTTGAGGGGCTGCCACAGAGAGGAGGGGGTCAAGCTATTTTCCAAAGCACCCGAAGGCCAGACAAGGAATAATGGATGGAAACCGATCAAGGAGAGATTCAACTTTGAAATAAGGAGACATTTTCTGACAGTGAGAAGTTGGAACAGAAATTGTTCCGAAGTTGCCTTCGGAAGTTGTGGGTGCTTCATCACGGGAAGCTTTCAAGAAGAGACTGGATTGCCATCTGTCAGAAATGGTGTAAGGTTTGCTTGGGTGGGGGGTTGGACTAGATGACCTGCAAGGTCCCTTCCAACTCTGTTAATCTGTAAATTATTTTGGAACAAAGTAAAATAACTTGCTTAACATGTTACTGTGTCTCTTGAGTCAAGTGTTGACTCCCGGCAACTGCAATTTTCTTGGTGACATTTTCGGAAGGGATCTGTCCTGTCACCTCCTTCCAAGGACAAAATGAGGAATCCAAGGTCACCCAACTGGCTCTGTGCCTAACGCAGGACTGGATCTGCTGGTTTCTGTCCTTAATCAGGACACGAAACAGGTTCTCTTGGCACATTAGCTATGGCTAAAATGCAGCGTGTAAGTTTTGTATCCAATTTCTATCTGCTTATTTAAAATTAGTTATTCAGTTATCTTACAAGGAGAGAAAAATAGGCTAAAATAACAGAAATAACCAATAAAATACAGTTAATAAAATAATCCTATGCTGAGGAAAATAACATCATACAGGTAGTCCTCAAATTACAACAGTTCATTTAGTGACCGTTCAAAGTTACAAAGCACTGAAAAATGTGACTCATGACCATCATCCCCAATTTTGATGTGATCAAAATTCGGATGCTTGACAAGTCACTCGTATTTATGACGGTTGCAGTGTTCCAGGGTCATGTGATCCCTTTTGGTGACCTCCTGACAAGCAAAATCCATGGGGAAGCCAGATTCACTTAACAACTGGGTTACTAAATTAACAACTGCAATGATTCACTTAATAACGGTAGCAAAAAACATCATAAAATGGGGCAAAACTCACTTAACAAATGTCTCACTTAGCAACAGAAATTTTAGGCTCCATTTTGGTCATAAGTCGAGGACTACCTGTACCACCTTCCATAGCAGAGCTCTTAGAAATCGCCGAATTTTTTCAAAGAAGGGTCAAATGCGCTGGGGGAGGGGAGCTCAGCGGGGAGGGGAGGGGCGGTGCGATTGGCGGCCCTTCCAACCTTTTCCTCTGGGGAAGAATCTCGCCTCCCCGAAAGGGCCTCGATCCGATGCCTGGAGAGGCAGAGCAGGCGGGGTCGCTTCCCAAGCGGGCTCCTCCATCGCCTAAACGGAAAGCGCCCCATTCTGACGTTTAGCCGGCGGGTCTCTCCGTGCACTGGAAGCCCCGAGCCCCCTTTGCACCAGAGCTTGCCCGGGACCCCGCTCCCCTAACCAGCCTTCGCTCAAGGGCCAGCCCGCTTGGGCAGCCCGCAGGGACCGGAGCACCTGCCGCGGCGCTTCGGGCGTGGCCAGCGGCGCCCTCCGCCCGGGAAGGCCGGCTTAGCAGGGGCCTCGGCGGGACTCCGCCTGTTGCGTGGCTCCCTCCCGGCCGGCTCGTCTGCAAGCCACCATTGGAGAAGCCGCGGCTTAGCGGATCCCTAACCCCCATCCACCTGCCTGCTGGGAGGGGCGGCGGCCGGCAGGGAAGGAGCCGTCTCCGGAGCGCCCCCCTCCCGGGCATCTGCTGCGCCCGCGGCCTCGCCGCCTCCTCCCCGGCCGGATCCTCGCAAGGCGGTGACGCAGCAGCGGCGGCGGCGGCACCGGACAGGTAAGGCTGCAGCCGGGCGCGGCTCGCGGGGGGACGGACCGGGCCTGGAGCTCCCCTCCCTGGCGGGGTCGCGGCTGCAGGCATTCCGCCCCGCTCTCTCCGCTTCCAGGCGCCCGGAGCTGTCCAGGTGTTGACGGCCGGAGCGCAGGTGGGTGCGAGAGGGATGGAGAGCCGCTCCCCCGCCAGCCCCCCCCCCTTTGCCAGTCCGCTTCCCAAGGGCGGGGGGGGGCAAGGGGGCAGAAGGGCCACGGTTGACCCGCAGGACGCAGCAGGCCTCTTTCCAATAGGAGCGGGGGCTGGGGGAGTCCTCGAATCCCACCTGCTGCTCACCCCACAGAGCATCCCAGCCAGATCCCTGCGCAACTGAGCCCCGGGAGCCGCCCTGTCTCTGGGTAGCTGATCCCAATAAAGGGGGTCGGCAATACAGGTGGTCCTCGACTTACAACAGTTCGTGTAGCGACCGTTCAAAGTTACAAGGGTCCTGAAGAACGTGCCTTAGGACCATTTTTCCCAGTTCCGACTTTTGCAGCCTCCCCGGGATCAGGTGATCGATATTCAGGTGCTTGGCAACTGACTCGTACTTATGACCATTGCTGGGTCCCAAGGTCGTGTGATTTTAACCTTCGGATAAGCCAAGCCAATGGGGAAGCCGGATTCACTTAACAACCGGGTTACCCAACTTATCAACTTGCAGTGATTCACTTAACAATGGTGGCCAGAAGGGTCGTAAAACAGGGCAAAACTCGCTTAACAACAGAAACTTGGGGCTCAATTGTGGTCGTAGGTCGGGGATTATCTGTACTTGGTGCTTTGATGGACAAGAGGCACCCATCCCAGCCGTTGCCTCTTACAGCAGGTGTGTCTTTTTCTGGGACCAAAGGCAGTGCAGAAGGACAGCCAGGCCATACCTGGGAAAGGTGCAGCTGCTTCTAGGAGTTCCAGACAGGTGCCATTTAAGGACTGCACCGCTCAGAAGCCCTGCACAGTCCTGTGATTTGGTTGGTTGTTTGGTTTCCCAAACTTTTCTGGCACTGAGATCCACAATTCCGCAATCTGCCTTCTGGAGTAGGAGAGAAGTCTTCACCTGTTTCCATGTGAGCAGCCTCATCCCCCTTTAGATCAGGGGTCTCCAACCTTGGCCACTTTAAGCCTGGCGGACTTCAGCTCCCAGAATTCCCCAGCCAGCTGGGGAATTCTGGGAGTTGAAGTCTGCC
Organism: Diadophis punctatus similis; assembly: GCA_023053685.1. Classification (NCBI taxonomy): domain Eukaryota; kingdom Metazoa; phylum Chordata; class Lepidosauria; order Squamata; family Dipsadidae; genus Diadophis; species Diadophis punctatus. The sequence continues at coordinate 1,370,773 of JALIGW010000048.1, forward strand.
AGGCTTAAAGTGGCCAAGGTTGCTTTAGATGCCTTCCCTTAAGGCTGGTCCCAGCCCCTTTCTGAAACTTAATGTCCCCGTCTCCTGCCCATTCTCTCCTGTTCCTGTCCTCAACTTACGACCACAACTGGAACCAAAATGTCTGTTGTTAAGCAAGGCAGTTATTAACTGAGTCATGCACGATACAATGGCCTTTTTTGCCACAGTTGTTAAGTGAATCGCTGCAGTTGTTAAATGAAACATGTCATTAAGCGAATGTGGCTTCTTCCCCCTTTAACTTTGCTTCTTGGAAGCTAGCTGGAAAGGTTACAAACGGCGGTCACGTGACTCTTCAACTGTCATGAGTACATATCAGTTGCTCTCATTTTGGTCCCATGATTTCGGGGTTACAAGGGTGAGGGCCTGATGTAAGTGCTTGGGCAGGGGATAGGACTAGATGACCTGCAAGGTCCCTTCCGACTCTGTTAATCTATGAAGTCATTTCTTACACTGCCACTGAACTTCAAACAGTGTCACTAAAGAACAAATGGTCGTAAGTCAAGGGCTACCTGTATGTCTGAATCCTCCTTTGCAAGAGCTGCCAAAGATGTCCTGGGATTGTTACCTGTGTCCCTCCACCAGATCGAAAGACAAGGATGGGACAGGAAGGGACCAAATTAGCACCCCTTCCCAGTCTTTGTAAGGCACGGCTGTCAGGCAGAGAGTTGCTCTAGAGCAGGGGTATCAAACTCAAGACCCAGGCCCAGATCTGGCACGCAGGGTGCTTAGATCTGGCCTGGGGGGCTGCCCTAGAAACAGCGAAGGACTCGCCCGTGATGCCTCTGCCAGCGAAAATGGAGCTCAGGAGGCTGCGTGTGGCCCTCTGGTGCTCCCGTTTTCACTGGCAGAGGATTGCAGGAGGCCATCGCAGCCAAAAATGAAGCTCAGGAGCCCGTTTTCTCTGGCAGAGTGCTCGGGCCACCACAGGTGCCCCCCGACACGAGTGACATCGAGCTGGCCACGCCCACCCTGGCCCCCCAAGGTCAAACACAACCCTGATGCGGCCCTCAATGAAATTGAGTTTGACACCCCTGATCTAGAGTCCCTCCGGAACACAGACCATAATGTCTAGAGGTGGGTTCGCCCAAACTGGTAGCAACCCGCTGATGATGTCACGATGACATCACAGAACCGGTTCGGTCTGTGGCATCTTTTTTTATATATATATTTTGGGAGGGGGGATTTTTTGTGGGTTTTTTCTTCTGAGCATGCGCAGAAGCCAAGTTTCCAGCACTGCGCATGTGTTGCCATCTTGTTTTTGGCTTTTTTGGGGGGGGGGATTTTTTTTGGCACTGCGCATGCACATGTAAAGCGCGCGCCCACACTTCACAGCCACGCAGTGCAGGAGGAAGCGAACTGGCAGCGAGTTAAGTTAGAACCCACCCCTGATCCTGTCCGGTTAGAGACTCTGCTGGTTTGGGTTCAGTGGTGGGTTCCTACCAGTTCGGCCCTGTTAAGGGGAGAATAAGTCCCCATAGAGGGGATGTGGATCTTTACCTTGGAATCCAGACAGTTAGAAATAAAACCAAGATTAAAAGTCTAATAGAAAATATTTATTTCGGTACAAAAACAATAAATCCTGATTAATTACATCTCTGCTAGTAAAATGCGACCGTTCCGGTCAAGAGCTAGAGTCAGAAGAATAATGGAGAATTAGAAATGTAGACATGTGTACAAGAACATTATATCACGTGTTCTGCCTGTATTGGAATATACCATTATATTAGATAGGGATACATCATCCTGCATATACATACAACTGACAATATTCACACCGTGACAGGCCCGGTTCAGGTGAACTGGTAGCGGCGGCGGGAGGTCCGCCCACCCGGCAGAACGTCATCACGGAGCTTCTGCTCCTGCGCGCTCCCATTCCCAAACCGGTAGCAAAGGTAAGTGAAACCCGCCACTGTTTGGGTTGCCTCTAAACCCCCCCACTGCAAAAATACAGAAGGCAGAGGGAGACCCTCGTCTCCTGCTTAGGCATGAAGAGATGCCATCCATGCATGCAGGGAGAGAGCAAAGGGAGTCCTGGGGCTGGATTCACACAACCCAATTTGCTAAGGTCAAACGGGGCTGGGTCACCTGCAGGCAATTCTACTGCTCCAGAGACCCCTTCCTGTTCTGGAAGTTGCTTTTCTGGAAACCAGTTAGACCACCCCTGTTCCAGGAAGCCATCTGGGAGGAGGAGGAGGAGGAGGAGGAGAACATTGCTAACTCTCCAGAAAAGGTCACCCTTGGAAGGATACATACTGAGCCTCCTGAAAGGGGTGTTGCTTCAGGCGGGGGCTCCCTAGCAGCACAAAGCCTGGCGGAAGAATATCCGTGTTTCCAGCGACAGGTGCTGGGCATTGTCTCCTTGACACTTTCAGGACAGACCGAGCAGCAGCTATTTAGAGAATCCTCACAGTGTTGCTCTGACGTTCACAGGCAGCCTTCATTTGCCTGCTTCATGCCCAGAGGAGGGCTGGGGAGGGGGGTGAACTTTGCTTTTTTTCTCCTTCTTGGGCTTATTTTTTTTTTTGCCTCTAGCAGTGACTTCATCTCTTCCTGATCCTGCTGTGACCAACTTTCTTTCTGCCGTTCGGGCCAGGAGAAGACGTTGGCTCCTCTGCCTCTCGGTGGGCCGCCTTCTCCGAGATGGCAACCAGGCGGCTTCGTTCTGGAGACCTGGCCCGTTTTTGCCAAAAGCTCAACCGAGTGAAGACTCTGCAAGATGACCTCATGGAGACCTCCTTCAACCGTTGCTTGAGCACAGTCGATCTGACGCTGCTGGGCATTGGCGGGATGGTGGGCTCTGGCCTCTACGTGCTCACCGGCACTGTGGCTAAAGAGACAGCTGGGCCGGCCATCGTAGTGTCCTTCATCATTGCTGGCATCGCCTCTCTGCTGGCCGCCCTCTGCTATGCTGAGTTTGGTGCCCACGTGCCCAAGACAGGCTCTGCATACATGTTCACCTATGTCTCGGTGGGCGAGATCTGGGCCTTTCTCATAGGTTGGAATGTCATTCTGGAGTACATGATTGGTGGGGCAGCTGTTGCCAGAGCCTGGAGTGGCTATCTGGATTCCATTTTTGACCACAGGATCAAGAACTTCACGGAGACCCATGCTGGCACTTGGCATGTACCCTTCTTGGCCCATTATCCGGACTACTTGGCAGCTGGCATTGTGCTCATCGCCACGGCCTTCATTTCCTTCGGTGCCCGGTTCTCCTCTTGGCTCAACCACGTCTTCTCGGCCATCAGCATGGTAGTCATTCTCTTCATCCTGGTGATGGGATTCATCCTGGCCCGGCCCCAGAACTGGAGCGCCAGTGAAGGAGGATTTGCCCCTTATGGCATCTCTGGGATCATGGCCGGCTCAGCCACGTGCTTCTACGCCTTTGTGGGCTTTGATGTTATTGCCACGTCCAGCGAGGAGGCCCGGAACCCGGAAAAGGCCATTCCAAGGGCCATCGCCATCTCCCTGAGCCTTGCCACCGGAGCATATATCCTTGTGTCCATGGTGTTGACGCTGATGGTGCCCTGGCATTCTCTGGACCCCGATTCAGCCTTGGCCGACGCCTTCTACAAGAGGGGTTATTCCTGGGCAGGTTTCATTGTGGCCACCGGTTCCATTTGTGGTGAGTTCCCTTATGCCTGGGTGACAGAGACATTCTGGATGGCACCCCTTCCCTTTTCTCTAGGCTTTCTCCTCATGTGGCCTTACCAAAGTGGGCTCCTCTAGGTGGGCTGGCACAGGTCTCAGGGGCTGGTAGGAGAGGCCAGGACATGGTCCCCTTCTAGGACCAGGGATGAGCACTGCTTGGGGCAGTCAGCCAACATGAGAGGTTATGCAAAGATGCAATATAACTATGCCTGATCCTAAAATGACTACGCCTGATCCTAAATGAGTAGGTTGGGACCCGTAATTAAACATAACAGAAAGGCACCAGGTTAGAGAATGCTGCCTGTATGTTTGCTAGGCCACTTAAAAACCACAGAAAACAGAAAAGGAAAGACTAGCAAGGATTTTATGCTTGAGTAAAAAGATGTTTCTGTCCCTCTCTGTCAAGATAGCATTCAGAAGAGCCCTGGTTGGAGATTGGGGCATCCGGGTTTGAAAAAGGAAGCAGAATGTCAACCGTCCCACTCAACCGTCACCTGGCAAAGAGAGACTCCTGGCCATCTGTTCTTGCCAAGAATAGGCTTTACTGAAGCTTAAGTGGTTACAGAAGTCGCAAAGTTGAATCTGAGATTTTCCTGTACAAACAATGCAAAGTAAATGTTCCTCTCCACCCCACCCCCATCCCCCAGATATTTGCAAATGTCCAATCAGGTGCTTGTCTATTGTTCAGGAAACAGGTTCTCAGTTCCCAGCTCTGCATATTGATAACAATAGCAATAGACTTATATGCCGCTTCACAGTGCTATACAGCAGCGGTGAAATGCTCCCGGTTCGCTCTTGCCTGTCGGTCGTCGGAGAGCCAACCGCGAAGGCAGCGCGACGCTCCGCCCACCCACCGGGACACCGCCATTTGAGTTCTTTTACCCTCTGCGCATGCATAAAACGTTCTGTGCATGCGCAGAGGGTAAAAGAAATCAAATGGCGGAGTCCCGGTGGGTGGGCGGAGCATCGCGCTGCCTTCGCGATCAGCTCTCCGATGACTGACAGGCAAGAGCAAACCGGGAGCATTTCACCCCTGCTTTACAGCCCTCTCTAAGCAGTTTACAGAGTCAGCATCTTGCCCACAACAATCTGGGTCCTCATTTTACCCACCTTGGAAGGACGGAAGGCTGAGTCAACCTTGAGCCTGGTGAGATTCGAACTGCCAGATTGCAATCAGTTGGCAGTCAGCAGGAGAAGCCTGCAGTATTGCACTCTAACCACTGCACCACCACGGCTCATAGTTGGCCTTGGCTGGCTGGAGTTTCTCCCAAGGCTCAGCTGGGCTTCCACCTGCCCCCTTTCTTCTTTCTTGCAGTCCAATCTCTGCCCCCCCCCCCCGCCCCTGCTAATGTCAGGCTGTCAGTTCATGAAGCTTGGATAGGAGAGAGGCAGCCATGGCAGTGTGGGAGGTGCAGGTAGTAGCTATAGGGTCTCCTGCTGGAGCAGGGGGTTGAACTAGAAGACCTCCAAAGTCCCTTCCAAATCTGTTATTCTATATTCGGTGGGCGAGAGGACTGAGACAATTTCCTAAGAGTTCCGGGTCTCGGTAGCTCTTCGTTTTGATGGCTGCTTGGTCCTCCTGAAGCATCAACAGCGATCTTGGCTGGCATGGAGGAGCCATCCCTCCTTGCTTCCACAGATTGAGAGACCTGTTGGGTGGCCACTGAAGAACCCCGAATACTGGCTGGATGAATCCCTGGTCAGGTCCACCCTTGGTGGGGGCTCTTTTTTTATGCTAACTTTCCTAGCTTTCTCTTCTCCTGCGGTCCTCCCAGTGACCAATGGTGTAGAACAGAGGAACTCTGGGAGTTGAAGTCCACAAGTCTTAAAGTTGCCAAGGTTGGAGACCACTGGTGCTGCTCCCCCCCCCCAAAAAAAACAAGAAAGCTACACCTAGACTCGCTGATCTACAGGCTGGTCTTCTGCAGAAAAGGGGCTGACCTGGAGGCATGAGTCTATAACAATTCGCCACAGCCATCTCGCCACAGGATAACTCACTGCAGGACAAGAGTTACATTAATATCCAAGAAATGGTGGAATAGAGTCATTAAAGAAAGGATGCAAAAGGAGGGACAAAACGAAATGTGAATGGCAAGAATTAAAATCATCATCATCTCCTTTTAACGACCCCATAATCCCTTGCGGTGTGGAGTCTGGGCAGCTGAATGGGGCTAGCAGAGTGTTTATTGGCCGGATGCCCTTCCTGTCACCAATGTTTTTCAACAGATACATTCTCATTGTGCCCAGAGAGAGAAATATCTGCCTCTACCTAGGATCGAACCCACAGCCTCCTGGTTGTGAGGCGAGAGCTCCACTTCTACGCCACTGCACCACTCCAATGGCAAAAATTAAAATAATTTTTATTTATTTTAAATAATTAAATAGAATTGTTAAATTGTCCCACAACGAGTTGTCTTGCAGTGAGTTGGCCGTGGTGAGTTGTCCCATTTCCTGCAGGCACAACCACCTTCTGCAACACTCCCCAATCCTCTCGGAGGCCCATTGTGACCACAAGATTGTCTCTCCTCCGCAGCCATGAACACCGTTCTCCTCAGCAACCTCTTCTCCTTGCCTCGGATTGTCTACGCCATGGCCGAGGACGGGCTCTTTTTCCAGGTGTTTGCCCGTGTTCACCCCCGCACCAAGGTGCCCGTGGTGGCCATCGTGGTGTTTGGCTTCCTCATGTCTGTCCTCTCGCTCATCTTTGACCTGGAGGCCCTGGTCCAGTTCCTCTCCATTGGCACACTCCTGGCCTACACCTTTGTCGCAGCCAGCGTGATCATCCTGCGCTTCCAGCAAGCCAAGACTGAAGCTCAGGAGGCCTCCGGGACGAGCGAGCCCGTCCCGGCACCGGCTGAGCCCACAGGCGCCACCGAACCCAAAGAATATGAGTCTTTCTCAGATAAGCTGCAGCTGGTGGGCAAAGAGAAGGCGGGGAGCTTGCGCGAACCAGGGCAGCTGAAGGCAGCCTTCGAACCCTACTTGGAATTCCTCAGTGATTTCTACCCTGGCGAAGTGGTCACGGTGGCCGTGGTTGTCCTCATGGTGTCAGCCCTCTGCTTGGCATGCATCCTGGTCTTTGGAAAGACACAGCTCCACCTGCCCACCTGGAGTTACGCCTTGCTCATCCTGCTCTCCAGCCTGGCTTTCACGGGCAGCCTTGTCCTTATCAGCATCCATGAACAGAAGCCAACCAGCCGGACCTTCCAGGTAAGGGAGGCGGGCTCAGCAGTTGCTGTGCTCTGATGCAAGAGGAGGGTGGTATGAACTGGGGCGGAAAACACGTCACCTTCCCCAAAGCCAGCTGGGCCATAGCAGGCTGCCCTTAGGGTTCACCGAGTTGAAACTCTGCAAGGAAATCTGATCTCAAATTGGGCTGTGGCCATCTGGCAGGGCTGGGGGACAAGTCCTTCAACCCAGCCAGCAGAGATTGGGAGGCTTTCCTGGCTGACGATGCCCCACATGCGTTCCCTCTGGAGCCGCATGTGGCTCTTTCATCCCTCTGCTGCGGTTCCCTGTTGCTGGTCGGCACCACAATTTTGAGAGGAGCTTACGGTTGTGGGGGGGGGGGGAAGCATGGTGTGCCAGGAGGATACTCTATGGCAAGGGGCGGGTTTTCTGGTCAGCTCAACAATTGATAGGGCTTTTGGTTAGGACAGGTAGAGGAAAAAGGACACCGCACTAGGAGGAGACTCTATGGTAGGGGACCCGGACTTCCAGTCGGCTCCAGAATTGAGCGGGGGGCTTCCGGTTAGGACCTTTGTGGCCCTTCAAGGGTTTAAGGTTGCCGACCCCTACCCCAGGGCTTGTGGGTTGGTTCTAACCCTGCATTGAGCCATGGTTGATTAGGTGCTACCAAATCGTTCGGTGACCACATAGATGGGTTTTCTCCACGAAAATGACTAACGCGGTTTAATTTTAGGAGAGCATCTTGAGTGAACACTGTATCCACAGCGCAGCTTCAGTTTCCCCCAAAGTAGGTCCTTCGGCACTTCCTTTGGAACTCCTCGCTGCTGCTTTCTGCAAATAAGGTTTTTATCTCTTTTGGGAGACAAAACCTCATTGTTTGTCAGACCATGATGGGCCAAATCCTGTGCCAAGAGCCCTTCAGGCACCAAAGCCCTTTTGCACATCTGTTGAGAGCTGAGCAGCAGCCCCAAAGATGTTCATGTCTCCCAGGCAGCCCTAACCAGCCTTCTGGTCCGCTGCCAGCAATGTGCTGCCAAAAGAGCCAATGCAGTCCTAGACTGATCAATACAGAGCGAGCCTCAGAATGACGTGAAGTTGACATTTTATGCTGCACTGGTAAGACTATGCTTGGGATACTGCATCCAGTTCTTATCAGCACAATATAAAACAGAGAAGGGGGGGAGAGAGAGAGCGCCGAGGCCATCCGTCCGCCCTCAGATGGAGAGTCAACAGCCCCCAGGTCTGGAGGTGGCTGATGAGGAAGAGGAGGAACAGCCGGGTCCAGTGCCTGATGCGTGGATGCGCAGAAGGCAGAGGAGAGGAGAGCAGTGGAAATCTATAGGCTGGTCCTTGGGACGGAAGAGCCACTGCTGCTAGCGAAGCCCCACCCTAGCTCTGGGGGAGTTGAATAGGTGTGGCAGACAACTATTCATCTCCCTGCCGGACATACTTGTTAGCCTGCTGTGTGAGAGAGAGAGAGAGACTTTTTGTTGGGGCTGCTGGTGCTCCTAATAAAGGGAACATTGATTTAACTACAGAGAGTTTGTCGTGTTTGGGAGCCGGGTCAGAACAGAAGAGCAAGAAATAAGGGATCTGAAGGCTAAACCATATGATGAATGGCTAAGGGTACTAAGTATCACGAATGAAGGCGAATATATGTGTCCTAGGATAATGTTGCAGGATCCAATCGCCAGGACCAGGGTTTAGTCTTCCAAGCTTTCAGACACATTCTGGAGCCCATCCTCAGGGAATTTCTCAGAGTAGGTCTCTGAGGATGGGCTCCAGCATGAGTCCGAAAGCTCAGAAGACAAAACCTTCTGATCCCGGTGACTGACCCAGATTGGATCCGGTACTAGGTATGTCTAGCCTAACAAAGAGAACAATTAGGTGCGGTACAATAGCTGTCAACGTATTTTCCACAACACCTGAGGGCAGGATAAGAAGCTCGCTAAAGGAAGATCCAACCTAGAATTAAGGAGAAATTTCCTGACAGTGAGAACAATGAGCCAGTGGGACGTCTTTCTTTTCTCCAGAAGTTCTGGGTGCTCCACGACTGGAGGTTTTAAAGAAAAGGTTGGACAACCATTTGTCTGGGAAGGAATAAGAACTCCTGCCTTGGGCAGGGGGGCGGGGGGGGGGTTGACTAGAAGACCTCCAGGTCCCTTCGAGGCCTAGGATTGTATGATCCCTGCCCTCCTTCCTTTCCAGCTTCCGCTGGTGCCACTTACGCCTGCCCTGAGCATCTTCATCAACCTCTTCCTCATGCTGAAGCTCAGCTACATGACCTGGCTGCGTTTCTCCATCTGGTTGGTGGCAGGTAAGTGCAAAAAGGCGCACCTGGAATGGGGGTTAGAAGAAACACAGGAAGGGGGAGCAAACCTGGAACGGGGGTTGTGTCCAAAACAGGGCCAGGCAGAGACTTTGGCAAGGAGGTCAGAAAGGTGAAGGGGACAGTCATAATGCAGACCGTATAACACAGGTAGTCCTTGACTTACAACCACAATGGGCCCCAAAATTTATCTTGTTAAGTGAGACATTTGGTAAGATGAGTTTTGCCCCCTTTTTACGACTTTTCTTGCCACGGTTGTTAAGGGAATCGCCAAAGTTGTTAAGTTAGTAACACGGTTGTTAAGTGAATCTGGCTTCCCCGCTGACAGATGGTCGCAAAAGGGGGATCACATGACCCCGGGACACAGCAACCATCATGAGTCTGAGTTAGTTGCCAACCATCTGAATTTTGATCACATGATCATGGGGATCAGTAGTGGGTTCTAAATCCCGTTGCTACCGGTTCGCGCGCACTCTCTCTCTCTCTCACGCGCGACGCTTCTGCTCATGTGCAGAAGCATCCTGGGCAGGTGGGCGGAGCCTCCTGCCACTGCCGGTTTGCAGAACCAGGCCGAACCGGGAGCAACCCACCGCTGATGGGGATGCTGCAAGACCATAGGTGTGAAAAACGCTCACGTCACTTTTTTTCAGTTCCATCGTAACTTTGAAAGGTCACTAAGTGAACTGTTGTAAGTTGAGGACTTCCTGTAGAAGCCACATTAGAAAAGCAGGGCCTGGTCATCCAGTCATGACTGCCATCTTCACTTCTTTGTCACACACCTCGCTCAGATGCCCCTGAACGTGGGTTCATTCTGTTATTGACCTCAACCATGTTTTAGTTGCCACACTATAAAAAAGACGTTGAGACTCTAGAAAGAGTGCAGAGAAGAGCAACAAAGATGATGAGGGGACTGGAGGCTAAAACATAGGATGAACGGTTGCAGGAACTGGGCATGGCTAGTCTAGTGAAGAGAAGGACCAGGATATAAATCTTCCAATATCTAAAGGGTTGCCACAAAGAAGAGGGAGTCAAGCTATTCTCCAAAGCACCTGAGGGCAGGACAAGAAGCAACGGGTGGAAACTAATCAAGGAGAGAAGCAATTTAGAACTAAGGAGAAATTTCCTGACAGTTAGAACAATTAATCTGTGGAACAACTTGCCTCCAGAAGTTGTAAATGCTCCAACACTGGAAGTTTTTAAGAAGAGATTGGATAACCGTTTGTCTGAAGTGGTGTAGGGTATCCTGCCTAAGCAGGGGGTTGGACTAGAAGACCTCCAAGGTCCCTTCCAACTCTGTTATTCTATTCTATTCTATTCTATTCTATTCTATTCTATTCTATTCTATTCTATTCTATTCTATTCTATTCTATTCTAACTCCACGAGTTGACAGGTTGGCCGTTTTGAGAGAAAGCAAGCGGGGAGCTGTCCTTACTTGGAACCTGCCCAACAATATTACTGAACCGTTGCAAATGCGAAAGATTTTAAAAAGAGGATAAAATTCCATACAATAAATTGAAGCTGGTTTAGCATCCCTGGAAACATCTATTTAAATTATTGAAGTGTAAAGCAAACCTTTAGACTCAAACATAAAATGCTATGAAAGTATTTCTGTCTCTCCAAAGCTGGGAAACATTGTCATCTGCTGAATGACCATTCAGATTCTCAGGATATCACTTACCGTAAATAGGTTTAATCATTTTAATGAGCTGCGGTGGCACAGTGGTTAGAGTGCAGTAGTGCAGGCTACTTCTGCTGCCTGCCAGCTGCCTGCAATTTGGCAGTTCAAATCTCACCAGACTCAAAGTTGACTCAGCCTTCCGTCCTTCCGAGGTCGGTAAAATGAGGACCCAGATTGTTGAGGGCAAGAGGCTGACTCTGTAAAACCGCTTAGAGAGGGCTGGAAAGGACTGTGAAGCAATTTATAAGTCTAAGGGCTACTGCTATTTAAGACAGCAATTAGCTGCAGGGAAGGTCTTCAGACTCGGGGTCATCTTCAGAGTCATCTTCAGACTCGGGGTCCTTTCCTCTTGATCATTTGGGGCACCAGCATCTTGGCTGCCACAGGAGGGCCTCCCTCCCTCTATATGGCCAACCTCTGAAAGCTTGGTGCATTTTCAGCACAAGTAGTCCTTGACTTACGACCATAACTAAGCCCAGAATTTACGTTGCTAAGTGGAAAATTTGTTAGGCGAGTTCTGCCCCATTTTACGACTTTTCTTGCCACGCTTGTTAAGCGAATCGCTGCAGTGGTTAAATTATTAACACGGCTGTTAAGTGAATCTGGTTTTCCCAGTGACTTCGTTTGTCCGAAGATCGCAAAATATGATCATGGGACCCCCCACGGCAAGCGTCATAAATATGAACAAGCTGCCAAGCTTCCGAATGTAAACTACGTGAACATGGGGTTGCTACAACGGTCATATGTGTGAAAAATGTTCATACCTCACCCTTTTCAGTGCTGTTGTAAATTGGGTCACTAAATGAACTGTTGTAAGTCAAGGACTACCTGCACTCGAGGTCCACCGCATGAGATAACTCTGGACCGCCTGTTTTGATAAGAACCTCAGCAAAATTATGGGCTAGGCAGGAACGATGGTCCTGCAAGGTGAGATTGAAGGGGGCTCCGGCAGCTTCCATGGGGTGCCTTGAAGCTGGGCTCTACTAGGCTGCCCAGACTCGAGGGATGCAGCCCCTTGGAGCTTCTTTCTGGGTTCGGGATGGGGGCTGATCTGGCTCTTCTTCGTTGTCCTTCCAGGCCTGCTGGTCTACTTCAGCTACGGCATCTGGCACAGCAAAGAGAACCTGCGGGACTCCCCGACACAGGAGGTCCGAGCCCGCTACGTGGTCTTCCCTAGCAGCAGCCTGGAGGAGACGGTGCAGACAGTGCAGCCCAGGACGGAGCCGGCCCAGGGCCTGCCGGATGCCCAGGAGAGTGGCGAAGAAGCCAAGAGATGACCTGGGAAGGTCCAGCAGAGGCCACGCTTCCCTCATCCCCCCCCGTCCCGCCCGTTGCTCTCCAGTCTGGGCAGAGAAGAGCGCAGGCAGGAAAGCTTGGGGAGAAACCAACCGTTTACTGCCAAGGGGTGGTGGAATGCCCCCACTGCTCCTTTCTTACCTGGCCTCGCTTCTCTGACCGGAAGGCTGGACTCATCCATTTGCCGGACGCCCTTGAGAAACGGCTCCTTCGCTTGTGCCCCATGTTTGCAGCCCAGCTAAGCCGCCCTCTTCCAGTAAAGGAGTCCCGTGCCTCCTTTGTGCCATCCACTTGCTCCCCTCCCCTCCCCTCCCTCTCTGACCTGCCCTCCAAGAGGCAGTGCCTGGCCAATGCCATTTCGGGGTCTTGATAAATCAGCGGAGGAAGGCAGGGTGCGTTATGTACGCTGCCCGTTTGATGGGCTCCTGCAGGGCAGGGACGGGGCTGTCAGAATGACGGTCTAACTCTGAGATGAGCTGATTTTCCAGTTTGTGTCTCAAACAGGGTCCTTGACCACTACCAAAGGCGACCCGGGCACATCCGAGAGCCTTAGCATCTCTCTCTTGCACAGACCCTGGGGTGTGGTGATCACACCCATTCAGCTGACAGGGTGTTCAGGCCATCCTGGAACAAGCGTTAAAAAGTGTGGTAAGCCCACTTCCTCCTGCACAAGCCTGGCCCTCAGATGCTCCCCAGATGCGAGGGGGACAGCCTTGGGGGGTAGCATCACCAACTGAGAGAGAGGAAGCGAGCAGGGGAGCCAGTAGAGCCCACCAATTGCAATGGGGCATTGCCTGCCCATTGGCCATGGCAGGAGCAAACCAAGGCTGGTCAAGGAAGTCAACATGGCAGCCTCGACAAGGCAATAGGAGGTCCTTCAACTCTATGGTGAGGATTTTGATTTTTTTTTACTCTCTCTTCTCCTGGACAGCCCTAGAGCAGGGCTTTCCAACCTTGGCAACTTGAAGACTTGTGGACTTCAACTCTCAGAGTTGCCAAGGTTGGCGACCCCTGCCCTAGAGCAAAGCAGCCCCAATGTGGAGAGAAACGGTGAATGTGGATGGGCAAGAAGGCCAAGGCTGGACTTCTCCAGAAACAGAAGGCAAAGATTACAATGGGTGCCTCCTCGTTTCCTCAGAGAAGCTGGGAAAAGGAGAACGGCTGAGTTCACACAACACCCTACCCCAGGGATCTTTGCTTTGCCAAATACCCCGAATGACCCAATTGTAGGTCAGCGCAACAGGCTAAATCACACGCAACCAACACAGACCGCCATGCTAAAATTCTCCCAGCTGGACCTGTGGGATTAGATACAGCTTGTAATTGCCCTGGCTTGGCGTGCTTTGTGAACACAGCCTCTCAGGTGGCTCTGTCCTTCCCTCGTGTTGTGAGAACACAGGCTTTTTGAGGCCCTTTTTGGCCCTGGAACTCTGCCGGTTGGAAAGCCCTACAGGAAGGCGCTTGGAACCAGCCTGGGCTGCAGCGTTTGCGTTCCTCCTGCAGGGATGCAAGGGGGCTGCCCTCCCGCACAGACCCTCACCCAAGGGGACAACAGCACGTGCCCCCTGAAGGGTGCACAGAGCACATAGGAGTGGTGGGCCCCCTCCCGTGAGAAGGGGCTGCCTCTAGGTTCATGAAGGAGGGGCCGGAGCAGGGTGGAAGCAACATTTTGGGGAAAAGGAAATGCCTGCTAGGACTTCTGAAGCAATGTGGTGGGGGGAGAAGACAGAAGTCAAATTTCATTTTAGGACAATAATGGAGAGGAAGCTCCTGCTTCCCTTTTTGCAGCCTTCCTCGCTGGGAGGGGGGCAAATTCAGGGTTTGTCCTATCTGGCAGCCCCATCCCCTTTCCCACTGCGCACTTCCTCCGCTTCCTGCTTAACTGTGTGCTGGGTGTGTGTGTGTGTGTGTGTGCCCTGGCCACATCCTCCTCCTTTTCCTTTTGTGTGGTGACTTTTGTGCAATGGCGTTTGGCCAAGAAGCCAGCCCACCAACGATAAAGACTTGTTTCTGCTGGGCGGCGAGTTAATCAAGTGATGTTGTGCAGATTATTTCAGCCAGCCATGTAGTGTGCAGGCAGCCTTTCCCCCCTTCGGAAATCCTAAATCCACACCCGTTCTTGTAAGCAAAGAAAAAGGGAATGGTGTTAAATATAGGAGGAGCAACTGTCTCAAGTGTTAATATAAATTTCAGGTTTCTTACAGCAAAGGTGTGGCTTGCCCGAGCTCTACCTTTTTTGGGAGCGCACCCTTCGCACATCACTCCAAAGACAGAGGGCAAGGCCTTGTGCCCACCCTGCTCACCTCAAGCCCCCTTGCTCAGAGGTGGCTCAAGGCTGAGCTTTGCCACGATGTGGTTCTCCATTCCTCCCCACTCGGATTACCCCACAAGAGTCCTCACAAGACGTTTAATAAGGTTGTGTTTTAGTAGAAAACTTCTTAAAGAATCCCGCTTCTGCATAAAAAAGGCATGAATAGAATAGGCTTTTTTTAAAAAAAGATCACATCATTCTTTCTATAAAACAGTGGCTTCTAAGAAAATATTTCCATAAGCTTTTCTTGCAGAGCTATCACACCCACCTGGTGGCATTCAAAGGACTGTAGCACACTGAGCATCAAGCACATTTCTCCCATGTGTTCTTCTGGCCTTCAAACCCCAGGGATTTTTTTCAAAAAAACCTGTAGGGGACTAGCTAGTTAAATGGCCTGATCAGTTAACTAATGGCCACATAGCGAACAGCTCTGGTTATTTCATTCTCAAGGGGACCAAAAACCCCCAAAGAACTTGCCAATTCTTTTAAACTGGTGTGTGAACTTCCATTCTCGCAATGCCAGATTGAGGTCACTTCCTGATTCCAATCTGTTAGGAACTAACAACATGATGCATTTAAGGCTTGTTTCGAACCCATGCCCAGTAGCTTTTATTAACTTCTGCATCAAAACATACTTGTAGGTACCTTAAAGTCTGTGATCTACAAAAGCTTATGGAATAGCAGATCTTTAAATAATTACTAGATTTCTTGCCATTTTTTATAATTTAAAAAAACCTGCTTTCTGAGGCGTCTCCCTTCTAGAGCAGATTTCTGGCACAGAAAGAAAGAATATTAATCTTTCCTCACTGGTCCAGTTTTCTGTTGAAGCATATAAAGACCCCTTATGCTAATTCACCCAGTGAATTTTATTTATTTACTAAACAACCAGTGCCCTGTTGGGTCATTGTTTTAGAAATATTTCCTTGCCAGATTCCTCAGTATCTAAAGTACTTGAAAAGTTCTTAAAAAATCAAGATGACATTCCGAGATGTATCGGCCTTGGAAGTAGCCCATGTTGAATTGTATAGCACAGTCAAACATTGACCACAGTAAATGTTTTATGACATTTTTATTACTACATAAAATGCTAATTTTATGTCATAAAATATTGTATGAAATTTGCCAAATTTCAGTTCTACAAGAGCTGTATGTCCCAGATTTTGGAGACACATTCTGTAATTTAGCCCATCTGAGGTATACTGGCTGAAAAAGTTTTGGCTTATGATGTACCTTTTCACCCAGCTAAAGGTTACAGACACCAGAGTTTTAGGGGGTGTATAGATTTAGATTTATTTATTTATTAAATTTATATGGCCGCCCATCTCGCACAAAGTGATTCTGGGCAGAATACATCAAACTTAGCAACAATACAATTATTTCTCTGACAAGATTGGCAAAACTGAAGTTTACAAAAATAAAAAAATAAAAAGAGAACTGGAATGAGATACATTATTTACTACAAATGGCCCCATATCGAGCAAACAGCATGTAAGTAATCCACTGCTTGACCCACACATTTTTGGGGTGGGTGGGGGTACCCTTCTTCTCTCCCCAACCCTTGCTGCCGCCTTCATCTTTCTCTCGGCCCCACCCTTCAATATGGCTTGGAGCTGACCACACGCACCCGGAAAGTTGTGGCCCTGGACCCCCTCAGCCAATCCACCCCTAAATTTCACTAGTTTTGTAAAGATCCCTTAACATGGGGATGGGGGGGCTATGGATGGCCTCCCCCAAGCAGAAGCTCTCCAGCAGGGCTGAGGTCACCTTCACCTCCTCTGGCCATCAGGACTCGGCTGCCTGAGGTGTGTGGGGGGGACTACTTCTTCTGGGACAATGTCCAGCCAGAAAATCTGCTGTACAATCCTGGCAACTGGAAATGCTTTCGGGGGAAGCTGCGCAGACTGTGGAAGAGGAAAAGTTGATATTGAGGATGGCACACAAAACAATTTGGCTAAAAGTACCGGGACAGATTTTTGGATAGAAGAGCAGTTCCCAAACTCTGTAGAATGAGAGGGAATAAATGCATCCAAAGTTCCTTCCCAGATTTTTATCGGCTTCCTCTTAGCCTCAATTGAGGTCCACTCGGACAACCTGCCTAATCAGATCACTGGAAGGTTTTCTCTCAAAGGGAAAACTGCTAGGAGCGCTTGCCGCCTCTCCTGTCAATGGATCCCCCAGTGTTGCTATGAGCAGGGTACCAAGATCCTTGGAAGGAGATCCCCGCAGCGATCATTCAGCATATGAAAAGGCGGCATTTCACACAACATGCTGGTTCTAGCACAAAGAGAAGCACAGAGGTGGGGAGGGGATCACAAGGCCTGAACCTCTGTCAAGCATTGCCAGACGTTTCACGGGGTGCTCCCATCCGGGAGGTCAACAAGGAAAGGCTGATCTTCCAGAGCCACCAGGAACCTCTTTAGGAAACCTGCAAATGTGAGAAGGCAGACAAGGAATAATGGATGGAAGCTGATCAAGGAGAGATTCAACCTGGAAATAAGGAGGAATTTTCTGACAGTGAGAATAATCGACCAGTAGAACAGAAGTTGCCTTCGGAAGTTGTGGGAGCTTCATCACTGGAGGCTTTCAAGAAGAGACTGGACTGCCATCTGTCAGAAATGGTGTAGGGGTGTCCTGCGTGGGCAGGGGGTTGGACTAGATGACCTACAAGGTCCCTTCCAACTCTGTTAATCTATCTGTAAGTCCACCAAGGAGTCAATGCCACTGTTTTCTGGCACCGTTGGATTTCTCCAGTTCCTGATGCAAATTATGGCCTTTGGAAAGCAACTAGAGCTAGAAGCTTGGCTGGGCTTGCATCCAAGTCTCGGGTGCTATGAAAGGCTTTGGGAACAGGTGTGTTACCGAGCGTCAGCAGAGCTGGATTCCTCCATCTGGCCAGGAAGGGATCTTGTGGAGGGGTATCAAACTCGATTTCATTGAGGGCTGCATCAGAGTTGTGTTTGACCTGGGGGGGGGGGCAGGGGGCGTGGCCAGGGTGGGTGTGGCCAGCTCAATGTCACTCGTGTCGGAGGTGCCTGTGCTGGCCCAAGCGCTCTGCCAGTGAAAACGGAGCTAGGGAGGGCTGTGCGTGGCCCTCCCAAGCTCCGTTTTCACTGGCAGAGGGTTGCAGGAGGCCGTCACAGTTGAAAACAGCTCAGGAGGGCCTCCCAAGTTCCATTTTCGCTGGCAGAAACACTGCGGGCTGGTCCTTCATTGTTTCCAGGGCGGCCCCGTGGGCCAGATCTAAGCACCCCACGGGCCTTGAGTTTGACACCCCTGGTCTAGTGGAAGAAATCATCCTTGGTCTGGCTGGACACCCCCAGTGCTGCTGTGCAGAAGCAGTGCACCATGGGCTGCGGAACCTCCTTTCCGAGGGTGTCTGGAACCACCCAACGTTCCTTGGATCGGGGTCAGAGCCAGTAACTGAAGTCGCCTAAATATCTGATAAGGCTTTTGTGTTGTTTTCCCTGCAAAGGGATTCCCCTGGACTTCGGGGAACCCAGATGCTGCAGGCATGGACAATCAGGGAACCATCAAGAGCCGATGGGTTCCAGGGGCTGCAAAACCTGTGAAGTCTGTCCAGCAGGGTCTTCCTGCTTTGGGCAGAAGAACAGAAGTGGCTTTGCAGCCTTGTGATGCCACCTCTGCCCCTTTTAGCTTTGTGTGCAGCGTTGGGATGCTTGTGGTTTGACAACACGGCAGATTTGCCATCACACTGAACCCCCCCCCCCCAGGCACTGCTGGGCCTGGCTGAGCTGAGACAGTGGTAGGAAGGAACAGCGCATCAGGACAGGGGGCTCCAAACTTGGCAACTTTAAAGACTTGTGGAGTTCAACTTCTAGAATTCCTCAGCCGGCATGGGATTCTAGGAGTTGAACTCCACAAGTCTTAAAGTTGCCAAGGATGGGGACCAGTGGTGGAATTCAAACTTTTTTACTACTGGTTCTGTGGGCGTGGCTTGGTGGGCATGGCAGGGGAAGGTTACTGCAAAATCCCCATTTCCTCCCGATCAGCTGGGACTCGGGAGGCAGAGAATAGATGGGGGAGGGGCCAGTCAGAGGTGGTATTTACCGGTTCTCTGAACTACTCAAAATTTCTGCTACCGGTTCTCCAGAACTGATCAGAACCTGCTGAAACCCACCTCTGATGGGGAGCCCTGCATTTAGGGCATCTAGCCATGGGAAGACAAGCCTGTTCCCCAGAGAAGCGAAATGGTTTGCTGTACCTTTGAAAGTTTTCTTCTGAACAAGCGAGTGGTTCCATCATGGTGGATCAGAAGGCTCGGGAAAAGTTCTTGGACAGCCTCACACGCTCGGACAAAGTCCTGCTTCACCACAATTGCCTGAAAAGAGGAATTCTGGGCAGTGAGCAGGTTGGAGCCGAAGCTGCCGCAGTCTCCGGCCAGATTAAAAGAAAAGAAGATTCCCCTGCAGCCCAACAAAGCAAAGCTGCTTCTGGCCAGGGGAGGGAGGGAGGGAGGCAGCCAGGTGAGGCAGGTTCACCTGAAGACAGGGACCGCACCAGCTGCAGCCCCTTCTACCTGAGAAGGACAGAAAATGATCCTTCTTGGATCAGACCAAGGCCCAGTTGGTCCTATGCTGTGTTGAGCTAGAAACCTCATCTTCAGGGCTTGAGGAAATGGCCTTCCCTATCTATTTCCCCCCCCCCCCCCACCCGGCCCTGCTGTATTCCAATCTGTAAATATGCTTTACCTTCCTTAATGCATTAGCCCAGGAGTCCTCAACCTTGGCAACTTTAAGACTTTTGGACTTCAACTCCCAGAATTCTCCAGCAAGTCTTAAAGTTGCCAAGGTTGAAGACCTCTGCCTTAACCTAACCTTAACCTAACTTTGCAACCTTCTCTAGGCTTGGAAGCAAAGCAGGGGCAGGTCTGGTTGATACTCAGATGGGAGACCAGAAGGAAATTAGGAATGCGAACAGGAATCCTGGAAGAAAGAAATGCAAACTACTTCCGAGCCGTGGCTGCCTTTCCTTTCCCGCACTCTGTGCAGTTGCAGTAATTTCACAAATTCCTTCTTCCCTTTATCCTCCTGCTCCTCCTGCCTACAGGCCTGCTCACCTGCTCACAGCACAACCCAGAATTACATCCACCCAGCATTTCTCATCTGGATTTCCCTTTACTTTGCGTGCCCCTCACAACGTCACTGCCCACAAATCACCATCCTTTGGAAACTCACAATAAAGGGTGTTTCTGTTCCCCATCCATTTTGACAATCCTGCACCGTCATTTCAGACAGCCAGTTTTCCCTCTTTGACCAACACCTACTGAAAAATCCAGAAGTTCCATTGCAGCTCCGGGATTTGCTCGGATGGCTTTGAGGATCCCGAGGCAGCCTTCGTTCTGGATGGGGTTCCTGGACATCTGCAGGGCACAAGAAAGAACAGAGCCCACCTCTGCATCACCTACCCAGCAGGGCTATTCAGATCTCGGGGTCACCTTCCCAAAAGCTACTCACCTTGAGTCTCCTCAGGTTCTTGTTTCCTTTCAGGCCCAAAGCCAGCGCGCGGGCTCCTTCCAAGGCAATGCGATTATTACTGAGAATAAAGAGAGAAGGCACTCAAACGTCCCCCCACTTTCTCTCTTCCTGAATGCCCATCCACGCTGGCCCCCACTAGCTTGCTGTTGGAAGTAGAAAAAATAATAAATCACAAGATCTACCAGCTATGACAAAAGATCAAATCTTCCCTCTTAGTCCATTCATTTAAACATTTTAGAGTTTGGTTCGGGTCCAAAGGGGCCAATTAGGGAAGCATAAGGCAGCTTCATCTCTGAGAATCGCCAAGAACCATTAAATTGAGAGAGTCTGAAAGTGCAGCAGAATCCTGTACAGACAGTCACCCAGCTAAGAGGGCAGGGCACCCCAGGCCCTAAGCTGGCTATCCACAATTTGACGGAATTCTGCAACCCCCACACCTTCCTTCTGGCCCTCTTCTCGGGGGGGGGGGGAGAGAAAACAAGACTGCTGGATTATTATTTTTTTGCATGGCAGCCCACCAGTTATCTGAAAGCAGGATGTCAAGCTCCCCAAAAATTTGAATTCACTTTCTGGTTACAGAAAATCTTAGTTTAGCTTCTCAGATTATCCTCAGACGCTGCACTTTGCCTTTTTTTTTAAAAAAAAAATGGGTTATTTAATATTTTATTTCACCAAAACAGAAAAGAAAAATGGCTTCTTAAGAAGCAGCGTTTTATTGCTAACTCCAGGCTTATAATTCTTCTTCTGTAGGGTGGAACACTGAGTCTCGTGGTAAGCCCCAAGTCGCTTAATTGGCTGGGTTGGTAACTCAAGCTAAGCCATGGTTTGCAATTACCAGGGTCACACATCACCCAAGCAACAAGGAGATAATGCTCGGTTTGCCTTACAGTGCTGGGTGACCCGGGCACAGCCCCTCCCAAGTCCCTCCCTCTCTGATTGGCAAGAGGCCACAAATTCAGCTCAGCCTGTTGACATATGGCACCTGTGCTCAGCGTAAAAGGGAAGCAATCTACTTGCTTAATTCTCAACACTAGCATGTTGCCCATCAAACCATTTTTCCCCTGAGTGCCCTAAACGCTACACCAGAAGAAGACTGATTGTGGGTGTCAGTGATGGAGCACCCACAACTTCAGAAGTGGTGGGTGCTCCATCACTGGAGGCTTTTAAGAGGAAGCTGGACAGCCACTTGTCTGGAATGGTATGGGGTCTCCTGCTTGAGTAGGGGGTCGCCCTAGAAGATCTCTAAGGTTCCTTCCAACTCTGTTAAATCTGTTCTGTTCTGGTTGGGCAGCCTGGGCAGAGGGGAAGATGGGAGAGGAGAGACTGCCAGTTTCTCCTCTCCCCCTAAGCAGGTGAGGTTCCTGATTCAAATCCAACCTTTGCCGGAAACTCACCTTATGGCCTCAGCCTCAACTGCCCTGATGGCAATATGGAGATCTTAGAAACTATTCACTTTCCTGGCTTGTGCCAACGATGACTAAGAAACGGCTCTCGGCACTCAGGAAGTGCAGGCGCGCACACACACACATATGCACATATGCCTCCTTACCCGATGTGGAGTTCTTCCAGCACATCGTTGCTTTTCAGGGCTGCCCCCAGAGCAGCTGCCCCACTGTTGCCAAAGCCGTTATATGACAGATCAAGGACTCGAAGGAATATATTCGCCTGTGGAACAAGGCAAGAGTTAGCAGAGCTTGGAGAAGGTCCAAGGTGGAGTGTCCACAGGAGACCAGAGCTTGTCATCTAGAGCTTGCAATCACAAGCCACAGCCTGACAGAGTCTTCCCGGGCCTTCATCCACTCGATTTTCTTGCGGGTTCTTTCCAAACAGGGTAGCTCTTCCACTGGCTGGGGAATTCTGGGCGTTGAAGTCCACCCATCTTAAAGCTGCCAAGGTTGAGAAACACTGATTTAAGTGGTAACCCTTTTGGCTTCAAAAGCTACGTCCTCCCAAAATAGTTGGTTCTATTCATTCAAACCCAGGGAATATTGAAAAGGAATTCAGGGGTGTTCCAGAAGATATAGTCAAAAACAATTAAGATGGATACCACTGAAGCTCCACCTATTTTGAATGTAGGATTCTGTCTGCTCTCCAAGATCACCAACACTCTCCAAGATCCTCACTGTTAGGAAATTTCTCCTTAGTTCTAGGTTGCTTCTCTCTTTGATTAGTTTCCATCCATTGTTTCTTGTCTTGCTTTCTGGTGCTTTGGAGAATAATTTGACACCCCCCCTTCTTTGTGGCAGCCCCTCAAATACTGGAAGACTATCATGTCACCCTTAATTCTTCTTTTCTCTAGACTAGCCAGACCCAAAACCTGCAGCCATTCTTCGTATGTTTTAGTCTCCAGGCCTTTGATTATCTTAGTTGTTCTTCTCTGAACTTTTCCAAAGTCTCGACATCTTTTTTGTACTATGGGGACCAAAATTGGTTGGAGTATTCCAGGTGTGTGGTCTTACTAGGGTTTTATAAAGCGGTATTGATACTTCACGTGATCTTGATTCTATGCCTTTGTTTATACAACCCAGGATTGTATTAGCTTTTTTGGCTGCTGCTGCCCACTGCAGACTTTCCCTTATCCTCTGCTGGGAGATGCAGGAAATGTGGTCTGTGATATTGTGATGCCACTAGACCAGGAGCGGACAACTATGGCAAGTTTAAGACCTGTTGACTTCAATTCCCAGTAATTCTGGGTTGAAGTCCACAGGTTGAAAAAGTTTGTTTGTTTATTCATTTGATTTCTAGAGCCACCCATCTTTGCAAATACCATTGGGCAGCTCACAATTCATAAACATATATTACAACTAAAATCTTAAAAACATTTTAAAACAATACAAATAGTAAAAACCATTAAAACAATAAAAAACATTAGTTGCCCACCCCTGCACTATACACTAGAACAGGGGTTCTCAAACTTGGCAACTTTAAGACTTGTGGACTTCAACTCCTGGAATTCTCCAGCCAGCTGTGCTGTGCTGGCTGGAGAATTCCAGGAGTTGAAGTCCACAAGTCTTAAAGTTGCCAAGTTTGAAGACCTCTGCACTAGAATGACCAGGGCCAAACTATTTCAAACTTGTTTGCATGTCAGAAGATGGAGGAGTGAAATAACATCTTATGCTTTACAACTTTATCCATCAGGAAAACTCTCGAGCCAAGTCCCCTTTTCCTACCGCCAAGCCTTTGGCGACAGCCACTGCTCCTTGGCCCCGAAAATTGTTCCAGCTGAGGTTGAGTTCCTTCAGTCCCACATTTTCCGCCATGGCCACTCCAAGAGCTTCTCCTGGTTCAATGTAAATGGAGACACAAGAAATGGGAAAGAGGCTGAAACGTCAAACTGAGGGAGGCTTTGCAAAAGAATGACACCCTCTTGGGTCCCACCCCACATTTACAGTAGCAGCCTCTCCCTATACAGGAGCCGTGGTGGCGCAGTGGTGAGAATGAGTATTGCAGGCTAATTCTGCAAACGGCCAGCCAGCAGTTCGATCCTGGCCGGCTCAAGATTGACTCAGCCTTCCATTCTTCCGAGGTCAGTAAAATGAGGACCCAGATTATTGGGGGCAATATGCTGACTCTGTAAACCGCTTAGAGCGGGCTGTAAAAGCACTGTGAAGCGGTATATAAGTCTAAGTGCTATTGCTATCCAACCTTTTTTTGCAGAATTTTCGCAAAGCAATTCTTCTCACCTCAGCATAGATTTCAGCTCACAGAGGAAGAAGGGAAGGATAGTAGGATCTGCAAGCAGTAGGAAGAGGAGGTTCCCACAGAGCCAGGAACTCTGAGGAGCACCTGCTTCTGGGAATCCCCAGAGAGTTCCAGAAACAGCTCGTTCCCTAGCAGCTCATTCACAGGCTTGGCGCAATTCAAAGGCCGTTCCCCTGCACGCCTCCCATTTGAGAAGACCACGGGGTTGCCCAGAAGCTTTCTGGGAATCAACTTCATGACATGGAGAGGTTTTATTCTCCTCCCTCGGGTCAGCCTAGCTGTTCCCACCACAAAGTTTAGAGCAGAGTTTCTTCAACTGTGTGTCGTGGAAGCCCAATGCTCCTCAGGCACTTTAAGATTTCCACAAATTGGACTGAAGATCTAAGAGAAAGTTTTTGGTGGGTTTTGCGACCAATTTGGAGGAGACATGACCTTTTTGGTTGTGGCATCTTTGCTTTGCCCCAGCTGGTTGCAGCTTCTAGCTCACCTTGCTGTCACATAAGCTAAAGGAAACTCTGGCCGGTGCTAGGAAGACCCATTTCCAGTTTTTCTCTGGTAATCTCAGACTGATAACATTAGCAGCCCCCTTTGTATTCCCCCCCCCCAAGAAACCAACGTCTGTAGGTAACCAAAGCCAATTCAAAGGTCTGACTTGGCTTTTTTTCCTTTTTCTGTACTACTCCCCTCCGAAAAGTTTTATCAGGAGCTAATTGTAATGCTTTTTCAGCAATATAGGTGTACTTTTTATCTTCCCAGTTCCAGCTTTGTCTCTCTCTCAGTCTCTATTATTCATATTGTTTTGACTTGTTAATTTATATTGCTGGTCCATGTATGATATGCCATATGCTAAATAATATTTTTTGGATAACCTTTTTATACTGGTTTTAATTACTCCTACACAATTTTAGTATTACATATCAATAATTCTATTTCAGGAAGCAATTTTTTTTTGTAAACCAATGGATAAAACTCTTAAAGGGCAGGCAGAAACTTAAGTGAGCCCAACTTTCTAATCCCTACCTTAATTTTCTTTTTCGCTTTCTCAACTTTGGTAGCTCTTCCCTATTTTCTGCATACTCTCTCTCTCTCTCTCTCTCTTCCTTTTGTCCCCGCCTGTTCTCCATCAAATCACAAAGTCTTCTTCAAAACATAAGGAGAAGAAAGAGATGGGGCTGGTGGGAAGTCAAAACCTCTCATGGGGTTAGGCGAAGAAGGAGATTCCAAGCCACAGCAGGTAACAAGGGAAGAGAAGGGGGAAGGGAGGGAGGGAGAGAGGAATGGAGGGAAGGAGGGATGGAGTCACAGCCCAGTAATTCTTTCCCCCCAACGAAAGTAAACCCTAATGGTTAGTTCTTAGCTTATGAAAACCACAGCTGGCCCTTAATTTAACCATTCATATTCCCTTAAAGGTATGTGGTGCTCTAGAAACCAAAGGGCCATGAACACACAAATGGCATGTCTACGTAGATGTGTGTCTTTCTCACAGCACTTCCCACACTACAGCCAAATACAATATTTCTATGACATTTACCTGCTGGCTCTCCGAGCATGTTATGACTCAGATCAAGGTGCTCCACTTTCTGATTGGTCACTAAAGCATCTGCCAGGTATTTGGCTGCCCTGTCGTTTAATTCATTTCCTGAAAGTTTCACGGTCACAAGAACTGGATTTTCCCGAAGCACTGTGGACAGAGCTTGTGCCCCTTTCATCCCGACTCTGTTCTCTGATAAATCAAGTTCTGAAAGAGAAGGAGGTTGATCTCTAGCTGGCTCACCATGCAAAATCCCCCAGACCTATTAGCCCAACACGTCTTTGTCCCTCAATCCCTCCTTTGACCAGGAATGAAAGCTGGACAAAAGGGCCACAATTGGTTTCCTGGAGAATCCCTTGGAGAAAGACACTCCTCAACTCAACCCATCAAACATGGAGTCTTTGTTTGAAGGCAGCACATAAATGTTGTAAAGCAAATAAACAAATTTACAAGCCACCATTTCATTAGGAATTCTTATGCTTGGGTTGCCTGGTGTAAAAGTCAAGAAGACTAAATTCTTAAGAACTGTTTCAACACAACTTCAAGCTCTACTGCTACATTATATGAAAAGAGTAAATCTTTGCTTTTTAAAACTGGAAATTTTAGAGGGGATCTGACAACCCAAAATACCTCAAGGCTATGGATTACATGGACTCTCCATTTTGCCTCCTGAAGCAATTCTCAGAATCTCCCAATGAAGACGTGCACCTGAAATGTAGCAATTTTCCTTCAACATCTCCGCCATCGCAATTGCTCCGTTTCCATCCAGCCCGTTGTCACTCAGGTTCAGCTTCACAATGGACGTGTTGCTGGTCAGGGAAAGAGCGAGAGCCTTCGCTCCCTAAAAGAGGCGGCAGAGGAGGGAAGAGCTATGAGGGCAGAATGCTGGGATCTAGCCCAATCCTCTGGCAGTGGTCAAGGTTTGAGGGCCTGGGTGGAGACAAACTGCAGCCTGGGAGGGAGCTGGCATGGCCTTTCCTTAATTTCACAAGAGGCTCTGCCAAAACCGAAAAGCCATTAGCGAGGGGCCTTTTGAAACCTCCAGCCAAGCAACACCCGTGATAAGGAAGAGAGAAGGAAATGAAGGGTCAGAAGAGGTGCTGGACAAAGACAGCACCATCCAGCTTTGCCTTCAGTCTCCACGGCTTCGGCTCACCTCCCAGTGACGTGCACTGCAGATCCTGGTGGATTATTTCAGCAGCCATGAAAAGAAAATGAGGTCACGTCTCCTGATCTGCAGCCTGGAAGTGGACAGCCAAGCTCTTCTGCCACATGAGCACATCTGGCCTCTTGTTTCCCATATAGATCAAGCACAGGCCTTGGGGAGGGGTAAAGGGGGAGGCTCCACCATATGCCAGCAGCACCTGCTGCCTTTGACTCCATAAGTCCCGTTTAGCTGGGATGGCCCTAGAGCAGTGGTTCCCAACCTTCCTAATGCCGCGACCCACGCCCCGCCCCCGCACCCCCATCGCAACCCACCTCGCCGCCACCATTTGGGTTCTTTTACCCTCTGCGCATGCACAAAGCGTTCTGCGCATGCGCAGAGAGTAAAAGAACCCAAATGGCGGCGTCCAGGTGAAGTCTCCAGATCCGGGCGAGGTCTCCACTCGCTTCGCATGTTGTCTCTGGGAGCTTTTCGAGCCCCGTCGCAAAAGGCGTGCACGACTTCGGCAGGGCCGGACATGCGGCTGCCCGGAGAAAGCCATCCCCTTCTCAGAGTCTCTCCCGTCAACTTTAGCATTCGGGGTGGGGGCGCGGGTTGTGGGGTGCGATATGGCCAGGCTTGTGGCAGTGGGGGGGAGCTGAGGATGCCGGGGCGACCCCTGGGAAATGGTCGTTCGACCCCCAAAGGGGTCACGACCCCCAGGTTGGGAACCGCTTCCCTAGAGGCTGCTTTGCCAGGAACTGGCCCAGTAACTTTAGACCTTGTTTAAAGTACAGAACCATCCTCTCTGGAGACAAATGGTCACAAACTGAAACAGGTGCCTGCCAAGTTACAGAATGAAGGATTGGAACCCTCTTCTCCTCTGCATGCTTCATCAGGCAGCCCTCTGGCTCTCCTCATAAAAGGCTTAGTGGGTAGCAGCTCTGTGTTCTGGTGGAAGCCTGTCCCCTGAGCCTGCTCTGCCATCTTATTAGTGCCAGGCAAGGCTCTCTTTACCACTTTGTCATTTCAATTGGTCTATTTTGTCTCTCTATTTTATGTTGACCAAATTGGTTGCTTATGCTTTTCTACTAACAAGTGCATTGTCTTTAGTTGTGTTTAACTCGTTTTTCTCCATATGAACATTTTTAGTTTTGAAGGTAACATTTAATCAGGCACCTACATATTTCTGCAATGGTGCAGTGTTGGTACCATAATGCTCCTTGAGTATTCCCACAAATAACTCTGTAAAGAAATATAATATTCCCAAGTGCAACGCAGATGGAAAAAAGGAGAGGGGGAAGAGAGAATATTCAAAGGCAGTGAGGAGATTCATACTTGCAGAGTGCAAAGCAAGTCCTGAAGTGGCCGGGCCAAAAGAGGACACCTGGCAGCAATTACCTTAGGGTTAAGGCCACGATGGTTCAGAGTCAGTTCAGAGTCTTTCATATGCCGCAAAAAATAGGAGATAGGAACCACGCCATACGCTTGACAGATCGCAAGGTATCTGGTTTTCCCGGCAGGATCATAGCATATTGTAGACTCTAGGCCAAGACAAAGGGAAAAATGAAAGCAATGGTCATCCTTGGCTTTCTGTAAAACAACCAGACCCAGGAAGCATCTGTAGTTTCTGGCAGTGCAAGAGCAAGACGACTTTAAAAACTGCAGCACCAGCCCGGGTCCCACCACCGTCCCCAGTGAGGCATGCCTGTACTAGATGCTCATTCAGTGGTCTTGTATGCAAAAAGTACAGAGGGGATAATGACTTTCTCAAAGCAATTCACAAAAGAGTTTGGTGGTGTTTGTTTTGAAACTCACAAGAGCTGCACCAAAGTCACAATGCCTTGAAAATGGCTACCAACCATTACTTGGCTTAAAAAGAAATAACACAAGCCAGGCTAACAATGGCCAATGCCAAGCTTTCATTTCAGAGGCGGAATATTCATTGTTCAGACTGCAGGTTGGCAACTCAAAGTAATGCATGTTAGAACATTCTGCACCAGGGCATCAGATGTTCAGAAATAAAAATTATCCTTGGGAGCTCTTTATTGGTTTACCTGTTTGACACACGTATATTCTGCCTTTACATCAATAGCTCAAGGTGGCTTCCATAGTGCTCACTCTTATTTTTCCCATAACAATCTTGTGATGTAAGTTGGTCTGAGAGACTGACTTGCCCAGAGTCACCCAGGGAGCTTCCAGAGTTAAAGATGAACTAAAGACTCTTGGGTCTCCCTGGGTCTAATTCAATGTTTCCCAACCTTGGCAATCGTAAGCAGCTTGGCAACTTGTCTAATCCATACTTTCTATTTCAAGGTCTGTGTCCCACTCTTCCTCTTCATCATCTTCTTCTTCTTCCTCCTCAGCTTCTTCTTCAGAATAGATTAATGCTTTCTCCAAGAAGCAGGCGCTGTTCTCCCGGCAGATGGGTTCTGCTATATCAAGGGACCTCGAAAAAGTCTGATAAAATACCGTGTCAAGATACAGAAACATATGAACATACCTATCTCTATCCAAAAAAAAAGTAATGACACAGAGGTCCAGATAAACAAAACTCTTGAAAAACAAGATTTTTTTTCCAAACTAGGAACAGCAACCAATCAAGAAAATCAGCAGCCTTAGAAACCTGAATAAAACATATGGTTTCTGTCAAGCAGGCTGGGAAAAATACAGGATGTAGAATAAATGATAGACTCTCAATATTCCAATAGATATACCAAATACATTGGAAATATTCAAGGGTTCCCCCCTCTCTATTGCTAATATGATTAAGAAGCAGCTCATTTTATAATTATGTCACTTTAACTAACTTTATCTCAGAAAGTGGTAAACAATTCAGTAATTAAAGTTTGCAATGTAACTTTCTGAAGCATGCTTTCACCTCCCAACAAAAACAAAACACCAAAATGTAAGCTAAGAAATTTGCACCAGTGTCAAGCAGGAAATCTAGGCCTGGCCTGGCACAAACAAAGAGGCAAAATTTCGTTCTCTCTGAGTCATGTTTACTTAGATCTGTATAAAAGTGGGAAGAATACATAAAGCTGGAAGACTATTCAACATGGTTTTATACTTTATGTGGTTAATATGGTTACATAAGCAAGAAAACAACCGTTTGCATAAAAATAGATAAAAAGCAGAAATTGTTGCAATATCGTGGCTTGCCCAGTATATTTCAGAAGCATATTTAGAAAAAAAAACTATTTAGCAAACCCAATTGCCTATATTTGTGGTTTCCTGTCATGCATTTCCTGAGCTATGGACAGTTACATATTATTACAACTCATTTATTCTTTTTAATTCAACCGTTTCAATGCAGGATTCTTAATCACCATAATCCTGATCAACACCAGATTTTTTCATTCCATTCGACTGCCAATGTAATTCCGTGCAAATCCCCCTGCTTTTCAGAGCCAGGAACAAGCCAGGTTCCAATCACTGAGAGCTTATTTTTAACCTTATTTTGAGGTTGACCAAGTTCAGACAGCCCCCAGGCCCCCTCCTCTTAAGCCTGAGCTCCAAATATTCTCCTCTTGTTCTTGTTTGGTCAAGAGAAACCGTCATTAAAAGCTGGAGGTTAAACCTTCTTTATTGAAAAACATTTATTTTGCTATGAATTTGAATGAATTAGACTGGAAAGAGAGACAGGTGTCTTTGTGGAAACCCTGTGCTCTCCTTCCACCTTGGCAATACAGGTAGTTCTCAACTTACAACAGTTCGCTTAATGACCGTTCAAAATTACGTCATTGAAAAAGTGACTTATGATCATTTTTCATACTTATGACCGTCGCAGCATCCCTTGGTCAAGATTCGGATGCTTGGCAACTGGTTCATGTTTACGACGGTTGCAGTGTCCTGGGGTCACGTGATCCTCTTTTGCGACCTTCTGACAGGCAAAGTCAACGGGGAAGCCAGATTCACTTAACAACCATGTTATTCATTTAATAACTGTAGTGAGTCACTGAATAAATTGGAAAGAAAAATAGTAAAATGGGGAAAAACTCACTCAACAAATTTCTCACTTAACATAAATTTTGGGCTCAATTATGATTGTAAGTCGAGGACTACCTGTATAAATAAAAATAAAACCCCAAAGCAACATTCTCTCTTTTGGACTGTAACCACCATCATCCCCAGCCACCCCTGCTCAGACAGACAGATTAAGAGAGTTGGTAGGGACCTTGTAGGTCATCTAGTCCAACCCCCCTCCCGACAAAGCTCCCCACGGTCTACCAGATGTATTGAACTACAACTGCCCTCATCCCCAGCCGGCACTGCTGCTCACAGCCTTTCAGTCTTACTGGACTACAACCGCCCTCATCCGCAGCAGGTGTGCTGCCGAGGTCTACCATCCCGGCCGGGTTCTTCCCGTTTTTAAAAAATCAGTCTGATTCGGCCCATCCCGTCAATTTGTCGACGCTGGACTACAATTCCCATCATCCCCAGCCTCGGGAGTAATGGGAGTTGAGGTCCGACATCGGCTGCGGGGAGGGGGAGGCGGCTCTTTCCTCCTTGCCTCTGAGTCCCGCGAGCTGGAGACGCTCGGAGCGAGGGTCGCGGGGGACGCGCTGCCGGAGAGTCGCTCCCCCGCCGCGTCGGCCTCCTGCTCGGGCACCGGCGAGAGCGGCAGCTTGGGCATCGGCGCGGCTGGGCCTCGGCCTGCTCTGCTGCCATAGCAACGGCGTCGCCGCGCAGGGGACGGAGGAAGGTGGCCGGCCAGCGGAAGGGGCGGGCGCATCCGGAAATCGCGCGTGACCATTGGAGGAGAGAGGAGAGCCGGCACTTATCGATCTCCCGCTCGCGTTGCCTTGGCAACCTATGTGCCGGGCCTTGTGGAGCCTCGAGTAGGCCGTCCTTCCCTCACAGGCCTCGGGCAGCAGATCCCTCTGGCGGCCAAGGCTGGCCGCAAACCGGCCAAGCAGTGGCCTCGCGGAGCCCAGTCAGCCCGGATCGCCGGGAAAGCCTGTTCTTTGCGGTCTCCAGGGCACACATTGTCGCCTCCATCCCGTCGCGCCTTCGTGCCGAGGAGGAACAGGCGCGAAGCTGAAGCCTCGCCAGGCCTCGATGCCCCCCCCCCCGTCCCCGCTGCTGCGGCCACCGCTGCGGGCGACGGCGTCGTGCAAGACAAACTGACGTGGCCACAAGAATCCGGCAAGGGGCCGCCCAGGGAGTCCGGGCCCTCAGACTGTGGCCCTGCCGAGGGCTGGACTAGAAGACCTCAAAGGTCCCTTCCATCTCCTGATTCTGACTCTAAACAATGTGCAAAAGCCATAGCACAGCCAATGGAAGAAGAAAACATGATACACAACCTGGTGGCCCTAGGCCAGGGAGAAGAAAGCTGAATCCACGGATCATGTGGATCTGTGACATGTTGTGAGCCCCAGAGTCCCCTGGGAGTTGGGCGGCATATAAATCCATTTAAATAAATAAATAACTAAATAAATGTTACGCCATAATGTGGTGTCATTGATTTTGGCTCAGGGTGTTGAGAGAATCCAGACATTTACTGGCTTATTTCAGAAGCAAAGAGGTTGAACGCAAGCTTGCCTTGGCTGCCACTTAAAAGAGCAGCACCTCCAAAGGTGAAGACGTTACTGCCAAACTGGGCCATGCCAGCAACATAGCTGCTTGGCCTCAGCTGCCCCAATTTTAGCAGGCTGATAGTTCTTGCAGCTTTTCCTTCTTGCACTGGAAGAAGAGAATGATGACAGTTTTTATTGTCTCAGGCCAACCTGGTCCAACATGTGGCCTGGCAGTATTGTGGACTTCAACTCCCAGCATTCCATGGGCCATCACTGGTTGGACAGGCATTTGTCCACAGCCCAGGGAAAGTGCCTGAGGCATCTTTGCCTTTTAAGTACCAGCTGGCAGTTGAGCAGGATGTGTTGTCTGCTGCTGCTCCTTGTGGTGGTTTTCAGCACTGGAGAATCCCTGAATCAGTGCTTGCTTTGGCCTTTTGGATTACAAAACAAATTTGCAATGATCAGGAACAGAAAAAATTGGGATCTTGCACTGCCCGACCCAACATGGAATCCTTGAGTATATTTTGGGCTAAGGAAAGAGGGACATTGCAAGTCATCTGCATTTCTAGGTCATTGTTCATGATTCTATTCATGGCACATGCTCTTAGCGTACCACATGCAAGCGATGTGGTACGCTAAGAGCACGGCAAGACACGAAAGACGCTCTGGTCAACCACTGCGCCCAGCCCATCTCTAACTGTCTCAACTCTTGTCCTGCTATTTGGAGCAAGATGGAATCTGGGAAGACAGTGTGAGGCTGACTATGCGCACCTCTCCCTCACTTTAATCCAATTCACGCGCAAGTCTTGACATCCCCCCCCCCCGATTCTCATAGATGTCAACGTCCTCTTCGAACACGATGGACGAACATTATTCATGGCAGTGGAAGATAACAGTTACATTGGCTGCAGGCAAGGGCATATCTTAGGACAGAGAGACTTCTCCAGTGTGCTATTATAGAAATAGCACTGACAGACGGAATCTGGGCTGCCAAAATACAAAAGATCACTAGATGGCAGCAGAGGGTATTGCTGCCATCTAGTGTGGTTCACATTTTGCAATCCAGATCTAATCCCTAATGCAGGTAATCCCCCAAGAAGAAACATCCATTAAACAAATTTACCCCAAACGTATACTTACAACTAGGAATTCAAAATTACAATCAAGAAGAGGCCTCTGCAGTCATGTGACCTGGATTCAGTCACTCCTGCAGTGGCAGCCATTTTGAATCTCATGACTTCTCTTTGTCATTTGGGGTTATGACAGGCAATTTCCAGAGGCCCATATGGTCGGCGCATTATTTTTTTCCCCTGGTCACATGGCCAATAAAGATCGGGGGATTTTGTAGGCAGTGCAGTTTTGTTTCCAATTGCTGCTGCATGGAGGATCCTTGGTGGGGCTTGAAGACTGGATACTACAGCTTGGTGCTGTCTGCAAATATGATTATGTGGTTCAGCCCTGGAAACTTAAACTTTGTGTGCCAACCACTGTTAACCTGCCCTACTTCCCAGGTTTCTTTTTTAGGTGAGGATTCAGGACCAGCCTTTAGCTTGTGTGGGCAAGGTTGGAGGGGAGAGCCATGAATCAATCAAACCATGCAAAGAATGGATAGTTGCTACTGCTCCTTTCCCCTGGCACAGAGCCATAGGAGCTGCTGCTGTCCCTTAGCTGGGGGGAAATCACCCCCACCCTACTTTGGGCACCTGCCTGGAAGCACTTAATTCCTGGGCAGAAGGCTGCACAGCCTTGCTAGAAACAGCTGATGTGCAGGTGGCAGCACTCAGAAGGTTCCACACCAAAGCCTCTCCATTCACTTAACAATGGCACCGATCATTTAACAGAGGGGAGGAAATGGTAAGCCCATCTTCATTCACTTAACAACCTGTTTGATTCGATTAGCGAGCTTGTTTTTTAAAAATGTAGTAAAATTGATTCATTTTACGACATTTTTGATTTACAACCTTAATGGGCAGGTTCCATTAGGGCCATACCTCGAGGACTACCTGTCCTGTCCTGTGATCCTGCTGTTCTCCATCCCGGGGAGAACAGCGACGGGTGGGCCGGACTTCTGCCCCCCCCCCTTACAGGGCATCTCTGGTCTCTGCACTTGGGGGCTTCGCAGAGTCATTCCTTGCACCCAACCCGAAAACGCCCCAAAGGCTTCCTCTGAGGGCCCCACGGAAAGGTTTTGTGCAGAAGTGAGCAAGGTGGATGCCCAGCAAACTTGTGTCTCAAGGAGCCTGGCCGAAGTTTCCCGTGCCGCTTCAAATGCTCATGCCGCACTACAGCTGAGAGAAGCACTTTGGCCGGGCTCCTCGAGAGACAAGAGTTTGCAGGCGGCCGAGCTAGCGTCCGCAATGGACAGCAAACTCCGGCTGCTCCCCGGACCGGATGCCGTTTATCACTCCGAGTCCCAAGCGGCAGGAGACGAGGGCTTCCTTGCGCCACTGACTGGCGCAAATATACCAAGGCAGCTTCCAGCCATCGCAACCCCCGCTTTGGCCCACTTGCGCAGCGCCTCCCCCCACCGCAACAGCACCATTATTTTGTTCCGACCAGTGAGGGCTGCGCTTCTTTTTGCATGTTGTACCACCTGCAAAGTTGCACATTGCAAGTGCCACCCCAGGGCAGAGATTTCCAGCCCCACCACAGCCGGTCCCATATTCCAGAGCTGTAGTATTCACACTCACAGGACTGGCCCATTGCAGTTCCTCCACCCGGGTGCATTGTCCATTGCGGACGCTAGCTCGCCCCCCTGCAAACTCTTATCTCGAGGAGCACTCGCTGAAGCGGTGTGGGAAACTTCGGCCAGGCTCCTCGAGATATGAGAAGTTTGCAGGGGGCTGATCTAGCAGGCGCTTTCTCTCGGGCCTCCCACCCGGAGTCCTCGCAGAAGGAGAGATGTAGGCCCGAAAGGCGGCTGAACCTTTCCCCATCCCCCAGGCAGCCGGTCGGCTGAGCACGGTGAGTTCTTGGTCTTACCTTCCTGTTCCAGGTCATGTGGCTCACACCGCTATACTCAAGGTGAGGTTTGTGGGGGCTGGCATGTGGGCGGGGTGATGTTGGGCGGTGCAGCCTTGTGTTCCCGCGTGCGGGCTGGATTAATTGCTCTCGGCCATATCCAGCCCAGGGGCTAAGATTTCTCCACGGACCACCAAACTTTTCTTGTGGACCACCAGTGGTCCGCGGACCACAGGTTGGTGACCTGTGAGATAGAAAGTCTCCCTCAAGTAGGCATTCAGCCTTGCTACCCATATCCAGGCTGCCATGTGGGGATCACATGGACACCGTTCTGGGGGCTGTGTGTGTAACCCGCCACTCCACAGGCTGCTACGCTTCCCCCCCCCCCAGCACACCAGTCTTCCTTCTGGCCTTTTTTGCCCCCCCCCAGGAAAGACCATAACTCTTTCAAATGTGTAGTAATATGGAAATATTAAATGCAGGGTTCAGAGCCAGCCAGCCCCAGGCACAGCTTCTTCAGAGGGTGCTCCCTATAGTTGGGAGAAGAATCCCTTGCCCCACTGCCCTTCCCCAGATCCTGGAAAATCACTGATGTTTAATGTAAGTTAAAATCGGACAGGAGAGTCAAAGCCACCAGAAATTTAAAGTGAGCTTTTGAGAAATCTCAAGATCCAGGAACCATCCTTGATGCATTTGGAAAAATGGGAAGTTGGGAGAAACCCCAAATGTTGGACTTGCAGAAATTAAAAACTAGCAAAACCAAAATGAACAGACTTTACCAGAAAAGAAACAGAGAGGAACCGACATTCCCAGAGTCCACCCCACCCCACCCCTGGTCCAAAGTCGGTTTTTAATTTCGGCAGGGACTCCTCTTCTTGCAGGAAGTGGATGGTTAGTGGCCCTGCCCTGAAACTGGGGCATGTTCAGAGCTGTTGATTTCACCCACAGAACTCCTGGTGCCTAACTCTGCCAGGACGCCCTTCAAACTGCATCAGGTAGAACTGCCTGGCCAGGTGCTTGGCCATGTCTTTGAGGGCAAAGGAAGCAGCCACGATCTCCGAGGTGAGGAAGCAAAGGAGGACGCCGTGCACCGCCATTTCCAGAGGCATCCGGATCACCTGATGGTCCATCAGGATGAACAGCAAGACAGGCAACTCAATGACGAAAGACAGGAGGAGGAATCCAGCCAGCTCTGGAACCTGTGGGAGCCAATGGGGGGAATGGTTCCATGCAGTGCTTACCTTTCAAGAGACTAACCTGGTGTCAGCCCTGAAGCTGACCTGACCGAAGCCATTTTGGAGCTTCAGCGTTACCACACTGAAGCTGAGGGATAGGAGGGGGGAATAGAGATAGCCGGGGATTTGTAGCCAAAACAAAATACTTTTTCTTGGGAACCAAGGACATTCTCACACCTGGTCAGAGAGAGGAGGAGTGATGTCACCAGGCAACCAGACGGCACCTTGATTGGACCATGTGACTGTTGGGGGGAGGGGGGAACTTTTAATTACGTGAAAACCGCAGGAACCTTCAGAGTTTGTTTTCCCCAGAACTGTGCCAATATGATATATTCAAATAAAACTATTCTTCAAGGAATCTACTTGCCATGGAGTTTTGTTTGCCATGGGTGTATTACTTGGAACCCTGACACCTGTCCCCTAAATTCATCCCGAATTTCAACCAAATCTTAGAAGCCTCTGGGCACCCATTAAACCAAATCTCCTCTTAATGTTCTTCTCTGCCTCAATATTTAAGATTAATTGAATGTGTTTTTGAAAACTCGCCAGATATTTGACCCCTGCTCAGGTGTATCCACAGGGAGGGTCCAAAAAGGTCAGAGGGCAGCCTCCCCACACGAGAGGCCTGCAACAACTTCTCTTTCAGGACTGCAGCTGCAGGGACCCCAGAATCTTTGATTTTAGTGCATGATATTTAGCAATAATGTCTAAATATATCCACAACTGGATAAATAGAGCAGCGCCTTGCATTCAAGGCTGGGAAGCTCTCCTAGAGCGAGCGAGACAGAGTATCATAATCAAGAGGCACCTGCTCTCTCCAAGGACCCTCTCCTCCACCCCCCATATTTCAATGTTTGGAAAGTAATTTAAGCAAGCGATCATTCTAGAAGTCCAGATTTCATTCTGTAGATCTGAAGGAATGAGCTCCATCAGGAATCTTCATAGCAAGGGAGTCAAAAAGGCCACGATGGCAGCCTTGCTCTTTTTTATGGGCCATAGAGGATGGCGTGGCTGTGGGTGCCATCTTGACGTTTGCCTTCCTCCCCTCCCCCACCATCACCACAGGATCCATGACATGAGCAAATGTACGGGTCGTACCAGCCATGAGAACCTTTTTTTTAAAAAAAGAAAGCTACCGTAAGAACAGCAGCTCAGTCTCCTGTCATTCCTTACCTTTTCTTGCAGATTCCCAACGTATCCAAGGAAGAGGCGGGCGGCTTCCGCTCCGACAATTGTCAGGTACGCAGCAACCAGCAAGCATTGGTAGTAAAGGGGTAGCAAGCTAAACTGTGGGGACATAAAAAGCCCTGTTTGCAGGCTCCAGTCACACCATGGACTGGAAAACCTCCTTCCCGCCTTTTAACAGATTAACAGAGTTGGAAGGGACCTTGTAGGTCATCTAGTCCAACCTTCCCAACCCTCAGCAGCTGTCCCGAGGGCCCTTTACCTTCAGTTCCAGCATAATTGCCTCCGACAGACACCAGAAGGGGAGGAAGAAGACGTTGAAATAGAGCAGCATCTGAAGGGGCAGGCTGGAGAGCACGGTGTGGCCTTCGGGGGACAGAAAAAAGCAGAGGGGAAAACCGGTTTCCTTGTTGTCTTTGTTTTTGTGATGGACCTTTAAATCCTAGAATCCTAGAACAGAAGAAGCTGCTTGCATTCAGGTCTAACCTCTGGTTCAGGACAAGGATTCGAATCAAGCCCCCCCCCCCCAGGGAAGCCTCTGCTGCAACACACCCAAGGAAGTCTGTAGAGATTGTCCGTCCTCCAGGTCATGGTTGTCCCAAAGGTGCTTTTTCAGGAGGCAACCGGCCTTTCTTGTTTTTTTCTTTTGAAGATGTTTTGCTTCTCATCCAAGAAGGTTCTTCAGCTCTGACTGGATGATGGGGAATGGAAGGATTTATATTCCTTGCAGACAGCTGGTCATTTGCATCCTTTTAGAGGATCATTGAGGCCACTTGGAGGCTTATCTGTGTCCTCAGGGTCACATGAGTGGTGCAAATGGTTCCTGTAGTCTGCAATTTTTCCTCTGGAAATCCGTTCAAACTCCCACACCATTCGAAGGGTGTTCATCCCAAATTGCATAGCTAAAAGTCTGTAGAGATTCTCAGTCCTCCAGGTCATGGTTGTCCCAAAGGTGCTTTTTCAGGAGGCAACTGGACTTTCTTGTTTTGGTTTGGAAGAAAGAATTTTTGAATTTTCTTTATAAATCCTTCCATTCCATTCCCCACTATCCTGTCAGAGCTGAAGAAGCTTCTTGGATGAGAAGCGAAATGTCTTCAAAAGAAAAAACAGGAAAGTCCAATTGCCTCCTGAAAAAAGCCCCTTCGGGTCACCCAAGGAAGGAGCCCCTCTTTGGGGTCTGAGCTACCTTCAAACTGCTTTTACACTTGAATAGTTTTTCCTGATGTTCTGCCATCTGGGGCCACAATATCATCTCAAATTCTATAAAATGCATAGGTGGGGTTGAATCAGTGGTGAAATCCAAATTATTTTACTACTGGTTCTGTGGGCGTGGCTCGGTGTGTATGGGATACTGCAAAATCTCTATTCTCACCCTACTCTGGGGCCAGCCAAAGGTGGTATTTGCCGGTTCTCCGAACTACTCAAAACTTCCGCTACCGGTTCTCCAGAACCTGCTGGATTTCACCCCTGGGTTGAATATATTTTTGAGCATTTGGTGGGATTTACAGTACACAAAACAGGTGTCTCAGGTGGGTTTCCCTCATAGGACCCACATGTACAATTAGTTCCAAGCCAAAAGGTCTTCCCTTCACATCCCTTTGATCCAGACCCACCACTTAGGGACCAGGAGGCCTTGGGGACCAGCAGATGTGCCACATTTTGACTGGCAAATAAGGGCACTCCCAAGTCATCAAATGGTGACCATCAAATGGTGCAAAATTTTCACTGAATGGTGATATGCAATTATACATTTTTTTCTGTGGATCCTAATTTGAAATATAACTGCCAGAAAATTGCATTCTGCTCTCTCAGGCTGATTGGGAATAGAACTTAGCAATGTGTTTTTCCAGAATGTCAAAGTGTTTAAAAAGATGCCAAGATGCTGGCATGATTCAGCTTGGCTGATGCAAATGCCACCAGTTTTCTAAGAGTCACATGAGTCCAAACGGGGTTTTGAAGGACCAAAACAATTTCCTGAACCCAAATCTCCAACCTTCAAAGACCCCTGAACTCAAGTGAGCCTCCTTAATAGCTTGCTTAGGAATTTGACAGGTTGGCTCATGAGTTACCTTAAATTGGCACTTGTGTGTTTTTAAATAGGAACTAGGAAGTAACTAACCACAAAACCTGACTAGCACCAACCTCCACTTTATCTCACCATAAGCAAAAATTCTAACCCAGGTTATGATTGACATTTGACATCATTCCTGTTCAGCATTTATTATATGACTGTATAAAGGGGGTTTGCACCCTCCTTCAGTGGGCAGAACCTCGGGGTCTTCCCTGCCCCTCTGAAAATGAATGTGGCTCAGCAGATTATGTGGTCTCCACTTGCCAATTGGGTTGGGGGGGTGTTTCTCCTTCGCTTTGCGAGGATGTCACTGCTTCAGTCTTGCCATGGGTGACCGTGAAGTTCCACTCTGCCCCAAGGAGGAAGGGTCCTTTCGCAAGCTCATCTGAGATGCATCGTCTGCACATGGCCACACTGAAGGGAATGAAGCCCATGTCTTGGGAGGGCTCACACAAAAGAGTGAATGCAAGTATTGAGAAAAAGGGGTCCCAAATTGCAGCTCGGCCCCTTTCAGAATGAGCAGTGGGGTAGAAAGTCCCTAGAGACCCTCAGTAATCCAGGTCATGGTTGTCCCAAAGGTGCTTTTTCAAGAGGCAAATGGACTTTCTTGTTTTTTCTTTGAAGATGTTTCGCTTCTCATCCAAGAAGCTTCTTCAGCTCTGACTGGATGGTGGGGAATGGAAGAATTTATACTCCTTGCAGACAGCTGGTCATTTGCATCCTTTTAGTGAGTCCTTGAGGCCACCTGGAGGTTTATCTGTGTCCTCAGGGTCCCCTGAGTAGTGCTAGAAAGTCCAGTTGCCTCCTGAAAAAGCACCTTTGGGACAACCATGACCTGGAGGACTGAGAATCTCTACAGACTTTTAGCTATGCAATTTGGGATGAACACCCTTTGAATGATGTGGGAACAGGAATGGATTTCCAGAGAAAAAATTGCAGACTACAGGAACCATTTGCACCACTCGGGTGACCCTGAGGACACAGATAAACCTCCAAGTGGCCTCAACGACCCTCTAAAAGGATGCAAATGACCAGCTGTCTGCAAGGAGTATCAATCCTTCCATTCCCCATCATCCAGTCAGAGCTGAAGAACCTTCTTGGATGAGAAGTGAAATGTCTTCAAAAGAAAAGTCAAGTTGCCTCCTGAAAAAGCACCTTTGGGACAGTGGAGTGGAAATTAACACTACTGTAATCACTGTATTGTGATAAGGGAAAGATGATGTTGGTTACTAGAGGCACCGGTTGGTTTTCCCCCTGACTTATTCCTAGGAATTGGGTGTCTGCAAGGAGTAAAAACAAATCAAATGTTGACACACCCTTGCAACCGAACCTGTGCCACTTTTTCATGTGCATTGCAAGTAAAAAGGGGCGGGACTTTGAGCACATGGTCATGGTCACCATCTTGACTTTTTTGCCCTTGTCTCTACAGACCTCCCTGCTGGGAATCAAACCACATGCTGCCTTCAGCTCTAGGGAGGCTTTTCCAGGGAACCAACCAGGG
The DNA here is from genome assembly GCA_023053685.1 of Diadophis punctatus similis. Classification (NCBI taxonomy): domain Eukaryota; kingdom Metazoa; phylum Chordata; class Lepidosauria; order Squamata; family Dipsadidae; genus Diadophis; species Diadophis punctatus. The sequence goes on from JALIGW010000048.1 coordinate 1,411,608, forward strand.
CTTCCTTCCTCAGCAAACCGATGGGGTTTAATTTGCTGATTTCTTAGACTGCCCAGGTGGGTTTTTTTTTTGGGGGGGGGAATGGGAAGAGGGAATTTTTTGAACATCATCTGAGCTCCTGAACAGGTAGGAGGTAAATTCAGCCAATGCCTAAATCGCATGGAAGAGGGAGAGCTGTGCTGCAGCCTGATGGGGCCTGAAATGAAGAGCCCATCTGAGTAATACTGGGGATTGTGGAAGAAAAAGAGGATAAAATATAACTGACCTGTACATTATTTTCTTAACAATTATAAGGCTTGTTCTTAATGGGGGCTCCATCACTGGTGGTTTTCAAGGAAAGATTGGAAAACCATTAGTCCAGGATGATATAAGGACTCCTTGGGGAGGGGGTTGGACTAGAAGACCTCCAAGGTTCCCTTCCAGCACTGTGGGATTCTATGCTAAGCAGGTTAGCCAATATCGATTCCCATAATCCACAATCCTCTTCAATAATTCTGCTGGAATTAAGTCTAGCCAGCAGTCTTGCAAGGGAGGCCAACCAGCAACTAAAGAGTTCAAAAATAGCAGGAGGCCATGGTGCAGTGGTGGGTTGCTCCTGGTTCGGCCTGGTTCTGCGAACCAGTAGCGCTGGTGGCGGGAGGCTCCACTCACCCGCCCAGGACGCTTCTGCGCATGCGCGAACCGGTAGCAAAGGGTTTTAGAACCCCCTACTGCCGTGGTGGTACCTGACCTTGTTCTATTTGGCCCCGTGCCATTGCTTGTCTTTGCAAGATATGCAAGAGGATGCATCTAAAAATGAAGGAGCCAACTGTGGTCAACTTTTTTTGACCCACTCACCATTGTGTGTATGGCCCTGCTCCAGATGTGATCCTGTCCTCTTTCTTCCCACTGCCAGGCCTGGCACGTATGAAGCCTCCCTCAGTTGGGCAAGCTCTGCACACGTTTCAGGAAGGGGTCTTTTGTGGCCGCCTGCAGTAAACACAGGTAGTCCTCGACATACGACCACAATTGAGCTCAAAATTTCTATCGCTAAGCGAGACAGATGTTAAGTGAGTTTTGCCCCATTTTATGACCTTTCTTGCCTCTGTTGTTAAGTGAATCACTGCAGTTGATAACTCAGTAACCCGGTTGTTAAGTGAATCTGGCTTCCCCATTGACTTTGCTTGTCAGGAGGTCGCAAAAGGGGATCGCATGACCTTGGGACACAGCAGCGGTCACAAATGCATGTCAGTTGCCAAGCACCCAAACTTTGATGGTGTGACCACGGGAATGCTGCAATGGTCGTAAGTGTGAATTTTCCAGCCCCTTTGAGAGCACGTTCTTCAGGGCAAAGTCTCTTTACGTGATTAGAAATGCTTCTCCTGAGGCTTCTCCCCTCCTGGGCTGAGCTGGCATTGAGACACAAGCTGGTAACTGACTTTCCTTCCGTCACTCGATTCCTTTGCCAGCCTGCCCACAATCTCTGATAGGAGCGACACCCCTTTAAGGCCATTCTCAATTTGGATGCTCTCGAGACCCGGCGGTGGGGAACCTTGTTGGCTCAGGAATTCTGGGAGTTGAAGTCCACAAGTCATAAAAGGCGAAGGTTCCCCAATCCCCACCCATGCTCTACAGCCTTGAACCCAACCATCCAGCCTTTTTGACGTTGCTGCCTTCAGCATTGGGCAAGGAGGGCAGCCTTCAGCCCTCCTTGCAATGTGGGTGGGGTGTGTGAGACCCTCCTGTGCTGTATGGCAGCCCACTCCCACTCCCTATCCCAGGTACCTAGCTGGTAGACCTCAGCCATGCTGCTGTCCTAGGTCTGGCCGTTGCTGGAGAGAGAGAGAGAGAGAGAGACACTAAAAGTCACCAAGCCTTCCAGAGATCCAGAGGGAAGTTGCAGCTCTCACGACCCAGGATCATATTCTCCTGTCCCCCTCCCCCCTCCCCAGCTGGATCACATGAGACATGATGGTAGTTTTGCTTAATCGCATTATCAGGCCAGACTGTCCCCAACTGTCCAAGCCAGGGTTATGGGTTAATCTGTTGCTGCTCAAAATAGGACGTAGGAAGGACGAGAACATGACAATGGCTGGCCTTTGAGAGTCTGATGCTGCCAGACTACAACTCTGCTCCCATTGCAACCCTTCATTTAGAGCACGGAAAAGTGGTCCTAGCGATCTGCAGTGCTAGCCAGCGGTCTCCAAACTTGGCAACTTTTAAGGCTTAACTCCCAGGATTCCCCAGCCAGTGCTTGCAACACTTCTTCTTCTTGTGCCATATCCGTCATCGGACGTTGGCGATTGTGTTGGCGATCCTATTTTTATCAACAGCCGCATGAAAAACTGCTGCTGAGTTTTGTCCAAACCGGTCCCTTAGATTTTGAAGCCATGATCATCTTCTTCTGCCTGGACCTCATTTGCCTTCCATTTTTCCCTGGAGGATTAAGTGAAGGATGCCATATTTTTCTGAGTGTCGCATCGCATGTCTGAAATATTCTAACTTTTGCTTTTTTATGGTTTTGATGATTCCCCTGGCTTTTCCCAGGTGGCTTATCGCCTCCTCATTTCTGATTTTGTCAACCCAACTTATACGTAACGGCCGTCTGTAAATCCACATTTCAAATGCTTCTAGTCTCTTCAAGTGGCTTTCTGTCCAAGACCAACACTCCACTCCGTAGAGCAGGATAGAAAAGATGTAACATCTGACAAGCCTGATTTTCAATCTTAGGCTTATGTCGTAAGTGCTTAGTGCGTGCAGGGCTGCAATGTGCAAAAGGGCTTCCCAGCATCACGTGCTCTGTCCTTCCAGCTCAGCTCTCATCTGCCTTGGCAGTGAAGCCATTTAATGCGGCTGCCTGAATTGCTGCATTTCGATGCCTGCTGTCTGTCCTGGTAGCAGCCTGGCTTCTGCCGCTCCTCTTGAAAATACATCGTGCTTTCCAATGTTGAAAGAGAAACCTTTTAGCCTTCAGTAGAGTTCAGGTTAAGATTAGGGTTGGAGACCTTCCAGTCGGAAAGCCACATGGATGGTTCCCAGTTATTCACTGGTCTGAAGATGTCACTGGCAATTTATGCATGAGACACAGGGGACTCCACCATCAGGATGGTGGCCATGTTTACACCAAGTTTCCAAAATGCAAGGGTTCTGCCTCTGTTTTATGCGCAGGTGCAGATCATGTGCTGACCATCGTACTGAGCAGGGGTGGGTTCTAACTTACCTCACCGCCGGTTCACTTCCTCTCACCCGCGCGCATGCGCAGTGCCGAAAATTTGCAAGAAATCCCCCCCAAAAAGCCAAAAACAAGATGGCGGCACATGCACAGTGCCGGGGACTCGGCTTCTGCGCATGCACAGAAGAAAAAAATCAGCAAAAAATTCAAAAAAATAATTCCCCCCCAAAAAGATGGCGGTGTCCACGGACCGGCACCAACAGAACTGGCTCCGTGACATCACCAGTGGTTTGCTACTGGTTCGGGCAAACCGGTGCGAAGCAGGAGGAACCCACCTCTGGTACTGAGGTACAGTCACCATATGAAAAATTTGTGTAAAACTTTACATGCTGTGTACATATGCGAGAAGCCCTCATTTCTGTGGGTTCCTCCCCTTTTTTCCCCTAATATTTTCTTTCCTCTGTTCTGTTTAGTAAAATTAATAGAGGCAAACACATTTTAAAAGAACAAGACCCCCCACTGTCAAGGGGTCTTTCTGCAGCTGCTCCTCCTCCAGAGTTCAGCAGCACCACCCCAAAGGGCCCTGAGGTGCCCAAAGTCTGGAGGGGGAGGGAGGAGAGGGGGACAGAGGCTGCAGCCATTGGAGGGGGCATCTCTTGCTTGTGCCACAGTGTCTCCATCGCCTGCAGACGAGATCCACTCCTCCTTCGGCCATTGGGGGCTGAAGTGTTTCTTAGAGCTGTGGTGGCGCAGTGGTTAGAGTGCAGTACTGCAGGCTACTTCTGCTGACTACCGGCTGCCTGCAATTTGGCAGTTCAAATCTCACCAGGCTCAAGGTTGACTCAGTAAGCTGACTCTTTAAACCGCTTAGAGAGGGCTGTAAAGCACTGTAAAGCAGTATATAAGTCTAAGTGCTGTAGCTATTGCTAGAGTATCCACCAGCTGGGATGCAGCCAGAAGCAAGGAGGAAGTTCAGTCTGGAACACTAGGACTACATCTCCCATTTCCCAACCTAACATGTTTTCAGGCAGGAATGCAAGACATGATGGAAGCTGTAGTCCAACAGGAGTGGAAGACACCTTCTTCCCTCCTCTTCCTGGGTGTTGAGGCTTTCTCCAAGGTGAATGCTCCGCTCCACGGAGCAGACAGGCACCTGCCTAGGGTACAGGTGAGTGTTGCTGGCCTGCAGGTGCCTCCTCTTTCCCTTTCCAATGTCCTGCCCCCTTTAGACCACGGTGAGCACCACGTTTCTCCCAACAAGAGAGAAGCACCGGAGACTAACATGACACAGATGCAGGCCTATATTCGGTTTATTAAGAACCTTTTTAAAAAGTGGGGAGATTGTGAACGCCTACATGATGCAGGGAGAGACCATGTTAGGGCAGCCCAACCGCCTTCTTACTTGAGCACCTGGGATGGGGAGCCATGTGGGGGTGGAGGTCCAAAGCGTGTACAGGCAGTCCTCAATTACGACCACAATTGGGACCAGAATTTGTGTTGCTACCGTGAGTCGCACCCAATTTTATGACCTTTTTTGCCAGTGTTGTTAAGTGAATCACTGCAGTTAAGTGAATCGTGCTGTCATTAAGTGAAACTGGTTTTCCCCATGGACTTTGGGTGTTGGAAATTGGCTGGGAACGTTGCAAATTGTGACCGCATGCAACCCTCGAAAATATATGCCGGTTGCTAAGCATGCGATTTTGAATGACAATGATCGTGGGAATGCTGCAATGGTCGTAAGTGCGAGGACTTGTTGTAACTTACTTTTTTCAGGGCCGTTCAAACAGTCACTAAATGAATGGCTGTAAGTCGAGGATTAACTGTAGCATAAAAAGTAAAGATAGTGGCCCAAGTGTGCAATCCAAGCTCTGTGCATCACACATAAAACCCAGCCGGAGCCTCAAATGCACCGTGAGGATTTCACTAGTGTGAACAGAAGCTGGATGACTCAGTTTCCCCTGTGTAGATTTATGAATCAATCGCAGTGGGAGGGAAAAAAAGGAGGAGAACATTTTCTGCCTGGGGTTGGGTTTGGCCTTTCCAGACAAAGTGGCTGCATTCCAACAAATGGGGCAGGAACAAAAGTTAAGCTTGAAAGAACAAAAATTAAGATTGATTTAATTAAAAGGCCAATGTACTTTTAATTAATAGCCAAGACAATCCTTCCCTAGTTATTCAGTAAAAAACCACCCTGATCCGAGAGTGGAATTCTGCGCTGCTTCGGCTTTCCTGCAGAAGAAACTTGGTCCGGAATCTATAAAGTGCATTGCCAAAAAAAAAAAAAAAAGTGTGGGGGGGGATGGAACCAGGGAAGAACGTGCAGATTCCAGTCATCCCAGTAGATCAAGGGTGGTTCAGCCACAGAGGAGCAAGAAATGGAAGCTGCTCAGGCCACGTTCCAGTGTTCCAGCTGTCCAAGGGGCCTTCCAGTCCTTCTGCCGCCATCCACAAGACGCTAGAAGACATTTTGGCACAAGGCACTGCAAAAAGGTGCCCGCCACGTTTGTATATCCCTTCCTTCTCCTGCCCCCTCCATGGTCATCATTCCAGCCCGGTGGTCCCACGTTTCCTTCCTTCAGCTCCACCCAGGCAGCTGCTACAGCCGTCTCCCAGCAGCTCGAGTGAAGTCCACCTCCAATGCGCTCCGGAGAGATCCTTGAGACGAGGGAAAGAGCCAGGAGAAGAGTCACAGGGGAAGGTCAGGCTCACCAAGCCCGGAGGGAGGTAGCTTTGCAGAAGGGAGCCAAACAAGGATTCCCAGCTCTTAGGAGCCTTTTCCCGTCAGCCAGGACATGTCTCCAGTTCTGCAGAAAAGACAAAATGGCGGCTGGGTTATGGCAGCCTCCCTGAAGCCCAGCAGAAAAAGGGCAATGCCGGGCAGAAATGCCTGGCCAGTGTAGCAGTTAGACAAGCCAGTAGCTCGGCCGAAGCCTCAGTTTGTTTGTTTGTTTGTTTGTTTGTTTGTTTGTTTGTTTGGAAATTTATATTGTTGCCTATTCGCACATGGCGACTCAAGGCGGCTTACAAGGATGAATATGAATATGAATATGAATATAAATATAAATATAAATATAAATATAAATATAAATATAAATATAAATATAAATATAAATATAAATATAAATATAAATATAAATATAAATATAAATATAAATATAAATATAAATATAAATATAAATATATTTTACTGATAAAGAAATAAAGGGAGACTAGTATAGATCTATTTCAAGCTATTTAGCTCTCATCAGAAGGGTATGGCTAGCTGATGAGAGCTAAATAGCTTGAAATAGATCTATACTAGTCTTCCTTTATTTCTTTATCAGTAAAATGTAATATATATAGAAAAATGGTTTGTCGTGAAAGCATCTGCCAGCATGGCCCCTGAAAGGCAAAAGGAAGCAATATGCTCTCTCCCATATTTGGGTATACCAGGTGATTTGATAGAAAACACACACACACACACACACACACACACACACACACACACACACACGTGTGTGTGTGTGTGTGTGTGTGTGTGTGTGTGTATAAAACCATATAAAACCAATAAAACTAATAAAAGAGAGAATAATAAATTAATAAAATAACATAAAATAAGCCCCCACCCCCCGCCCCGGCAACAACATATCACACAAGCCATTTAATCAGCTCCATCCCGCTCTGGGTTTCTCAGGCCCGCTGGCAGAACCAGGTCTTCAGTGCCTTCCGGAAGAGTGTTAGAGTGAGGACCATTCTAATCTCTGGGGGGGGGGGTGATGTCCCAGAGTGAGGGAGCCACCACGGAGGAGGCCCTTCTTCTGGGTCCCACCAGGTGTATCTCCCTCAGCATTCCCTGCCTCCTGCTCTGGAGGGTCAGGTAGATGTGACCGGCAAGAGACGGTCCCTCAGATAACCTGGTTCCAAGCCATGGAGGGCTTTAAAGGTGACAACCAGCACCTTGAATTGCACCTGGAAGCAAATCGGCAGCCAATGCAGCTCCCGCAGGAGAGGTGATACATGTGCACACCGGGGTCTGCACAAAACCATGCGGGCCGCTGCATTTTGCACCCACTGGAGCTTCCTCACTTTGGGACATGTTTGCTCCCTGGCACGGCGGAAGACCTTTCAGGGAGCCCGGAAAATTCTTGGCCAGAAAGGAGGTCACAGGAGGAGTGTTGCTTGGGGGGGGTGCAGGGGCATGGCCAAAAGAGAGGATCTGTTTTCATTATTCATCCCTCTGATCAGCAGCCGGCCTTCCTGCCCCCCCTCCCTCCCTCACCACCACCCGGGAACTGAAGGCAGCAGAGGTGTGTTGGGCCCTCCAATCTGTCCTGTGGAGCCGAAATTGAACAACTGGCCCAAAACTACAATGAGATTTCATGGTGAAGAGAAAAACCTGGACAAGCTTTCAAGTTTCCGTGATTAACTCTGCATCAATCAAGGGCAGAACTGTTACAAGAGAAATAATAATTTAAAAAAGAGAGAATTTGTGGCATTTCTGCCGTTTCCTGAAGGGCTTCCCTCAATCTTCAAAGCCCCTCAGAAGTTGTGGGAGCTTCATCACTTGAGACTTTCAAGAAGAGACTGGACTGCCACCTGTCTCAAATGGTGTAGGAACTCCTGCTTGAGCAGGGGGTTGGACTAGATAGCCTACAAGGTCCCTTCCAACTCTAATAATAAAGAGATTGGACTGCCATTTGTCAGAAATGGTATAGGGTCTCCTGCTGAGCGTGGGGTTGGACTAGATGACCTACAAGGTCCCTTCCAACTCTGTTAATCTGTTTCTTGCATCCCCTCTTGCACCAAAGAGAATCAAGATGGGGTTATTTTGAGACTCCTCCTGACGTTTTCCATCTGCCCAGGAGGGAGGGAGGGGGGGGCTGTTTCCCCCTCCCTTAACGGTTCATCCTTCCCTTCCATAGAGCTGTCTTGATGTCCCTTTATAACTCCCAACCTCCAGGGCTGTTTGCTATCTCCAGAATCACAGGCAGGATGTGAGAGAGGGAGGGGGGAGGGAGGGGGGAGGGAGATGATGGATGGATGGATCCTCCAATGCCCTCAGCTGGGCTGTGATACCAATGCAAACATATATACATACCGGATGAAGAGCCTTAAATTGTAGCAGTAAAAAGAGAAAGAGGGAGGAAAGGAGAGTAAGTCAGGGCCACTTTCCTGGGGGCTGAAAAGAAAAAGATCTAAATTCCACTCCAACCTAACAGGGAATATGATCATTCGCTTTCTAAACTGGGGGGGGAGGGGGCACTCAGGGGCAGTCACATAGAGCCCCAGCTCCCTTTTGGTATTCTTCCCCCCTCCCTCCCTCCCTGCCTGCCCCATGAACTGTGGTGCCAAAATTCTGCTGCAAACTATCAGTGCAAGTTTCTTATGCAAATATTTGTCGTGGCCGTGTTGGGGATAATGGTGAAGAAGGCAAAAATGCAGAAGCCACTTTAGAAAAAGGGGAAAGAATTCAAGACTGGAGATCAGGTCGCCATTGTGCTGTCCCTGTTCGTCCGCTCCACTCTTCCGTCTAGGAAAGCTAACCATTAAAAAGCACCACACTCTCCATCACCCCAAACCTCACCTTGTCCCTCTTCTGAGACCCCAAAAGTAGAATTCCTTGATCTCTTGTCAATTCTGCTCATTAGAACAGCTTATGCCCAGATTTCGAACGAGGCACCCCCAGGGCTGTCAAATAAGTCAAGATGGCCGCCACGGCTGCACAACCAAAGCCCCACCCCGATTTTACACCTGGGGTTTGATTGAACGAGCACCCTCTTGGCTTGGTGCTCCCCCCACCCTCGCCTCCGACACGGAATGGGACAACTCACTGCAGCCAATGCACCACGAGCAACTCACCGTGGGATAATTTAGCAATAGCAATAGCCTTTAGACTTACATACCGCATTTCAGCCCCCTCTAAGCGGTTTACAGAGTCAGCCTCTTGCCCCCAACAATTTGGGCCCTCATTTTACCCACCTCAGAACGATGGAAGGCTGAGTCAACCTTGAGGCAGTCAGGATCAAACTGCCAAATTGCAGGCAGCTGGCAGTCAGCAGAAGTAGCCTTGCAGTTCTGCAGTCTAACCACTGCGCCACCGTGGCTCAATTATTCAATAATTAAATTGAATAATTGAATTGAATTCAATAATTAAATTAAATTGAATTGAATTTAACAATTCAATTTAATTATTTAAAATGAATAAAAAACATTTTAATTTTTGTTGTTCGAATTTCATTCTGTCCCTCCTTTTGCATCCTTTCTTTAATGATTCTGTTCCAACCTTTCTTTGATGCTAGTGTAACTCTTGTTCCACAGCGAGGTGTCCTGTGGTCAGTTGGCCACGGCAAATTGTCATAGACACCCACCCACCCACCCACCCACTCCTGATTCAGAATTAGAACAAAGAACCCTTCAAATTTCCCTCTTCCCAACCTGCAGGGACAGGCTCTCTCCTCCGGGCAAAAGAGGCAGAGTCCTTTGTCAGGCAGAAACAAAAATATAAAAAGCCCAGTTTAAAGTCGCAAGAATGATGCGCTTGTGTTTCAGAGGGTCAGGGAGAGCCACAGGAAGAGTGGTGCGGTGGCCTAGAGGTGGAGCTCTCGCCTCACAATCAGGAGGCTGTGAGTTCAATCCTAGATAGGGACAGATATTTCTCTCTCTGGGCACTTTGAGAATAGATCTGCTGAATATAACTCCACATTGACGACAGGAAGGGCATCCGGCCATTATACACTCTGTTAGCTCCATTCACCACCCCGGTGTAAGGGATTATGGGGTCATAAAAAGATGGTGATGAGATGAGGGAGAGCCACAGGAAGCTCACACTTATTTTTGCTGAAGGCTGTTGCTCCAACACGTTTGCTCCATGGGGAGTGGGAGTGGCGGGGCTAGAATATATGCTCAGAGTTAACCTTTCTGTGCAGGAGGAAGAAGGCGGCAGCTACTCAAGGTGACTTACTCCACGTCTCGCTTGCGGATGGCCCTGCCAGAGCTCATGACATCGGCCACTTTGGAGACCAGCGGGTCGTAGTTCATGCTGGCCACAGCCAGCACTTCATCACTCCTGGAAGAAAAGACCAAGGGCTCAGAAGTGGAGCAGGGGTGGGTTTCTCTTCCCTACCGGTTTGGCAGTGCGCTCATCGCGTCGGACGTGCACGTGTCACATCCGGGTACTGATCCTCTGCGCATGCGGCGATCGGGGAACCGGTTTGGGGAAGTGGCAAGCCGGCCTTCACTACCGGTTCGGCAACCGTGGCCAAATTTCCGCTACCGGTTCACGCGAACCGGTAGCAACCCACCACTGAAGTGGAGGTTAAGAGCCGCTGTGCCACCAGGCCAGGCTGCATTTCAGACAAGGCAGGAGGTTCCAGTGGATCCCAAGAGAATTTTTCCTAGGCGCTTTGCTTCTTTTGCACCCAGGATTGCTGAGTTGACCCAACGAACTGAATGGGGTGATATGAATGGAACTCGAATGCTGACTAATTATATTCGCATGACCCACTTCATTCGCTCAAAGAACAAGCTAGCAATCCTGGCATCTCTCAGGGATGGTAAAAAAAAAAAAAAGACGATGGCTTTTCAAACTCCCTCCTGCAGATGGTGCTGTCCGGTAGCAAGAGGTGGACTCCTTTCTAGGAGCAGCTGCTGTGCATTGTTGGCTTATTTGAAATCTGTGGTCTACCAAGACAGCAAGATCCTTCTTGCAAATATAACTGCTAAGCCAGGAACTGCATATCTTAATTTGTATTTAACTTTGGAACCTGACCTAAAGGTACTTTTTCAAGAGGCAACTGGACTTTCTTGTTTTTTCTTTTGAAGACGTTTCACTTCTCATCCAAGAATAAGGTGACCAGACGTCCCGCTTTTGGCGGGACAGACACGCTTTTCAAGCGTGTGTCCCGCGTCCGCATTCTTTCCAAAAAGTCCCGCTTTTTTGAAAAGAATGCCGAAACAGCGGGACGTCTGGTCACCTTAGAAGGGGAAGCAAAAGTGAGGTACCGGAAGCAAGTCGGGCGTAATTTCAGCGAGGCGGCTGCCTGCTGGGGAGAGGGGGAAGGGGGGCTGCTCCTCCTCTCCTTCCCCCGCCCCATCCCTAGCCCCGCCCTCGGAGGCGCCGCTGCTGTTGGGATGCGGGTGGAGGGGTGAGGGACGAGGAGCCATCGCCGCTGCCGTCGCCGGTTTGAGCTCCGGCGGCGGCGCAAACAGCCCTTCCTCGTCCCCCTCCCCTTCCTTCCCCCCGTCGCCTCGCTGCCGCCGTTGCCCTGGGGCTGGGCGGGCGACCGGGAGACCGCGGCGGTTGGATGCCTGGAGCTCGCGACAGGTAAGCTGCCGGCTGCCTCCTTTCCCCGTCTCCTGCCTCCCGTTCGTTGCTTGCCAGCCCGGCCCCAGGGCAGCTCCCGAAGGGGAGGCGGGAGGCGAGGAAAGGCCTCCCGAAGGGGAGGCGGGCTCCCGAAGGGCTGCCGGCTCCCGAAGGGGAGGCGGGAGGCGAGGAAAGGCCTCCCGCCTTCCCCCCCACCTGGACGCCAACATTTGCTGTGTTTTGCCCTCTGCGCATGCACAGCGTTCTGCGCATGCGCAGAGGGCAAAACAAATGGCGGCGCCCAGGCGGGCCCGCCCCCCCGTCCCGCTTAAAAAAAAAAAATCTGGTCACTTTATCCAAGAAGCTTCTTCAGCTCTGACTTGGATGGTGGGGAATAGAAGGATTTATATTCCTTGCAGACAGCTGGTCATTTGCATCCTTTTAGAGGGTTGTTGAAGCACTTGGAGGTTTATCTGTGTCCTCAGGGTCACCTGAGTAGTACCCCTGGTTCCACATGATGCACATGAAGAAGAAACCAGGAAGTCCAGTTGCCTCCTGAAAAAACACCTTTGGGACAACCATGACCTGGATAACTGAGAATCTCTACAGACTTTTGGAATCTGACATTTCTCACCACTGAACTGGATGCAGCCCAATATTCAAGTCGATCAAAATTATTTTGAACTTTGGAAGCCTGGAATGATGCTTGGTGTACTTCTTCAAAAATGTTTTTTTTTTAGTACCGTGTTTCTCAACCTTGACAATGGGGGATCTTCAATTTTAGAATTCCCCAGCCAGCGATGCAGGCTGGAGAATTCTGGGAGTCGAAATCAGTGGTGAAATCCAATTTTTTTTACTACCGGTTCTGTGGGCGTGGCTTGGTGGGCATGGCGCAGCTTGGTGGGCGTGGCTTGGTGGGCATGGCAGGGGAAGGATACTGCAAAATCTCCATTCCCACCCCACTCTGGGGCCAGCCAGAGGTGATATTTGCCGGTTCTCCGAACTACTCAAATTTTCGCTACCGGTTCTCCAGAACCTGTCAGAACCTGCTGGATTTCACCCCTGGGCCGACTCGAAATCCACCCATCTTAAAGTTGCCAAAGTTGAGAAACACTGTAAATCTGGAGTTTATTGGCCAAGGTAATAAATTTTTTAAAAAGTTCTATTATTCTTGGAAGCTAAAATCGATTACATACATTTGGCAGCTTCTGCAACATCAACAAGCAATACACAAGCAGCTGTATTTGCTTATTGTAAACAACCAGTATAATTTTGCAACACACATCATGGTGGCTTGTAAATTAAAACTTTTCATGGGCACTTACTTGGTGTAAAAGGCTACAAATTTAAGTTCGTCTAGGGCTCCCCGAATAATCACATCATCAAATCCTTCTCCATGACCTAGAAACAAAAAGCAACGTGTATATGTAGGAAGCACTAAGTTTCTTTTTCCTATTTTAATCTGCCATCTTGTTTCTTTAAAAAAGCATAAAAATATATGTTATAAGAAACTAATTAATACTACACATGCATAAATATATTTAGAGCATTTTGAAACAAATACGCATTTTTAAAATGTGTTTCAGCACATTTTTATGGAGCACTGCATTGCAACGTGGAGAAAACAAAGAGAATTTTGCTGCAAAGTGCAGGTGAGCTGACAAGGTGCAGAATTCGCTCCCTTTCGGTCAAGAGTGGAGAAGAAGACATTTTAAGGCACCCTAAATTAGATGCTTTCTCCAGTCTTTCAAATCGGAGCTTAATTTCATAGCACGAATCGCACACAGATACAAGACTCCTGCATTTCTTCCAAGCTTTCTAAGGAGGAAACATGATAGCTGTGGATTTTGCCAATCTGCCTGAGTGTATTCTTTTATTTATTTTATTTATCCAATATACAGTATATGGCCCCTCCACCTTAATGAGTGACTCTGGTCAGCAAATAGAATGAAATAAAAGCAATAACAAACGTTACAAGAGTTAAAATACAAAGTACATGAGAGCATCAGACACCCCCACCAGTGGTGGGTTCCTACCGGTGTGGTCCACTCTATAGCACCAGTAGTGGCCCACTGGTGACGTCACAGTACCGGTGCGGTTGGTTGCTGGTGCCTGGATGCCACCATTTAACAATATTTTTTAAAAAAAAAATTTAAAAAATTTCTTCTGCGCATGCCCAGAAGCCGAGCTTCCAGCACTGCGCATGCGCTGCCTTCCTACCCCACAGTGAGTCCAAGCAGGGGAGGATGGCTGAGGGAGCGCATGAGATGCTGAAAGAACAGGCGGCAGGAGCTATCTCCATTCCCCTCCCTTCAGCAGTCCGAGAATCCACTAACGCGCAGTGATGATCCTAAGCATTTTCGCACGTTTGAGGCTTCTCGAGCTGCTGAGGGGAGGGGGAACGGGCGGCAGGAGCCTAGGATCATCGAATGGGGAGAAGCATTCAGGCCGGACGGAGCCTCCTAGAAGAACCGTTGCTCCCGCTGCAGGGGGCTGCGTTGCGGGTGGGCAATGCCCCCCTGCTTCTCCAGCCGCTGCCAAGCTCCCAAGGCCCACCCGGTCACATGGCTGGCAAGCCACACTCACAAAATAAGCCACGCTCACAGAGTGGTAGTAAAAAAATTAGGAACCTGCCCCTGACCCCCACCCAACCTCCCCAAAACCAGAAAGGCAACCAAAAAGCAGGTCTTGGCACACTCTCTAATCCTAAACTTTTCTTCCCTCACCTGCATAGCGAATGCTCTTGCCAAACATGGCGGTCCACAGGTAAGGGACAGTGCTGATTTCGGTCCCATAGGCCAGCATGTTCAGTGCTGCTATGCGCCCTGGGATGTAATAGAGAATGTAATAGAGAAGTCAATCAGGCATATGAGTTAGGGTCTTTAGAGCACATCAAAACTGTGTTTGTTCGTTATTTGAATGCTGTCAGCCAGGGGTCGGCAACCGCGGCTCTGGAGTCGCATGTGGCTCTTTCATCCCTCCCTGTCACCGGTCAGCTCCACAATTGATAGGGCTTTCGGTTAGGACAGATAGAGGAAAAAGGCCGCTGTGCCAGGAGGAGACTCTATGGTGGGGGAACCGGACTTCCGGTCGGCAGAGGAGAAAGGATGCCATGCTAGGAGGAGACTCTATGGTGTGGGAACCGGACTTCCGGTCGGTTCCAGAATTTTGAACAGGGGTCTTCCGGTTAGGACCTTTGTGGCTCTTTGATAAGGTGACCAGACGTCCCGATTTTGGCGGGACACACCCGCTTTTTCGCCATTTGTCCCGCGTCCCGCCCGCCCTCTTAAAAAGTCCCGATTTTTTAAAACAATGCCCGACTAGGGCATTGTTTCAAAAAATCGGCCTGAAAGGCAGCAGGCCTCTCAACTCGGGCCGGCGTTGGCGGCGGGCGGGCGCTGGAAGCTGGGGGGAGGGGGAAGGGAGGCTGCTCCTCCTCTCCTTCCCCCGCCCCATCCCTAGCCCCGCCCTCCCGAAGCCTCCCCTCCTTTCGGGAGGCCTTTCCTCGCCTCCCGCCTTCCCTTCGGCCGGGCTGGCTCGCCTCCCCTCCTTTCGGCGCGTGCTGAATTCGTGCGCGAGAAGGAGCGGCGGAGCGTCTGGATTTCCCCACCCTCCTTGTTTTCATTGTGCCGCCTTCTCGTGCTTTGTACGCGCGACAGCTGAGCTGGGAAAGGTGAGCGCGCGCAGTGGGGTTCCCTGGCGAGCTGGAGGTTCCGGGAACCTCGGACGCCTGAGCGGGCTTGAGTCGCCGTCGCCTCCTCCTCGGAAGAGAGGGTACGATGGCGACGGCGGCTGGCCCGGCAGTGGCGGTAGAGGTGAGCGTGAGCAGCACCGGGAGCAACAGCAGCGACACTTCCAGCA
This sequence comes from Diadophis punctatus similis, assembly GCA_023053685.1. Lineage (NCBI taxonomy): Eukaryota > Metazoa > Chordata > Lepidosauria > Squamata > Dipsadidae > Diadophis > Diadophis punctatus. The sequence continues at coordinate 1,426,901 of JALIGW010000048.1, forward strand.
CGGGCGAGGAGGAGAGGATGAGGCGCCTTTTCCAGACGTGCGATGGGGACGGCGACGGCTTTATCAGCAGGTGAGGGAAGAGCTGAAGGGCAGAGGCAACGTTTCGTTTCGTAGCGAGCAACCGTTAATGCAGGTAGAGATGTAAAGTGCTCCGTGAATTCCCGTAAAGTGCGGGTCAACTTCCTCGCAAGTTTCTGAGTTGAGTTTCTGAGTCGGGTATTTGCCCCGCGCTGAATGGTGGGTTAGGGGAGGCGCCGTCAGTTCTGCCAAGAACGCTGCCGAATGGGCCCAGAGCACCTTCTGACTACTTAAAGTGACTGGCACACTGGCATTTTCCCAGCGAGTAGAAATGGTTGGCGGAACAAGCCCTTCTTCGAGCCATTTTGCCTCTCCCAGGTTCTTGCCTGTGTTTCTTAAAAAGTTCCGTATAAGATTTGCAGTCCGACTGCGGTGTCAGGCGGGAGGCGAGGAAAGGCCTCCCGAAAGGAGGGGAGGCGAGCCAGCCCGGCCGAAGGGAAGGCGGGAGGCGAGGAAAGGCCTCCCGAAAGGAGGGGAGGCTTCGGGAGCCCGCCTCCCTTTCGGCCCGAAAGGGAGGCGGGCTCCCGAAGCCTCCCCTCCTTTCGGGAGGCCTTTCCTCGCCTCCCGCCTTCCCTTCGGCCGGGCTGGCAAGCAACGAACGGGAGGCGGGAGACGGGGAAAGGAGGCCGCCGGCAGCTTACCTGTCGCGAGCTGCAGGCATCCAAGCGGCCTCCCGCCTCCCCCCCCCTCCCCCCACCTCACCTGGACGCCGACATTTGCTGTTTTGCCCTCTGCGCATGCGCAGCGTTCTGCGCATGCGCAGAGGGCAAAACTCAAATGGAGAAACCCACCCCCGTCAATGGTGTCCCGCTTGAAGAAAAAAAAATCTGGTCACTTTACTCTTTGAGTGTTTAAGGTTGCCAACCCCTGGTGTAAGCCATTGTTTCTCAACTTTGGCAACTTTAAGATGGGTGGACTTCAACTCCCAGAATTCCCCAACCTGGCTGGGGAATTCTGGGAGTTGAAGTCCACCCATCTTAAAGTTGCCAAAGTTGAGAAACACCGGTGTAAGCCCTTTGAGGTTGCCTAGGTCAAAAAACAGAGAGTGTATTCATTGGCTCTTACACACTGCATTCAACAAATCCGTCTTCTGAGACAAGGGCACTGAAAGGACTCTAGCAGTGCTCTTTATTGTGGTGGGGTAAAGGAACGGCACCTTGGGAGTCTGTCCAACTTTCTCCCTGTCCTATACACAAAACCGTAGCCATTTGCAGTGTCTTTCTCCTGCTTTCCTGTTTCTCAAGACTAAGTCTTCTGAAAATCCTGTCTTAACAGCTCACTCCTACCTTCCTTATCGCCAAGACCAGCTCTACACTTCTTCACAAATGCAAAGTCTTAGACTCCAGTAGGGAAAATCTAAATAGCAATAGCAATAGCACTTTTCTTATATACCGCTTCATAGTGCTTTACAGCACTCTCTAAGCGGTTTACAGAGTTCAGCATATTGCCCCCAACAATCTGGGTCCTCATTTTACCGACCTCGGAAGGATGGAAGGCTGAGTCAACCTTGAGCCTAGTGAGATTTGAACAGCTGAACTGTTGAACTAGCAGTCAGCCTGCAATGGCTGCATTTAACCACTGCACCACTTCAGCTCTTGATGTGTACTTAGGATGGGAGGAACTTTAGAGGACATGGGAAACGTCTGTGGGTAACCTAGTGGATCCCGAATTTGAACATGAGCCAGCAGTGTCCTGCAGCTGCAAACGAGAGAGACGCAATCCTAAGCGGCACCAAGAGAGATGCAAGATCAGGAAAAGTTGAACGGATGGTTATAATGGCAGCCTTCTCTTTTTTTACAGCCCACCCTGCTCTGCTGTTGCTGGAGGTGGATGTGTGTGGCTTTGTGTGTGCATGTGATGCATCTGTCCTGAACAAGGAGGAGTGAAGCAAGCTTTAAAATGAGAACAGAAGGGAGGTTTATTTATAGGGAAAATATGATTGGGTGAAGTGAAGTGAACCTGAACACCCAACTAGGCCTAGGTTATTGCAGGGGTGAAATCCAGCAGGTTCTGACAGGTTCTGGAGAACCGGTAGCGGAAATTTTGAGTAGTTCAGAGAACCAGCAAATACCACCTCTGGCTGGTAGTGGGGTGGGAATGAAGATTTTGCAGTATCCTTCCCCTGCCATGCCCACCAAGCCACTTCCAACAAGCCACGCCCACAGAACCAGTAGTAAAAAAAATTGGATTTCACCACTGGTTTGGGTCTGGAAAGGGACCACAGAAGAGGTCCTGCAAGAGCAGGCAGGGTGACCGAGATAGAAGAGATGCAGAAGAATCCCCTCTCTATATATACTGCTCCTTGTGGTCAGAAGGGAGGGAGGGAGAAGCAGCATTATTGGATTCAGGCCTCTGTCTGTCCCCCCCCTTCCTCTTCCTGGACATCTTGACTGCCCTAAACTACATGGAAAAACCAAGACAGGCTGCAGCTACCTGCACCATTTGCCAAGGACTTCCCTGGACTTTCAAGGGGGAAATGGAGACTTCTCTTCCACGAAAGAAGGCCACAACAATACCCACCGTGCATGTGAGCCATCTGCCAGTGTGGAACGTTGGTCTTCTTGTGGTTCCTCAGCGCCAAAGGAAAGGCCACCGCGTCGCCCGCAGCAAAAACTCCTGGAATGTTGGTCTGCATCATCTGGAAGGGAGAGAAGAGCTCTGTTGGAGGGGGTGCCTTGCAAGGGGGGGCAGGGAATGGTCCATTGCAGGAGGAAAGAGGGAAGGAAGGAAAGCGGGAGGGAGGAGAGGGTGGGGAGGAAGGAAGGAAGGAAGGAAGGAGCAAAAAGAAGGAAAGAGGGAGGGAGGAAGGAAGGAAGGAGCAAAAGGAAGAAGAGAGGAAGGGAGGAAGGAAGGAAGGAAGGAAGGAGCAAAAAGAAGGAAAGAGGGAGGGAGGGAGGAACAAAGGAAGGAAGGAGCAAAAAGAAGGAAGGAGGGAGGGAGGGAGGAAGGAAGGAAAGAAGGAAGGAAGGAGCAAAAAGAAGAAGAGAGGGAGGGAAGGAGGGAGGAACAAAGGAAGGAAAGAGCAAAAAGAAGGAGGGAGGGAGGGAGGGAGGGAGAGAGGAAGGAAGGAAGGAAGGAAGGAAGGAAGGAAGGAAGGAAGGAAGGAAGGAAGGAAGGGTGGTGGATACACTATCAATAGATTGTTTCAAAAGGCAGGCAAAGGCAGAGTCATTTTCTTAACTTTTTCAGTAGCTTTGACAAATCTGACCATTCGTCCAACCTCTTTAAAAAAATGCAACAATAGTCAAGTGATGACTAGAACTAGAGATGCTGAGGAATACCTGGAAGTTTCTTTGGGTACATCTCCACAGCCAGCGTCATTTAATTTTTATACCTTTTGCATCCTGATTGTTTTGGTTGAGTTTTTAACAGACAGCCCCGTGACACTTCCTGGTTTTCAGCTGCACAAGGGAAGTAAATAACTAAGAAATGGTTTGGTTCTGAGTTCTGACTGAAGCAAGCAGAGCGCTTCCTTTTCTTCGTGCAAATATGGACAGTGAGACAGGCAGCCCAGCCTGCTCCTTCCTCTTGAGAGCTCCACATTCACATGAAGAAGGAAGATCCTCGTATTCTAATATTCTTGTGCTTACACAAGGGCTGTGACTGTCTCTTCTGACTGATCTGACCTATTCCATAAATTGTTGGGTTATTAAGCCTGGTTTGTCAATTTTTCTGCTAACAAGAAGTTTTACGTGACCATCCTTAAAGACGAACCAAATCTCAAATGCAAAAAAGCAAAACAAGGCAAAGCAGCTGATAGATTGAAAACATGAGATGAAAGCAGAAATAACAAAGGAGGAGGAAAAAGTGCCCAAACTAAATGCAGAGAAAAGCAAGAGAAGAAATGGAGTAAATTCAGAGTAACGCAAGGTGGCGATCAAATGGGAAGAACGGGAGTTTTTATTTAAGCAAATCATAGAAATTAAGAGAAACTTTTATACGAACAGCAACTCCGTAAAACAATAAGATCTACTGGAAAGGTATGAAGAACAGGTGTGTGACTGTACAGATAAATCGTTAATAAGACCCCCAAATAGAGTAGGAAGATTTTATCACTAAAGCCAGGTGTTCTAGAAATAAAGAAAATTGGGTCTTAGAAAACATTGCTAACAACCGAACTGCAGGAGTTGGAGAAAGTAGCAAGTGTTGTTTAAAGTCATATAAAACTTTGCAATTATGCTAAGCAGTTGTGGAAAACACAGCAGTGGCCCAGGGACTGGAAAATATTCATTTATATTTCAATACCTGTCCTGTGATTGACCCACATTTTTAAATTAATACTTGAAAGAGAGGCTGCCCAGACAGACTAATCTTCCTATTTACTTTTGTGAGCTGCAAGATAACAAACCTCCAGTTCTAACCCCAATCAGATAATTATTTTTCTCTTTTGTCTTAGCAGGTGCCCAATACTGTTAATCCTCATTAATATGTGATCCTCCTTTGCTGATAACAAGGCCATACCAGAGATGGGGTGGGGAGACGTGGAAGGGCTATAAATCTTGCCCAAGGAAAGCAAGTCCTGCCACGGCCCAATCCTCTCATCACAAGCCAGGCTCCCCTGTGGTGTATCCAGAGAGTAAATCTCTGCCATAAGTAGAAGGCCCATCTTAATAAATCTTCTTAATATAAGCCTTTATGGCTCACCTTTTTTTATATATCCAACCCGCAACTGCATTAGCCAGCAACAACAGCACCCAAAAGACCAAGGCTAAAGAAGGTTGAACGTACCCAACACTTTCCATTACCTGACATGCTAGGGAGCGTTTCCAATTCAGACCTCAAGAAAGACAAGGACTAGATGGGACATCAGTCAGAATACAGCTTGCAGGTCAACAAAGTTTTATATGACTTTTATATCCCTTTAACATTTCAGACAGGTGGCTGTCCAGTCTCTTCTTGAAAGCCTCCAGTGATGAAGCACCCACAACTTCTGCAGGCAAGCTGTTCCACTGGTTGATTGTTGTCACAATTAGGAAGTGTGCAAGCTGAGTGCAGAAAAGGTGGAGGTCCCTAAAATCTCACACTATCGTTTGTCTGTCTGTCTGTCTGTCTGTCTGTCTGTCTGTCTGTCTGTCTGTCTGTCTGTCTGTCTGTCTGTTTGTTTGTCTGTCATCTATCTTTCTTTCTATCTGTCTATCTATCTATTATCTATCTATCTATCTATCTATCTATCTATCTATCTATCTATCTATCTATCTATCTATCTATCTATTATCTATTTATCTATCTATCTAATCTATCTAATCTATCTATCTATTGTCTATCTATCATCTATCATCTATCTATCTATTTATTTACCTATCTATCTATTTGTCTATCTATCTATTGTCTATTTAGCTATCTATCATCTATCTATTTATTTAAGTTGTATATTGCCCGTCTCACCCACAGGTGACTCTGGGCAGCTTAAAAACATGAATTCAGACATGAATATTGAAGAGTTCCCCAAAATGTCTTTGCTTTATTGACTATAGGCTGCGCCAGAACACAAATAATACTAAATAGCAGTTGGCAAAACTTAAGCGTGTCCCTTGCTTGTTGTAGGATGTGTGTGATGACAGCAGGCAGCAGTTGTAACAGAATATGGAGCAACAGAGTGATTTAAAAGTGAGAAAGTGTGTGCCAAGATTGTATCCAATCCTCTAATTTAACCTATATGCAGAATCAGAAATCTGGGCTTGAAGAAATATAAACTGGAATTAAAAAAGCTTGAAGTAGCATCAACAACCTCAGATATGGTAAGGATGTCTCTTGGATAGTAGGAAAAGAGGAAGATGCTAGGAATCCCTTGCTGAAGGTGAAGGAGACAGGGCAAAAGTGATCAGGGTTAAAAAGGAAAGATTATGTCCACAGGCGATGCAAATCAGCAGAGAAGGTGAAGGAACAACAGACTGTGTTTTCCAGGCTCAAACAGCTACAGGGGAATGACCCTAGCTGTGAAATCAAGAGATGTCCGCCACTTGGGAGAAAGACTGACAGCCCTATTAAAGTGCAGAAACATCACATTGACCAGTGAGATCCATGCTGGGAAGGCCATGGCTCCCCAGAAGAACAAATAATTCAGGAGCAGATGAAACAAGGCCAAGGGGCTCCCTAGAAGCACCACCAGAGCTACTGTGGAGACAGAATGCAAAGACAAGCCAGACCTCAGTGCTTGGAAGAATCAGAGGCAGTTGAGAAAGAGGCGAATGGAAGAAAGTGGGGGGAAATGTTCAGAGAAGAGCAACTAAGATGATCAAAGGCCTGGAGACTAAAACATATAAAGAACAGTTGCAGGGTTTGGGTTTGGCTAGTCTAGAGAAAAGAAGGACTACAGGTGACATGATAGCAGTCTTCCAGTATTTGAGGGGCTGCCCCAAAGAAGAGGGAGTCAAGCTATTCTCCAAAGGACCTGAAGGCAGGACAAGAAACAATGGATGGAAACTAATCAAGGAAAGAAGCAACTTAGAATTAAGGAGAAACTTCCTAACAGTGAGAACAATGAACCAGTGGATCAGAAGTTGTGGGTGCTCCATCACTGGAGGTTTTTAAGAAGAGACTGACAGCCTCTTGTCTGAATTGGTCTCCTGCTTGAGCAGGAGGTTGGACTAGAAGACCTCCAAGGTCCCTTCCAGGCCTATTCTGATTAATTTGATTGAAGAGAAGCAGATATTCTCACTGGTGACACAAGGGGGAGATAGAGGCACTCAAAAAGCTATTATTGAGGGCGATCGAGAGGAAGGTTGTTGGTTCACAAAGCATGGGGGAAGCTAAGTAGAATAAAGAAGATGCATGCTCAGGATTCCCACCTCTACCAATCAATTTGGTTAAGTTATGTCGCATCCAGGCAAGAAACAAGGAGAGATTCAACCTGGAAATAAGGAGGAATTTCCTGACAGTGAGAACAATCAACGCATGGAACAGAAGTTGCCTTCAGAAGTTGTGGGAGCTTCATCACTGGAGGCTTTCAAGAAGAGACTGGACTGCCATCTGTCAGAAATGGTGTAGGGCTCCTGCTCGGGCGGGGGTTGGACTAGATGTCCTACAAGGTCCCTTCCAACTCTCTTAATCTATTAAGATACCAGGACACAGCTAGAAAAGCTCTGAAGCTGAACTGAAGTCAGGCATGAACCGAAGCTCGGTGGCGATGGAGTCTTTGGGAAGCTTATTGATATTCGCTTCTGCACAATACACAGGCCAAGAAGTGAATATTCACACAACAATATTGTTTTATCAGTGGTCAAAGGCTGAATTAGGAAATAACGTTCATACCCATGGGATGGGTGACCAGGTTAGAATCATAGAATCCTAGGCCTGGAAGGGACTTTGGAGGTCTTCTAGTCCAACCCGCTGGCTCAAAGGAGGGGGCCTTATTGCATCCCGCAGAAATGGCTGTCCAGTCTTTTCTCGAAGACCTCCAGTGAGAAAACATTGGGCAGCCATTGGACACTCAGAGGATCTTCTTGGCTCTACAGTGGAAAGAGCTGCTACCTGACGGGTGAATTCTCCTTCGTTGGAGTTTTCAAGCAGAACGTGCGCTGGCTGGGGAATTCTGGGAGTTGAAGTCCACAGGTCATAAAATTGCCAAGGTTGGAGATCCCTTCTCTAGTAGATCCCCAAATAAAGATCATGTGGTTTTTTTTTTAAAAAAAGGTTGAGGCTTCGATCACACAGCTGCTGCCCCAGGAATTCTGAAGAAGTGCCCTCTTTCAGTCCTCCCAGCTGAGCTGGAGGACACACACACACACACACACACACACACACACACACACACACACACACACACACACACACACTGCTGCTCAGATAATTTCAAATGAAGAGAAGAGAGATCCACACAGAACAAAACCACTTCAAGATTTGACTCAGGAAATAATCAGGGACTAAATTTTACTTTAAAATTTGAGATGGCTGGATGGCTGGATACTCACCCATCTTGCCTGAAACATTTCCACAGGGTGGAACTGTGGATTCCTTGGTGCTCTTTGGTGGTTTGCGCACCCCACCCTTCCTCGCACTGATGATGTTCCCTAGTTGGGCACTGCAACGTCTGCAGGCAAAGCACCCAGCACAGAGAGCATCATTGACTCCACTTAGCTTTCTGATTGAATTAACCAATTGGCGGGTGGGGAGGTTATTATTTTATATTATTTCTATTTCTTCCACATTATGTTTCTATTTTCTGTAAGCCTCCCAGAGTCACTAGCAGCAAGTAGGCAGCTATATAAATTTGGATGGATGAATGGATGGATGGATGGATGGGTGGGTGGATGAATTGGATGGATGGATGGTCCAATGCTTGGCTGAAACCCACCACCCCCGGCCTCCTCCCTGGCTGGCCTGTTGGACTGCTTCAACAGTACCTTGTTCACCACGATGTAACCTTTGGAGTCCAGATGGACCCCACTCTGCTTCAAAAAGCTGGTGGCTGGAGTGGCTCCTGCACCAAAGAGAAGAAGGGCATTAGCAGTGGGAGGGACTCAATTTATTTGAACCACGGAAAAGACCATTACCAAATGCCAATTACTCTTGACAACCCCATCTGCTTTACAAATCATAAAAGGATATAGACCATCCATATAAACTGGCGATAATACAACTTTAAGTCCCAATTACCAATTGGTGCTTTGTTGTAAGTTCCCCCCCTTACCTCCCCCTCCTCCTATTTTCCTTCCATATTACAGTTTTTTTAGCTTGTAAAAAACTTTAGGTGATGGTTGCTCCTTGGTGGCCTGTAGAATGTTCTGGCTTTTTGGTGGAAAAGTCAATTAAAATGCTTTAAATAAACTAAAATATAGTATCTTTTCTGATACTGATACTTCCTTGCTGTCAAAGTGAAAGATTTTTTGGGCTCCGCCCATCATGTCATCACTTCCTTCTCACACTTTCTCATGGCTTCAGAAGATCCCGGTTTCTGTAGTATGAAATAATGATCCTATGCAAGGATTTCTCTGAGTGGTGTGGTGGCCTAGAGTTGGAGCTTTCGCCTCACAATCAGGAGTTCGATCCTAGGTAGAGGCAGATATTTCTCTCTGGGCACAATGAGAATATATCTGCTGAACAAAACTCCGCATTGGCAACAGGAAGGGCATCCGGCCAGTAAATACTCAGCTCCATTCAGTTGCCCAGATTCCACCCCACAAGGGATTATGGGCAGGGGCGGGTTCCTAATTTTTTTACTACCACTCTGTGGGCGTGGCTTATTTTGTGGGTGTGGCTTGCCAGCCATGTGACCAGGTGGGCGTGGGCCTCGGGAGCTTGGCAGTGGCCAAAGCAGGGGGTCATTGCCCACTCACAATGCAGCCCCCCGCAGCGGGAGCAGCAAGACCGCGGCAATGGTTCTTCTAGGAGGCTCCGTCCGGCCTGAATGCTTCTCCCCATTCGATGATCCTAGGCTCTTGCCGCCCGTTTCCCCTCCCCTCAGCAGCTCGAGAAGCCTCGAACATGCAAAAATGCCTAGGATCATCGTGGCTTCTCAGACTGCTGAAGGGAGGGGAATGGAGATAGCTCCTGCCGCCCGTTCTTTCAGCGTCTCACGCGCTCCCTCAGCCATCCTCCCCTGCTTGGACTCACTGTGGGGTAGGAAGGCAGCGCATGCGCAGTGCCGGAAGCTCGGCTTCTGAGCATGCGCAGAAGAAAAAAAATTTTTAAGTTAAATTTTTTTTAAAAAAACTGGCGGTGCCCAGGCACTGGCAACCGACCGCACTGGTACTGTGATGTCACCAGCGGGCCGCTACCGGTGCTATAGAGTGGACTGCACTGGTAGGAACCCACCACTGATTATGGGGTCGCTAAAAGACGATGATGATGCAAGGATTTCTCTGTCGTAGATAAAACTTTACTTTCTCATTTTTTTCTTTTTTCTACAAATACAAGTGTTTTTCAGACAACAAATAGTTATTCCATGTAGTTTTTGCCTCTCTCTTCATCTCTGGTCTCCCCATCTATCCATTGCCTCAATTTTTGTGAATGAGCCGATGTCAACTATAATCTCTCTTCTGACTCTCCTCACCGAGCCCTGTGACTTACTTCAGGGACATTTTCTTGGCTACCATAGAGAAGTATTTTGCCAGGGTCTCCTTTACAGCTTAATCATTGTTCTAGAATCTCCAGATGGTCCTCCATCCAAAAATCTACAGAGTGGCTTTTTTTCCAAACTCAGCTATGTGCTGTCCCCTAGTGGACAGGAAGAGCTGTATAATTAAAATCAGGGCTGTCATTGTGGGAAGCTCAAGGAAGGGTCCCCAAAACACAGGAGCACTCAGGAACATCCCCAGGTGGTTATCCAAAATCTCAAGATGGCCAAGAGCAACTGATCAAAGCATGTGTGATGTCTCCCTTGGACGATTCCGCAGATTCTTCCTCGGAAGTCCTTCCTGGCACGTCAGAAACTGGGTTAATTAATGACTCTGAATGGCCGGCCAAAAGAGATTTACAGGAGGCTTCAGCTGGGGATAGCTTGCAGGGGTGGACGGTCAGTGAAGAGGGGCAGGGCCTCCTCCCGAGTAATCTGGCAGATCTCCGTGGCTCTGCCCTGTGTGCCTTCTGTGGTGGATCTGAGAGCACACAGGGCAGAGAAAAGACAAAAGCCACGGAGATCTGCCAGATTACTCAGGAGGAGGCCCTGCCCGTCTTGATGGGCTGCACCGGAAAGCTATTTATCAGGGCAGTCAGAGGGAGACGTTGCTGGGAACAACATGTTGGATTTATGGTTGTGTGTGTTTATTCCTCGTGCTTCCTGCTTGACTTTGTGCCTTGGAGACTCTGAACTTCTCTTGCCAAATGAGCTCTCGTGGATGTGATTTCAGTTTTCCCTGGTGGATTTAAGTTTATTTGGTAGACTTACTTGTCGGAGCAACTCTCTGTCGTTTTATGGACCATCGGCCATTGCCTAGTGGATTAATCTTGGCCTGCTTGTGGCTGGATTGATTTGGGACAGTTCTGAGGCCGGGTGAAGGGAACCGCTTGGGAACATCCAGTAGTGGGTTCTAAAGATGCTTCTGCGCATGTGCAGAAGTGTCCCGGGCAGGTGGGCAGAACCTCCCACCACTGGCACTACCAGTTTTTAGAACCAGGCCGAACCGGGAGCAACCCACCGCTGGGAACATCAATAAAACTCTCTATAAACCACACTTGCGCGTGTATTTGTGAACGAGTGGGGCAGCACAGCATGTGACCCATGTAGAGAGAGAGAGCTTAGATTGTGCAGTCCTGCTGCCATCTTGATCTTCTTAAGTCACCCCAGAAGATGCCCCCAAAGTACTCCAGCGACTTACCTATGCCAATCACGCAGACGTCTGCCCGGAGGACCTTGCCGCTCTTCAGCACTACCTCCTTCAGCTTTGGGGAAAGGTAAAATGCAACCAATTTTTAAAAATCAAATCGATTTCTTTGACACAGCCGTCTGTCTGTCCGTGGAGCCAGAAAGCCAAACACTGCTGGGTGGGAGAGGTTCCCCACCTCTCCTTGGGTGGGTGGATGTGGCCGAGCTATTTCAAACAGAAAGATCCTGGCCACCTTGCAAGCTCTGGCCAACTGAAAGCAGTCACTTATCTGAAATATGATAGGTTCTCCTGCTTGAGCAGGGAGCTGGACTAGAAGACCTCCAAGGTCCCTTCCAGCTCATTCTTTCTGTTGTTCAATTGTTGCTGTGCCTCTCCTCCCCGCCTGCCCGGGTTCAAGAAAGTCACCAGCTGTCTTGCAAAATGCCTCTGCCACTGTGGCCTTCCTCACTCTGTACATGGGCAGAATCCTAAGCTCTCAAAATGAGTCCGGCAGAGGGCTGGAGGACTTCCAGATCTTGGCTGCAAGGGCTGTGGCTGATGGGGGTGGCAGTCATGCCCAGACGAGGCAAGTGCTAGGAGACAGATGAGGAAGGGCCCTGTTCTCTTCTTGACGTTCATATTTTTCTTTTCTAATTCCCCCCCAGCCCCCTTCCATAATCTCTTTCTTAAACCTCTCCAGTGATGAAGCAGCTACAACTTCTGTTCCACTGGTTCATTGTCCTCACTATTGGGAAGTTCCTCCTTAATCTCTCTCTGATTGGTTTCCATCCATCCGACTCTACCTTGCCTTCCTGCTCCCGCAGTTCCGACACTTCGGTCTGCATGTAGAACTTCACTCGGTTGTTTTCAAACATCTGTGCGAGAGGAGAGGAAGGGGGGAGACGGTTGAAAGACATTCCCCTCAAAATAAGGCTTGACCCTCCCCAAATGCCCCCTCCAGGCAGCTGCCTTGCCTTCATGATGGCTCGCCCAACCTTCTCCCCAAAGAATTTCTTGAAGGGTGCTTCTTCCAGCTCCACCACCGAGACCGAGTGAGCCTTCTCTGAGAGATAAGCAGCCACCTCCATCCCTGCAGAACGCCAGAGGGAGCAAGAGGGTTAGGAAGCCACCGCCAGAAAGACCCAGGACATAAGCGGAGAGCCTGCAGGTTGGTGCAGCGCAAAGGCAGAAGATCCGGCTGCTGAAACAGGTCAAGTTGGGCGAAACGAGGAAAAAGCAACAGCTAAAAACAGAGGGAGACCCCCCCCATCTCCATCTTGGACACAGAGTTACCTCCATTTCAAAACGTCCAATTTGCAAGCAGATGAAGCTTCGTCTCCCTCTGGGCGAAAAGTGCGCGGTGGAGCCAGGCAGAGGCAGAGGTGCAGGGCGGGGAGGGGTGGGGGGGAGGCAGGTGATCCCAATACGGCGCCCGCTCCATCCAACCCTCTCTCAGCTTGCCTGCAGCCGTGCCAGGCAGGCGCCTCCATGGGGCGTCAGGATCGCCTGCCTCCCCCCTCTCCTGTGCCTCTGCTTCTGCCAGTGCTGGTGTCGCTGCGCAAGCCTCCCATGAGCCTCCCAAGAGCCTCCCATGAGCCTCCCATGAGCCAGGCAGCCACGCAGCACATCCAGATCGCCTGTCTCCACCCCCACCCCCACCTCTGCCTCCACACTCGGACTTATCTGTGCTGCGCCAAAGGGCCGGTGAGCTGCGGCTGCTGCCAGACACCGTCGGCCCCCATGCTCTCAGGGTAGGGCTTATATTAGGCATACCCCCCAAAAATCAGGCTAGGGCTTCTTTTCAGGGTGGGTTTTATTTTCGGGGAAACACGGTAGTAAACCATGCTACTGCGTGCTAACCTCAGATTAAACAAACCACATTATGAATCAGCTCAGCTTCCGAGGCCGTCTACGCAGCCTTTGCTCACCCAGGAAAGAGGCTCCCACCACTACGGCATTTTTCCCAGTGGCCACTTTGACCACCCGGTTGGCATCTTCCACAGCACGGATGTTGAAGACGTTCTCCACTTCCTTGCCTTTGCAGCTGAGCGTTTTGGGTCTGGAAGGAGAGATTGGCGAGGTCAGGCCGAGGGATCCCCCAAAGGTCAAAGAAGGGCAGGTGGGACAACCAGGGAGGAAGCCTCCTTATTCTTGGCCCACCTTCCAAAATGCCTTAGGCCAAGTTAGATTAGGAAAAGACTAGAATCTTGGCTACCCAATTTAAATTATTAAATATTAGATGCTTTGAAGATTACGGTTTTAATTTTTATATTTGTTTTAATGCTTATTTATATTGGTTTCTTGTATTTTTTCTGTTGTACGCCGCCCGGAGTCCTCCGGGAGTTGGGCGGCATATAAGAAACACCAAATAAATAAATAAATAAAAGGCGTCACATCTGAGAAAGAGAACTGCAGCGGCTGCCTTTTATTATTTTCATCCCTTTTATTATTAGGTATCTTTGCCGTCTTGAGTTATTTATAAAAATAATAAAAGTGGGACAAAAAAAATCTAAAAGGAATAAATAAAATTGTTCAGCCTCCTCCTGTTTTTTGGCCAGCATACACCACTCTCATCCGACATCAGAGGTCACCAAACTTGGCAACTTTAAGACTTGTGGACTTCAACTCCCAGAATTCTCCAGCCAGCTATACTGGCTGGAGAATTTTGGGAGTTGAAGTCCACAAGTCTTAAAATTGCCAAGTTTGGGGACCCCTGTCCTACATGGTCTAAAATGGATTAGGCAGGCAAGCTGTTCCCCTGGTTAATTGTTCTCACTGTTAGGAAGTTTCTCCTTCATTCCATGGAATTTCACCAAATCCCATGAAACTAATTTCAATTTCTAAGCCATGAAAGCTTAGGCTGCAACCCACTGATTCATCTTGAAGATACCACAACATTCTCTGCCCGTTTTGTCAGGCCCAACCAACCAGATCCAACCTGTGAAGAGTCTAATGAGCTCCTTTATTGCTCATGCCTATTACAGAGGAATATTCTTAGATTTTGCACCCAGGCCAGACTACAAAAGGTTCAGTGGCATTCAATGGGGAACAGACCTTGCCCTCTTGTGATTACTTACAAGATTCCAGACTAATTCCCCACTTGATTCCTCCCCCTGGCTCAGCCAGTCTCTCTCCGACACATTTGGGGTGCAAAAAAACCGTCTGAAAAACAAGACCTCAACACTTGGTGTAAAACCTCCTGGGGCCACTTACGTGTTTCCTGTTGCCAGCAGCAACTTATTGTACTCCATCTTAAACCCATCCTTGAAAATGGCCGTCTTGTTCTTCACGTCCACCGCCGCCACCTGAAACAGTTTGGACGGGTCATTAACGGTAACTTCTTAGCTGATCTTTTTTTTCCCCATCAGAGCAATACACACCTACAGAGTCCACACTGGGGACAGGCTTCAGAGTGCCAACCATGCTCATCCTCAGGGGTGGGCTTCAAAATTTTTAGCAAGGGGTTCTTGCCCGGTTGCTGGGTGGGCGTGGCCATGGTGGGCATGGCCTAGTCGACCTCCTGCACCACGGTGGGGGGAGGCTGTTTTTGCCCTCCCCAGGCTCTGGAGGTTCTTGAAAGGGTGGGTTAAACCAAACCATCTCTGGATTAATAACAAAGTCCTTTTTTCAGTCCACACGGACTCTCCTTTCACACGTCCCACAAAAAGAGCCAGGCCTTCTTTGAAGCTCCCCCCGCCCCCCACAGAGGCAGACCCTCACCTGCATTTCAGTCAGGACCTCAATGTCATTCGTGCGGAAGAATTCTTTTGGACGCAGAGCGATCTGGTCAGCGTGGGAATCCATTGACTGAAAGCAGAATTCTGGTCTTAGATACTCCTTAAAAGCCTTCCAGAGCAGGGGTGGGTTCTAACTTACCTTGCTGCCAGTTCACTTCCTCCCGTGCCACGTGGGCGCACTGCGTGGGCATGCCACATGGGTGTGTGCATGCACAGTGCCAAAAAAAAAAAAAAAAAAACCCTGAAAACAAGATGGCGACACATGCACAGTGCCGGAAACTTTGAGACAACTTTCCCCCATGTATGCATGGTTTTGTATGTCTTTTTAAAACTCTTTTTAAATTGTTTTTAATAATTTTATTGTTTAGTTGTTCCTTAAAATGTTGTACGCCGCCCTGAGTCCTCAGGGAGTAGGGCGGCATAGAAGAACACTAAATAAATAAAATAAATAAATAAAAAGAAACCCAGAAAAAAATTCCCAAAAAAATAATTTTAAAAAAAAGATGGCAGCGCCCACAGACCGGCACCGACAGAACCGGTTCCGTGACATCATTGTGATGTCACCAGTGGTTTATTTATTTATTTATTTATTTATTTATTTATTTATTCATTCATTCATTTATTTATTTATTTATTTATTTATTTTATTTAGTGTTCTTCTATGTCGCCCTACTCCCTGAGGACTCAGGGCGGCATACAACATTTTAAGGAACAACTAAACAATAAAATTATTTAAAACAATTTAAAAAGAGTTTAAAAAAGACATACAAAACCATGCATACATGGGGGAAAGTTATCTCAAAATCACCCCGCCTGCAGGAAGAGCCATGACTTAATGGCTTTTCGGAAGGCCAGCAAGGTGGGGATAATTCAGATCTCTGGGGATAGTTGGTTCCAGAGAACAGGGGCCCCTACAGAGAAGGCCCTCCCCCTAGGCCCCACCAGCTGTTTGGCTGACGGGACCCAGAGGAGACCCACTCTGTGGGACCTAACCGGTCGAAGGGAAGTATGAAGTAGGATGCGGTCCCGGAGGTAACCTGGTCCTGGTTTGCTGCCAGTTCGGGTGAACCGGTCCGAACCGGGACCGGTTCACCCTGTTCCAGAGGTGTGCCAGGCTGGCCAGGAGTTCTGAGAGTTGTAATCCCACATACACCTGGAGGGTTTCGCTCAGGAGGTGTAATGGTCTATGACAGGGCTGTCAAACTCACGGCAGCGTCATGTGACATATCGGAACTTTTCCCCCCTTCGTTAAACCGGGCATCCAGCCCACGGCCAGGAGTTTGACAGCCCTGGTCTATGAGAATGATCTTTGGACACAGGACGAAGAGCTGCACACTAGGGAACAATCAGGTAAGAGGGCTGAGAAGGTATCTGCAGACCCCTCACATCCTGGACATAAACTATTTCAACTTCTTCCCTCAGGATGCAGCTATAGGGCACTGCACGCCAAAACAATTAGACATAAAGGTAGTTTTTTCTCCCGTGACATCACTCTGCTGAACACTTAACACTGTCTCATTTCCCAGGGGTCCATAATCTCTGGGCCGTGGCCCACTAGTGAGGTGTTTGCAACTAGGCCACGGAAATGACAGGTGGGTGAGCACGCACTTGTGCATCCCTACTTGCACAAGCAGCAGGCGAACGCATGCACGCACACTCCATTTGTGGGCACACGTGCATGTCGCTTGTGCAAATGGAGCTGCGTGCACACACATGCTTGCTGGCCACTCACCCAGAACCATCCCCTCCCCCCTTGCTGGTCCACAAAGACAAAAGGTTGGGGAACCCTCTCATTTTCCATCTTTTCTCATGTCATCTTTTCTACTATCTTCTTATGATTTATCAATTGTTGTTTGTAACGTATGATTAGTGATTATAAATATGATGTAACATACGACCTACTATTTGATGTTGATATGTACACTGAGAGCTTATGCACTGGAGACAAATTTCTTGGCCAGTCAAGAATTTTATTCTATTCTATAAGAGGCAGCTGAACCTGCAGAAGAAATGACGGCATGGAAAACATCCCAGAAGGGACCCTCCCAAGTTTCTTGGACTGTAAAGGTGAGGGGGAGAGATGTGCTTTCAGGCTTGTAAGATTGTTGTCAGCCTTGTAAGCAGAGGTGAATTCTTCCCGGTTCGGACCGGTTCACCCACTGGTGATGTCACAATGATGTCACGGAACCAGTTCGGTGCTGGTCCGTGGGTGCCGCCATCGTTTTTTTTTTTGAAATTTTTATGGATTTTTTTTTTTAGATTTTTTTTCTGGGTTTTTTTCTTCTGCACATACGCAGAAGCTGAGTGTTGTGCCTTGGCCGCGTCCGGCGCCGAGTCTGGAGGATCCGGAGGACGCGGAGCCGCTCATGGTGCAGCAGTACCAGCCTATGTGCCTGGCACCAGAGACGGCTGGTGATGAGGACTCGGTGCCAGAACAGGACGATCTCCCAGGACCTTCTGCACCTGCGCAGCAGAGTTCTTCATCAGGAGATGAAGAACTCATGCTGAATGCCAGAGCACGCAGAGCAGCCAGAAGACAGGACTGGCTGAGTAAGCGTCGGTCCAATAGGAGGAAGCAGTGAGGGCTAATTGGGCCACGCCCTTCAGTGGCTATATTAGGCCATGGTAATTAGTGCTCATTGCTGAGAACAACAATTCACTGACCGCAGCAAATCCAGAGTTTCGTTTCTACGTCTGTTTGGGAATCTTATCACCAGCTTCTGCCAGCTTTATTCCGGGAAGCCAGCCAAGTTGTTCAGATAAGAATTAATGAGTCTTGCTTTGAACTTTTGTCTGTGTGCTATTTAACCCTCACGTAACCCAAAGAACCTTATTCCTGAAGACTTTCCGTTTGTGTTGTTTTGGACTTCTAAACCCTCTGAGTTTTACTAAGAAACTTTATTAGTAAAAGGAACCTTTTTGTTTGCCTCCCAACGACTGTGTGTGTGTGTTTCTGGGGGGTTGCGGTGCTGGGTCACAACAGTTTGTTCTCAGCCCAAACTGACCACACACAAGCCCAGATTGCATCATGGAGCAGCTTCAGGACGAGAATGCTCAACTTCGGCAGCAGCTGGCAATCATGAACGCTCAGTTAACAAGGCAGCAAAATCAGTTGGCAGCTGCTCCTGCGTTGGCCCCAGCCCAACGGACACGCTGCCCGATAGCCATGCCGGATAAGTTCCATGGTGACGAGGCTATGTTCCCGGCGTTCCTGGGCCAGTGCCAGTTGTTCATGTCTCTGAGGCCAGAGGATTTCCCCCACGACCGGGACAAGGTGGGGTTTGTAATTAGCCTGCTGTCTGGAAATGCAGCACGTTGGGCCACCCCTCTACTGGTCCAGAACAGTCCCCTCCTCCAGGACTTTGGGCGTTTCTGCACTCATTTGGAGGAGATGTTCGCGGATCCAATTAAGGCCCAGACAGCGTGCAGGCAATTAAGGCAGCTGAGGCAAGGCCGGAGACCACTCAGGGAATACATCAGTGAGTTCCGTCTCCTCAGCCAAGACTCGGCCTGGAATGAGGCAGCGTTGTTGGATGCCTTCCAGGAGGGCTTGGCAGACAGCATCCAGGATGAGCTGGCACGCGTGGACATTCCTGCAACCACCCAAGAACTGGTGCGGCTCTGCTTGAAAATTGATGCCCGGTTGCAAGCGAGGAACGCACGCCGTGCTGCTCCGGCGCCTCTCGCGCCACCTGACGTCCCCGCTGTTCTGGCTCCACGTCGCGCTGCTCAGGCACCTCCTGTTCCCCGTGGACTTCCGTCGGCCCCGGCTCCCCGTGACGAGCCTATGGACCTTGGCGCTGTTCGGCCCCGCTTGACCGGCGCGGAAAAGGACAGACGCAGGGCAGGGGGGTTGTGTTTGTATTGCGGCGACCCGGGCCATTTCGCTCGCTCGTGCCCTAGGAAGGGTCGGGGGCCCACCGCTTCTGGTCCTGCTCCACCGTCCCAGCCATCGCCGTCGGGAAACGGCCAGCGCCCGGCCTAGCGGAGACGCTGGGTCGGGCATGCACACCGAAGGACTCCGGCTCAGCTGACGTGGATCCCGGTCCTCCGCGGCATCTGCTCTTGGACACCAAGGTCTTTATTGACCACCGGGACCGCGGCGTCTCCGCACACGCTTTGGTGGACTCCGGGGCAACCACCAATTTCATTGACGAGGCGTTCGCCCAGCATCTTGCCGTTCCCCTGTGCCCCGTGGACCCGCCGATGAGGGTGGAAACAATCGATGGCCGGGTGTTGCTGTCCGGTCCGATTAAGGCCATCACGCAGCCGGTGCGCCTTTGCATTGGACGGCACGAGGAGGCCATCCAGTTTTACGTGACGTCGGGACTCCATTTCCCTTTGGTTCTCGGACTGGCGTGGCTGCGCACCCACGACCCTCAGGTTGTATGGTCCCAGAACTTCATTGCCTTCCCGAGTCTCCAGTGTGTGGACCATACGCGCCAGGTTTGTGCGGGCGCGGTACCTGACCCTCCGGACATTTCACTCCCAGCTGAGTTTGCAGACTTCGCTGATGTGTTTAGCGAAAAGGAGGCGGACCAGTTGCCCCCGCACCGGCCCTACGATTGCCCTGTGGATCTGATTCCCAACGCTCCGCTCCCTGTGGGCCGCCTCTATTCCATGTCAGAACCCGAACTGGCCGCACTGCGGGACTTTATCGATAAAAACCTGGCCAGGGGTTTCATCCGACCCTCCTCATCGCCCTTGTCTGCCCCCGTCCTCTTCGTCAAGAAGAAAACCGGGGACTTGCGCCTGTGCTGCGATTATCGCAAGTTGAATGCCATCACAGTGCGTAACCGGTACCCGTTGCCCCTCATCCCGGAGTTGATGGAACGCCTCCGCTCGGCAACCATCTTCACCAAATTGGACTTACGTGGCGCTTACAATTTGGTGCGTGTTCGTGAGGGGGACGAGTGGAAGACGGCGTTCGGAACCCGCTACGGTCATTTTGAGTATACGGTCATGCCGTTCGGCTTGACCAACGCTCCGGCTGTGTTCCAGCATTTCATGAACGACATCTTTAGAGATTTGCTGGACCAGTTCGTTGTCGTGTACCTGGACGATATTATGATTTATTCTACGTCCCGGAGCAGCCACATCCAACATATCCGTCAAGTCCTGCAGCGGTTGAGAGACCACCAGCTATACGCAAAATTAGAGAAATGCCAGTTTTTTCAGACAACTGTGGATTTCCTGGGCCATCGGATTTCGCCAGAAGGCATCGCCATGGACCGGGGCAAGGTCGAGGCCCTGAAAACCTGGCAACCCCCGCGCCGGGTGAAGGACGTTCAGCGACTCCTGGGGTTCGCAAATTATTATAGGACCTTCATCCCGGGGTTCGCCACTCTGACCGCGCCTCTCACTCGACTCCTGCAGAAACAAGTCCCTTTCCGGTGGGGCGATTCCGAACAGGAGGCGTTCAAGATCCTCACGGATGCCTTCATGCAGGAGCCGATCCTCAAGCACCCAGACCCTCACCGCCCTTTTGTTGTGGAGGCGGACGCGTCCGACATTGCCGTGGGCGCCGTCTTGCTCCAGACCCGGGAAGATGGCGGCCATCTCTTCCCTTGCGCTTATTATTCCCGGAAATTAACCTCGTCGGAGCACAATTATACGATCTGGGAGAAGGAGTTGCTGGCCATCAAGGCGGCTTTCGAGACCTGGCGGCACCACCTCGAGGGGGCTCGTCATCAAGTGGAGGTGCGAACAGACCATAAGAACCTGGAGTTCTTGCAGACGGCCAGGAAGCTCAACCAGCGCCAGATACGCTGGTCGTTCTTTTTCTCCCGCTTCAATTTTCGCATTACGTACATCCCGAGTGGCCGGAATCAGCAGGCGGACGCGCTGTCCCGCAAGCCGGAATACGCCCAAACCCAGGAACCGCTGCCACCCCGGACGGTCCTGCCCGTCGAGTCCTTTGCAGCTACCCAGGATCCCGTGGACCTCCAAGGACAGATCCGGGAGGCGCAGCGACACGACGCCTACGCAGCACAACGGAGGCAGGAGATAGGGCCTGAGTCCCCTTGGACGTTTTCGGACGACCTCCTCCGTTTCCGGGACCTGCTCTACGTTCCTGCCGGTCCGCTCCGTGGCCTGATCCTGCAGCAGTGCCACGACAGCCCTGCGGCTGGCCACTTCGGCCTTTTCAAGACTCTGAACCTGGTGGCTCGGACTTTTTGGTGGCCCCGACTCCGTGATGACGTCCAGGCCTATGTGACGTCTTGTGTTCGCTGTCGCCAGGCCAAGTACGCCCCTGGAGCGCCGCCGGGCCTGCTGCAGCCCTTGCCGACGCCTGAGAGACCCTGGGGGGCCGTCTCTATGGACTTCCTCACGGACTTGCCCCCGTCCGCCGGCTTCACGACCGTGTTCGTAGTGGTCGATATGCTGACCAAAATGGCACATTTCATCCCCTGTCGCGGGTTGCCGACAGCTCGTGCCACGGCCCGCATGTTTATCCAGCATGTTTTCCGCCTGCATGGTCTGCCGGATCGGGTCGTGTCGGATCGGGGAGCCCAGTTCACGGCCCAGTTCTGGAAGGGTCTGATGGCGGCCCTGGAGGTCCAAGTCTGCCTCTCGTCAGCGCATCATCCGGAGACTGACGGGGGCACTGAAAAAGTCATCGGCATCCTTGAACAGTACCTGCGCTGTTTTGTCAACCAGCAGCAGGACAACTGGGCGGAATACCTTGCCGTGGCCGAGTTTGCTTTTAACAACTCTCAGCACACCTCCACGCACGCCTCTCCGTTCCTCGCCAACTTTGGTTACCACCCCCGTTTCTTCCCGCTCACGCTCCTAGACTCTCCTGTTCCTGTGGCAGAGGAATTCCTGTCCGAGCTCCAGGCCGTTCACCAACTGGTCAAACGCTCGTTGAATAAAGCCAAGGAAGATTACAAGAGGGTCGCGGACCGCTCCCGGCGAGCAACTCCACCTCTGGCGGTCGGGGATCGTGTCTGGCTGTCCACGAAGCATCTCCCCTCCGACCGACCGGCTCGCAAGCTTGACCACCGCTTCTTGGGTCCGTTCCCGGTGGAAGCGGTCATTAACCCCGTGGCCTACCGGTTGACGTTGCCCCGCTCTCTCAGGATCCACCCCGTCTTCCATCGGTCCCTCCTTGTTCCCGAACGTCCTGCCTGTCCGCTCCGCCCTCCCGCTCCGCCTCAGCCTGTGATCCGCACTCCCGCTGACCCACCCGAATACGAAGTTGCCAGTATTCGGGATTCCCGCTGGATGAAGGGCCGGTTCCAGTACCTCATTGAGTGGAAGGGGTACGGCCCTGAAGACTTCACATGGGAGGATGCGACCGCCGTGCATGCTCCGGATCTGGTCCGGGCCTTCCACGCTCAATTCCCGTCCCGGCCGCATCCGGACCGACAGACCCGGGGGAAGGGCCCTGCGGTGAGGGATAGTGTTGTGCCTTGGCCGCGTCCGGCGCCGAGTCTGGAGGATCCGGAGGACGCGGAGCCGCTCATGGTGCAGCAGTACCAGCCTATGTGCCTGGCACCAGAGACGGCTGGTGATGAGGACTCGGTGCCAGAACAGGACGATCTCCCAGGACCTTCTGCACCTGCGCAGCAGAGTTCTTCATCAGGAGATGAAGAACTCATGCTGAATGCCAGAGCACGCAGAGCAGCCAGAAGACAGGACTGGCTGAGTAAGCGTCGGTCCAATAGGAGGAAGCAGTGAGGGCTAATTGGGCCACGCCCTTCAGTGGCTATATTAGGCCATGGTAATTAGTGCTCATTGCTGAGAACAACAATTCACTGACCGCAGCAAATCCAGAGTTTCGTTTCTACGTCTGTTTGGGAATCTTATCACCAGCTTCTGCCAGCTTTATTCCGGGAAGCCAGCCAAGTTGTTCAGATAAGAATTAATGAGTCTTGCTTTGAACTTTTGTCTGTGTGCTATTTAACCCTCACGTAACCCAAAGAACCTTATTCCTGAAGACTTTCCGTTTGTGTTGTTTTGGACTTCTAAACCCTCTGAGTTTTACTAAGAAACTTTATTAGTAAAAGGAACCTTTTTGTTTGCCTCCCAACGACTGTGTGTGTGTGTTTCTGGGGAGTTGCGGTGCTGGGTCACAACACTGAGTTTCCGGCACTGTGCATGCGGTCGCCATCTTGTTTTCGGCTTTTGGGGGAGTTTTCAAATTTTGGGGGGGGATTTTTTTCCGGGTTTTTTTTCTTCTGCACGTGCTCAGAAGCCGAGTTTCCGGCACTGTGCATGCGGTTGCCATCTTGTTTTTGGCTTTTTGGGGGGGGTGGATTTTTGCCACTGCGCATGCCACGCGGTGCAGGAGGAAGCGAACTGGCAGCGAGGTAAGTTAGAACCCACCCCTGCTTGTAAGGTAGTCCAGGCAAGAAGCACAACCAGAAGTACTAGCTCTAACTTTATTGTAAGGTTACATTAACAGAATCTGAAAGTGTATCTCCCCCCCTCACCTTCACAGCCCAAGAAACTAGGGAGGGTCCCTTCTGAGATGATTCCCATGTCCTCATTTCTTCTGCGGGTTCAGCTGCCTCTTATCCAGTAGTGGGTTCTAAAACCCGTTGCTACCGGTTTGTGCATGCACTCGCGCACGTGACGCTTCTGCACATGCACAGAAGCATCCCGAGCGGGTGGGCGGTTCACAGAACCGGGCCGGACCGGGAGCAACCCACCACTGCTCTTATCTGATTGTGGTCTAGTCTGCGGCTCTTCTTCCTGCCTCCCAAGGACATCCCATCATACCATTGGGAAGACTGCTTGAGGACAACCTGAGAGTCTTCTTCAGTCTTCCTGGAGTCGAGTGAACCTTGCAGAGAGACAGACCTATGTCAGTTTAGCTCTGGAGGGAGCATCATTTGGGCTGCTTGGCCTAAGCCAGAACCACTAGAGATGGTGGTAGCTTCTATATTAATTTGAGTCACTTTCAGGAGAAAGAGCGGAGGTTCTATATTAACTCTGCCCTTAAATCCACGATTGACAAGTTATATGGACACCCATGAGCTGCACGAAAAGGAATTCTGTTTCATTTAAAAGACAGCATCACAGAGGCTCAACTCTCAGGGATAGGAAGGAAAAGTGGACCAGCCACCCATTGCCCTCGAGGAAGTCTTGGAGAAATTCCTGGGTAGGCACCAACCTTGCTCAGCTTGGGCCTGTCGTAGGGCAAATGTCGATCGATTGTGCACATCACAATCCTATCCGAGAAGCCCTCTTGGCGGAGAGTCTCTGCACACACCAGCCCAGCAGGACCTGCCAAAGGAAGTGACTGTGGGTGGAAGCAGCCATCCTTTTGTGGCTGAGAATTCCCCATTAGGTCTTCTCCATCTTCCTCACAGAGTAGCAACAGCATTTAGACTTGTATGCCGCTTCAAAGTGCTTTACAGCCCCTCTCTAAGTGGTTTACAGAGTCAGCCTCTTGCCCCCAACAATCTGGGTCCTCATTTTACCCACCTCGGAAGGAGGGAAGGCTGAGTCAACCTTGAGCCTGGTGAGATTCGATCTGCCAAATTGATCTGAGGCTCCCAGGAAGTGGGAATGGTGCCACTCCAGCACAGAGGCACCAACTGGGCAGGACAACTATTTGATTTGGAGGTTTGATCCAAAAACAATTCTACAGAATCCCCAGACCGAATGGACTTTCCAGAATAAACGAGAAAGCCGATCTGAATAACCGAATAGGGGCTTCCACGATGGGATGTCCTTGTGAGTTTTCCCACAATTCTCTAAAAATCTGGGCAAAACCAGATTCATTTTGGGCATCTGAAGGGATGGGTGGACATCCCTGCTCATTGAACCCCGCAGTGGAGTCTCCAGGAGGACACCCATTCAAGCAGGGCTCTGCCCCCCCCCAAGCTGAGACCTCCACCCTTGGGCACCTCCTCTCTCCACCAGCCGGTACCTGCCCCAATGATGAGCACATTGGTGCTGCTGATGCTGTAGTTGCTCAGCGAGATGCATTTCGCCATCACCTTCGTCCGCTTCTGGGCTTGAAGAGCCTGGGGTCCAAGAAGGGGCCATGTCAACTCAGATGCATGCAGCATCCCAATCCCTCCACCTCTGGCCAATTCTCCTCCAACCAGGAGACGTGGACTTCAACACCCAGAATTATCCTGCTAGTGGGGGAAATCTGGGATTTGAAGGCACCCAGGCTGGGAAAGGCTGCTCTACACATAGTTAGTTAGTTAGTTAGTTAGTTAGTTGGTTAGTTAGTTAGTTAGTTAGTTAGTTAGTTAGTTAGTTAGTCAGTCAGTCAGTCAGTCAGTCAGTCAGTCAGTCAGTCAGCAACAGCACTTAAACATATACCAATTCACAGTGCTTTACAGCCCCCTCTAAGCAGTTTACAGTGTCAGCATCTTACCCCCAGCAATCTGGGTCCTCGTTTTACAGACCTCAGAAGGATAGAAGGCTGAGTCAACCTTGAGCCAGTCAGGATTGAACTCCTGGCAGTGGGCAGAGTTTGCCTGCAATTCTACATTCTAACCACTGCACATCACGGCTCCAGTTAGTTATTTAGTTATTTGGTTATTTGGTTATTTAGTTATTTAGTTATTTAGTCAGTCAGTCAGTCAGTCAGTTGAGTTATACGGCTATCCATGTCCTTTTTATGTGACTGTAGGTGGCTTGCAATCAAATAATTAAAATATACGACAGAAAAAATAGAAAGTAAAAATGAAATAGCACCCAGCCATTAACTGACCAGTCACTCACACAGCCAGGAGATGGGCTCTATCCCAGGCCTTTTGAGGCACAACTCTAAGTTTTCAAGGCCTTACAAAAGGCTAAGAGGGATGGGGCAGTCTAACCTTAGAGGAGATGATGTTTGAAAGGGTGGTTGCCCTGGCAGAATAGGCTCCCTTTGGTACCTGGATCATGCCCCTCCTGCCAGTTCAATAGGACAGGAAGTTAACAAACTTCCACTGCAGCACCCTAAACTATCCATGCTGACTGGAGAATTCTGGGAGTTGAAGTCCGCAAGTCTCAAATTTGCCAAGTTTGGAGGCCTCTGGTGTAGGAAATGCCAGACAGGTGGGAACACTCTTTCTGTCTGCCATTCCACACTGGCGTTGGACACAGCAAACTTGTGAATTGAACTGAGCGCAAGCTATGGCAACAACACAGCGATTGTGATTTGTAAAACCTGGTTTAGGGTAAGTAGTTTGCATGAACCTAGCTCCAACTCCTACGATCAGTCGAAAGGAGTCTGCTAGTACTCTTTCCATCAAATCAATGTTAGGGAAAGGCACCAGGGGTCAGGAAATGCAGCTCACAAAAGCTCAGCCTTTTAAGCACAGATGTTCACCTGGAAAGGTGCCACCAAGGACGAACAGCCTGCTCCTCCAGGGCTCCGCCACCAGGGGCCAGTGCACGCCTGGGCCTTTCAGCAGTCCCGCCCAGAGCCACCAGCCTCCTGGTCCTGCAAACTCTCCTGACTGCCCAAGGGAAGCTGCCCTGAAGAATAAAGGCCCAGGCCAGGGTTTGAGTGGGGTGGGATGGGATGGGATGGTAGGCCTTACAGCTCACCTGTTTGCTTGCTCGGATGTATACTTTTTCCTTCTCAATTTTCACCTAGAATGGGAAAGAATGCCTTCATGTTTCATGATGCAACTTTCATCCTCATTAAGATAAGTGTTTGATCATTATATAAACCTAACCCAGCTGCTCCCACCTCCCAACAAAAACAAGCTGTCTCCAGGGGGAAATGGTACCAAGCAGATGATAGACCCAGCAAAGGCTCAGATCGCCTCCAGGTCCTCCCAGACCAAGGATCCAAGGTCATCCCCAACACATTCAGTGACTTCAGCTTCCCTTGGAAATCTTTAACAGGTGCTGGATCATCACCTGTCAGAGCTGCTCCAGGAGATCCTGCCCAGGTTTGGCTACATGACCTCTAAGTTCCCTTCCAACTCTAGGATTGTAAGACCAAAGAAATGGTCTCAGAGCAAAGAGTTGGTTAGGCATTTGTGGGACAGCATCGGCTGCTATTCCAGACAGCGTCCCTTATGCACCATTATGTCCATGGCCACTGACAAGGAGGGTGTGGGTGTGTGGGTGTTTTGTGTAGACTGCCATCTCCTTTCAGCCCCTCTATAATTCCTCTCCATGACCTGGAGGACTGACAGGCCGAGCTGGGCTACTGAGATACTGTTTGGGTCCCAAGCTGCCACCTCCTCACCCATCCTGTCTTCACCTTGGAACCTCAGTTGACCTGGCCAGGAACCTCAGTTGTGTCTGGGGAGAAAACCCCCCAAAGGTCTTTGATAACCCCCACTCAAGGAGTCCCAGTCTTTAAACTTTTCAGGATTTCTCAGTCTTGGACACATGAAGATGTATGGACTTCATGCTGCCTGGGGAATTCTGGGAATTGAAGTCCACGTATCTTCAAGTGGCCAAGGTTGAGAAATTCTGGTCTAGGGATTAAAGGGAGTGGCTTGCTGGCTATCAATAAACCGAAGGAGGCCATTTGTCTGAAGTCGTGCAGAGGGGAAGGGGAAGGGGGTGAGCTGCTGCAGTTTCCCAGTGTCACGGACTGGGCGGAGATCATAGGGTGTTTTCCTCAAATGACCAGCTGCTGGCTTGCTATTAAACTGCAGACCTCTCACCTGGAATTTGGGGAGACTATCCAGCCCTGGGAAGTCTTCGATATCGCCAGTGCCGATGTTGAAGCAAGCCCCGTGCCAGGGGCAACGGATCCGCCCTTTGGACAAGACCCCTGCAGGGGGACCCCAAGAAAGCAACAGCAAAATTAGTCCCCCTCTTGGTTGGAAGTAGTCAAACCTTTGGCTTTTGCTGCTTTGACACAAAAAAGAGGTAACTGAACAGAAAGTAAGGTTTGCCATGAGTTAAACACTGCAGGAGGAGAGCAGCAGCGGTGGGTTGCTCCCGGTTCGGCCCGGTTCTGTGAACCGGTAGTGGCGGTGGCGGGAGGTTCTGCCCACCCACCCGGGACGCTCCTGTGCATGCACAGAAGCATTGCACAAGCGCGTGCGCGAACAGGTAGCAACGAGTCTTAGAACCCACTACTGTATAGCAGTGTCTCTCAACCTTAGCAACTTTAAGAACTGGGCATGGCTAGTCTAGTGAAGAGAAGGACCAGGGGAGACATGATAACAGTGTTCCAATACTTGAGGGGCTGCCACAGAGAGGAGGGGGTCAAGCTATTTTCCAGAGCACCTGAAGGCCAGACAAGGAATAATGGATGGAAACTGATCAAGGAGAGATTCAACCTGGAAATAAGGAGAATTTTTCTGACAGAACAATCAACCAATGGAACAGAAGTTGCCTTCGGAAGTTGTGGGAGCTTCATCCCTGGAAGCTTCCAAGAAGAGACTGGACTGCCATCTGTCAGAAATGGTGTAGGGTCTCCTGCTTGGGCGGAGGGGTTGGACTAAATGACCTACAAGGTCCCTTCCAACTTTGTTAATCTGAATCTATCTAAGATGATCAAAGGCCTGGAGACTAAAACATATGAAAAATGGTTGCAGGAACTGGGCATGGCTACTCTAGTGAAGAGACGGACCAGGGGAGACATGATAGCAGTCTTCCAATATTTGAGGGGCTGCCACAGAGAGGAGGGGGTCAAGCTATTTTCCAGAGCACCTGAAGGCCGGACAAGGAATAATGGATGGAAACTGAACAAGGAGAGATTCAACCTGGAAATATGGAGAAATTTTCTGACAGTGAGAACAATCAACCAACAGAACAGAAGTTGCCTTCGGAAGTTGTGGGAGCTTCATCCCTGGAAGCTTTCAAGAAGAGACTGGACTGCCATCTGTCAGAAATGGTGTAGGGTCTCCTGCTTGGGTGGGGGGTTGGACTAAATGACCTACAAGGTCCCTTCTAACTGTTAATCTGTATCCGTATCATATGCTGGCTATAAAAATGGACAACCTTCAGGTGGGGGAGATAATTTTTAAAGTTCCTTGTAGACATCTCACCAGGAATCCACCAAGGACCAATTACAATCTAGAGCGGTTTTGCTCACCCATCTGGAAGGGGGAAGGAGAGGAATGAAACCTACACACCATGGCTCTGATGTGGATGAAGAAAAAAACTGTCCTTTTGCAGTGACCACCAGAAAGATTTAAAATATGGGGTGACTGCGAAGCAGACAAACCAACATGGGATCAAACAAAGAGTGACAGGATCTTCTAGTGTCAATGTCAGCTGCCATTAAGAGTTTACTATTTTCAGAGCCTTGCAGGCTTCTGTGGGCAAACAATTGTCAGAACTTCCCTCAGCCTTTTTCAGGCCAGTCTTGTACAGACATCTAGCTAACCCCAACCCCTGCTCTGGGGCGGGTGGGATAAAACACACCTTTCACCAGTGGGGCACCGTAGTGAGGACACTTGTGACCCATGGCGTAAAACTCTCCGTTTTCTTTCACCAACAGAGCCTTCCCGCAGCCCAGATCGACTTCTCGCATCCTAGGGAGAACAAGAAGGAGCATTGCCAGTTGTTAAACATCTTTGACACGCAGACCTGAGTTTGCCAGAAGCCTGGCAGAACAAGAACAGCCCGTGATGGGACCCACATGGAAGGAAGTGGGCTTAAGCGAGAGGCCAGAACTGTTCGGCCAGCTCTCAGCAAACTTCCCTCTGGATGAGCTACACGGGTGTCCTGCAAATCACGAAAACTGGCTCCTGTTTTGACCAGCAAGGCTTTCAAAGCAGAGGCAAAAATTAATGGCCAGAATGACACTATGCACGTTTACTGGTCAGAATTAATCAGTGTACTGATAGAAGAGAATATTTGTCACTTAAGCTTGAACTGTGGGGCCCTTGGTGCTCTCTTGAGCTTGGTAGCTTTCTTATAGATGTTTCATTACCAAACTAGGTAACATCATCAGTGCTAGTCTGATGTCTGCAAGAAAACAACGCAGCTCAGAAAGCACCAAGGACTCTGCAGTCCTTCTCCTCCTCCTCCTCCTCCTCCCCCTCCCCCTCCTCCTCCTCTCTGCAAACCCCACTCCCTTCTAGCATTGATGATGTTACCTAGTTTGAGAACGAAATGTCTGCAAGAAAATAACCAAACTCAGAGAGCACCAAGGACATCTTAATGTATCCTTAAGGAAGACACCTTAGTAGTGTGTCTTTTGGCTCTCTTGCAAGCAACAAAGAAATCATCACCTATATACAGCCCAATAATGCTGGAGGGGGAGGTTTATCATGTTCCTCACAGGGTCCCAAAGGATCGTATTTTGCCTGCACCCCACCTCACCCCTCTTGCAATTTTCAGCATATTACAGGAACTCTGTCAAGCTACTGATTAACTTGACTCACCTATTGAACATATTTAAAAGTGAAAAGTGTTAAAATGCCCCAACTCAGAACACTGCTCCTCTGTGTTATCCTTGTGTCGAGTGCAGGAGGGGGATGTGAGGAAGGGGCTCTCGGCTTGATTCCTGACACAGCCTTGTAGTTCCCTTTCTGGGCTTCACCCCGTCTCCATCTAAACCAGAGGTCTCCAAACTTGGCAACTTTAAGACTTGTGGACTTGAACAATAGCTGGCTGGAGAATTCTGGGAGTTGAAGTCCACAAGTCTTAAAAGTTGCCAAGTTTGGAGACCCCTGATCTAAACCTACCTCACAGGGTTGCTGCAGGGGGAATATCCTGTAGGTGTTCCCAGACGAAAAGTGGAACTATGACAGTGCATAGCTGTCCCACTCTTAGGGGTCTGGAGTTTTGGACCCTTGGGTCCCTTTTGACGTTGATTAGATACCATTCTCGGAGAGCAAAGCAATCTTTTGCAGGACAGGCAGAGTTTGCAGAGAGCAGGCCTCATTTTGATTAAAGCAGTATTTCAGCCACTTTAAGATATGTGGACTTCAACTCCCAGAAGCTCTGCTGGCTGGGGGATTGTGGGAGTTGAAGTCCGCACATCTTCAAATGGCTGAGGTTGAGAGACAGTTTTAAAACCCAAGAAAAGGCCCCCAGGCCCCCACTGACTGTCCATTGTCCAGGTCCTTCACGTGGCAAACAGAGGCCTCCACCACATCCTTCACGTTCCGGTAGGGGTTGAGGGCGACCGGGTGCTCCTCCAGCTGGTAATGCCGCGAGGTGCCATTGGCCTTGTAAACGATGGGGCTGGCCTTCCCATTGGGCGACGTCTCCTCTTTGATGCGCTCCTTCTCTGGCAGCACCACCTCGATTTTCACTTCCACTGCAGGAGCAAAGAAAGCAAAGGGAGAGAGGTGAGAAGGACAGGGGAGCACAACCAATTAAACAGTGTTAGTGCATAAATAATAAATAATTAGTGGACAACCAATTAATTAGTGGACAACCAATTAAAAATGAGGCAACAGTGTGCTGTGGCAGCCAAAAAAGCCAATGCAATCCTAAATTGCATTAACAGAGGGATACAATCAAGATCAAGGGAGGTACTAATACCACTCTATAAAGCCTTAGTAAGACCAATTGGACCAAAACCAATCCAGTTTTGGTCACCACACTATAAAAAAGATGTTGAGACTCTAGAAAAATTGCAGAGAAGAGCAACCAGAATGATCAGGGGACTGGAGGCTGTCACGCAGTGATTTTTTATTGCCTGTTATATGTATATGCAGGGAGATGCATCCCTATTCATTATAATGGTTTATTCCTGAGCACGTGATTGATATGTTCTTGTACGCATGTGTACATTCCTTTCTCTGATCTCTCCTTCTGTTCCTGGCTTCCATTGAAGCAAGACCTACCTTTTATATCAGAGATGTAGAATAATCAGGATTCATTGTTTTGTACCGAAATAAATATTTTTACTTAGACTTTTAAACTGCGGTTTCTTTTCTAATGTCTGATGTCCGGGAAGTCTGATGTCTATTTCTCCTTTGTGAGATTAATTATCGCCTCTGACAGAGGCTAATACATACCATGAATGGTTGCAGGAACTGGGCATGGCCAGTCTAGTGAAGAGAAAGACCGGGGGAGACATGACTGCAGTGTTTCCAATATTTGAGGGGCAGGGAGGGGAGGAGGGAGTCAAGCTATTCTCCAAAGCACCCAACGGAATAATGGATGGAAACTGATCAAGGAGAGATTCAACCTGGAAATGAGGGATTTTCTGACAGTGAGAACAATCAACCCATGGAACAGAAGTTGCCTTTGGAAGTTGTGGGAGCTTCATCACTGGAGGCTTTCAAGAAGAGACTGGACTGCCATTTGCTAGAAATGGTGTGTAGAGTCTCCTGCTTGGGTGGGAGGGGGGGTTGGACTAGATGACCTACTACATGACCTTTTGCCCTCAGAAGGCTGGGTCAATGACATGGCAAACCTCACAGCCCTTCCCCCTTCCTTTCCTGCTCAAGGTTTATGTTACCTTTTCCATTTGCTTCTTGTAAAGATAAGGAAGGAAATGAGGTACATCGGAAGATTGCTGAGGGTGGAATGACCCAGGGCTTAGCCAGGCACGCACCAACCGGCCTCTGAAGGGCAATTTCGGGGAAGAGCCAGGGCCAGCCAGGGTGCTTCAGGGCTGCTTCTTTTATCTTCAGGCTCTTTAGATATCTAGATCCGGGGTCTCCAACCTTGGCAACTTTACCACTTGTGGACTTCAACTCTCAGAATTCCTCAGCCAGCTTTATACCCGAAGGCCAGACAAGGAATAATGGATGGAAACTGGACAAGGAGAGATTCAACCTAGAAATAAGAAGAAACCTCCTGACAGTGAGAACAAGCAACCACTGACAAGCAACCACCCAAAGCTGGCTGGGGAATTCTGGGAGTTGAAGTCCTCCAGGCTTAAAGTTGCCAAGGTTGGAGACCCCTGGCTTAAACAGCTTCTGTGATTCATTTAAAAACTGTCACAAAAAGATCATAAGGCAGGTCTTGTTGAACAACCACCTTGCTTAGCAGTGGACTTCTGATCCCAGTTGTGGTCGTAAGTCGAGGACTTACCTGTGTTGCATCTGGTGGATTATGACCCCCTCCTGTGCCCGTGTTCCTGGTCAGGGCCATGACCCTGTTCATGCTGTCTCCCTCCCTCCCTCTCTGTGCCTCCATCAGTGTCAAGTATCATTTAATAGAATAAAAGAGTTGGAAGGGACCTTGGAGGTCTTCCAGTCCACCCCCTGCTCAGGCAGGAAACCCTACACCACTTCAGACAAATGGTGATCCAATCTCTTCTTTAAAACTTCCAGCATTGGCAAGTTGTTCCACTAATTAATTGTCCTCACTGTTAGGAAATTTCTCCTTAGTTCTAGGTTGCTTCTCTCCTTGATTGGTTTCCATCTGTTGCTTCTTGTTCTACCCTCAGGGGCTTTGGAGAATAGTTTGACTCCCTCTTCTTTGTGGCAGCCCCTCAAATATTGGAAGACTGCTATCATGTCTCCCCTGGGCCTTCTTTTCAACAAACTAGACATACCCAATTCCAGCAACCGTTCTTCGTTTGCAGGTCCCCATGCTGCCAGGCACAGGCAGGGAGCCCAAAGGCTGAGATGAGCATTTTGAAGCCTGTGTCAATTCAACACACCTGGAGCTTCGCTGCTGCTGCTGCACATCTCCTTGGCTCCCTCCAGGCTTCAGCACTTCTGGACAAGACCACCAGGGGCTCTTCCTAACCACGTTGGTGTCAAAAAGGCAAAAGGCTAGTTCTGACACCCTAATGCAAGTTCTGCCCACCTGTATTTGCATGCATTGCAAGTGTCAATCAATGAAGTACTGAAGAGGTGAAGTTCCTGTTGTGACTTGCAACACATTTGTCATCACTCACCCTGTGCCTTTTCTGGCAAGTAGCCCACAACTTTTTTCTGCTCTGTTTATTTTGAATAAGGGATAAGGATGATAGGGGTAGGGGTAGGGGATAGGGGATAGGGGATAGGGGATAGGGGATAGGGGATGAGGGATAAGGGTAAGGATAAGGATTAAGGATAGGGCTGAGGGATAGGGAGATAAGGGGATAAGCGGGTACGGGGGTAAGAGATGGGGATGGGGATAAGGGTAAGGATTAAGGGTAAGGATTAAGGGTAAGGATTAAGGGTAAGGATTAGGGGTAAGGGGTAAGGGATAAAGGGTAAGGGTAAGGGTAAGGGTAAGGGTAAGGATTAAGGGTAAAGATTAAGGGTAAGGATTAGGGATAAGGATAAGGATAAGGATAAGGATAAGGAAAAGGAAAAGGAAAAGGAAAAGGAAAAGGAAAAGGAAAAGGAAGTGAAGGTAGTACCAAATCGTAATAGGCACCTTGGGTACAATCCCAAAACAGTTGGGATTTTGAGCACCACTTGAACACCATCTGCATTGACAAATTCACCATCAGTCAATTGCAGAAGGCAGCTTTATTTGGAACAGCTGACATCACACGAACATATCTTTAACACCGTCAAACATCCAGATCTGTTTATCCCAGATCTTTGGAAAGGACTTGATAGGTAGAAAAAAAATGTCAAATGCAGTCTGAACATCTGGCTGACTGTACAATGAACCATAAGACTAAGATGAGGAGGGGGGAGGAAGAAGGGGAGGAGGGGGGAGAGGAGGAGGGGAGAGGGGAGAGGGGAAGTCCATATCAGTTAACAGGAAAATATCAGTACAACTTCCAACATAAGACTGGTTGGAGATCTTAAGGCTGGAGGCCAATAACTACAAAGCTCCTCCTGTATCCAAACAAATCATATTTTGGCCCACAAACCTACCAAAGCAATGGCTGGTTCCTGCAATGCTAGGTGAGATGCAAATTACCTCACCCTATTCTGAGAATTTAGGGCACTTCCACGGGTTCCTTCCTCCCCTCCCACCAGTTTTCTCCAGAAGCAGCTTCCCTAGCCATACCTGTAAGGATATCACCACTGAAGCACTTTTCTTTTAACCATGTCCACAGTTGAGACCCACTGATTTATGTAGTTCCAAAGGTGATTTCCCAACAGGAGTGGGGAGGGATGGGATGGGGGGCAGGAGAGGGTTCCTAATTTTTTTACTACCACTCTGTGGGTGTGGCTTATTTTGTGGGTGTGGCTTGCCAGACATGTGACTGGGGGCGTGGCTTTTCGGACTGCTGAAGGGAGGGGAACTGAGATAGGTCCTGCCACCCATTCCCCCTCCCCTCAGCAGCTCGAGAAGCCTCAAACGTGCAAAAATGCCTGGGATTATCACCGCGCGTTCGTGGCTTCTCGGACTGCTGAAGGGAGGGGAATGGAGATAGCTCCTGCCACCAATTCTTTCAGCGTCTCACGCGCTCCCTCAGCCATCCTCCCCTGCTTGGACTCACTGTGGGGTAGGAAGGCAGCGCGGATGCGCAGTGCCGGAAGCTCGGCTTCTGGGCATACGCAGAAGAATTTTTTAAAAAAAAATTAATTTTTTTTTAAAAATGGTGGCGCCCAGGCAACCGACCGCACCTGTACTGTGACGTCACCAGCGGGCCGCTACCGGTGCTATAGAGTGGACCGCACCTGTAGGAACCCACCACTGCTGGGGGGCCAGGAAAGGAATGGAAGGAAGAGCAGGCCCCAACAATTAAGACAGAAGGAGAGTCAGTTGGCAGGATTTCCCCTTATCCACTAAGTTAAAACATCTTTAAATATTGAAAACACCTTTAACAATTTTAGAGTTTTTAAAAGTTTAAATTTAAAACATCTTTTAAATATAGTTTGTGTTTAATAGCAGACACTCTTAAAATTGTCTTCCGGGTCCATTGTTTACAAATATCCCTCAATATATCCAATGTTAAAGTATATTGCTCCATTCTGTATTAGTAAATCAAATTGAAACATTTTTCTTTAATTGTAAATTTTAATTCTTTCTGCTTTCCTCTAGGGTCCAACCTTCAAAGTTCCTATCATCTTCTTATATTTAATTAATTCAAAATAACAATGGTTTCCCCTACAAAAGATTTCAAAATCTTATTTGAAATCCATCTGGATCCACAAATTTGCAACTTTCTAAAACCAATGTTCTAATCACCCAATTGCTGCTTATTAAAAAAAATTAAAACCCTGTACTTAAATTTTACTTCACAAAGAAGGTGATTCACAAATTTCCTATACTGTATTTACAAAAGAGATTTCTTCAATTTTTCAATCATTCTGTGAGAAGATACAAAATAAAAATGAAAAGAAATCAAGTTCTTTTCAACAACTTTTATTGTTAAAAGTAAGGCATAAAAAGTTGATTGTTTCTATTTTAACAGTCCTTGGTAACCATTAACAAACTTTAGTTGACTAGGAAGGAACAATGATTTTTTAAGGATTTGTTTATAGATAAGAGTGGGGAATATGGGAAGAAGAGATTGTTTATTGTATTATAAGAGAAGATGGTAAGTTACTGAATTTGCTTACACTTTTTCTGAAGAAGAGGAAATCCTTTCCTTCTATGCTTATTTTCCTTTTCTTTACTATTTAAATAAATGTATTACTATTTGGTTTTTTTTTAAAAAAATTCTGCACTATCTATTTTTCTTTTTACAGTTGTATTCTCCTTAGTTTGTATGGCTTTTATCTTTTTAAAGGTGGCCCAATTTTGTGGATTGGAGGGAATTAAGTTTTTATTATGAATAGAGGCACCAAGAGCTTTCAACCTATCTTAAGAATCAAAAGGAAATAAAAGACATTGCAATGAAGGTAATGCTGGTATCTACAGCAAGGCCGAAAGGCTAAAGCACAAAGGCTTGCAAGAGAAGCCAAGTGCAACCGAAAAAGACTTCTGAATACGTCAGAAAAAAGGAAAAGCTGGCCCTTGCTGAGAATTGGAGAGTGAGGAATTCTGCTGATCATAGTTCATTTGACAAACTTTGATTAAGATAGCAATAGCAATAGCCCTTAGACTTATCGCCGCCCTGAGTCCTTCGGGAGTTGGGCGGCATATAAGAATAACAAAATAAATAAATAAATAAATAAAAATAAATATACCGCTTTACAATGCTTTACAGCCCTCTCTAAGCGGTTTGCAGAGTCAGCCTCCTGCCCCCAACCATCTGGGTTTTCAATTTACCAATTTCGGAAGGCTGGAACGCTGAGTCAACCTTGAGCTGGTCAGGATTAAACTCCTGGAAGTCAGCAGAATTAGCCTACAATACTGCATTTTAACCACTGCATACCATGGAAGGAAGGAAGGAAGGAAGGAAGGAAGGAAGGAAGGAAGGAAGGAAGGGAGGGAGGGAGGGAGGGAGGGAGGGACAATAGCAATAGCCCTTAGACTTATATACCGCTTCACAGTGTCTTTACAGCCCTCTCTAAGCGGTTTGCAGAGTCAGCCTCTTGCCCCCAACAATCTGGGTCCTCAATTTACCAATCTCAGAAGGATGGAACGCTGAGTCAAACTTGAGCCGGTGGAGATCGAACTGCTGGCAGTTGGTAGAATTTGCCTGCAATACTGCATTCTAGCCACTGCGTCACCCTGGCTCCTGATGATCCGTAGACCCAGATGAGAAGGCAGAACAGTTGTGCATTGAAGACCCAGATTGTTGGCAGCAATAGGCTGACTCTGTAAATCACTTAGAGAGGGCTGTAAAGCACTGTGAAGCGGTATATAAGTCTAAGTTCTATTGCTATTGTCCTTCCTTCCTTCCTTCCTTCCTTCCTTCCTTCCTTCCTTCCTTCCTTCCTTCCTTCCTTCCTTCCTTCCTTCCTTCCTTTCATAACTCTGCCCACTGCCAGCAGTTTGATCCTGACTGGCTCAAGGTTGACTCAGCCTTCCATCCTTCCGACGTCCGTAAAATGAGGATCCAGATTGTTGGGGGCAAGAGGCTGACTCTGTAAACTGCTTATGGAGGTTGGTAAAGCACTCTGAAGTGGTATATAAATCTAAACTCTATTGCTATTGGCTTTTACACCATCAATTTGGCAAGAATGGAAATGCTCAGCTGATGGAGCTGGAGTTGGCTCAGAAGGGCTACTTTAGCCCTTTCAGCAGGACCAAAGAGAGTGAATTTCCTCACCCTTTGATCAGACTTGGTACCTTCTTGGCAGGTTTTCCTCCTGTCCCACCCACCCCCTCCCCAAACAGCCCTGCCCACCCCAGGCCAGTCAAGATCCGAAGACCTGCAAGAGCTTGGTTGGCAGAATGAAAAGCTGGGAACGGAGAGAGATTTCATACCTTCCCGAAGACTCGCTGACTCGGCAGATTTTCCTCCGCAAGGAATTTAATAAACATGAGGGCTTTCTCATTGTTTCTAAACAACCCTTTGCAACGGGAATGATTACTGCACTGTAAGGTTGTAATGATTAGCATTTAAATGACAACTTTTCAGTAGGAAAAGCAATTCCCATGAATTCTCTCCGGGAACGTTTCCATTAGTTCCATGGAGTAAGCAACTTTATGACCTCTCCTCTTACTCCTCGTTTTATTATCTTTGAAGGCTGGCAACACAGCTATGCCACCACTGGCTCCTCCTCGGATAAACGGAGCCGGTGGCTCAAAATAGCAGATTCAGCCCGGCTGCCAGGAGGACCTGACAGAGGTGAAACCGGGCAGACGGTCTGCCTCATGAAAGGGCCGCCCGATGCCATCCTCAGCCTGGTGCACCGGGAACCATCACCAGAAAGTGTGCCAACCGAACTCAGGTTGTTTTCCTGACCACATCAAAGAAGGGTTGCAAGTTGCATTTTT
Source organism: Diadophis punctatus similis (assembly GCA_023053685.1). NCBI lineage: Eukaryota > Metazoa > Chordata > Lepidosauria > Squamata > Dipsadidae > Diadophis > Diadophis punctatus. Next base: position 1,465,473 of record JALIGW010000048.1, read on the forward strand.
TTCCTCAGATGTTTTTGCAGCTTCCCAGTCTGGCTCTCAGCCTCAATTCCTTCTTGGAATTCCTTCCTTCAGCTACAGGGAGTCCTCGACTTACGACCACAATGGAGTGCCCATGATTTATGGAGGCAAACTGTTCCACTAGTTAATTGTCCTCAGTGTTAGGAAGTTTCTCCTTAATTCCAGGTTGCTTCTCTCCTTGATTAGTTTCCAACCATTGTTTCTTGTCTTGCCTTCTGGTGCTTTGGAAAATAATTTGACCCCCTCTTCTTTATGGCAGCCCCTCAAATACTGGAATATTGCTATCATGTCGGAAGTCGCAGGAGGCAGACGCTCCCTGTAGGCCTGCTTTTAATGAAACTCTATCAGCTTTTTAGTTTCTTTCTCCCACCTATTTCCCCAGTGAAATAATTTAGACAAATTAAACAACTCTGAAAACAGAAGATAGCAAAGGAGTGGGAGTAGAAGATAAGCCGTTGTTTGGAAAGGAGATTGATTTTTATTTGGTGCCTTGGCTGAGACCATCATTGAGGCCTACTTTAGCTGTGATTGCCGAGGGAGGATAAATTGTAGTGATATTTGACTTTGCTGAGAGATATTGGACTAATTATTTACTACAATGGTGGGGAAAAGTAAGAGGCAGAGGTCTTGCTCTCTCTCCCCAAAATCTATGACAGAATGTAATTGCTCTAAGCCTCTTAAACAGCTTAAATTGGACAGCTTTATGGAGAGGCGCAATTCAGAACCCCAATTCGAACTTCAAACTTTATCCTGGTCGTCTGTATCATTGGGAGAGGGAGAAACAGAAAGGGAGTCTTCTTCCCGGATTTTAGATTTGGACTCGCCTGCCAGAATGGGTGATTTATCGAGCTCTGCCCCCCCCCCTCCTGCTTCTGGCTGTTTAAGAGAAGTTCCGACATATTCAGACCTCAAAGAGATGGTCTGTGTTCAGAGCATGTTAACTGCGCAGACAGTAGATTCAATATATGACTTACTGACATCGATCAAAAGAGACATTGAGAGGATTTTTCAATTTTTAAATAACCCTCACCCTGCAGCTAAGGAAAGTGAGACTGTATATCTTCCTGATGTGTGGAGAGAGAGGAAGATCTCAGTCCAAACAACAAAGCATTGCAAGTAGTGATGTCAACCCTCATCATCAAGGGAGAAGGTTGTTAAAGCAAGAAATTGCTTTAAGGATAAGGAAAATCCCATGCAACAGAGGAGGATGGACTTCAAAGGAAAGGATAATTCTGTCAATTGCACAGCTATTGAAATCTGATCCTTTATTAATATATCTACGCAGATACGAAAAACTTCCTCAGCATAGCAATTGTGTTCAATTAATACTGCATTTTGACAGCAATACTATTCCGAATGCGGTAATGAAAAGAAAAGGATCCCTGCTCAGATTTGAAGTCATTCCTACAAGAGTCTTCTCGAGTGGGCCTATTAAACTGCTTTTACAAGGACTCATCCAAACATCAAAAATGGTATCCAGGAATCACTCTACTACCTTCGGAGTCTCTCCTTTACAATCTGGAGAAACTATGGAGGCAGACCAGACCAGGGAGATCCCATCTACGAAGGCAAGTACTGATAAGCCCGAGGATGTTATAATCAGTGAACTTGTTTCCTTGTCTCCAAAGAAGAAAAGGTCGCAGTTAACTGGATTTGACTTGTTAAGATCTCCGCTAGCAGAAGCATGCAGTTCAACGGGAAGGCTGTCCAAACTGGAAGAGCGGGAAAAGCACGCTCAGACAAGACCTAAAACTGTGAAATCCGTCCAGCAGGATAGAATGGAAGGCAAAAGACCTTTCAAGGAAGTCAAGACCATGAATGTAGTGGCAGAAGTTCACCCTCCCCCAGGCATGCAACTGCCTTCACCTGTTTCGTCTTCCTTAAGAATGGATGAGACATTTCCTCAACAATCAGAGGTTACTTTTGACTCCTTTGGCACTCCGGAGAAGGTGATGGTAGTATCTCCGGATCCCTCCACCAGAATGGCCTATAACCAGGGTCTCTTATACCCCTAGCCTTTCCCTACTGTCCTGGAATATAGCTGGCTGGAAAGGCATTGCAAATCGGATGGATTTTATAAAACTGATCTCAAAACATCATCTTATCCTTCTCCAAGAAACCTGGCTCACTACAAATGATACACAGATCAGCTTACCAGGCTTTGCCTCATGGCATCAACCGGCAGGCAAAACACGATCATAAAAGCCCAGAACACCACAATACCGATGAGGAAGAAAAACAAGAAATCCAAAAGGAAACCAGCATGGCTAAACAAAGACCTCATCGATAAACTGAATGAAAAAAAGATAAATACAAAAAATGGAAAGAGGGGCACATAACCAAGGCAGAGTACCAACAGACAGCCAGAATCTGTAAAGAAAAAATCAGGACAGCAAAGGCCCAGAATGAACAAAGACTCGCAACAAAAGTCAAAGACAACAAAAAAAGCTTCTTCCAACACATTAACAACAAGAAAAAAATCAAAGATACAGTTGGTCCACTAAAGAGAGAAGACGGCAAAGAAGTAACAGACAACACAGACAAAGCAGAGCTACTGAACACGTTCTTCACATCAGTCTTCACACAAAAGGAAACTGCAGCTCAACTACCCAGCAACACAAATATAAAAAACAGATTCGAAGCAAGATTCAACCTAAGCAAAAATACAGTAAGAGATCACCTATCTGAACTTAACGAATACAAAGCACCAGGACCAGACGGATTACACCCCAGATTCCTAAAGGAACTAGCAGAAGTCATTTCAGAACCACTGCACCACATCTTCCACAAATCCTGGAACACAGGGGAACTACCTGAGGACTGGAAAAGAGCTGACGTGGTCCCCATCTACAAAAAAGGGGGAAAAACAGACCCAGGAAACTACAGACCAATCAGCCTAACATCAATACCTGGGAAAATACTGGAAAAAATAATTAAAAACCAGACCTCCCATCATCTAAAAACAAACCAAGTAATAACCAACAGCCAACACGGATTTGTTAAGAACAAGTCATGCCAAACCAACCTCATTTCATTCTTCAACACTGTGACCAAATTAGTAGACCAGAGAAATGCAGTAGACATAATATACCTGGACTTTAGCAAAGCATTTGACAAAGTAGACCACAACCTACTCCTTCATAAGCTAGAAAAAAGCGGGATAGACAGCTACACAACCAGATGGATTAACAATTGGCTGACCAACCGTACCCAGCGAGTAGTCCTCAATGGCTCTAAGTCCACATGGAGAGAGGTGGGCAGCTCAGGAAATTACTTTCTCACTTTTTCCCCACTCATACAATCTATACATAGTCCATCCCCCCCAAGGGGCCCATGGCCCCTAGATTAAGATCCCAGAGCCAGATGCTGACCCTTGCTGTAAGTAGGCCTACTCAACTCCAGGTCCCCACATCAACAGGTAGGCTGACCCAACGGAATACAGCAGGTATGTGATCTCTGTGCTGTGCGGAGCTAAATCCTTTTATGGTGAGGTTTAGGAATAAGATGAAAGACCCCCTGGAGAGATATTCACAGCAAAGTGTGAATGAGTCTGACTCGTCCTTTGTGGATTGAGAAATATCAGGATTTCCCCCCCTCCAAAGACAGAAGCAGCTAGAAGTGTAGAACAGGCCAGATCTTGGGTTTTTTAAAAATATAATGTAAAGACAAAATAAATTACTGGCGATACTTATAATTGTCTTAATAGCCATTTTTTAAAATGTATCTTGTCAGTACCATTCAAAATATTATAGTTCTTCAGAGCAAGTCCAATCTGGTCAGGAATAATTATAAATGATTTCGGTTAAGAAACCATTTCTTGTTGTCTGTTTTTATACATTTTGGAATAATGACTCCCTGATCTGCCAGGCTGTCTCCTCTGGAGATGAGGTGTTTGGCTTGGGAATGAGATGGCTGGCTGAGGAATTCTGGGAGTTGAAGTCCACAAGTCTTAAAGTTGCCAAGTTTGGAGATCCCTGCTCTAACTCAACTCGCCTCTTAAGTCAGGGGTGTCAAACTCAATTTCATTGAGGGCCGCATCAGGGCTATGGTTGATCTTGGGGGTGGGGTGGGGGGGTGGAGGTAGCCATCCGGGTGGGCGTGGCCAACTGGGTGGAAGTGGTCAGCTTGATGCCACTCCCCAAACTGCTGGCATGTTTCCTCTTCGCACTGGGTATCAGTAAAGTTTACAGATTAACAGAGTCGGAAGGGACCTTGCAGGTCATCTAGTCCAACCCCCTGCCCAAGCAGGAGACCCTTACATCTGCCTCTACCTAGGATTGAACTCACAACCTCCTGATTGTGAGGCAAGAGCTCTACCTCTAGGCCTGGCCCGAAGCCAGGCTGGCCCGATCTTTCCTCTTCACATTGGGTAGACCAGCACGGCCCCATGGGCTGGATCTGACCACATCGTGGGCCGGATCTGGCCCGCGGGCCTTGAGTTTGACACCCCTGTCTTAAGTCTTCCCCACCTCCATCCTGAATAATTCAGCCATAAAGGAGAGTCAACTAGATTTCCCAGGACAAACCTTTGCTCAACTCTCTTAACCTGGTCATTTTCAGGGTTGAGACGACACATAGAGCCTCAAATGCATGCAGTTTATACGGTTCCATGATAGAGTGTACATAAACTGGAAGCCATTTGTTGAGGGTCTTGAGAAAGGACCTGAGATTCTTGGAAGCTGGTGGACTCAGGTGGAAAGGACAGGGTTCCTCACAGGGTGAAGGCACGTGTCAGGTGGATGTTTGCTCCACCTGGCTCCTTCCGGGAGCCAGAATAGGGGTGAAGAATTTGGGAGAGTGAGATGCTTTCAATGCAACCAGACTAAACAACTTCTGTCTGGTCTCCAATGGTCTCCTTCTTAAAAGTGTGTGGATCCAGCTGATTTAAGCCCTTGCCCACTCCAGGATGGTATATTCCCAAGCTGCAATCGTTTTTAGAACAGGGTGCCTTAGCAACAGCCACTCATGCTTTCATTACTTCACACCTGGGCTACTGCAACATGTTCTTTGGGGTACTGCTCTTGAAGACTATTTGGAAATTTCGGAGGGTGCAAAGCCCAGCTTTATTGGTTACCAATTTGTTTCCAGGTGGATTTTAAAGTGCTAGTTATTACCTGTAAAACCCTACGTGGCTTAGCTACAAGCACCTGACAAGATCTCCTCCCAAGGTGATCTACCTTTCCTGTTCATGAGGAGATGCTCTGGGCTCCCCTTCACAACCAGGGTGGATTCTTTTTCCCTTTGAAATTCATATGCTCCACCTCTCCCGTCATTTAAAATATTTTAAGTAAACGAAAAGTAAAGTAAACTTAAAATAAGTAAAATGCTTATATTCTGCTATTTCCTATTTGATGCTGTCGTTTACAGGTATTTTTATATTATGATGATTATTTTCACTTAATATGTTAAAACTGATGTTAGCTGTCAGGAACATTTGTAACTGGGTAAGATATAAGTGTTAGGAAATAAGTAGATTGATAAAAAATAACAATTAACTAAATAAACTGAATTTACACAACAATCCGAGACACATAGAAACATCTCTCAGGTTAAAACTAAATAAGCTTAACAGAACCTGGAACAGGTTCAGTGAAGGGCAAAAAAGATGGTCAGGACTCTAAAACGGCTGTCCTGCAAGAGCTGGGACTGCAAAGCCCTGAGAAGACCGAGGAAGGACTGGAGGGTCCTCTTCGAATACCTGGCAAGGGTCACCCAATGACTCCTCTCCCCCTCTAGAGTGTAGGACAAGGAATCACAGAGCAACCAAGATGATCAAAGGCCTGGAGACTAAAACATACGATGAACGGTTGCAGGAACTGGGCATGGCTAGTCTAGTGAAGAGAAGGACCAGGGGAGACATGATAGCAGTCTTCCAATATTTGAAGGGCTGCCACAGAAAGGAGGGGGTCAAGCTATTTTCGACATAGATTCAATCAGAAATAAGGATAAATTTTCTGACAGTGAGAACAGTCAACCAGTGGAACAGAAGTTGCCTTCAGAAGTTGTAGGAGCTTCATCACTGGAGGCTTTCAAGAAGAGACTGGACTGCCACCTGTCAGAAATGGTGTAGGGCAGAGGTGGGTTCCTCCGGGTTCGGACCGGTTTGCCCAAACCGGTAGCGACCCTTTGGTGACATCACGATGATGTCACAGAACTGGTTCAGTCGGTGCCGGTCCGTGGGTGCTGCCATCTCTTCTTTTTTTTTATTTTTTTTTTGAATTTTTTAAAAAAAGATGTGGGGGAGGGGATTTTTTTCCGGGTTTTTTTTTCTTCTGCACATGCGCAGAATCTGAGTTTCCAGCACTGTGCATGTGGTCGCCATCTTGGTTTTGGCTTTTTGGGGGGGAATTGTTTTGGATTTTTTGCCACTGTGCATGTGCGCGCACGCACCCACAAGCCGTGGCCATGTGGCGCAGGAGGAAGCGAACCGGCAGCGAGGTAAGTTAGAACCCACCCCTGGTGTAGAGCCTCCTGCTTGGGCAGGGGGGTTGGACTAGAAGACCTACAAGGCCCCTTCCAACTCTGTTAATCTGTTATCTGTTATTTAAGCTACAGGAAGACGGGTTCCAGCTGAATGCGAGAAAAATACCTTACGTTTGAAGGCCAGGTTAGTTGGTCAGCAGGACGAACAGTGGGAAGAGTGGGGAGTTCAAGTGGAACGGAAGAAGTTTCTTGGATGAGAAGTGAAACGTCTTCAAGGAAAAACCAGAAAGTCCAGTGGCCTTTTGAAAACGCACCTTTGGGACAACCGTGACCTGGATGACTGAGAATCTCCCTTGACAAATGGAGGGTTGGAGACCTATCACTCGGGGTCTGGCTTTAATAGTTGAGTGGACTCTTAAAACTCGCATCTTAAAGTTCACTTGACGTGCAACAGCTTTGCAGAGAAATTCCTTTGGCTAATCTCACTGCCTGTGTCTGGGAAGTGCCACCTGCACTGACATTCAGCCCTAACAGATGCCCAAGTGCCAACTTTAAAAGGGCTTTACTTTCCCCCAGCTTTGGCCTCT